>OX578233.1:7242273-8442273 GCA_951216915.1 Tetheella fluctuosa | reverse complement strand
AGTGATGTAACTACCTAAGATCACAATGTCTTGTCGTTTGGAAAATAATATTGTTAGTGATGCGAATATAATCTGTTATATACGCCGTTAGTTATAACATACAGAAAGTTATTTATTTAATACGCGAAAGTACAAGATTGCGTTAAATACAACCCATTTGAATCTCTAGTTGTTTCATAGGTATGATAACTGTTTAGATATTTGAAAGATATTGGTATTCTTCATTAATCGCTAAGGAAATGTAAATAAAATGATTGATTTGAAAGACAGTTATAAAAGAGATTCAAAGCCTTCTTTAGTCGTTTAATTATTCCCTAACACCCTAATATAATTATCGATACTTCGAGATTCAGGAAGTGATTGTATTTAAAATACTAATTAGTAATTATGGCTCAATTGCCTTTGATATTATTATATGTGTAGACATTATAGTTTCCTGCGCGTGACCTTTCAACCTTCATCCTTTTGTGAAGTTATAATATAACTTTAAGTGAACTTTGTACCTTAATATTCAATCTGTTAAAAATAACTTTATAATTATAATCCGTAATAGCTTAATAGCTTATTATAATGTGTTATATTAGAATGTTGTTTATAGTTATATTTCCATAAATTCATGTTAGAAAAAAAACGGTTCTTTGTTTCTAATACTTTGATAAATGCTGTTTTTTCTGGATTAGTTAATGTAATAAATTTATTTATGTAACTAATATTAATATTTAACCAAAGCTTGACTGAATATATTGTATGAACGAATTTTTTCTATTGGTTTTGAGAGAACATAATTAAATACTATTTATTTTTTGCATTTTGTTTTAAAATAATACTTTTAAGTCTATGATTAGTTCAAAATATCTAAATAAATATTTTCAATTAATTATACATGCATGTTTTCAGTCGAGCTGTATTTATATTAACGAAATTAAACTATATTTGGCCTTATGATGTATTAAAAAAATATAATAATTTAGTTAATGATACGTAACTTATGACACGAAATCAATTATTATTATTATGCTCGATTTATGGATATTTTTAGCTGTTTTATAGCATTTAGTATATGTTCTTTATCAAAAAACAGTTATTAAAATAATTTATAATATTTTACTGTATTAAATTATATAATTTATTGTAGATTCGCTTTTGGGAAAGGAGAATTGATGTTAAAATGTATTGACATTATGAAATTGTAACTTCTAGCCTTACAACTGTTATATTTTATATTTCATTATGATAATTAAAAAAAAACTAATTACATACTATGCAACAAAATTTAATAAAGATCCGTTATAAATAACACAATAGTTTCTCGTTATAATTAAATGCTATAATATAACATATAGCATGTTATATTTTCAAACGAAAAATATTATTTAAATAATAAAATAGTATTTTGTGATTGTATTAAAGTGTACGTGAAAAAAACAATCTATGATAGGTCAACGAAAGACGCAAAAGTATTCTTCCAAATTCTGGCCAAACGATATTATAGTGATATATAAATAAATAAATTATTCATGATAACGTATTTTGCTTTAACATGCGTAGAAGAATTCCTTAAATGCTTTTTAAAAAGTCACAAGCAACTAAAAATATAAGCAACTTTTATTAGACCATTCTTTCTATTATTTATATTAATGTGGATATTTGAATCATAGTTTAATGCAGTCTCCTTAACTTTCACAGATGATTACTCTTGGGCATGCGGAACTTGCATGGTCCCAGATCAATGGGAGACGTTCCCAACCCCACCACTAGGTGGAAGTCACCCTAACACCCCTAGAAACGGTTGCAGACCAGGAGCATGTGCAAACAACAGAATTTACAACAACTATATTCAAGGTAAAGGTACACCTCGTTCAAACCGAGGTAGGAACCTACCCTGGGCACCAGGTTTCCCCGAAGACCGTTTCAAGGGACAACGTTGCAGAACCGGCCCGTCGCCATATTGGTAATGGCGGTTATTTAATAATTTGAAAATGGAATTCGTTTTGACGTTTGTATTTCGAACGCCTATTTGTATATTCGTATGAGGTGAATGAGATGGTTCAATTTGATACTTGCTTTATTCTTGCGTTGGATTAATTAACGAAGATTCAATCGCTGTATTGGTTTTGTTCGGAAAATACATGGGGACAGCTGCATGCACTAAAAAAAATAAGGCCACAATACCGTTGTACAAGAATGGTACATCCGTGCTCCAGTAAAAGGGTTATTTAATGCTGTTGTTTTATAAATAGTGTATTTTTTATTTATATATAAAGGTTTTCGGTTGTCCACAAACAATCTCACTGTGATAAGTGATGACGTGACCGAAAGTACTGAGTACAAAAGCTTTGAATGGACGGCTTACAGTCTAATCGACCCTCCCATTGTCTTATGGTATTTTCAACATGAAAAACTCAAGCTATATGGTCGATGATAAACCATGTTTTGAGGTAAAACATCGATGTTGCGATAAGTCAAACATCGTAACATCTACATAATTTGGAAGTCGCGACGCGATAAAGATATCTTGAGCAAACAAGAAAAACTAATAAAACCGATTTGTTTAGCTGATCGTGTCGTTCGTTGCGTTGAAGTCCTAATTGATAATATAAATACAATATTTATATGAAAAACCCAAGACCGGTCCTTGGAGATCCTTAAGGCCTATGTCCAGTAGTGGACGCCTTGCGGCTGAGATGACGATGATGAAATATGTATGTTTTCGATTGACATCGAATATCAATATCATTATTAATGTTTTTGCATTATCGATCGCTTAATCTCATTGTAGGATTCGAGCCGATAAAAATGGAGTCCGAAATATACCCTAAAAAAGTGGCTGTCTTTCAGGTCTAATTGTATTGGAAAGTAACTTTTAGCAAAACCCAATCATTCGTGAACGACTTACTGATCCAAATATTTGCATTTATATTAAAGATTTTATATAAAGCAAGGTAGCTTAATGAGCCATCTCGATTGAGATTCAGATCTCAATGTGTTGTATATAGTATCATGAGTGTAAGAAAGGTTTTTTTTAAGTTGAGAGATTGCATAACCTTTGGAGTGAAATGTGGATGCAAGGTCCAATGGTTGATTAAAATGTGTAGACAGAGAAATAAATAGACAAATTAGCTTATCGCATTCACTTATGAAAGAAAAGTAGTGCGAGTGAGACAGGCATATGCTGTTATCCATGTCTATATAGCACGTACAATGTCTATTTGTTTTTCTGTCTATATTAAAAAGTTGTCTCTGCATTTAGAATCTGATATTGACTTTTGTTCTACGGAAATTATGAGGGGATGAAAGAATAGCGTCAAATTGAAAGTGACGCCATTGTATGAATACGTTGTGGTGTTGTGTTGCATATACTTAGGCAGCTAAAAGTGCGAGGAGTGGAAGGGAGTAAGGGAGGCATTTGTCCTGCAGTTGGACGGTTAGGACTGAACATAATAATTTATACCTGATCTTAATAATAATAATAAATATTCTGGGACATTCATTCATTATATGAAGGCCCTTTTTTGACGAATGTTAAATAAAAATTAACCTTAGTGTTTGTCGATAAAGTTTATTTTTGTCATGATAGAGATAAAACTCATTCAAGATTTCGGTAGAACTCAATAGAAATAACATATTTAATACATGAGTTTTACTTTAAACCGTTTCGCGTGGGTGTCGCTGTCTTAAGAAAAGTACTGTAGAAAAGTACGTAAGACCTTAAGTCGGTCATGTGGAGGTACGTTTTCGTAGAACAAAAGAGTTAATGCAACATTGCAGCAGGCGATAATTAATTTAAATTATATTTGATAAAAATATTCTTTCCTTCAAAAACGTTTATTTTTAAAATAAGTTTAGATTATAAATGTCAAGAGATTTCCTTTTTATTTTTAATGTTATTACTTACCAAATTGACGTATTTCAGCGGAGTAATATTTTTTTTTGTGTTTTATGTTTTTTTTTTTAACAATTGTGAGGAGATTTCGCTGTACCTCTATTATGGCACAAAACTGGTCGTTACGTAGTAGTATAGCTTACAACCATCCTCTAAGAAACTCCTAGGTAAATGAAAACCGCATCCGTGTTGTAGTTGTCGAGTAATAAGCACGCTAATGTGCAGAGTATGACAGAAATTAAACGAAAATATCTTTTTTTTAAGTTGGGTTGTAGTTTGCGTAATTATGGTTGAACAGCTTTTGACTGCAATTTGACACATAAGTACCCTGGAATAAAGTATAGATTACTTTTTATCCGTCAAAAGTATTGGATCACCGGGATCGCGGGAAAACTGTGGGGCAGAATTTAATGGGGCTCAATCACCAAAGTTGCAACGCAGTCGGATGAATGGTATAGAAGCGTATACTTTGCAAACAGACAGACAGACAAACTTTGATTTTTATATTTATACTAGCGGTTTCACACGCGTTCCCTGTTGTTTTTAATAGTTATTCTGCTTTTTGAGGCGGAAAGAATTCTAACAAATCATGGATCATAAAAATCGGTCCAACCGTTCTTGAGTTATGAATGGAGTAAAGAGCCAGACATTGTTTTATACTGGGTGATTTTTTTGTCGCTGGCAATACTTGCAGGAGTGGAAGTACTCATCAATATGAACAAATTTTATTATGGGACGAACTGTGAAATCATTAAATAATATCAGCTGTTCCATACAAAAGTTCAATACCTACTCGACCAAAATGTATGAAGCAACCGTTTTTTTTTACGTGATATCAGAGTTAGCCCCATAATAAAAGTTGTTCACATTGATGAGTACTTCCACCCCTGCAAGTATTGCCAGTGAAAAAAAAAACATCCTGTATATAATATAGATATTTGTTGCGTTTTCAGAGGTCCCATAGTAAGTTGTTTGTATTAATGAGTAGGTACTTTCAACCCTGAAAGTTTCTCTAGACAATAAAAAAATCCTGTGTTATAATATAGACTAGCTGTTCCCCGCGGTTTCACCCTCATTCCCGGGATAAAAATCGACTGGTAGTTCCAGAGATTAGCGCCTTTAAACAAACAAACAATAAACTACTTCTTTATTATAATATTAATAGATATTTGACGGGTCTGTTGGCGTAGTTGGTAAGATACCCTATCTACCACGCCGCAGGTCGTGGGTTCGATTCCCACTCAGGACAAACATTTGTGTGCATGAACATGTCTGTTTGTCCTGTGTCTGGGTGCAATTATCTATATAGGTATGTATGTATTTACAAAAGAAATGTAGCATGTCAGTTATCTGGTAACTTCCATAGTACAAGCTCTGCTTAGTTTGGGGTCAGATGGCCGTGTGTGAGGAATAATGTCCCAGGATATTATATATATGAGTTTCAATGATTATCCGCTAGGTGGTGCTGTTATTTATTTCGACTAGTTTTGTTACCTTATAATAGAGGTACTGATAATCTTTCCCTGATATAGGCGAACGTATTTAGTATAGTTAACTGTCCGAAATATCTCTGCGTACCACTGACGTCACAAAATATACAGTGATATGGCGAGGTGCGTTGATATTTACGACGTGAATTTCCCAATTTGTATCGCTTTCCTAAAGTCTTACTGTAAATAAATTATTTCTTCACAAAATTTATTTAGTTTATGCATTTTTTTAAACGTTGTCGTCGTGTTAGGAGTTGAAACATTTATGTTGATAAGTTTTCTTTTATATATAATAATTAATGAGTAGTGATTATTTTGGTTTTTAAGTTACGAATGTGTTATAATTTTTATTTTGTCCTCGATTGATTTTATTTTGGTATTTTTGCCAATTTTAAACTCCTTAATCTTAATGGATTATAAAATTGTATTTATGCTTGTTTACGAGTCGTAAGTTTTTTGGAAATGTATGTTTTTTTTTCTATTTTTTTTTTGTAACTATAGCTACTCATTTCTTTTAATGTCACCTTAGTTTCTTTTATTTGTAATTATAGAAGTTGAAAACTAGTTTGGATTTTTATTTTTTAATGTAACTTTTATAATGCTTAAATCAACTTTTTAACAGTATTTACAGACACCGTTAACGAAGCTAAAAGCTACTATCATGGGAGCATAGAATCAGTGCCAAGGATCTATATAACCCTTTTACCGCTTCGTTTAATATAAATTGCCGTGTCCCGGCTCAAAATATTAACTAAGGTGAACTGGTCTTTTTTGTCATTTTGATGTTTGATGGTATAAAGTTGAGGAGATGTGGGAGGTCACAGTCATAACTTTTGTGATTTTTAATCATTTCTGAGCATTTTTTTTTTGTTACTATTTCGGTTTCGCCATGTGTTTTTACACCATGTTAAAAAATATAAATAAAACAACTAAATTCATTTATATTGTTAAAATTTATTCATCAATTGTATCATTTTTCTCATTATTCATTCAGTCTATATTCAAACAATGATAATATTAGCACTTTTTATTATTAGGGAATTAAATATAGGGAAACCGTTTGATTAAGATGGTCTTTGCGGACTGTCGCGTTGCGGGAGAATATTGAATGATAAGCGCCACAAAATGTCTTTGAAATATTGCGTTTGGAGTGAGATAGATGGCTGTGAATGAGAGTTAGATAAAACTCCTTGTTAATATATCGCAGGTTACTGTCAAACGGTTTCTCTATAATAAGGAGGTATGCGTAGTAATTTCATTATGTACAGTCAGCGTCAAAAGTAGATTGGCACTGTAGTACCGTGTCATTTCACAATTCATAATTTTCATACAAACTGTCAAGAGAATGTCAACAGATTATTATGAAAGGGTACTAAAGTAATCTACTTTTGACGATGACTGTACGTATGAATTGAACCATTTTTAATTTATTTTTATACATAATACTATAAATAAATACCAGGACCTACAAAGTCAAGTCAATCTCTAGTAAATACTTATATGCGAGTTTCTTTTTTAATCTGAAGTTACTCGTCAATTCATACATACCTATTGTTTGTGTTCCTTATGTTTAGCTCCTGACCTCTAGTATAATTTAATACAAGCTTTTATTTAGCTTCACCTGTTGGGGATGAATCTTGCAGTCGTATTCGTATTTCTATACTTGAAAGAGTTTGTTTTCAAAAAAGGATATTTTTAATATAATTTATTATATTAATCCACTAATAGCTAACTAATAAAATATCTACGAATCGCATCGCTAATATTTACATTGATTAAATAAATAAAAAATGATAAATGCAGTGGGTTTGTGTAATGCTCTCGGAATGGAAATTGAAAGCGATTTTTTTTTTTACTTTGTGTAGGCTTGTGTTTGACCACAATCTCACTATGGTAGGTGATGATGTGGCCGAAGATGGTAAGCAACAAAGCCTAGAAGGATCTGGCTCTCAAGTGCAGTTGCCGGAACACATCAATAGGTGTTTGGCGACAGACACCGTGCGATTTTTTTTGTAGAAAGATATTTCGATTATATAGTTACGGTGCCGGAAAGTAAAATATAAGAATTGGCTTTAACATCCGATTCCGAGAGAATTACACAATCGCCCTGTAGAACTTCACACATTCAGCTTTTTAATATCACATTATGAAAAAATATAAGTAATCGCTGGATAAACCACAGATTAGCTATTCTTTTGATAAGTCTATACAAAAACTGTTCCAATTTTAAATTAAAAGCCTGAAAATCAGGCCTTATTATTGACGTATTGCTTAAAATTGTTTACAAAACTCGTCTAAAATTATTAAAATGATAAAATAAAATTGAATAACATGTTTTGTATGTCAGTTTGAGCTAGTTATAGCCTGTACTAAACATTAAAAAGAAACGATGTACAGTCACTAGCATAAATAATACACTTAGCAAAATTCAAAAGTGTTTTTTTTTAATTATTTTTTTTCGAACCAATACCATTAGGTACGATATAGGTGTTATAACTTTTCAATCATTATTACACAACAAATTTTTAAATTTAATTAAGTGTGTAACTGTATGTAATTTTTTTTAATCTTTAGAAATTGTACTTATTAGCTGCTTTCATAATTATATCGACCTACCTAACTTACTGATAAGTTAAAATTTTGCCTAAAACATCGCCATGGCTTTTTATTACGTCAAATTTCACGTGTTCAACGCACTAAATTCGCTCTCGGCCATTACGTGTCACTTACAAATTTATTAAAAATATACGCTGCATTCTGCAAACATTAGAACACTGTTTAAACGACCATGTAATAAGACAGGAAAATAAATGGTCGATAAATACATGATCATTTAAATAAATAACGTTTAATATTATCACAAGTCATAAATATTCTGCTTTATCCATGTAAGGAACTTCGCTAAGTCTGTAAAGATGACGTAGTGGGTCGGGTCGCATCGGTACTCGTTCTGTCTGGCTACAGAGAGGGAGACCAGGCCGCGGAGGAACCAAGTGCCTCGCACGTTGAACACCATGCCGCCTCCACTGTCACCGTTGCAAACGGATGTACCTGGAAAATTAAATTAGGCATGTTATCCTGGTATCACTGGTAAAAATACGACTTTTGCCATGGATTTTCGCATCGAAGGGTTCTAAATATTTTGAGGGATTATTTAATTATTAATTTAGTATGTAATATTACGTAGTACAGTCAGCAACATAAGAGTAAGATCCAAATTAACAAAACAGTGAAGAATAATGATACAATTTTTGATTAAATTTTTTGATGATAAATTTGTTTTTGCATTACGAATTAATCGACAGTTCAAGCGGTATACAAAGTTAAAAATTAACATAGATTTAAGTAGGTAATTAATTAGTTTTTGCTCTCAATTAAGGTATATCAGATAAAGTTGTGTATTAAATACAAAGGTGTTTAGACAATTAGTTCGTAGAAATTAGTAAGATTATGTATTTTACAGGGAACCTACTAAAACAACGCTTTGGCTTTGTAAATTCGCGCCACAAAGCGAGTTTCATCTTCAAGTTAAATATAAGTTACAATGCGTAATATATATTTAGTTTTTATTTAAAAAAAAATGTTAGTTATCTTAGTGCAGTTCAGGCTTGTTGCATTTTAGTTATAAATTGTTAGGATAAACTAATTTCTGAACATACTTTCCCTAACTCCAGTTCGTTTATTGATGATTCCTGTAAGCAATAATATATACAAGATTTACATTAAATATCATAAATAAATAAATATCTTGTGACATTCCTCACACACGGCCATCTGATATCAAAACCACAGTCTATGTAACTCTTACAGTCGGCTAACGGACACGTCTAGACAGAGCAATTGTGCGGGGCTTGCGGGGTGAGAGAGGGGCGGTAGCGAGCCCAAGCTGCCATACACTCGCTTGCAGACAATGACGAATGCCTATACAAAGCGGCAATTCGCGTGACTTCAAACGCGATAGACCACTGTATGTTTTTTATGCTGTGCCAAAACTAAGCAGAGCTTATGCTATGGAAACCAGATATCTGATATACTACATAGTATACATTTTTTTTCGATATATATATACCCAGACTCAAGACAAACAGACATGACACAAATGTCTGCCCTGGGTGGGAAACCCACGACCTGCAGCGTGATTGGCAGGTTATATCTTACCAACCACCCCAGATATGAATTAATATGGTTAGGTAGGTACTAACATTTTTAAAAGCTACGTTACACGATATTATGATTTATTAGATTAGCCGCCTAAATTTCAGTATTTAATCCAACGAATCTATATGGTCCTAAATTCATAGGTAAGGAGCATACATAAGCTATTTTAAAATATTAACTTATTTAATTTATTTTAAAATATATCCGGGAGACGATTGTGTAATGATTTCGCTCGCAATCAAAATTGAAGTCAATTTTATAATAGAACTAGCTCCTTTAGTGATAAAAAGTAGCCCGGTCCATAAACTATATCTAGATATACCTACAAAAAATTTAATCGATCTGTTGCTCTGTTTCTGCGTGAAAAAGGACAAACTAACAAAAACACTTGCATTTATAAAGGTAGCGGATAAGAGAAGTAGGGATAGGGACACGTCAATGTAGTAACAATCGACTTTAACATCGATACTGTGAGCATTATCTACACAATTATCATGCTTAGGCAATTTTTTTACTTTTCAAATAAACAGAACTATAGGTAAGGAACGTGTTTGTACATAAGTGCAATACTTTGTATGATACAGTCAAATATGAAATGGTAAATGCAATAAGTAATTAAATATATAAATAAAAATAATAAGTAATAAATAGGTAATAATAGTAGTGCAATAAGTAATTAAATGTAGAAACAAGCAGAGAGAATGAGGAACCATAAAACCAATAGAATTTTGGTCAGTCAAACCATAGGTAAAAATTCCCTGTTTTCTGGCCAAGAACTTACGAGGCAGTTTCCGTCTGGACCCAGCATGGTTACGGGCGGGAACAACCGTGCTATCTGCGGGGCAAAACTCGAACCGTGAATTTAGCTACGACTTTGACACCCCTCCGAAAGATCCTCAAATAGAAAAGTAGCTCGTCAGTTCTTAGCCTCAGAAATTTTAAAAGTTTCATCTCTAATTCAACATAATTTTCTTCTCATTTTATTTCAGAAAAATTTTCATTGACGTATTATTTTAGTTTTAAAATAAGTTCTACCTATAGTCAATGATCTTATGTGTTATTATCGTAACTAGATAAGCTGTTTACGGCACCGACGCGTTGCCGTTTGTATATGCCTGTAGGGATATCTGCCATAGTTCCCGGCTTGACGTCAAGTGCTGTCTCGTTTTGACGTAATTAGTTTAACGGTAGAAGAAACGAGACTAACATGGTTTTCAAAGCTACGTCTTTTGAGCTCGCAAGCTGGTAGGTATGCATACCATTTTTTTTCTTTGTTGCCATAATACTTAGTAATGAAAAAATGCAGCCGAAGCGTTGAAAATACAGATACAAAAACTTACCATCCCTGTATCCAGCACAATAGGTGTATTCAGAAGTAAATCGCACGAAAAACTCGCTGTAGGACCGGATGCAGGTCTCCTGGTCTACGACAGGCATTTCCACCAGGCTTAGCTCTTCGGTCGCTACTCCTGTGTCGTCGAAACCCCAGCCTACAACCTGGAATGTAAGTAGGTGAACGTAAGATGGAAGGTAACAGACGAATTAGTTTAATTTTCTATTGTATTTTTTGCAATAGCATCACATGGTTTGTGTATGTTGCCAATGTCAAATTATATAAGAAAGTTTTTTTTTTAATTCAGTAAAATATCATAGATACACATTTTTGTTAATTTTATCATCGCCAAACTAATGACGCAGTTTGTAACTGCGTTGCGTTCTTTTACTTACGTCTTATATTATGAACTATCTAATCAATTTCATACATTGTATAATATTATTTCTTAACATAAGTACTAATTTGCTCCTCTAACAGTGCTCTTTTAATTTTCTTTTAGGTATCTAATATTTATTTGTGTTATGTAACTTTCCCGCTTTATTGTTATTAGGCATGCAAATACAATGGTATACTAGTCCTATGGTTCATAAAAAAAAAACCTTAAATTTATTCATACCAATAAACAATGAACGGATAAAAAGTAAACCAAACACGAGTTGCAAAGTTTGATCAGGTATCTGCTGATTGGGCGTTCTTATTACCGATAGTGTTTGGTTGGTTTGCTAATTATCGAGTTACTAATTGACTTGTTAGCATTTTTGAGGTGAAACAAATGAATTGTCAGTTAAAATTTTTAGCGAATCGGATAGTGTGGTGCATTTTTGTCTGCAGCGGTTTTATTTCTGATATTTTATGATTTCGATTTCTTTTGAAGACAAGGGGTATGTCTTGTCTTTTCATCCTAAAAAGGGAATCAACATTCGACTTCATTTTGGCTAGCTTTTATTTAAGTGTACTCTCTATGAAATGAAATGAAATAATTTATTCATTCAAATAGGCCTTCACAGGCACTTGTGAATAGTCAGATCTAACGCACGGTTCGGAAGGTTGCTTTTACTGAGAAGAGCCGGCAAGAAACTCAGCAATTACTCTTTTTTTTTTTTTTTTTTTTTTACTTTGTATAGGCTTGTGTTTGACTACAATCTCACTATGGTAGGTGATGATGTGGCCGAAGGTGGTAAGCACACAAAGCCTAGAAGGATCTGGCTCTCAAGTGCAGCTGCCGGAACACACCAATAGGTGTTTGGCGACAGATTTTCAACATGAGGGTGGTAGCCAGCCAGGCGGGTACTACAAAGTACCCTACCACCGTGCTATGGTTTCCTCACGATGTTTTCCTTCACCGAAAGCTCAAGCTCATTGTAGGATTCGAACCCACGACCTTCGCCGCGGCGTCCGACGTCACTACCACTGAGCTATCATCGCCTTAAAACTCTTAACTCTTACTCTTTTCAAAACAAACTTAGATTATTACATTTTTTTAATTTTTTTATTATTATTATAAAGAAAAATTACAAAACAAATAAATCTTACAATCAAAATATATAAAATTTATCCTGCAAGAGCGAGCGCTACACCCAAGCATTGTCGTTATAGTATGCCTTTTGTACTAAAATAGACTTAACACGTTCCTTAAATTTATGTAATTGCAAATTTATACGTGCATATATGCCCATATAAATAAAGTTTATAATTATCTACTCTACACAGTATCAATCCTAGCCTAGCTACCTATACTTTTTTTTTATCCTCCCAAGACTAAAGAAAAAAAAGATTTTGTCATTATAAATGGGATTTTGGTTGTATAACCTAGATTTCAAGGTAACAAAACTCACCGATCCCTTCTTCCCGATGACATTATTCAGGTTGATATCATTCTCTGGCCACAGGCATGCTGGTCTGATGTAATCGGAGTACTTGACAGGCTCGCGCAGTTCTAAGATGGCCAGATCTCGACTGAACGAGGAGGCGTTGTACTCTGGATGGACCGTTATCTTTTCCACCTGGAATTATTAATATTTATTGGCAAAGTATGACAGAGTGATAACCCCTCCCTCCCCTTGGCGAGGTTTGTTGAGATGTGGTGGGATCCCTTTCCCTCACGTGAGATTACCGCGAATGGAGTTCTGTAAAATAATACTTATGCGGCACTTGTTCCATTTTGAATCCCGGCTATATACCTACCATTAAAAAAAAAATGAGATGGGATGCCTTTAGCAATGCGTAGGGATGAACGTTGTAACTGTTGGCAGTTGTTCTATAATTAATACTTACAAATCTAACAGCAACTCCATTGACAGAGGTCCTCAGGTTGTGCTTGCCCAAGTAGACGGTGAGCGTGTTGTGGTTGACCACACGGTTAGAGTTCTTACGGGTGACGCAGTGGCCAGCTGTTATGATGTGCCTGTGGGAGACCAGGGTGCCACCGCAGATGTACTTGTTGTCCACTGTCTGGAATTAATGACGGTGATTTTAATAGTTGTTTTTTAATAACATGCTGACAGGAAACTAGCTCGTATTCAGGGGTAAGATCGGTATGGGGGTAATATCGTTTATCAGGTTAAATCGTTACAAAATCCAAGCGAAAATAGTTATATTTTTATTTCTGGTGATATAACGGGCAACATTATTAATTGTGGTTTTCCTTGGACTATCCTGGTCTAAGCCGGACATACCATTTTCAAAATTAGATCCTGTAAATGAACATTAGCAGAATAAGTTGTTCAGAATTCATCCAAAAACATACTCGTACCTGGGTTTGGTAAAGGGCTATCTGCCATGGCCACTGTCCTTCCAATGTGGGAGTACCATTCACCACCAGAGGGATGGGATTGTTCAGCACCACTTTACCGCACACACCCTGTAGGAGATAAACAAAACTCAAGATGAGTCATGACACTGAGAATTTAAGAAAATAAACAAGGAGAAAGTTTATTAGTCTACAAAGAAAAAACTAAATACTTAAGTTCAAGGTTATATGTAGTATTGACTGCTTGAAGATCGAGAAAACAAATTGCAATATATATATACATTTTATACAACTTTGTCGGCAGTCAAGCATACGGCCCGCCTGGTGGTATACGGTTACCGTAGCCTATGAACCATTCCCCCCTCCCCGATGAGCTCTGGCAACCTTACTCACGCACTGTAAGTTATTTGGCTTCGGAATTCTAAACTACGAGAATTTTTATATTTTGACGATTCTTTTTGTTTCCTCGGTCAATAAATAGTCAACACTTATTTTGTAGCATGCACTACTAATATAAGATTTGTTAAAATATAGAAGTGATATATTAACTGCATTTATACGTGTGCAATGAATACAACTATATTATAAGCTATAGGTACTACAGTTGCTTAAATTTAAAATCTAAGCCACTGATGTCGTTTAAGGCTACATTCGTACACCAAAAATATTGAATAGTCAAAAGTTATAATAAGATGAAAGGTTGTAGTTATAAGAAAGACACAATACAGCATGCTGCCTAAACGAATGTTAAATAGTAAGTTATTTAATTAACTACTTAAGTGCATTATTGCATACAAGTGCAGCCAAGTTATCTGTAAGTTACTTAGCAGAGTTGTTCTGCAGTCCAAATGTCCAGAATAGTCTGAAACTTGTAGTGGTAGTATCTACCCATCTTGATATTTAATAAAATATAAATAAATATTAATCCATTCAAAGGTAATGTTATAAAATTTTGTTTAGTTGATCTTATGAATGGTTCTCATATATATTTTTAACGAATACTTCTTGAGTTTTAATTTAATACGTCAATTTTAAGTATGACACGTAATTTTGTGAATCACGCATTAGTCGTAAAGCAATGGATTTAGAACTAGATAAAACCATAACTTATCAATAAATAACGGCCATTTGTAAATAAGGAACCAATATATGCCTTTAGCTCTATAACGTTATGAATTCAAAATTAATACGTACGTATATCTCTATTGCCATACGCTTCAGGGACAAATCATAAAATTACGTCTCACAGGCAGTTGAAATTGATGTAATAAAAAGTTAAAACGCAAGAAATATTCAAAATGGGGACCATCCACTTTAAGTATCAACTTGATTAAAACTTCAATATATCTTTAATTTAAATTATGGATAGGCTAATATTTGAACACAAGTTCACCATGGTGGGTGATGGTTTGGCCTAAGGTGATAAGCACACAAGACCTATAAGAAAATAGGCACTCAAGTGCAGCTGCTAGGACACTAGTTTTTTGCGGCAGACTTTCAACA
The DNA here is from genome assembly GCA_951216915.1 of Tetheella fluctuosa. Classification (NCBI taxonomy): domain Eukaryota; kingdom Metazoa; phylum Arthropoda; class Insecta; order Lepidoptera; family Drepanidae; genus Tetheella; species Tetheella fluctuosa. The sequence goes on along the minus strand of OX578233.1, from coordinate 8,427,154 downwards.
TGAGGGTGGCAGCCAAACAGATAGGTACTTAAAAGCACCCTACCATCGTGCTTTGAATTCCTCACGATTTTTACCTTCACAGAAAGCTCGAACTCATTTTAGGATCAAACTCACCACCTTTGTATCGACTTAAGACTTCATAAGTTTAGGCCAAGTAAAAAAAAGAAAAATATTCAAATAAATTCCAAAATATATATTGCAATCGTAGCTATAGTCCCCATATAATAAAGACATATGTTATATGCTAATAAATACCTACAAATTACGTAGGTATGTAGTCGTGAATATCTGCATATCAAATTAAAATAAGAACATGGAACTCAAACCGGATCGTAAAAAAAGGTTATTGTTGTTGTAGATCCAACTAAGCAAATAAGGGGACTTACCTTTTACAGATTTTAATTTCAAACAGCCGGTTAATGACGTTATTTATTTGTTTCCGGAGTAAAAATATCATTGAATAAGTATTAAAAAAAAATATTTTTTGGCACTAAAAAAAGAAATAAAATGGAATGCGTAGCATATAATGTTTAAGTGAATGTAGTAATTAAGGACTATTTGTAATAGCCAAATAGAATCGTGCCAAAGCGCCATAGCACCGCGCCCTGACGCTGCTATATCTAATGGCCGTTACCTCTATTTGTTTGACGTTACATTCTGATCACAGTAGAACACTATAAACCTACTCAAAATCAGAGTGCGAAATCAGAAACAACAATGCTTTGACACGACGCGACATTACTTGGCTTTGCTAACTTTTATTTGGCCAGGCATATTTATGACCATTTATGAAAAATGAAAGAAAATACATAAGCAAAACTGTTACTTAATCACAAGTGCGTTATGAGATTACGTAACCTCCTCACCAACTCAATGATTGGGGAGCTATTTCCGTCAACGCAATAGCTTAGCTATCCAAAGAGGAAACGCTGCCATCCTGCTGGGTACCTTGCCCATCGGCAACGGTCGTTTGTACGAAAACAAGTCACACGTGGCATGTTACACAGCAAGTAATATAATGTATAAGTCGATGACTTTGTAAGAAAGTATGAAATATCTTACCTGTTGCCTATCGTTAGAGTTTTTTTTATTTCCAGAACCCGAAGGCAATACTATTAAAGGTTGCCCTCCCGTGAAGTATTCTTCATGATCATCAGAATCCCCAGTACTGAAATAATAAAGTAACACTTTAAAAATGCTCATCCAAATATTTTATATGCGCAAATGCCCTCAATTGACAATAAGCAAGCATTATTTACTGATGTTATTTTTACAATGACATAATCTTAATAATAATGAGCGCTGTATCAAAATTATCTTATCAGATCTATCGAATAATATCTCGCAAAATTGATTAAAAGTGATGTAATAGAATCTGTACTATATTATACCTATCCTATACTAATATATTAGGTTTGTTTGTTTGGTTGAACGCGCTAATCTCAGGAACTACTGGTACGAATTGAAAAACTCTTTTAGTGTTGGAAAGCCCATTTATTGAGGAAGGCTATAGGCTACTTTTTATCCTGGGAAAACATAAGATTCCTCGGGAACGCGGGTGAAACCGCGGGGCGGAAGCTAGTAATAAATAAAGTTCTACATCCAAAATTTTACACACCAACGCGACGTAGGGTAGATATCTTATACTTACACTGTAATTTTTAGCAAGATACAGGCCTTCCATTGTTGCTTTCATCCAGAATTACCGTAAGCCATAATCCGGTATTACCCCGTTTTTTTAATCCTTGTTACTCTATAGATATAACGCAAGCGATTGAGGACTTTGTTGGATTGAAATAATGTTGAAATTAGAATAGGATACATAGGCGAATAGTGCTGTATATCCCGTCGCTGTTGCATCTTTTAAATCTGTATTTTTAGCAGTTTATTTTAGTTTTCTTTGACTTTGTCAGCGATACATTTTTTAATTAACTTAACTATAAAGAAAGAAATTATGACTACCTATCTACATTTTTTAAGCAATCTGAGCTGCTACTTACCTTCAAAGGACATTGTAATTTCCATAGGTATATTTTAAAATATTAATATCAATGTCGGCCGGATCTAATTATTTTTAATATCACACCTAACCTTAGTTGTTAGATATAATTTTTCAAAATTTCCAATATTATGTTTTTATTATCATAAGTAAGTAATTTTTTTTTTTAGTTTTTTTCTGTAATTATATTCGTAACGTAACTTTAATGCAATCAGTTCAATGGATTCGATTGGGTCGGGCAAGTTACAATTGACGTGTTTTGTCTAGAAAAATGATTACCTACCTACGTGTATCCAAATAAATGTGCCCAAAAGACGGGAAAAACTCACCACATACCACCACGTTGGGAGTTAAATATCATCCATAAAAATGTAAAAAATAATTATTTGACGAGCACAAATATCACTATATAAAATATCTACCGATTGATAAGATTTTACTTTATATATCTTACATACCTTACGTCAAAATCAATGGAGTCTTGCCGGCGAGTCGTCTGCCTGAACGGAGGAACTGTGGTGAGTCGGTACCCATTGTCCGGTCTTGAGTTAGAGCCTGGAGTTACCTTTTGTTGTACTGGTGACTCGCCACCGCCGCCACTGATCATGAAAAAGACACCTTATATGTGATATTGTGGTCGAATGTGGTAAGTACAGTTGCCGGGATACACTGGTAGAAAATAAAGCAGAAAATTTTCAACTGGGTCGTATATCGGATAGACAGTTATAACAAAGTACGGGACATTATGTTGATCCCAGAAAAAGTTACTGAAACAGAGGCGTATGTGTATATGTTGATGTCCTCCGATTTAACTATACTATTATGCTAGAAAAAGATGAGCAGCATTATACTTTCACTTTCCTTCTCTTTCACTAGTATTAGTGCTATCTCTTTTATATCTGGAGGTACCTACTGACGTTTAAATATGAAATGGTAGAAAAATATATATTCTGGGAGATTATTCCTCACACACGGCCATCTGACTCCAAACAAACTAAGCAGAGCTTGTGCTATGGAAGCCAGATAACTGACTTACTTAGATACTACATAATTATATTACTTTTCTTTTGTAAATATATACTTATATAAATAATTACACCCAGACTCAGGACAGACAAACATGTTCATGCATATATCCGGTTTCAATGTAAAGAAATATTTTTTTAAAAATATTTATGAAAATATCCATAATAGGTATGTAGTAATGTTTATTTTTTTTTTTTTGGACTGGAACAGAAAGGTGGTGGGTCCAGGGGACCTTCTTCCACCGTTACGCGGACTTTTGCGGTGAGCGCTGAGGGCTCTCAACCGCTACTTAAAACTAAATAAATTTAGGGCAACGGTAGCCTGAGGGTGCCCCCTGTGGGGCTCGACCTCGGCTCAGGACGTTGCCTGGGGCGTGAGGGAGGACTTAGCATGCAAACAATTATTATTATTTGGGGATCGGTCGGATTGCTAATATGCTGCTCGGGCCGCTTAATCGGGACGAGACTGGGAAGGACGTCGCGACGGTCCTCGCCGGCGAGGACGAAATCTAGGTTGACGATTTCGCATCTGTATCTGTTTGCGGGCTTCTTCAGCCTCGATCTGTGCTAGGGTTATGGCATCGTCTGGTTCGCTGAGGGCGAACCTAGGCCTACGGATGCGGGAGATAAGGGACGGGGTGTATGTGATAGTGTTGATTATCAAGGGATTCGCGTGATGCGCTGCGGTATCAAAATATCGGCGCGAGGCGCGTTTCATGAATTGTTTCATGGCGGGGAGACCTAAGTCAAGGTGGAGGTTTTCATTGCGCATGTACCACGGGGTGCCCGTGGCTTTGCGCATGAAGCGGTTTTGAATCACCTGAAGGGTGTGGAGTTGTTTGGGAGCAGCGTGAGCGAACACGGTGCTCGCATACGTCATGACTGAAGTAGTAATGTGGAAATACCTACCTTAAATACTAGTAGGTACAGTACAATAACGTTTGCGTTGCCGGTTCACCTCAAGAAAAAATCGTGACCTTTTAGAACTAGGTGCCATTATATTAATCGTTTTTTTGATAATATTACGCAACACTACCATCAATCAGACACAAAGACAGATAAATATTATTAGTTTGGATGTTTGTGACTCAATCACGCACAAACGGCTGTACGGATTTGAATGAAATTTAACACAGAAATAGATTATATCCTGGAATAAAACATAGGATACTTTTTATCCCAAAAATCATAAGTATCCACGGGAACGCGGGTAAAACCGCGGGGTGAAAGTCATTTTAAAAGCTTTTATTTAATTATATTAGTAGGATGGATTAGTTGGATATTATTACATACTTACATATCGGAAGGAATAGCATTCGGTGTATTCTGAGGCCTGACGTAAAATGGTCTCGTATTGTCTTCAGTAGGCCGAGTACCGGTATTGACCGGTCTTGTTTGAGGCCGATCCTCCGGTCTAATCTCCGGCCTCACGTCAGGCCTCACATCGGGCCTCACATTAGGCCTCACACCAGGCCTCACATCAGTGCTTTGAGGCCTCACAGTGCTGCTAGTTGGCCTTGAAGGCCTATTGTTGGTATCAGGCTGGTCTACAACGGGGTTAGGTGTTTTGGCATTGCAAATCTCTCTGCCATTAAGTCTTATAGCTACGAGTTTAGGAGTTTTGTTTAATGGATTATATTGTACGAAGAAGCGGACGGCTACTGCTGGCCCAGGCTGGACCTTCATTTTAGTGTTTTCGATCTTGAAGTCTATGTTGTCCACAGTCGATACATCGCCAATCCAGTTCTGTGAAAGTTATGTTTTGTATAATAAAAAATAAACTTAGTAATTTTACACGCCTTACTGGCGGGATACCAATCTCGTGTATTTTATACTTTATTGTAGTGTTGTGTAGGACATACAAGAGGCAGCAGGTACATTTATTGTCCCGTGCATGACGAAATAATGTAAGAGCGGTACGAGATTTTGAAACGTACTAGGTACTTCAAATTTAATATCGCGTTGCTCTTTACTCTTTTATATAACGTAAACTGTAGGTTGAGTGAGTGAGAGATAGAGAACCATATCATGCTTCATTTCAATAGAACGTCACGCGACCGATACATACCTCTACTCTTTACTTCAAATGTACTACAGACCTTCACGACACCTCGCCTCATTTGATTGAAGTGGGACATTGTACTGGCTCAGTACAAAAAAGAGGATACTCTTACAAACTCATTTGAAAACCGTGTCCTACCCAACACTACTTTATTACTACCTAAACTATGAGAGGTAAAAGTAGAACGTAGTGATTATATCCTCTTTGGGTGAAAGTACCAACCATTAATATGAAACAACTTTAACAAAATTCTAACTTTTCTTACAAAAGACCTATCTATAAAGACTCGATCAATATGTATAAAAAATAACATTTTCCTTAGAAAGTTGGTTGTGATTAAAATAATATTCTATATAAAATTAAATTTACAATCATAATAGGTACATGCTGAACATTAGACTTGAACGCTTTATTCTAATATAGTGGCAAATAAAGTAAAATATATCCATTTAATTTTGGCATTCTAACATGATTGACCTTGACATATAATTAAACGCAGAAAAAAACTACATTTTGAAAATCGTCTGGTATTCTAATAACCAGACAGACCCGTTTATTAAATCATTTTTTTTTCTGAACGCGTCTGTTAGTCATGCATATTATCTTTACGATACAAGATATAAAAGAACGAGTAAATAATTATTTAGTATATAATATCAAGCAATGTCATCATCAAAGACCTATTATTTTCACGAATTCACATTTGTTCATATGAATTGATACCTACAACTAGTAAGCTCAGGCCCATCCTTATTCGTAAGGGCACGTGGGGCACAAATCCAGGCCCTGGCCTGATGGATCAGTAAAGCCACTAAACAAAAGCACATTCTGTTTTAATTCACGTTTTTTTTTGTTTTCTAAAAGGGCCCCAAGCTCTTGTTGCCCAAGAGTCTTACATATCTAAGACGGCCCATATTAGATTATCATAGATATCATAATGTGTTGCCGTAGGATCGCGTAATCCGTTATCCTCTTGTGTAGATGCCTACATTTGGAAAAACTTGGAATATGAATTAAGTTTATTGAAGTATTCGTTTAAGTAACTTCCTATAAATTATAATATGGATTTCCAAATGAGTTACTGAGAGAGAACAAAATTACTATAAAACTCATCTGTCATTGTTTTGTTCTTTGACTAATTTGGTATTTTCACACGAAATTATTTGTTATGCTACGATACTTTTAAACACTACTCCAACCACACAATTCTTATAACTTACACCTAGTATATCTGCTTTAGAATCCAACACGATGTTAAGCCACAAGGAATGCAGAGTGCTATCAGTTGACAGGTTGACGACCCCGTACCACCTGCCTGGCTCCGACCCTGGGGGCTCGTACATGAACACGTTGGGACATGGTGAGAGTGGCGTGTCCTGTTCGTGTGATGGGACTGCTAGAGCTATGACCAGCAGGCTCAGGGCTTTGATCTGGAAAAGAAAGGGAGGTTAGGATCGTCTAGAAATAATGTTTTTTTTTAATTTATTCTAGGGGATACCTTGTAATTTTGCACATATCTATCTATGTGTCTAATTTCTTCTAAATACACTCAGATTTACAATATTGGTAGGATTTGAATTATTATACCATAATATAATTAAACCATAAAATAGTTAGATCCAATCATCAAAATTATTTATACACGTTTCAAAACAATTGGGAATTGAATTTACATGACAAAATCACGAAAAATTGCACAGCCATACTAAAATAAAAATAGATATAATGATTGATATAATAGTAAGCTTGATTAAGTACAAATATTGAATTGGGCTTTGATGTTTTCCCCGAATGAAGCCGACATGTGCAACACGCCCAAGGGCCCTGCATTCACGGCCCTGACATTTGATGTAAAATGTAATATGTTTAATTATTATTTGCATTTTATCGTCTTATGATTTATCCTAGGGTGCCACAGAACTGAACTTTAAACCATAAATATACTTAGTCATCTTTATTTATTGTATCAAATAAATGCTAAAATTAATAAGGTTAATGCTCTCTTAAACTGGCCGATTCCCCAGCACTACCTCACGTATGATTCGACCCTGTTTGTGTGTAAATATAATGCGATTTTATAATTACTTATACCTAATAAGATCGAGATTTTTCGTTTAGTGGTTTATTTCTCAGAAATATATTAAGTTCTTAATATAATTTAAATGTTTATAATCAAGTAATGTGTCTTTATCAGTAGATTGTGGGTACGTGTTAAAATAAGCATTTTTTTTTAATATTACTTTTATAAATTCAGTTAATATCAGTGAATTTGTACTCCTTCAGCAAAGTAAAATGTATCAATATAGGTTTAAATCTATCTTTATTTCATAAATGTACTTAATTTATTAATATTGAAATAAAATATATTAAAATATATACCTACTTAAACAAAGGTGAGTTTACCTCTAAAAAATATATTTATTCTTTTTTTTTCATACTTTAGACAAATACAAAATGTCGTCCGTCCTTATTCAACTTTACGGCCATCTACCAACATTCCATAGATACAAAAATACATAAAGAATCTTATTTTAGCAACTAAGTGCTTGTAAGCTGTATAAAGCAAGTTTGTTTTTATCTGTAAACGAGTTCCAGTAACATGCAAGTTTTATTTGAGTTTACTGCCCTCTTATTTTTAACTGCGATATTTCTATTGGTTGTGCCAGGATTAATATCTTATACTTTTTTTTACTATGGATAGACTCGCGTTTGACCACACCCCCCTTATTCAGACCCATTCGGTTGCTATTCCGATCGGTAAGGACGATTTTATTTTGTTAAATTTAGGCTAATGCTGTGTTAGTCGCAATATTCATTTGCCGCGATCGTGTACCGATCGACTGCCTCTTTCCATCTGGAAGTCTGAAATGGGAAATAGTCCATCCTATTGAGTAGACTACTCAATCGGTTCGTCTACCGAATCGGGACCGCAACCGAGCTGATCTGAATAAGGGGGATTACTCGTCATAAAAGTTATTCATATTGATGAGTACTTCCATCCCTGCAAGTATTGCCAGTGACTAAAAAGTCATCCTGTATATTTAGCACACATTAATTGCGGGGGTGATAGAAAGAGTAGCAAGGAGATCATTCATAAAAAGCATAATTGCAGTTTTTAACATGCTAATCGCAACCACTGAACAGATTTTCAAGGGGTTATCAAAAGTCACATAAGATCAGCTTGGAGGAAAATATAAGTTTTATTTTGTCTAAAATCAGCTGATAGGAAATTAAATTGACGGGCCGGTTGGCGTGGTTGGTAAGATACCCTATCTATCACGCCGCAGGTCGTGGGTTCGATTCCCACTCAGGACAAACATTTGTGTGCATGGACATGTCTGTTTGTCCTGAGTCTGGGTGTAATTATCTATATATTATATGTATGTATTTACAAAAGAAAAGTAGTATATGTAGTATATCAGTTATCTGGCTTCCATAGTACAAGCTCTGCTTAGTTTGGGATCAGATAGCCGTGTGTGAAGAATAATGTCCCAGTTTTTTTATTTTTAATATAAATATTTTTTTATAAGTGCGCGAGCGAAGCCGCAGACAAACAGCTACGGGAACGCATAATTAATTCTTATCTTTGACATATACAAATCATTGCTCAATTATATGAACGCTAATCATAGATTAGTAAAATTAGTTATCAATCAAACGTAGTATCTAACAGTTAAATTAATTTATTGTCTCATTAACTAACAGTTACCATGGAAATTGTCTAATTAGGCTAATAGTTCGGGGCTTAATTCCTCTAAATAGTTAAACATGTTCTAATAGTTATGGAATTACAGTAAAAAAAACACTTTATTTAGTACTAACTTTTGCCCGCGGCTTCACTTGCATTCCTGGCATAAAAAATAGCCTATAACATTCCTTAATAAACGAGCTTTCTAACGCAAAAATATTTATTCGTCGCACATTATTACTAACCATGGTTAGATTGTGGTCAAATATAAGAAAAAAAAAAACTTTATTATTCATCTTATGAAAGAAGGCAGTCAGGATACATGGGCAGCCTATCATACCAAAATCAGTATTGACAATAGGTTTATTTTGCGTTTGAAACATGAATATAGCAACAGCTAAAACTGCAAAATATCTACACGCTAACTAACACGGAGAACTATCTTAACAAACGAGATTCGACCATATACATTTGCCACCAACAAAAATTTGACAACCTCGTAATCAGATCTGACTGCATCAGTAACTTTGTCATGTAAAATTTTAACTACATGTATAATAACTGGTTCTTTATTATTCAAACTAACCCTTACAAAAGTTCATCGATCTACAGGAAAAAAGATATTCAAAGAAATGCAATACGATAACAAGTTATAAACAACTTTTAGCAACAGTGAAAGGACGAATGCCTTCCGTAGTTTTGGCTCTCTTTCTTTTGCATATAAAACGAAAAGGATGTGCTTATTACATTGAGGTGGCTTGAGGTCAACCGGACACGGTTACGTTTATGTTTTTATGTTGCTTTGAAGTCAGATATTACTATAAAAATATTAGAATCCGGGAGTTAACTTTGAAAAAAATAATAGGAATAATGCAAATTAGACAACGAAAGAAAGATTTTAAAAATAGATTTTAACTACTATAAATTATACGGAACCCTAAAAATGGAATGGACGTTTGACACTTAAAGTCCCACTATAATATTGGTGTGTTGTGGGCCAATATTTTTTTAAATCGACCACAAACATTGGGTTATAAACAAGCTCGACCTTATCGGAGGAATTCCGAATATTGATGTCAAAATAGATCAACGTATTCATATCTTAATTGTTCTGTTGTGACCATATTATCAACTAGTAGGTACTGGCAGTACCGTCAAATTACGAGGAACCATAAAAATATACTGTTGTTTTGTACAATAATGTATTACCTCACTATCAATCGCGTGCATTTTAGATAGGCAAAAATTGGGACCCTCTTCATTAGTGATGTTCCGACTAGTCGGTAAAGCCAACTATCCGGCCACTCTCGTAGTCGGCGACTATTCGGCAAAGAGTGTATGGATTTTTTTTGACCAATTGGACAATGATTCCCGTGAAGTCAAGTGTAAGCAGTTCCAAATGATAATTTCTCGTGGTGAGCAGGGAAAATACATTTTTATTGAGAAATACATACAAAGTAAGAAGCTGGTTAGTTAGCGCTTTTTGCGCTTCATGTTTTCTGATTCTAGGTTTTCAGATTAGGTTATGAGATGTGTGTCAGTTGGGAGTCATACTACATATATTGTGATGACCTGTATTAAACCGCAGGTTGCTCATCATCAGGTAAACTAGTGATTTTATTAATTGAACTACTCTTTGCCCCCGTTGAGATTTCCTTATGATTTGCTACTGCGTGATTTCACAGACGAATTTACACCGTATGTTTAACGTCTAGATTTAGATTAAATGTCTGCGTCTTTTATTTGGAGAAGCTCTACCATTTCTAGTTTTAGATATAGATATATCTATAGTATATATATAAATACTATAGTATATTTTTTTTATGAACTAGATCAAAACTTTCACGTAAAAAGTACCGCCTGAAATATCGTATTTAAAAGACTTTTATGAAAGTCTCTGTATAGACTGGTACCTAATTCTGACGTGAAAACTTAGTAAAAAAAACGTAGGGTAAAGATGAAAATGAGAATATTTTTTATTCAAATAGGCCTTCACAAGCACTTATGAATAGTCTGACTCTAACGCACGGTTCGGAAGGTTGCTTTTACTGAGAAGAGTCGGCATGAAACTCAGCAATTACTCTTTTCAAAACCAACTCAGATTCATTACATCAAATTATTTATCTAGTCTCACTGACGTTATATGACAGTAAGGAAAAAATATATCAAAATTATGAGTAACTTAGTAAACAAATGGATTGCAAACTTAAGCAGACCAGCCCCCACAAGCAGCACCTGTTCACAAGTATGACGCATGTGGCAGCCATCGCCCTCGCATCGCATCGGGAAGTGAGCGACCCGCCACACGACGCCGCCGCAAGCAAAGACCCCAAAGTGAGCATGACTAACTTAAGCTATATACAAATACATATCTAGAATAATATAAATGTCCCCCGCGGTTTCACCCACGTAGCGGTATAAAAAAAAATAACCTACGACCGATTCTCAGACCTACCGAATATACTTACACAAAAAAAATCATAAGAATCGGTCGAGCCGTTTCGGAGGAGTTTGCAGACAAACACTATGACACGAGAATTTTAATTCTAATTTATATTAGAAGATTAGGTTGCAGAAAACTATGTGGAAAATGAGGATTACAATTGAATAACCGCTAGGCATCTCTTATTAGTCTTCCCATTGAAATCCAGGTGAATCCGCATGGCAAAAGTTGGCTTACGAAACGAATTCTAATCAAGAAACTGTTATATAATAGTTATCAAGCAATTAGCCCTGATTGTATGTCTTATTAACCCATTAATTTTGTAGCTGTGTTGTCGGAAATTATCTACTTTAGGATATAATAAGAATTAGTAAGATTCCTTTGTAGATTATAATGTTTTATATACACGACGATTTTTTATCACTGGCAATACTTGCAGGGGTGGAAGTACTCCATCAATATGAACAACTTTTATTATTAGAGTAAGTGTGAAATCACGAAAAAATTAACAGCTGTTCCATACAAAATACCTACTGTACTAAAATGTATGAAGCAACCATTTTATTTGACGCGATCTCAGAGTTGGTCCCATAGTAAAAGTTGTTCGTATTGATGAGTACTTCCACCCCTGCAAGTATTGTCAGTGACTAAAAAGTCACTCTGTATATGTAGGAACCAACCATAATAATTCAGACAAGCCAGAATCTTAGAATTGAATCAGACGACCCAATAGAAGTAATACCTACCAAATTTATAAGTTAGACTCTAAGTTAAGAGTCTAACGGTATTATCACAGATATTGTAATGCAATTCTTTGGAATATAAACATTGAAAATGAAAATATTTTTTATTCAAATAGGCTTCCACAAGCACTTATGAATAGTCTGACTCTAACGCACGGTTCGGAAGGTTGCTGTTACTGAGAAGAGCCGGCAAGAAACTCAGCAATTACTCTTTTCAAAACCAACTCAGATTTATTACATACATTATTTATCTAGTCTCACGGACAATATTTGTGTGTATATAAGGAAAAAATATATCAAAATTATGAGTAACTTAGTAAAAAACCTGATTGCAAACTTAAGCAGACATTAGACATTGAATAATATAGAAATCAATAGTTTCGAGTTTGATTATTCACAAGGAAGATCCTAAGAATTTGAAGAAAACCAGTGTTAAAGGTGGCAAAAAATAACGTATTTTTGTTACATAGGTAAATATATATATATATAGTTTTACAATTTATCACTTTGTAAGACCCGCCAGGCTGCCTACGATCCTCAAGATGAAAATTTTATATCAAGCACCTAGCCAGTTCGTTCTATTCATAGTGAGATTGTGGTCAAAGACGCTTATACATTATAAAAAAATATGTTTTAGGTATCATTCAAGTTGGGTTTTGATATAGGTAGGTATTATTCATCCTACTATCACAGTCTATGTAACTCTTTCTTACAGTCGGCCAACGGACACGTTTAGACAGAGCAATCGTGCGGGGCTCGCGGGGTGAGAGAGGGGCGATAGCTGCCATACACTCGCTTGGGACACAATGCAGCAATGACAAATGCGTATACAAAGCGGCATTTCGCGTGACTTTAAACGCGATAGACCACTGTATGTTATTACGCTGTGCTACAATCCTATCCTACTAAATATTATTAATGAGAAAGTTTGGATGGATGGATGGATGTTTGTTACTCAATAATGTCAGAACGGCTGAACGGATCTGGATGAAATTTAGCACAGAGATAGATTATAGTCTGGAATAGTACATAAGCTACATTTTATCTCGGGAAAACATACGATTGCTCGGGAACGCGGGTGAAACTAGTACGTCTATATGCTATTTTACGATATAAAAGACTTGTATCTATTAAAAAAAATCTAACGTTACAGTAATGACAAAAAATTGTTTATCGTCATGAATGGAACATTCCATAATTACTTATAATAGTTACGTAGTACTTGAGTAGCTTCTGATTGACAATCTGTTTATATTTTTTCGCTACTCTAGAATGATGAAAAAAAAACTACTTATGCATTTTTACGTACCTACCCTAAATAATCTAAAGGATGTATTGGCTTACGGGAAGCACGACCCAAAACTACTAAGCTATATAAAAAAAAAATACAGTAATTCGCGGGTCAAGTTATGAGTTTTATAAACAAAGTTATTTTTGATAAAAACCGTTTAATTAGATAATCGGTTATCTGAGAGATTTATTCATGTTTTTGTAAACATTTGAACTTATAATTGCTACAACATTCAAATTCGCAAATAAAGCCAATTTATTGATGATTAAACAATGCACACATAAAAAAAAACAATAATAAAAAAGCAATATTTTAACCGAGATTTGCAAAACAACGAAAAATGATCTACGAGTACCTCCAGCAATGTAAAACCGGTTGACCACCATTTTGCTTACCACAAACTTACGTGTAGCACTAAAAATCTATACTCGGTCACAAAAACACTGCTAACTTCCTCATACCACATTTATGCATAAATTTAATAAATAACTGCAATAACTAATACACTGCACACGCTATGAATTACAACATCCTTTTATAAAACACAATTCTTACCATTATAAAAGATTTCTGGAGTCAACAAACACTTTACCACACAATTATTTATCAAAAGATTAAATCTTAGATTCGCGACGCGTGACTCCTGCGCCGGACTCTTTAAGAATGACAAAAGAATATTATAGTATTAATCTAAGGTCAGGTTCACGATAGCCGGTAAAAAGAGACAGGTTATAGCTAAATTCGTGAGATAGAAAGTGACAGATGTGAGACGTTTAAGAGGGGAGTGATCAAACTGGTTGGCAATGGTGATCAAAACAGTAATTGGATATATAATTAAGGTGCAGTTTGTAACTTGTTTACGTATCTACGTATTGTGAGAATGTTCAGGAACTAGTTATAAATCTATACATCTATACTATACAAATAAATAAAATTGAAGTGTCTGTTTGTAATGTCAAAATTACAGCTTTTTAGTAAATACTTAGGTACATACATATGAAAGTATACATATAAGCTACTTACGGTACTTATAACAAAATAACATTTTTTTAAATTATTGTTTGTCTGTCAAAAATTAGCCTATATACGTAGCTTAAGTTACACCTTATAACATCAGCTGTGAAAGACCCGTCCAAATCGGTCCAGCCGTTTCGGTGATTAGCCGGAACAAACAAACAAACTCTTCAGCTTTATAATATTACGTATAGATTTTCTATTGATGCCTACTTGGAATTTTTTGCTGTTAGTATTATTAATTTGTCCATTAGAGCAGTCAGTTATAAATACCTATTAAAGTATGATGTCATATGGGATTCCCCGCATTTTACCATTGAACATCGTCTTTAGATTTCTATACAAGGCCACGTGCAAGTTTTTGGAAAAACCTTACTCTTTTCTTTTTAGTCAAATTATCACCGAACATATTCTTGTTTATACATAACTAGCGATCCGCCCCAGCTTCACACGGGTGCAATTTAAGTACACAAACCTTTCTCGTTTATCGCTCTTCTTATTAGTGAAAACCGTATCAAAATCCGTTGCGTGATTTAGAAGAAGCAAGCGGAGAAACAGACAGTTGTTTTATACTTACTTTTTTTTACCATTGGTCAAGCAGTTTAAGGCTCAGGCAGATACCAGATGCCCTGGAATCAGTTTCTGGATCAAGCAAATGTATTTATTTTAAGTGCTGTATAGAAAAAACCGACCAAGTGCGAGTCGGATTCGCGCACGGTTTCCCTAATAATAAAAACAACTTAAATTTTATGGCTCCACTCAATAAAGTTCAGTTACTATATTATATGAGAAAAAATAAATGTTTTTTGAATGAATTTTTAGAAATTTCAGGCCTGTGTATCAGTGGCGCAGATTGAGAGATAGACAGCAGGTGACAGCAATTTGGCCTCCGTTTTGCCCTTTGGATACGTAACTCTAAAAATATTGTTGATAGTTACATAACTGTAGGGTTTCTAAATAAAAAATAATATATTTATTTCCTTAAGGCTGTACATTATGTTTCTTTGCCACCTTAGTGATATAAAAAAAAAATCGGATCCCAACGACTTCAACCAAACATCCAAACTAGCTGCAATATAAACATTTAGGTACCTTCCACGTAATCGTAATACAATTTGAATCATGCGATATGGTAATGACAATTCACGTATGGTACCTAATGACAATCATTACCATTCACATTACGATATAAACGTAGATATATCCAAAGTAAACAGGTAAAGTAATAATTCCCATGATTTGAATTCAGCGAGTGTCGCTGAAAACAATAGGAGCGGGAAATGAGCTAATGAGCCCGTCGTCATGGTAACGGGAGCAGGTGGTGAGGTATGCCCCATTAAATACGTTTAAAATTGTATACTTAGTAATGGGTATTAAATATTTAAATTCGGTAGCCGATTTAAATAATCTTTACTAATATAATAAAGCTGAAGAGTATTTTGTTTGTTAGTTTGAAAGCGCTAATCTCTAACTATCAGTCGGATTTGAAAAAATATTTTTGAATTTGAAAGCCTAATTCTTGAGGAAGGAACAGCTAGTATAGCAATATAAATTATATAAATATTCATCTCTATGACTAAGCTAAGGTTTTTAATGATTTTTACCAGTAAAAGTGAAACAAAAAAATAAACACTTTCGCTTATGGAATTTGGCATAAACATTTTCTACATTTTATAAATACCTAGCGTTTGTTTAAGTCCCAATTGGACGCTAGGGAACGCATCAAGGGTTTAATGTATGCACCGACTAAATTGCGTCCCTAAGCGATCCGAGAAATCCCGAACAACTCCTTTCTAAATTCAAAATTCTATTCGTTCATTATATTTTCAGCACCCGCACGTCACCTCATGTTATGAGCATCCTAAGAATCCTCAACTAATTTGGATCTGGCCCGCATCACCTTCCCTTTGCGTCCTAGGAGGTACCTATTCATAGTTACGTAAATATATTTCCCGCTTTCGCGTCACCAGTGTTAATTTCCGAAACGATTGTAACTCGGCGTACATATGAATTGGTTGATACCTAATGTAGGCCTGACTAAAGGCCTAGCTCGTGATTAGGCCGGCTGACGTAATTACGTTGCACGGCGAGGCGGTGACGTATTGACGGGGGAGTGGAGGGGAGAATGTGATAAAAATGTGTAAATTTTTAATTGCCTTAAAAGCTTGTGTTGATTTCTTTTTTATTAGGGTTCCGTACCTAAAGGATAAAAACGGGACCCTATTACTAAGACTTCGCTGTCTGTCCGTCCGTCTGTCTGTCACCAGGCTGTATCTCAAGAACCGCGATAGCTAGACAGTTGAAATATTCACAAGTTATGTATTTCTGTTGCCGGTATAACAACAAATACTAAAAACAAAATAAATTAAATATTTAAGGGGGCTCCCATACAACAAACGCGATTTTTTGCCGTTCTTATAGATAATGGTACGGAACCCTTCGTGCGCGAGTCCGACTCGCATTTGGCCGGTTTTTTATTTAAATAGGATCACACGGATTGTGTGATGAAATTTGACATAGAATATAAGGTCCGATATTTTTTACCTCGGAAAAATTAAAGAAAAACTAAATATTTTCCTTATATTTTATTGCAAGATATCATCCATCCAAATTCATTCAGCCATTAACGGCGTGATTGAGTTACAAACGTCTACCTACATAGACATACAAAAAACTCTAGTATCTATCTATACCACATCTATACATATAAAAAGAAAAGTCCTGATTTCACAAGTTTTATTTTATATAATACGAGTCGAATTACTCTAGAGAAGCCTAATATAGACAACAGATTTGCAAGCAAATTAGATTGCCTGTTTCAAATGAGTACAAAGCAAGTCTCGTACCTCGTCTCTTGTATTGAACACCTTTTTTGCCCCAATAAATTATTGCTAATTTGTCGAAACGCTGTGAATTGTGAACCGTTGGTGCTTATATGTATATAGGCTCTTTACAAACGTTGCAAGCGACAGTTGAGCGACCGCATCAAAACAAAAAATAATTGTAGCATTTGATTTGATTTTAATAAATCCAGCTTTTGATTAACCATAGCTCGAACTGAAATAAATAAATAAATACTCTGGGACATTATTCTTCACACACGGCCATCTGACCCCAAACTAAGCAGAGCTTGTACTATGGAAGCCAGATAACTGATATACTACATATACTAGTTTTCTTTTGTAAATACATACATACACCCAGACTCAGGACAAACAGACATGTTTATGCACACAAATGTTTGTCCTGAGTGGGCATCAAACCCACGACCTGCAACGTGATAGATAGGGTATCTTACCAACCACGCCAATAGGTGCGGTGCAGTGGTAGTATAAACAAACATATTTATTAACATTCAACAACATATAGTAAAGATTTCTTTTTATATTGAAAGCTTGGAATATCATTTATAAATATATTATAGTTCTTGAGTTATTAAGGACTGAAAAGTACAATTTATTTTACAATATGATAATTATGTTGCCCAATTGAATTTCAATAAGTTGCTACGTTTATGAACAGCCATACTCGGCGCAGACTTTATAAGAGTACGCCACGCCGAATCGAAACAAGCAGCTATGCTTCTGTGCTAACTTGCTTAAAGCCTGGGACTATAGTAAAATGAGAATAGAGTTAATTCAAGACACTGCACTATTGGAACAGCGCGTCAAGAAATAGGTCCTAGGAGTTAATTTAATCTAGATAATAAAAATTTACTAAAAGAAAAATAATTATGTGATTAGGATATCACCTTAGTTTTATATGAGTATTCCGCGAAAAGTGTTGTGCAAATTCCTTTAGAGAAATGAAGTAAACAAATACGCGATATATACAAGCGTTTACTAACCACAAAGCTCTACACTCAGGGCATTATGGTTCTAGGTAGAACGTGACCTAGTTAGAATGTAGTATACTTGTAGGTACCCCGAATAAACGAACACGATTTTGTATTTTAAAATAATAAAAAACTGCCAAAAGTCAGACATAGGCATACAGTCACTGCCGTGTTGGCCGACAACAATTAAAAAATATTTAGTGGTATGAAATAGTTAACGCAGAAAGAATGAAATTGAAACCTTACTCAAACGGGTTAAGGTGAATATGACCAATTTTCTGGATTTTCTTTACGTGACCATAACATTAGGTAAGTAGGTACTTAAGGGCCGTTAATGGAAAATAGAATATCAATTTTAATTTAAATCAGTTATTAGCGACGTCTCAGGATCCGGATTATGACTCCTTAATCCAGTCACCAATTAACTTTGATCCTTCATGAAGCTCATCACGTAAAAAAATATTTTAATATAAACGACTGAAAAGAGCTCTATCTTCATTGGTTTTCTTTCAAGAAATTAATATCCGCAAATGGTAGCTAAAGCATTAGATTCTCAACTTTAAATTCTACTGCATAAAGCTGAAAATACAATCTGTGATAAATAAGTCTTAAAGCGGTGTGTTAGTGTATTAGAATGTTTGATTGCGTGTGCGTGTTGCTAATCGGTCTGATCAGGCGCTTTCCGTTCGTCTTGGAACGTCTCGATGGGGGATTAGCGATGTTAACGTAGTGCTGTAACGAAATATGTTTTTTAATATCGATATTTTTTATAAATAGATATTTTTTATTTGTTTATAAACCGCAACATTGTCATATTTCCCCAAACCTCATTTATTTGGGGTTCAACGTCAAGCAACAGTCTTAAAAAAATTACTATGAAAATTGGAATATTTTGAAAAACACGGAAAGATAACATGAAAGACTTCTGAATTTCGAATAAAATAAGATGAGCCTAAGTTAAAATTACGTTTGTTAGCCTTAAATTTATATACTTACAAACCTAAATTTTTTAAAATCAAGTCAATCTTCACTGCATTCCAAAATAAATCATGACATTCTACGAAAATACCCAATTTATCTGCAGCATGTTGATGGAAAATAGTGAACAGAAACTCATCAAAGACGAAAATTGGATCTCGACTTGCATGGACTAATAGATTTTGCCACAGGTTGTTTGAATAACTCACCTGTCATTTTAGGTTTTCCCATCAAATTTTGAAACTCATTCTTGCGTATGGGTAACATTTCGCAGGCACCTTGGGGTAAAAGAGTAAAAACGAGGCCTTTGTATACCTAGTGGTATTCGTAGATTGAAGAATTTCAGGATACGTTATAAAGCATTCCAATTTTTTTGTTGTTTTACAAAAATTTGAGTAAAAAAATCGAGTGAATCCTTTATTAAAAATTTCAACGTGCTAAGTGCGAAATCTAGTGAATAATGGTGTAGCTATATTTTCTTCCGTCTTCGTCTTCGATTAATTAATAAAAAACTACTTTTATAATCTCCAGCTTACTTACCTACATCTCTAATATATCTCTATTCTTCAAGAGCATGATGACTATGTACAAGAATTTCCACTTCAATATACGTCACGGTCGCCATTTAATATATGATGGGTGGTGGTGATGTAGAGAAACAACTAGCGATGCTGATCACATGTTTAATGAATGAACTCCTCCTATACTTCCACTTATATTCCTTATATAATTACAATTATAAGCTTATATACTAAAATATATTCAAGTAAACGTGCCATTTAGAAGGTCTACCTGATAATAAAATAGTTAACGTATTGGAACGTCAATACGTGAGATTTGTTCTATATCACACCACACGTGTACATAATTTTAAGGAGGTTTTATACAATTTAATTTTGTTAATTTATCTGATGAAGTGTGACTAATAATGATATTAGTAGGTACAATTTCCGAAGGCATTAACTAAATGCGAAATATAATTTTGCTAGTCTGCCGCTGATGTTTCTAGCATCCATGTCAAGTTGTGTGACGGACGGGTCTGAATATCCAACGTTTCAGGCACAGGTTTCATGAACTTTGCCGCGTTGAATTCAAATTAACTTTTGTTCAATTTGCGGTGTACGTTTGCTGTTTCCAAATTCGAAAACGTTTGTTTCACGTCGTTTTGAATTTCGTTCTAGAACTCTTTATTCAAAGAGAATTACAGTTTAAGGTTTTTTCTGAATGTGAGTGAACTATTTTTAAACAACTATTTTTTTATTAGGCTTAAGAAAAATGAGCGCTTTGTTGCGATTCGTAATTTCACGTATTTTATAGTCGGTTTCATACATCATTGGAGTTTGGCTGCTTTTTACTCAAACAACGTCAGGTCATCATGTTTTTTTGATAAAGTTATTGACAGCTTCATGTTGTTTCACAATGTCAGTTGATCGAGAAGTAGGTATCGAGAGAGACGAAAATTGACGATATATTTGTGACCCGTGAGATAAACTATATGCTAAATAGTGTAAGGCTTTCAGATCGGAAACATCTTATCTTACTAATACTTACATCTATCTATATATATATAAAAGAGAATGTATGTATGTATGTATGTATTCCTTATAGACTCCGAAACCGCTGAACCGATCGCAATGAAATTTTCAGACGATCTTCATATTAGCCCCGCAGGTAATCCTATAAGGTTTGGTAGCGATCGGAGCACTCGGGATTCGGGACCGCGGGTGAAACCGCGGGGCGGAAGCTAGTAATATCTGTAGTAGTGTCTGTATTACATATAGAATATTTAATAGCTTAACACAGGATACTTTTTATCCCACGAACGCGGGTGGAAACTGCGGGGTATGAAATTATCGATAAATATCGATATTTGTAGGAATTCGCCATCACTATAAATAATAGTTAAGACCTTCCCAGTTCAGTGTGGTAACTTTGTTGAGGAACGGCGTCCTGTTGTGAAAAGTAATCAGTTAAACTTGTCTTTGGATGGTTTTTTTAAGCTAAATGCACTGCCCTTAATGTGGGCCAAAGTCAAAGTCATTTATTCAGTTTAGGCCCCAAAAAAGTCACTTATGAACGTCGAAACTACTGAAGTTAGCACTGTTTTGGAAGTCGCCTTCAACTGAGAAGAACCGGCAAGAAACTCAGCAAGGTTACATTTTTATATAAGTTTAGTTTTTTTTTTGACAATCTGACAATGTTGGCTATCCCTTTAATTATTTTACAATTAAAAGAAAATACGCATAAACACAACATGAAAAAAAAATAACAAGAAAAATAAATAAAAAATAATAACCTGAACAAGTTCAAATTTTAACAAAAAATTTGTATCTCTAATACTAAGTACCTACTGGCTTTTGCATAAAAGTATGTACAAGATGCACTTGTGCAAAGTGCAGCTACTTCCAGACATCTTTATCCTCTATGTAATGAAGCTACCTTGTAATAGGCTTTTTCTTTTAAAACTTTCTTTATGTATGATTTGAATTTAAAATCAGTCATCTTGGTTACTGATACAGATGTTTTATTATAAAAGCGAACACTACTTCCAAGAAATGACTTTTTAACTTTAGCCACTGACCAATCTATGGCCTCAGTGTAGGGGCACACATCTAATTAAGTTAACCGGTTAAATTAGCTAAGCCTATCGGTTAGCTAGCTAATTAATTTAGCTAACTTTTTTAGCCGGCTTGGCCGGTTAAATGGTACAGCCCTAATATTTATCCATATTTAAGACTGCTTCAATACCTTTGTATAACTTTTTGAATTATTCAATTCGGATATTACATTCGAAAGATATCACGACTTTAAAAATTTAAGTATTAGAAAAAAGTCGCGTGGTGGCCGCTCACCCTGCTCGGCTAGCTATGCGATGTAGGCGTCACTGGGGTACGGGAGCGGAGAGAAATAAACTGTTGTTTTTAAGACGAAGACGAGGAATAAGAAAGGATTTTTCGAAATTCAACCCCTAAAGGGTTAAAAAAAGGGGTACGCGGGTGAAGCCGCGGGGCGGACAGCTAGTATACAATAAGCTTGAGGTTTCAGAGAAGGAAAACATCATGTGGAAACCATAGCACGGTGGTAGGGTACTATTTAGGACCTAGAACCGGCTACCCTCAAGATGAAAACCTATGCCAAGCATCTATCGGTGCATTCCGGCTATTGCACTTATCAGCCAGATATCTTCTAGGCTTTATTAGGCTTTATAAGGTCAACATCACCTTAGCTCAGATTTCAGCTTTACAATCAGACAACCTCGATGTCGTCCTCGGCTAGTACTGTCGCGACGTCCTTCCCAGTCTCGTCCCCTAATAGTGGCCCGAGCTGCAAGAAGCAATCCGACCGATCCCTAAATAATTTTGTATCTGCTAAGTCCTCCCCTCTACCCCCGGCAACGACCGGAGGCGAGATTCGTGCCCCATTTGGCCTAAAATCTTGGCCGGGTGTAACAGTGAGTCGGAGAAACCACCACCATCTTCATCATCATCATCTCAGCCACAAGACGTCCACTACTGGACATAGGCCTTTCCTAAGGATCTCTAATAGGACCGATCTTGGGTGGCCTGCATCCAGCGTTTTCCACCGCGTTTTCTTATCCAGTAAAAAATAATAAAAAAAAAGCCAATCCGCCTAATATCTATAGTTTTCAGACATAGGACATAAAAAATATACATTTTAACCGAGAACCCGGATTAAATCCGGTTAATTTCAAAATGCTTACAATACCAGTTAATTTTACAATTCTCACATTATATTATTGCGCCTGCGAGCTCCTTCTTGCTCCAAAACGATAAGCTTATAAGCTGTCAAAACGCAAATTGGTTGCGATATCGTCACACTATCACGCCACCCTCGTCTAAACTTGCCACTAGTGATGTAAGCTCCGGGATTAATGTGTGAATAACGGGATTTTTATATGTTGTTGACATTTGAAGGAAGATGGGAGTACTTATAAGAGAGAGTAAGTGTACAAAATGGTCAGGAGTATTAAATTGAATCACTGCGTGAAATTATATAAGTTAGGATAAAATAAACGATCGTAATATTCATGGATCTTTCGCTTTAAACAAAATACTTCAAATATATTAGAAACTATTATTCCCCGTGTTTCGATGAAATGTTTTCTTGGGATAAACAGTATCCAATCTTATATTATTCTTATAAGTGCCAAGTTCATCCAAACCCGTTCACCATTAATAAATAGCTACTTAAAAGTAACTATACTTAACAGCTACCAGTTTGTTTTTAAACAGACAGTGTGTTCGGTTGAGAGCCCTAAGCGCTCCCACCTGGACCCATCACGGTCGTACCCCGTAAAAAAAAAGTGCGAGTCAAAATGCTGCACGATCTTTAGAACAGCGTAGAGCAGCTCTAGATTTTAAGCACGAATCATTTTAAGACTTAATTTTTAATATGAACCTCCAAAACCAGGACATAAAATTCCCGGGATTATTATATCAGAAACCGGTACATAATATACCGGTATAAATTTTATCCCGATCATTTGACAGCACTATTTACTATATAGTAGTGATAAATCACTCTTGAATCACGTCACTAAAGTTATATGAGAGAGATAATGTATTTCACTTAAATCACTCACAATATATTACTAGCTGTTGTCCCGCGGTTTCACTCACGTTCTTGGGATAAATAGCCTATGTCATTTTCCGGTTCATAAACTATGTACCTATCTCAGTGAAAAACATCACGTAGATTCTTTGCTTTGTTACTGCACTGGGTGAACAAACAACAGAACAGATCAAACCGACAAACACATTTTCGCATTTACTTATAATAATAGATAGGAAAAAGGAGATGATAGCTCAGTGATAGTGAGCAGATCGTGGGTTCGAATCCTACAATAAGCTTGAGCTTTCGGTGAAGGAAAATATTGTGAGGAAACTATAGCACGGTGGTTGGGTACTTATTAGTACCCGCCTGGCTGGCTCAAGTACCTACCTACCAGTGTATTCCGTCAGCTGCACTTGAGAGCTAGTTCACTTCGAGGCTATGTGTTTACCACCTTTGGTCACATTATCACTTGCCATAGCGAGATTGATGTACAACACAGACCTATACGTAGTAAAAAGTACGATATAATAGGGTAGTGTCCTGGGCCAATACAAATGAATTCTAATAAGTCCGACGTCGGTAAGATTATCAGAAAATATTGGACACGTATTTTTTGCTTTATCAAATCAATAAAAATATACAATGTTATAGTGCATCAAGGTATAGGAGTTTGGCTAGTGACGTCACTTCGTGGTAAAATTTGTACTACGGCGTGACGTCACTCGTTTCAACGCACTGTATCCTCCGTCATTTTTCGTTTACGGAACAAAATAAAAAATACGTGTCCAATATTTTTTGGTAATCTAAGTTTTACTGACGTGACGGACTAAATAGATTTTTTTAGGACACTACCCTATTATAATCTAGTAATACATCTACGCAAATAATTCTCATTTAGATAAGAGATATAAAAAGTAGACGAAGTTACAAGGAAAAACAGTTTTGCTTAACGTTTCAGGAAATTATTATCATCAAATACTTACGTCTAATAAGTTTTTTGGCTCGAGGCTGCGCCCACGTATGATTCTAAAGAGGTTCACATACTATAATTATTACTACTCTTCAAAACAAAGACAAATATCTAAATTGAAAATACTCCCTTTATGTAAAAGCAAACGATATCGAGCATAGGATTATTACGGTTTATTATGTAGCTGTAGGTATCTACACACTAATCTGGTTTAGGTGACGTTCAAATGACGTAAAATTGAGTTTGACATCCGCCTATTCCCTTCAAATGCCAAATTAAGCTACGATCGATGGCAATATGACCATTAATATTGCTATTGGCTATCAAACACGCTCGCAAATTGCTAATCGATCCAATTAGTCTCCATAGTATAACGAACTAGCTGTCTCCCGTGGTTTCACCCGCATTCCCGCTATCTGCGTTTACAACGTTTATGCGTGAACAAACAAATTCACATTCGCAATTATTCTAATAAGTTAGATTTATCACCCCGCAGGTCGTGGGTTCGATTCCCACTCATGAGAGACATTTTGTGTGCATGAACATGTATGTTTGTCCTAAGTCTGGGTGTAATTATATGTATATGTAAGTATATGTTTATCTGGCTTCCATAGTACAAGCTCTGCTTAGTTTGGGGTCAGATGGCCGTCTGTGAGGAATAATGTCCCAGAATATTTATTTATTTATAACTATCGAAGTGTAGGTACTAATTCTAAACGGAACTCGCTTCAACATGTTGCAATATAAAAATGCCTTCAAGTTGAAATATGTCCTGTTTATGACGTCATAAAACCCGGTTGAAGGACAGCACGTGTTCCGGCCATTTTGCTATTGAAAAATTCCACACTACTTTATGGCGCCATCCATAATTATTTTTTATTTTTTTTTATTTTAAGGTTTTCACTTTTACTTCTGTGTATTACTTTGCAACTGCTCAGAAACTTACAGTACATAATAATCTAGGAGCTCTAATCCGATTGTCATTATCATCATCATCATCTCAGCCGCAAGACGTCCACTGCTGGACATAGGCCTCCCTTAAGGATTTCCAATAGGACTGGTCTTGGGCCGACTGTAGTAAAAGTATTTTGAAGTTAAAAGTATTTTATTAATTTAATTTACAGTACTCTCTCGCTAATCCGCCACCATAAAATACTAACCATCGGCGGATTATTGAAAACGGCAGATTATAATGTATAGGAACAACAAATTGAAAGAAAACATAAATGTATGATTTATTGTATATTATACTAGCTGTTCCCCGCGGTTTCACCCGCGTTACCGTTTTTTTTTCTTTCATACAAACCTTCTCCTGACAATAACGAACACAACAAAAAACGAATTATCCAATTTGGTACAGTCGTTGGGAAGTTATGCACGTACAAACATTTCGGTGATTCATTTTTATTTATATAGATAGATAGATAGATTGAAATCAAAAAGCACCTTTCACCCCAGATGTCGTGGGCGGACTAAAGAGTGGTTGCTTAGCACCGTATAGAACTCTGTTCGTCTTAGACGGCGGATTATCGAGTCGAAGACTTTCAGTGTCGGCGGATTACAGAGTTTAATCAAGACCAATCTCCAGGTCAAAAAACGGCGGATTATAGTATTTGTCGGATAATCGAGCGGTGAATTAGCGAGAGAGTACTGTATTTTTGTAAGACAAAATTAATTTATCAACAGTACCCTCTGAAACTAGAGCGATAACGCAGGACAAAAGCTTACAAACTCACAACAAACTTATGTTAAAGTTTTGTTTGTATGAGAGAGATAATTTCTGAAACTTACCACTTTGTTTTAAACTGGGTAAGTAACATATATTATATATTAACAAAGTATTTATGTATATCGATCCGAGGATATAAATAATGACGTCATAAAGCTTAACAAAGCACGGGAAAATGCTTATTTATTGCCAATATTTAGGGGCGTTTATGTCACTGTAATTAATACTGTGGAATTGATTTATACACCTACCTAATATTTGTTATATACAGGATGTTTTTTTTATTCGTTGGTAATACTTGCAGTACTCATCAATATGAACAACTTTTACTATGGGACCAACTCAGATATCGCGTAAAATAAAAGATTTGCTTTATACATTTTGTTCGAGTAGGTGTTGAACTTTTCCTGATTTTATTGTCCCATAGTAAAAGTTGTTCATATTGATGAGTACTTCCACCCCTCCAAGTATTGCCAACGACAAAAAAAACAACTTGTATATAAATACCATGTACCTAAGCTGCTCTAAGTTATTGTGTGACTAGTTCTTTCGTAAACTGATGATATTAGAGTTGCTTTGTGAACGTTTTGTCGATTTCGATAACAATAAAATACATTTGATTCTATAGATTCTTTTGATTCTTTATCATCAAAGCACATCGTTGTATGTCTGTGTATCAAAGAGCTTTTTAGGGTACAACAAAGAATCCTTATTGTTTCGTTATGTCCGTCCGTCTATCATACATGTAACCATAGACAATAGCCCAAAAGTTATGCACTAAAATTAAGAAACAAAAAATTTTAAATTAATATTAACCATAAATTAACCTAGTAACAATCTTTATATTTTGCTCAAATAAACATAATAATATTTTTTTTATAACATTGTTTTTTCTACTTTCGATATTTAAGAAATATAAATAGCTAAAGGGGCCCTTTTGCACAAGATAAGTAAATCTACATTATCTTCCTATGATCACTTGTTAGTAGCGACATCTATTAACCACACAAAGGAACTTTCACTACCAGTGGATAGATGGCGCCACAACATTCTATATCGCGCTATCAAAGTTTTCTGAGCTTTCGAGATTTTCCCTTTTCAATGGAAGAGTCTACCACCTTGGTTCTCCATATCAGCATCACATTTGATTCTGGATCTTCAAATTAGAAGCAAATCCATAGAAATTACCTAGTTTCCATTTGGTAAGTTACCAATTTCATTCAGCGGAACCATAAAACATAAACCCTATATCGGCGTGTCGCACACTGGGCCACCGCGCCATAAATCACAATAGGGGGACCCGCCGATAAAGATTTGTGACTCGCCCATTGTACAAGCGCCCTTATAAT
Organism: Tetheella fluctuosa; assembly: GCA_951216915.1. Taxonomy (NCBI): domain Eukaryota; kingdom Metazoa; phylum Arthropoda; class Insecta; order Lepidoptera; family Drepanidae; genus Tetheella; species Tetheella fluctuosa. The sequence continues at coordinate 8,399,453 of OX578233.1, read as the reverse complement.
CCCTATTTTCTTTTATTGATAAAGGTGGTCATTATTTTCCTTCCGAGATTTCCGCTGAGAAGGGTATTTTAAAAGGATGTTTGGAACTTATTTAGTTGTTTACTTCCTTTATTGGAGGAAGTTTGACTAGTGTAATTTATTAAAAAAATATATATTATTATGTAGGCATTCAATAGGTATTCAATAGGTAGGTACCTACTACTTACTAGGTACCTATCGAATATTGAAATATTGATAAAGGAAGACAAAAACTACGAAGGTTTTATACGGGGAAAATGAGCCCACGCTATTTTACTAATTCTTCTTTATTTAACCGAATTTTATTAAAAAAAAAATATATATATAATATTCTAAGTAGCTTCTGCGTAGTAATGTTTCCCTGAATCAACTTTATTCCGATATATATGTATGCCTTTAAATTCTGCTCAGTAATTAGGGCTTAATTGATTCACATACAGCCATACAAACTTTCACATTTATCTAATATATAAAATTCTCGTGTCACAGTGTTTGTCTGCAAACTCCTCCGAAACGGCTCGACCGATTTTTATGAAAAAAAAATTTGTGCATATTCGGTTGGTCTGAGAATAGGTCGTAAAGTATGTTTCATACCGCTATGCGGATGAAACCGCGGGGGACAGCTAGTAATATTATAAAATAGTTAGCGTTAGAGGTAGCGAAAAATCCTTACAAAATACACAGTTCTTAAATTCGGAACAAGCATTCTAAATTAGAGCAAGTAAAGAGTATAAGTAGATACACAATTCCTAAGCATAATTCTTGGTTTAAAAGTAAAACAGGCATAATAAACACAGTAATAAAGGAGCACTATAATTCACTTTATTCAAAAACTAGGCACAAGCTCACTCGCATTCAGCCTCATGCAGCAGTATCGCACGACGCACGTACCGAAAGTGGTAGAAACTGAATACTACCACAAACGAGAAGAAGTATAGCACTGTAATAAAAGAATTTTGGTATAAAATTACACATCCTTTATACTACATTATGATTAGGTTAAGAACTATGGATGCGCAGAAACAGAACCTCCTCCGTTTTTTCTTCGGTTAAAAATAGCCTACACGGCACGTTCTCAAACGCAACAAACTAAGTTTAGTTTGAATTAAATTCAGAACTTCATGGCTTCATTTTGCAATAGCAAACTAGTATTCCCTTGTAAAACCGATGCCTGAGCATTAATTGGATTAAAAACAGAGCAAATTACAGTACATTTAGCAACTCTCGCATGCAGACCGTTCGTCCGTGAGTGCGGTGTAATTAATGTAATGCACTCACATTTTCATGATTGAAAGCACAGAGTGGGACGCTGCCACCAGTTGGTACGATTGGATTAATTTTTAACATTATGTAGAGTGTTGAACAGTGATGCAGAACAGATACATTATGGTAGTACTACATGGGAAAAGGAGGTAATAATAAAACCTAAATGTAGAATCATATTATGTATTATAATCTAATTACAAAAAAAATGCAAGTGTGATTAGAAATCACTACATATTATAAAACAAAATCGCTCCCGCCTCCCTTAGATCTTTAAAACTACGCAACGGATTTTGATGCGGTTTTTTTTAATAGATAGAATGGTTCAAGAGGAAGGTTTTAGAATATAATTTGTCTTCTTCCCGTGCGAAGCCGGGGCGGGTCGCTAGTATTCATATAAAAAAGCTGAGAGAGTGAACCAGAAATTACCATACCAAACCTTTTGCCACTTTATTTAAACATGTAAACCTATACATTCTAATATCATAAATGCGAAATTATCTCTGTTACCTTTTCACGCCTAAACCGCTGAACAGATCGCAATGAAATTTGGTACGCAAATAGCCTATTGTATGGATAGGGACATAGGCTACATTTTCTCGAGAATGCGGGTGAAAATACGCGGAACAGCTAGTGGTTTAATAAAACTAAAAATAATGAAGCTGTGAACACCTACCTGCCCCGAGGAAGGTAAATAGTCCACTGACACAGGCCAGGTTCGTCAGTCTGTGTTGCTCATCTTTTATTTTGGGAGCTGTAAAAGAAAATTGACGATAAGATATTATAAGCTAACCCTTAGCTTAGCTTCTCCGAAAAACGATACACAATAGTATTGCACGAAATTACCTTCTAATCAGTTCTGCTGCAATTCTATTGGTTAAAATGTGATTGGACTATCGTCACAGAATACCTATTAGTACTAACGTACAGAATGGACACTCACCCCCTCCCGTCAATCTGAATTACCTCACCCCATCCGAATTTCAAAAGACATTTAATTTGCTTTATTATACGCTAGTGTTGTAATTTTCTGCGCGCGAAAGCATGCGATTTCGCTCTGGCGAGATGGAATGAAGTGCCAACCTTGAGCATTCCAAGCCACTCACACATCAACACCGCCGTTCACGTACACAAACGTATGTGTATATGTGGGTGTAGTAGTGAGTTTAATTCATAGATTTTATCGAGTGTCCGGGGTGTGTATCGTAAATCGTTTTTTCGGAGTAGACCCCCTGATCCAAAACCTCGGGTTTCATGTTTTGGGTATTTGTTCACCTTTCACAAGATAGCGAATAACTTTGGAAGTGATTATAGTTGATAGATATGGCAGACTATTGACATCATCCGAAAAGCTTATACAGAGTTCCCGAGACAGTAAAAACCTCCACTTGGTACATATGCATCCATTGCTATTTTATATAATTATATCAAGTACGAAAATGTTGCTCCAAATAGATAAGAGATTCGAAACCAATCAGAAGAAACAATACATGAAATAGGTACTTTCCTACAAATTTATGTAAATAACCAACGAAAATATGTAAAGGCTTTTCTCATGGAGCATATTATGTAGATATAAAAAGCAGGTCGCGTTTCTGGTAGAAAATGTATTATATGCGTCTGTCGTATCGTAGACCACATACATTCAAACCTCTTTATGTGTAAATAAAAGTTCAATACCTCCTTGACCAAAATGTATTTAAAAAGCTTTTTTTTTAGTTTTTAATTTTGATCACATTGTAAAAGTTGTTGATATTTATGAGTAGGTACTTACTTTTGCCCCTAAATTCTAAAAAGAAAAATAGCCATGTAGGAATACCATTGACTATAAAGTTATACTATTCATTATTCACTCAATAGCTTCCGCTCTACGGTTTTACCCGCATTCCTGTGGGACCTTGTTTTTTCGGGATAAATATTATCCAATTTTCTATTACAAGATATGATCTATCTCTGAGCCAAGTTTCATACAAATCCGTTCAGCCGTTTATGCGTGATTGAGTCACAAACATCCAAATATACAAACTCACTTTTATAATATTAGTAGTAGGTACCTAGTACCTTCTACTGTTCTTTGTATTAGCGCTGATAATTACCCTCACGCGCCGATATGTACCACACACGCCCTAAGATCTAACTAAAGATAGGCTTCATCGATAGCAAAGTATATATAAGTTTAAGAGAGGTAGAGCATAGTGATAAGTCGCTCAAAGAGCAGATCTACTGGGGAAGTACCTCTACCTTACAGAATACCACAGCCACATAACTTATAGTTGTGTTCCTGCGCGTGAGTAAGGTCGCCAGAGCTCATCGGGGTGGGGGGAAGGGTCGGCAAAACGCGAGTGATACCCCTGGTGTTGCAAGCGTTCATAGTCTACGGTAACCGCTTACCATCAGGCGGGCCGTATGCTTGTTTCCCGACAAGGTGGTATAAAAAAAAAGTATAGGAATTTACTCGGTATAGTATATTTTAAGCTCTTGCACTAATAAAATCATGTATGACACGAGCAGTATGACTGCATACTCCTGAAAATTCATGTCCCTGCGAGTTTTGTATGGCTTTACCCATTATGCCCCTTCTATAGTACTATGGAAATTCTTATTTCTATGGCGTAAAAATCGCACCAGGGGAAATAATATTATACTCACGCAAGTATTTTGCATAGAAACTCGGAACGATATGTATGAATTAAAGGAAAATAATATATTGAGACAGAATTTTTACGTGAAATGCATATAAGTAAGGTAACTTTGGTAACATTTAACCGGCGGACGGTGGTACAAAACTACCAATTGCACCAGTAAATAATTAACCTGAGCGGCGGACGGTGGTACAAAACTACCAATTGCACCAGTAAATAATTATAATAATTGTTTGGTTAGTTGTAACTTTAACAAGGCACAAGATGCTTTCAGCAAGAACACGATGCAAGAACAACAGTTCTTAATGGCTTATAAGTGGGTTGAAAAAACGGCGTTCGAGGAATATATATGTTATACTAACTTCTGCCCCACGGACTCACCTGCGTTCCCGGAATAAAATGTAGCCTATGTCACTCTCGGATCCATAAACTCTGTATAAAAAGAATCACGCTGATCCCTTGCTCCGTTGCTGCGTCATAGAAGGACAAACCAACAAAAATACTTTCGAATTTATAATATTTAGATGCGATCTGATCATTTAGGTGCTTACCATCCTTGAATCTGGCACAAGCTCTCCCGATCTTCGCCATAGCCAGTGACATTATGCCCAACCACAGCAATGTAGCCACAATTAAATAAATCTGCAATTAAAACATATTTATTGAAAAGAAATGAGACAACAAGACGCACTCTGACTGTACAGCGAACGAGATAGCAATATTAAATTGTATTTAATGCACAAAATATTGGCGGTCCACATTCGAGAATCCAAGCATAAGACATATGGAGGAGCAAGGTGGTCACCGTGCCTGGGGACCGCGGTCCAACTGTGGAAACTCGTATATGAGTGCTTAGGAAACTTCGATAGCGCGATGTAGAAACTTGTGGCGCCATCTATGCACTCGTAGTGTAAGTTTGTAATTTCTCATAGTTGTCACTATAGGCATATAAGTCCCAGTTTAGAACAGAATTAATATGCTATTTTATTACGTGGATAACAAAAGTGATCCAACCCAGGTGATAAGCAGCAGTTATTAGAACTATTACTATAGTGAGATTGCTCACAAGCATAGCTCGGCAGTTTTCGGTAAGAGCTACAATGATGAGCAGGACCCCAGCACCAGTGACTCCGCTGAGGACAGCACCGGATGCTACGCTCATGACTGTAACAAATTAAGAAAATTTTCAAGCATTATCTTAATATCTATTATTAACGAGTTGCGCTCGCGCAGATGAAGAAGGCCTGCAGCCGATTTTGATGAAAACTAATGTGCCTATTGGTAATTTCCACCGAATAAAACAAATATTTTGATTGAATATCTGTTTGTGAGGTTATACATTCGTAAATAGGTGCTGCTGGATCTCTTAGACGGTTGCGAAACTTCTTACCAATGGATACCAGGATTGCGCTCTCACAGTCATTACTCTTGCCGCATCTCGATTATGCTGATGTCAGCTATCTTGACCTAACTGAGGAGCAGTTAAATAAACTTGAGCGTCTCCAAAATTTTTGCATACGGTTCATTTTTGACTTGCGCAAATTTGACCACGTCTCTCAGTTTCGTTGTCAACTCAAGTGGCTCCCTATTCGCCTTCGCCGGAATACTCACATACTTTCAACCTTATATAATATTTTATTTAATCCAAAAGCACCTTCTTATCTTAAGGAACACTTCGAATATCGTAGCTCCCAGCATCACGTTCTTCGTAAGTCTTCTGAACTTTGCCTCAAAACTCCCTCACACAGCTCCCAAATTTTTAGTCAGTCTTTCACTGTGCAAGCTGTTCGACTTTGGAACTCTCTACCTCAAGTCATTAGACAAGCTCAGACTATTGAATCCTTTAAGTCGCAAATATTCTCCTACTATCACTCTCTTTGATCTTTGTATTTCATTTTATTTATGACATTATTTATTATTAGTATGTTATTTTATTTGCATATCTATATTTATTTTATGTATTTATGTATTTTGTTTATTTCTAAGTATTATTATATTTTGTAATTTATTTAGTATGGTATAGATTAGTTAATGTAGAATTTATAGGTTGATACCTGCCACAATTTTAATTTTATTTTTTTCCTATTACCCAAAGGTTGCCTGGAAGAGATTGCTTAAGCAATAAGGCCGCCTAAATTGTATTCTCTTTCTTAATTTTATATGTCTATACTTTTCCTGTATGGAGATTACAATAAAGAATATTTCATTCATTCAATCATTCATAGGTACTTGTATTTATTAGATCCTCAATCATATGGAAAATCAGGATTCATGTGTGGCAGTGCCGTCGATTGCCGTCACGAAATTTGTGGGTTTGGACCCTACAATTGTCTTCAGCTTTCGGAGAAGGACGACGTCATGAAGAAATCATAAAAGGGTTCTTTGTAGTACCCCCCTGTGGCCACCCTCAAGGTGAAAATCTGTCACCAAGCTCCTAAGTATTTCGGCTTTGTGTGCTTACCACCTTCTGCCGCATGATCACCAATCATGGTGAGATTTTATCCAAACAAAAGCTTATTCACTATCGATAAAAAAAAATACCCATATTTCTGTGATTGCTTCAAAATAATATTATTATAAACATACTTTGCGTGACTGGTGTTTGATGCATCTCATCATATTGCTTCCCATGCGTCAGTATGAGGGTCAGCAACACAGACCCGACGAGCACCTGGCAGAAGGCTATCAGCAGAACCCCAGGGAACAGGTTGCAGATGCCACAGCAGCTCTCGAAGTGGCATCCTGGTTTATGAACAGAGAAATGTAAGGGTACGTGGACAGTACTACTTTCGCTTCTTGGACGTTTGTCGCTGGATTTCGTGTAGTCATCAGTTGTACTTTTTGGCATGGTTAGTTGAGTTTTTTGATTTGACAGAATTTGGAGTTCGATTGACAGTTGTTAGGTAATTTGTTGACAAAAATTTCTTAAAAAGAGGTTTGGTCTCTGTATAGAAACCAGTAGTGTGGAGGTCTTTCATAACTGTGGATTGGATTGCCATGTAATATATATCTTTTTGGTATTAGCTTTATTAAAAACAATAATAAATACTGTGGGCGTTTTCCACACACTCCATCTGACTCTAAACTAAGCAGAGCGTGTACTATGGAAACCAGATAACTGATATTACTACATAATTATTTTTATTCTTCTAAATCTATACTAATATTACAAAGCTGAAGAGTTTGTTTGTTTGTTTGAACGCGCTAATCTCAGGAACTACTGGTTCGATTTGAATTCTTTCAGTGTTGGATAGCCCATTTATCGAGGAAGGCTATATGCTACTTTTTATCCCGGAAAAACACAAGATCCCTCGGGAACGCGGGTGAAATCGCGCGGAGAAGCTAGTATTTACATATAAATAATTACACCCAGACTCAAGACAAACATACATGTTCATGCACACAAATATCTGCCCTGGTTGAGAATCGAACGACTTATGGTGTGATGGGTGTCTTATCAATCAAGCCAACTAGCCCGTAATAATGGGAAGTTATGGTACCCATTCACCGCGTGTGTAACAAGGTCGAGCTAATGCAACATAATTGAGTTGTAAACAGTGTGACAGTTTCCACCAGAAATAAGATGAACTAGGCTATGACAATGTAGAGATCATCGCACACTTCTGGCAGAATCCTCGGAAGGTTGTTTTTGCTGAGCTAAAAAAAAACAGGCATAGATTGGATATACATTATAGTTGTCCTATACAACAGATTTTTATTAATTAATAAAAAAAATACACGAGCCAAAAGGAACTTTCAAGAATTATTTATTTCTTTCAAGTAAAACCTAGGTTTCAAATATATCAGACACTTTTTAACGTCATAAAACAAAAAGAGACGGAGCTATATCAGAATCTGGGTTTTGCAAGTCTTTATTTAAACCATTTCACGTAATGATACCAATGTTTTACTCAAGTTTTAATATATTTTGCGATGTCTGCTATCAAATGTTGCTCAATATTTAATTGTATTGATATAAATCTTGCAATTTGTATATAATATGTTCACCCAGTTCACGTGAACACTCCAAATCCCTTCAAAGAACGCACTGAATCACAACTACAGAAATTGTTGAAATGTATATTTCCAATTCAATAAATTCATAACAGTTCTTTCAAAGCAAAATTGTTGAGTCAATAAAAACGTTCAGCAACTGATGCAAACAAACAAACAATTTAGTGATGTGTCCATTGATAGTTGTTACCAAATATCTAAGGTCCTAATAAATGAAGTACGGCCCTTTTGAGGTATGACAGTATAGGTCATAAGTATTCCGAAAATGATAAAATAAAAATATTCGGTCATAATTTGAATGAAAAAAAAAAACCTGAAATTGTACTTCATCACTACTAAGGATTAATTAAAACCAAATTATAATTATAATAAAAAGTAAAAATTCTACAGGACATACTTCAAAACTAGTTCTAAATATAGTTATTTTATACTTTTTAGTGCAAACCCATTTTGAAGTTGGTTTTACTTTTTTTTGTTAAATTTTAATTGTCATCATGTTTCGAGTTTCAGTTTCTGCGGATATTTCGTAACTGCGGATATGTACAAGTAGGTACATCACTATACTACAAAGTTAAATTCGACTACCAACAGAGACGTCTGAATTTACAGGTAAATTGCAAGTTACACTGTCTAAATCCCTTTGTCGTAGATTCTGTGCTAAGGGTAGTTTCAATTTGCTCCGAACATTTCTGATTGCAGATGTAAATATGGAGAGAGCGTGCTGTGAGCTTGCCAAATGAATACCCTTAATTTAGGTGCTTATTCTATTTTATAGTTGATGTTTTAGGCAAAGAGAAATTTACTTTAAATGACTTGCTGATGTAGTACTGAGTGACAGGGAAATCCCTTTTTATTACAAAAACGTTTTTCCCAAAATCACTTTTCATAAACATTATCATACATATTTTTAACAGACTTCAAAAGATAGGGATGGAGATCTTTTTTTAAATGTAATTTTTTGTTTTTTTTTTTGACAAAGTATAGTCAGCTGGGCTATTCTGAACTTAAACTCGACGGTGAAATCACGCAGTGACTATTCTCTGTCTCACTCGTGCAACTCGGTAATCAGAAGTTCACGAGTGAGACAGAGAATAGTCACTGAGTGATTTCACCGTCGGGTTTAAGTTCAGAATAGCCTACCAGTAGATGCTTATCACTTTAGGTTATAGGTTTGATTTTTTACCTTGATTATATTATGGTCATCACAAGCTTATCAAATCTACAATAAATAACCGGCCAAGTGCGAGTCGGACTCGCGCACCGAGGGTTCCGTACAAACTTCGTCCATTGTTCGTCCATCAAGGGAAATGCGCAATTTTATTTATTTACCTTATTTGAGGTTGGTGCCAATTAAGCTAGACCTCTAAATTGTATGAGAACTCAGAGGTCTTTATTAATTGGCGTAACTATGTATGTATGGGGACACCCTTTAATTTTCAACTTTTTTAATTTTTTTGAATTTTTCCTTTATTTGTGCTGTAAGACCTTGCTTTTTGCCAATTTTTTTATTTTTATATTTGAGTTGATTGAATGAAAGGTAAATTGTGGTTTACGATTTATGACGTAATAAAAAAAAACTACTTACTAGACCTCGTTCAAACCAATTTTCGGTGGAAGTTTGCATGGTAATGTACATCATATATTTTTTTTAGTTTTATCATTCTCTTATTTTAGAAGTTACAGGGGGGAGGGGACACACATTTTACCACTTTGGATGTGTCTCTCGCGCAAACTATTCAGTTTAGAAAAAAATTATATTAAAAACCTCAATATCATTTTTAAAGACCTATCCATAGAAGCCCCACACTTATGAATTGGATGAAAAAAAAAATTAGAGTTTCAGTTCCAAGTATGGGGAACCCCCAAAATTCATTGTTTTTTTTCTATTTTTGTATAAAAATCTTAATGCGGTTCATAGAATACATCTACTTACCAAGTTTCAACAGTATAGCTCTTTTAGTTTCGGAAAAAAGTGGCTTTGACATACGGACGGACAGACAGACAGACAGACGGACATGGCTATAAGGGTGTCTTATCTGACTGCGAACCCTAAAAAAGATACAAATCAATGGAGTTTAGTTACAATAATTCAAATCAAATTTAGATGTTAGATTACTACAGAATACAGAAATTAAATCGGCTTTTAATTTTAGAAGGGAAATACTAAACCAATGTATTATTTATTGAGTTAAATTTAAATTAATATGAGAGCCAACACTTATATTTTGGTTCTGTTTATTTTATCAAAATATTCTGTCATTTTTACAAATGGAAGTGTAATAGCCAAATATGTGAGTATATAAAAAAAAAAACAAAAAGGTTCAAAGAACGACGGCCTTATTAAAAATAAGTTATATTAAAAACTACAAACTATACCTTCTCCCCAGCGGTTTCACCCGCGTTCCCGAGATTAAAGTACCCTATATGTTATTCTAAGGTATGATCTAATTATGTGCCTAGTTTCATCCAAATCCATTGAGCCGTTTATGTGTGATTGAGCCACAAACATCAATACATCCAATCTTACACATTTATAATATTAGTAGGAAGTAGGATTAGGATAAATAAAGTAATTTAAAATTGAAATGCGTATCTTTTAGGCATAGAATAACTATCCATATCAAAGAAAGAAAAACATTTATTCATAACAACACACAACATTACATTACTTACATTAAATACTTAATTAACTATACACACAGACAAATCATTTTTTTTTATATTATCAAACAAACAGGAACAGTAATGCAATGTTGCGCGATGCCAGGAATAGATCCCGACTCAGCATAATGCTAAGGCTAGCTTGTCACTAACCTTCGCGCTGGTTTTCAGTCTGGGCCCACGTCCTTGACATCACGAACATACGTGACGACCACTCTTGTGACTATCACTTGCATAGTCACAGTCTCTTGGACTCTTTATAGTATAAGCTTTAACTGTGCCAAATTTCATACTCCTCCGTCCGCGTAATTTTCGTAAAAAGGTATGTAGGTACCGTACTTTTTGCTTCATAAATTGGTGTGTGACTAATTAATTTCGTATTTATTTTCACAGGGACCTTTTAAAATAAAAACATTGTCGGCATATCCATGCAAGAAACCCACACGGCCTATAGACAAGGATACATTTATATATTTCCACACAGAGATCTACAACAGTTCTCAAACCAATAACTTGATGAGGGGAAACGCCACAATCCTTAAAGAAAATAGGAATATTAAGGTAATGTTATAGTGAAATCTGAAAACTGCGTATTCGTGTCTCTCGTGTTTTTTTTTATATCTGTACTTAATTCTAAACAATGTAAGATCATTTGCGTATTTTTAAATACTATTTCCACCCTGCGTCTTCAGTCGTAATCCCCATTTTACCCCCATAGGTTGAATTATGAAAACTGTGTCACAGTGTTTGTCTGCAAACTCCTCCGAAACGGCTTGACCGATTCTTATGAAAATTTTTGTGCATAAGTATTTGGTAATTCTGAGAATAGGTCGTAAAGTATATTTCAAACCGCTACGCGGCTGAAACCGCGGGGACAGCTAGTAGTTATATAAATGTATATATATTTTTGCTTATAATATGATTCTATTCTTAATTAAAATAAGCCATTTTAATGATAACTGGTAACACACATACAAATGCACTTCCAGTTCCGTTCAATCGAGTCAAAGTTAAAGTTTGCACTTATGAAGGTCGAATTTACTGAAGTTAGTCGTGGTTAGTAAACCCTACCAATATTATAACGATTACTTTATAAAACATCTATATCTTTTCTTTCTTTCACCCGATTTCGATGATATCCTGTATATCATAGTAGAAGTACTCATCAATGTGAACAACTTTTATTATGGGGCTAATTCTGATATCGCGTAAAATAATATGGTTGCTTCATACATTTTGGTCGAGTAGGTATTGAACTTTTGTATGGAACAGCTGATAATTTTTTCATGATTTCACACCCTTGCAAGTATTGCCAGTGATAACAAAATCACCCAGTACAGTTTATTCGAAGCGCCAAGCCAAGCCGCATTTCTGTCAAAATCCATGAAAATTCATTCAGTTAGATTTGGTCATTTTTTCATAATTAGGTAAATGACTGTTTTTTGACATTCTTAAGCTTCCATCTTATTTTATAATTGTGCATGCTATACTGTAGTAAAATGTGTAGATGCTTATATTATTAAAATACCACCTTGACATTTCTGGCTCAATAAATTTCATTTCATTTCAGTTTGAGTTTGAAAAAAAAAACAAATCTTTGTATTCTTTTACTGTTCCTACATCACCAGTTTTGGTAAAAAAAAAACAATTTACAGACATACTGGTTCTACAGAATAATTATGTGTATATATTTCCTCAGATGAGAACCAAAAGGCACATATGGGAGAACGGCAAATGGAACATTGTCTTCATAATGAACAACATTGGCTGCCAGGGTCTATTTTTGGAAGTCCTGTTTGCTGGCGTTGGTGTCAAGATTGATAAAGAGAAATGTGGACTGGTGCAGGTGGGTTCTCGGTAACGATGGGCGTCTCACAAGGTTCTATCCTGGAACTTTTTCTTTTTCTGATTTACATCAACGACTTGCCTTACCTTGTAGAAAAAAATCATGAGATAGTATTGTTTGTTGATGACACTTCACTTCTTTACAATGTGAATAGACATGATTTTGATTCTTCTGACGACTTAAACAATGCTCTTTCAGTAGTTGTTGATTGGTTTACTATTAATAATTTATTGCTCAACGAGAAAAAAAACGAAATGTATCAGATTCAGTCAACCCAATGTAAGACATTTGAACACAGACATTATTATTAAAGGGATCTTGTTGAAACAACCGTATTTTTAGGTATCACTTTAGATGATAAAATACAATGGAGCCTACATATTTGTAATTTTGTGAAAAGACTTAGTTCGTTCGAAAATTCACTGACGAATCTACGGCAAGATTAGTTTATTTTAGTTATTTTCACAGCATGATGGCATCCTCCTTTAGGGTAGAGGTGCCAACATCAATAGAATTTTTATTCTGCAGCAGAGGGCTATTCGCGCAATTTATAAATGATGTCCTAGAGATTCTCTAAAAGATAAATTCAAATCCATAAATATTATGACTGTGTCGTCACAGTACATTTATGAAAATTTAATTTATGTTCGGAAAAATACACAAAATTTTCCTATGAACAGCTCATAGCTTGAACACTAGAAATAAGCACAAACTTGCTGTAGGTACTGTAACTCGGCTCAGCAAAGTGAGAGACTCAAGGGGCAATGTATACGTTTCTATAACAAAGTACCCAAAGAAATTCAAGAACTATATGTATTTGGATTTAAAAAGTTAGGAAACAAAAATGATGTAAGAACTATAAAGTTTCTGATTTTGTGGAAGACAAGAATGTATTTGATTGAATGAAATACTCGCTACACAAACTATTTTATCATAATTTTATAAGCTTTGTTATCTGTAATTAAATAGTTAAATAAATTGAATTTAAAAACAAAAGATCTATAAAAATATGCTTTGCTGAGTTTCTTGCCGGAGTCTTCTCAGTATACGATAATTCAAGTACTTCTGTCTGCCGTAACTTTAGAAACTGGAGGTTGGAATGTAGGCGAACATTTGTGACAGATGGACGGACGGACGTGACCAAATTATAAGGGTCCTAACTACTTCAAAACCATATTATCTCACATACAATGTTGAGATATTCCTCATTCACGCTCAACGAATCCGAATGAAATAGTAGGGTATTTTTATTGCTTACGGGCTTTCATGTAGTTTTTTAAAAGATTTTTAGGCCTGTTTTTGACCGCAGTCTCACCATGATGGGTGATGATATGGCCGAAGGTGGTAAGTATACAACTCCTACAGTCTAGAGACTTCTATGGTCAGAGTGCATAGGTTTTTTTCTGGGTAAGTGCACCATCTTAGGCATCGTTTTCGTCCTCTATTGGTGGGTCAGAGGCGAACGCAAACCAATTTAAAATATTCTTGAAAGATAGTGAATTGAATATTTTTATTAGAATTTATACAATAGTTGTTTGCGATTGTAAATTCTAACGAGAGAGCAAAACAATTTAGCTGTATGTAAGGATGTAGTACTGTAGTAGTTATATTCTATTTATTAGATACATATAATAACAGTTATTTAAAACATTATGTTATTTTGTAGTTAATGTAAATAATAAATTTATTTTAGACTAAGCACCACGTGAAAAATTATTGATGTTTGTTACTCAATCACGCTGTAAAATCTCATGAACTTTGACACATAAATAGAACATAATTTTTTGCATAAAAATATTTTTTATCCAAAGGAAATTGGTATGTCGCTCGAGAACACGATAAAACCGCGGGGCAGAATCTAGTAGGTACATAATAAAAGCATAACAAAGTAATAATTTTATAAAATTAGGAAAACATAACCTAACTAAAATTGTTGAACATAATGAAAAGTACAAAAGGCATTTTTATACTAATAATACTGTACCCCGCGGTTGCACCCGCGTAGCGGTATAAATAAAATAGCCTACGTCCGAATTCTCAGACCTACCGAATATACACAAAAAAATTAATAAGAATCGGTCAAGCCGTTTCGGATGAGTTTGCAGACAAACACTATGACACAATTTTATATATTAGATAATGACTTCTGACTGAACTATAGCCTAAACCGCTACGCTGGGGGTGATGTTCCGACACACACTGGGAGCACTGTTCAGTGCTCTTACTGGGGAGAAATAAGTTCCGTTATGGACTGACAGTATACTGCCGCAGTATCCTAGGGAAACATAATGACGTCATAAACGCCGCCATTTTTGTACTGTGAGCATTGGCGTTTTTGAGGTAAGGTGCTCTCAGTGCTTTGATGATGTGATCAACAGCGTCCAGAATGACAGTAGGATATTATACATGGATGACAGTCAGTATACTGGAGTGCGTTCCGTTTTAAACAGTACCCAGTATAGATAACTATAAAGGAACGGCTTCTCAGTATACTAAATTAACGTCACACTTTCAGTGCTAGCAGTGTATATCGGAACATACCCATAATATTATATGTATTTTTCACACAGATTCCTAAAGGCATCCACTAAGAAAAAAAAAACTTAAATTCAACCCCTAAGGATACAGGTAAAACCAAGGGGTAGAATGCTAGTTAAATTATAAAATTACTGGTCCAAAAATTTATGCTGCGTGTAAATTCTTCGAATATTAACTAAAAGTTTTTTAAAATGGCGTCAATTATAAGATAAAATTTCCTTACAGGGTTCATACGCTTTCAACGATCTAGATCCGAACAAACAGTTGCATAGCTGGTTGTCTGAGATGGAGTATGGAAAAATACTATGGAAGTTCGAAATATTCTCTCAAGCTGGTTCAGCATTCTGCTGGGAATTCGAAAGCATCGTTTCACCGAAGACCAAATAATAATAATAAATTATTATTACTTTTTATAAAATGTGTGTGCATAATTTTAAGTTTTGGATTTCATAAATATTATTTGGCAACGGAAAATACCAATTTATTGCAAATATAACAAAATATTGATCTTCTATATAATATAAAAGAATAACTGACTGACACTAAGTGAGCACTAAGGAAGGATTTTAGAAAATTCAACCCCTAAGGAGGAACTGGCTCTCAAGTGCAGCTGCCGGAACACACCAATAGGTGTTTGGCGATAGTTTTTCAACTTGAGGGTGGTAGCCAGCGAGACGGGTTTCTCACGATGTTTTCCTTCACCGAAAGCTGAAGCTCATTGTAGGATTTGAGCACACGACCTTCGCCGCGGCGTCCGACGTCACTACCACTGAGCTATCACCGACTCAGTTTTTTTTATTTCTATGTTTAATAAACTTGTACCGTTCTGCATCAAATATCACTGATTCACAGAAAAAAATCATTTAAAAATCATTTAGGTATCTTTAAGTTAATGTATATTTAATTGTTTTATGAAAAATAAATCACATACTTACTGCGAACGTTTTTAAAAACATCTCCATAAATATGAAGGTATTCAGATGGTTTTTGTCTATCCAGTTATATTCTATTTTTTATTGTTATTCAAAAGAAACAAAGGTTCCTTCGTCGGTAAGTAACATTCTGTTCTCTAAACTAACCTGACCCTAGGATATAAGGTTGATTTTCGATTGACACAATCAATTCTTGAGGCAACTTAAGTTTTGGTTTACCACATATTATTATGTGGTAAACCAAACCCACCGCCAACGATGAGTGAGAAGCGAGTAGAGCTACAAACTAGAAACGAATTGGCGAGCAGCGAGAAGCAAGTGTGTAGTCAAAGTCAAAGTCAAAGCCATTTATTCAGTTTAGGCCCTAGGAGGACACTTATGAACGTCGAAACTACTGAAGTTACCACAGATTCGGAAGTCGCCTTCAACTGAGAAGAACCGGAAAGAAACTCAGCAAGGACCGGCAAGAACTGTAGTTCCGATAGTTTTGTCGCTGGGCTATAAGCGAGTGTGCGAGTGCCACGGGCGATTACTCGCGCCACTCGCTCGGGGCGGCTAGTCCTGCACGAGTTCCCTTCCCGACGAGTTCTGACCGCCAAGCGAGTATCACTGAGCGAGTATTATCCTTGATAGCTCTTAGGTAGATAGCTCTTGTCAGTCAGCGACAAACTAGTGGAACGAGTCCTCGCCGGCGGCAGTGTAAACAGTCAGCGATCAATTATTAATATATGTATCTCTTTTGTTTACACGGAATGTATATTTATTGTACGTTTCTTGAACGAGAAAATAGCCGATAGTTAGTCGTTTCCTCGCCGGCGGTGGGACAAGTCCCTTAATTTTAAAACAAAATAGGATGTTTATTTTTCTCTAAAAAGTTTTCACCTGAGTGCCTAAACTAAGGGTTTTGAACATGAGATTGTTTCTCTATAGGGCCCGTACAAGCTGAGAATGTATTCAGCATTACCTTGTGAGAAAACACCGAAACGCATAGACAAGAATCCACCAATATTGTTCTTCTGTGAGCTCTACGCCAATGGTCTTATGCGGAGTAACATCACTATTGTAAGAGAACATAAACATTTGAAGGTATGTATTCGCACAGCAAATGTTAAATGATGTGGCAATGCTCAGGCCTTATTGCACGAAGAGGTGGAAGGTGGATCGTACGAGTAGAGTCACGGCAGCTGTATCAATGTTAGGTTCCGCCCCGCGGTTTCACCCGCATACCCGTGGGATCTTATTATGTTTTCCCAGGATAAAAAGTAGCCTATAGCTTTTCTCTATAAATGGACTATCCAATAATATCACCACCATCGTTGAGACTATAGACTGTGGTGTTACTCAGTTATATTATCCGTTGAAACAAAATGGTGGTAAACACTTCCACAGCTGCCATCTCTACCTCTAGAGTTTAATATACTCATCAAAAAAATCGAAACACCTCTAAAGTTTGGTTTTGAATGTTTTGTTTTTTTTTTACATTATACGAAAAAAAGTAATAATGCCAGTTAATTGAGGATTTTATAAGGTATCGTTTAACAAAATATTAATGTTTCAAATTAAAATCAAATTCCTTTAACTGTCGTGTTTTTTCAACAGGTAGGATTGTTTTTTTGGAAGTTTTTTTGTAAACTTTTTGAAACGAAGTCGTAAGACAAAATAAAGTTTATAAAAAGTGTATCCAGTATCTCGTATTTCCTCCCCTAATGTCTGCTTCCATGCGGTACGGTTTCCAAAATTTTACAAATACTTCTTTAAGGAAAAAAGATACCTATTGAAAGAAACACGATATTTAAACAAATTTAATTTTAATTTTAAACATTTATATTCGTTAAACGATACCTTATAATATCCGCAATAATCTGGCATTATTACTTTTTTTTTGTTTAATGTAAAAATAAAACATAAAATTCATTTAAAATCAAACTTCGAGGTGTTGTTGCAGTACGATTTTTCTGATGAGAAGTTTATATAATTATGTATGATGTCAACAGATATTGAGCTTCTTTCGAAATTCCTGATGTTGCTTCCTGATTTTGATGCAGTGATTCAGATTCTTATTGCCAGCTAATAATCTAGCAGCCTTTTATAAGTTTTCAAATCTCTCTCTATTTCAGATCAAAAACAAAAGTTACATGTGGGAAAGTGGGAAATGGAAAATTATAATCGCGATGAACATTGGCTGCAAGGGTATGTTCCTGTCCATCATGAGCCAAGCGTTTGGAGTCAAATATGACAACACAAAATGCAGTTTTCTACCGGTAGACTCCATTTTAGTTTTCAGTTCATCGTAAGGTAACCATAGCATGGTAGTAGAGTAATTTGTAGTAGCTGTCTAGCTGGTTACCACCCTCAAGTTATTTCCTTTCCTCCCAATATTTTCCTTCACCGAAAGCTGAAACTCATTGTAGGATTCGAAACTGCGACCTCGACGCTGCATCCGACATCATTTCTAAAAGCGATAGAAATGTTCTATCTGTATAGATTTTAATCCAAACTAAATGCTACAAGTTATTTTGTTTGTCCTTCCTTCATACTTAACTGAGCAACCAATCAAATTGTATTTGTTTTTTTTTTCAAAAGAATGAATATGGTATTGGTTACTTTTGACGCGTAATTATTTTAATTTTGCCATCCGCCCCGCGGTTTCATCCGCGAACTTGAAAGTTGAATTTTCAAAAATACTTCCTTAGTGCTCATCTACAGTGTCAAAGAAACCCACAGGCAAATTTTCACGGTCCTAGTTCCAGAAGTTTGGGCTGTTGATATGGAGTTAGGTATCTACCTAATTAAATACCTTCCACTAGCTTCCGTCCCGCGGTTTCACCCGCGTTCCCGAGGAATCTTGTATTTTCCCGGGATAAAAAGTAGCCTATAGCCTTCCTCCATAAATGGGCTATCCAACACTGAAATATTTTTTCAAATCGAACCAATAGTTCCTGAGATTAGCGCGTTCAAACAAACAAACAAAACTCTTCAGCTTTATAATATTATAGATATAGTTAATTTCACCATGCGATATATTTATAAATTGGTCGATTCCAGGGTGTCTACTTCTACGATAACGTAGATCCAAATCACGTCCAGCATCAATGGGTGAAATCTCTGGAATATGGGAAAACTAAATGGACAGTTGATATATACTCTCAGGCTGGCAATGTAATGTGTTGGGAGTTTGTTGTCGTCATTGCGCCGGCGCCGAACTAAACTACAGCCTATGTCATTATTAAATAATGTTTGTAGTTTTTATTATAGAGTTTATTCATTTTGAACCTAATCGAATTGGGTCAGCAGAATGAGTTTATGGGACTGTTGAAAAGTTTGCCGCTGTCCGTGTAGTTAAAAAGGGGTTAACTTATTTTAAATTATACCAAAGTGTTTTTAACGAAAGTAAATATATGTACATACTTACCAACAAAATACTTGTATTTCCATAATAACAAACGTAGGTACTAAGTCAAGAAAGTACCGGGAAACGATCAATAATACACAAAATGTTAGTTATTCTAATTATAATGAGGATTTTCAGTCACTATTTCCAAGTTAACTTCAGTTGAAGACGTTGATGTCCTACCAGAGCGAGGCAAATCTTCCATCACATAGCGTATATGTAGCGTGGCGTGTATGGAGATCGGTCGCTGCGTTTCCCGATCGCTATGTACACTTGTAACCTAAAGTATCCGTGACGTTTCTGAATAAGAAGAGATTTTCCTCTGTCAATTTCATCTTTTTTCAAGTAATAATCGAAACAAACACTGATATTTAATAAACTTTAGGTTAGAAGTGTATAGCGATCGATCGCCATACACTTCGTGGTTATATTTTTTCTAACATTGCATTTTCATACACTTGTCTCGCTCTAATTCACTCCATATTTGGCATAATTTATTCCTAAACGCCTTAATTTTATTTTTTTTAAGGGACAATCATATTGCGGTATCGCGCGTAGCTATAAAAAAGTGTTGAGAGCGAAAATGATTGTTCTTTTATCTATTGCAAATATATGGGGCCAACTCTTTGCGGTAAAAACCACTTTTCTTTGGACTTTCTCTGGCATATAGCTGATGTTATAAGGAGTAACTTAGGCTACTTTTTATACAGGGAACGCGGGTGAAACCGCGGGATAGAAGCCAGTAATATAATATAATAATTTAGTAGAGACCTTGCCATTAAAATACCATTTGGAAAATTGTTTGATTGTTCGGAATGTGAAAATGATTCATTGTAATGACAGATAATCATAAAAATGTAATTATAGTTTAGATAAATAATTTCATGTAATAAATCTGGGTTGGTTTTGAAAAGAGTAATTGCCGAGTTTCTTGCCGGCTCTTCTCAGCAACCTTCCGAACCGAGCGATAGAGTCAGACTATTCATAAGTGCTTGTGAAGGCCTATTTGAGTATTTTTTTTTTCATTTTTCAATTTCAAGGGGCTTTGAAAAAAAAAGAAAAAAAATAGGTATTTCGACATATACACGATACTCTGTGATGTTGTGTGAATAAAATAACCATGTGTACATTTTTGTTTGTCAAAGTTTGGGCCGCACAATATAGGTCGGCGGTCCGGATCCGGACCGCGGTCCGCCATTTGGTGACCCCTTTTTTTTTTTTTTTTTTTTGACCAGGTGGAAAATGCATTACGCATACCCCCCGTGCGCATGGGAGTGCGACGGAGGGTTATGTGGGCCTACACATCACTGCTTCCTCCTCGACCGAGGAGGAGAGGATGTGCTACCCACTAAAAACCACCTGGGCGTGCAACGCCTTGCCGGATTTTGTAGGGCACCGTGGTACCTGCGTTAGCATTGCCCACGATGCCCAACCGGCAGCGCCCCGGCAACACCGTTGACCGGGGCTTCCCGCTAGGGGGTGGCCGCGCACGCTTGGCCACCCTCCCGTGACCGCGAAAGTGGCTTATCTCCGCGGGCGGAGGACTCCCATCCTCCGCCCGAAGCCACTATGGGTTGGGCCTGGCGGCAACCGCCGCCTTCCCAACCCCTGCCGTCTGGCGCCATTTGGTGACCCCTGCTCTATAACATTAAAATAAATAAAATTGAAGTGTATGTTTGTAAGTAATATCAAAATAACTAGCATAATCATGAAAGTATTTTAAAATTGTCTGTCTGTCGGTTTGTTCCGGCTAATGTCCAAAACGGCTCTTTCTTTATTTTTATTTTATTGTTATCTATTTACTTTTCTTCAACACGAACGCGTTGAACAGCGACTACCACGTAGTAGAACTAACAAGGGATGCCAAGTCAAGTATCTCGCACCTACCTCGATCTCGTACCCGGCGCCCGCTACCCAGAAGAGCCTTCCCGTCACGAGCCAGTAATATTGAACCTGGTTCTACTTATATAGAAAGATTTATTTTAAAAGAGCTTGCGAAGGAGAACATATTTTATTTCCACATATAAGCCTTTTACAACGTGCATATTTAATATTGGATTAAAAAAAAACATTTACCACCTCTGGTGACGCGTGGGTATTGGAATGAAAGATCGATTACATATGACAAGAAAAATATGGTCGATTTAATATTTAAGTAAGCGACATTATGAGATTTTTATTAGGTTTTTTTTTGGAATTATATTATCGCAAAACAGTACTTTAGTATTAAACAATTATTAGTGACTTTACCATAATATATATTAAGAAGTTAATGCTGCTGTTAACCGTCATATTATAGCTTTATTTTAAAAAGAAATGGGTATTTTATAAGTTTTAATATAATAAGAAAAAAGAAATCCTTTTTTTTTATACAACATAGTCGGCAAACATGCATACGGCCCGCCTAAGAAGAAGCGAGAATTATAAATTTCAAGAAAAAAACAAGCCCTTTTAAAAATCATTAAGCACAAAGTTTACTTTAACTTTGGTCATTCATAATGTTGTACTCATAAATTGAAAAGTAAATGAAACACCGCAATATAAAACTCGCACATGTATTGGAGATTCAAACTTTTTTACGTAGATTTATTTTCACATAATAGTGGTTCTACAAACGACTCGATTTGGCTGACGATCGGTAGGGACCCTACAAATTGGCATATATATATATGTTAATAGGCAAGTTGACAAGTCGGGTCGATTTGTTGGTGGTTGAGTCACCCCGACTCACAACTTAGCAGATCGACCCTATCGGTTGGCGCGTGAAGACAATCTGTCGTGCAGGCTTGAAACAGGACGTTATTTAATCTGTTTATACTGGAAGCTATAGATAGGTAGCAGATAGAACAAAATAGGAAAGTTATCCAAAATGGCTGTTGCGGATAAAAGAAGTGTGGGCGAAAATATTTGAATTATTATAAGGAAATTATAAAGATTCACGGCAGGAGTCACTAAAAGTACTCTTAGAAATTATCAGTTTGAAAAAAAATGCGACCATTCCATCATTAAAAAAAAATATATGTAAGATTTTACAAGCAAAAGTAATTCGTCGAAACAATCCGAATCCATTCTCAGAAAGTTCCGAAAATCATCTGGCTCCAAAATACGCATGACTTTCATGTGCGACACTTTACTTCTCAACAGAAGCCATTCTTTTACCCAGCATCTTCTCTTTTTCTTCTCTTTACGCTTGTTGTGCAATGTTGAGGCAACTATCAGTCTGTGTATCAGGGCACGGCCAACTTTTTGGTACTTCGATAGATATTAAGGTAGTAGAACTCTTAGTTCAGAGTTCGCCCGGGGAAGTAATAGTAGTGCACTTATATTACTGTGTTTAGGTTAGGAGGGTATGGCACAGTATGGCACGCATTACAGGCACAGGAGACTTAACAACTTCATGTCTCAAGGTTGGCAACGCGTGAGTGATACCCCTGGCAGGGAAAATATTATATTGTATTTTCTTTGCTGGTGGTGTTATGAACGTCTATAGGCTACGGTAACCGCTTACCATCAGGTGGACCGTAAGCTTGTTTGCCACCTAGTAGTATAAAAAAAAAAGATATGGAGCCGTTCGTCGTTTCACACGTATAATGTCCCAAGCTAAACTGAAGTTGGTTGGGTGATCGGACGTAAAGTATGTGTGTCAAGACTTAGAGAGAAAGCACAGTCTGGACCCTACCAATTGACCCTACCGATCGTCAACCAAATCGAGACGTTAGTAGCAGACGTCGCTTGTTCAAAAATACGTATTTCCTAGAATAAGTTTATATCCGCATACATATTTTTATTCGATGTTATTTTCACGTTGATTTAGCAGAATTTTTCGAAAATCAACCGCTTTCTCGCTTTTCGCAAGTGCCTTTCATTTTCAAACATGCTTGCATTTTACTATGTCGAACCTCGCACTTGGCCGACATCTTTTACCGGCTATCGTACTATAAGTTGATTAAGTATATTTTTAATTTACATTGTCACTCCATGTGAGACGGGCGAGTGGATCACACGTCGCGATCTCAAAGTCGAATCTTAAAATGATCAGTGCGTACTTAAAGTGGTTTATAATGAAACAATATTTTAAAATGGTAAGTAATATATGATTGTTTTTAATAATATATAATATTTTAAGTCAGTCGGCTAATAAGCACCTGATTGTGAGTGGTCACCGACGCCTATGGACATTTGCAATACCAGGAGGATTGCCAAAGTATTGCCGACCTTAAAGTGATCCATTAAGAGTGGGTATGCGGCTTTTTTGAAGAATCCTATCTAGTGCTGATGGCAAACTGTAACGGAGAGCTTATTCCGTATCCTAATGGTTTGCGTATTCCGTATCCTATTAAAGTTGTATGAAGAGATTTAATAAATTATTCGCAAATTGGACCGTGTTATTGTGGTTTTACCTAAGGAAGTTATAAGCAGTTTAACTAGGTTTTACGTCGTCATTTACTCGTATTGTGTAGTGGTTTATATTTTTAAATCGTGAGAAGAAAAATGGTAGTGAACCGGTTCGTCGACTTTGGTAAATTGAAGTGAATAAAAACGTTTATATTTATTTACCTATATAACTAATTATAGCACAGTGTAAAAAACATACAGTGGTCTATCGCGTTTGAAGTCACGCGAAATGCCGCTTTGTATAGGCATTCGTCCTTGCTGCATTGTGTCCCAAGCAAGTGTATGGCAGGTTGGGCTCGCTATCGCCCCTATCTTTATCTCACCCTGCAAGCCCCGCACGATTGCTCTGTACAGACGGTGTCCGTTGGCCGACTGTAAGAGTTACATAGACTGTGGTTATAGTGACGGGCCGGTAGTCATATTGGTAAGAGATATCTATCATGCGGTTTGACATTCACCCCAACTTTACATGTAGGAGGTATATCTACTCAATAATGGTTTCCAAGGTTTTATTTGTAAATTTTGTTTGCGTCATAGTTAAATAAAAAATACATGTGGCACTCGGGGACTGCCGCGATAAAGCTATTGCATAGCATTTTTTTAGCAACTTTTCACCATTTGGGTCGCCCTGAGGAGCACGTACATTTCCGATTGGAAGACTGTACACGAGGGATGCAGATTGAAGGTGGAGTATGCGATCTCTTTTCCTCCTTCCCACCATGTTATGGCAGCTCCTACTTTGCCCTCTATTTTGCTGCCATCCGTGTATATTGGCTGGCGTGGTTGGTAAGATACCCTATCTATCACGCCGCTGGTCGTGGGTTCGATTCCCACTCAGGACAAACATTTGTGTGCGTGAACATGTCTGTTTGTATTTACAAAAGAAAAGTAGTATATGTAGTATATCAGTTATCTGGCTTCCATAGCACAAGCTCTGCTTAGTTTGGGGTCAGATGGCCGTGTGTGAGGAATAATGTCCCAGAATATTATTATTATTATTATTATTATTTCCGGGCCGGTGACTTGGTGGGAGTTTGAGGTGTCGATGTCCGCATTCTCCAGGAGCTCGAAATTGGTGGTCGTGTATGTAGACGGGTGTGGTTGGTCTAGATGTCTCACACTGATCTCGAGCTCCTTTCCAGGGGGAAGGTAGTGGTTGGAGATGTTTTTCTTCATTTTGTACAGGTTCGCTGTCTCTTGTACTCTCAGATGGGAGTAGGCCTGATAATGTGAGTGCTGATGTGAGTGATACCGTGCGGTATGCCCTACAGATTTTTAATGCAAATCCTCTTTGTATTGTGTTAAGTTGGTCTTGTATGTATTGACGGTCTGTAGCCTGTGACCATGCGCTGGAGGCGTATGTCATGATGGGCTCTATTACTGAGACGTTTCTCGTTATCTCTCCATTTAGACCCCACGTCACTTTTGCTGCGCACGCTAGCTGTTTGTAAATTTCCACAGCTTTCTTGCATTGTGCGGTGACGTGAGATTTAAACGTGAGTTTATTGTCTATTACTAGTCCTAAGAGCTTGATCTCTTCAACCAGGTTCAATCTTGTGCCGGCCATGAAGAGACTTGGGGTGTCGTACTTTAACTTTCTTGTGAGGAGCATCGCGTTGGTTTTATGCTATGCGAAGGTAAGTTTGTTTTGCCTGCCCCACTCTATTACTGTCTTTAAGGTGTTGTTGACTGTCTGCTCTAGGGTGTTTATTTTTTGACCTGTAAATACGAGAACCACGTCGTCAGCAAATGCCTGGCAGAATACTCCCTCACTTTCCAGTTTTTGCAACAACGAGTATAGGATCACGTTCCAAAAAGTTGGTCCACCCAAGGATCCTTGGACGCAGCCTTTTGTGGTATCCCTCTCGGATGTTGCTCTGGCATAGTTGACCTTGATTTTCCGGTCATTGGGGTATGAGCATACCAGGTCGTAGAGGTTTTGTGGACAATTTTTCCTCTTTAATTGTTGTTTGAGAGCTGGCCACCATGCATTGTCGAAGGCGCCCTCTATGTCTAGAGAGTTAACGAGGACGATGTTTTTCCTCTTCACCTCTTCCTGTATGTGCTCTACTAGGTCATAAAGAGCGTCCTCGGTGCCTCTTTGCGGCATGAAGCCGTATTGTTTTTTTATTTAGGGTGGGAAAGATGTGCCATTGGAGTCGGCCTACCATTAGATTTTCGAAAAAAATTCCGAGTACTGAGAGGAGGCCTATGGGTCGGTAAGACTTTGGATGGGTGTAGTCGTCCTTTCCCGGTTTCCTGAGTATGATGACGTGGGCTATCTTCCATTGCTTGGGAAAGTGTTTTAGCGACAAACATTTGTTGGCTATATTTATGAACACCTCCCATTCGCAGCGGATGGTCGCAGTGCAGATGTCTGAAGTTCCGTCGGATCCCGGGGCCTTTTTGGGATTGAGCGCTTGGAGTACTAGCTCTAGTTCCGCCGATGTGAATGGCGGATCATCTCCCGGTGGATTGTTAGTTTCTCTCTCTGACAGTTCTCGTACTTCTGTGTGGTATTGTTGGTCTGTAGCCACAGTGTCGTCTGGGTAGAATGTTTTTGCAAGGAGTTCTGCTGACTGTTGTGGGGTGAGGGTGTTGCCATCTGGACTCCTCAGGAGCATGTCTTCGTGCCTTCTGGCAGTCTTCCTGATTATCCGGTAGATTTTGTCCCACATGCTCTCTTTGTTTTGAGTCGAGCAGTACTCCTTCCAGTTTGTGGTATGTGCTTTTTATGCTTCGTTTTTGTACTCCAGTTTGGCATGGTGGTATTCTTCTATTACGAAGTGTGCTCTTGAGGGGGCCGCATTTTTGATTCGCCTCTTTTTCCTCAGGACATCTCTTTTTAGATCATCTAGCCTATTTGACCACCATGGGGGTGTTGGATTCCCGCTCCTCTTTCCCAGTGTTGGAATGGATTTCTTGCAGGATTCATGGATTGCGTCAGTGTAAGCCGTGATTATGTCCTCTAGCTCCTCCGGAGTTCCAGATTCCATTATGGAGAGGGGAATGATGTTTTTCTCCCTTAATGTTGTTTTAAATGTTGTGTTGAATTCTGACCACTTAGCTTTTTTGGTGTTGTATCTCCGCGTGGTGACTGGCCTTAAGGATTCTAAGGGTTTGCCTAGACGCAGAGTGAATGTAATGGCGTTGTGGTCTGACGTGGTAAGACTTCGGTCCACTTTCCAGTTTTCTATTTTACCCAGATAGATACACCTATATACCTTCTAGGTTTTTTCGTTACGGTTTTTTTTTAAATCAAAATTTCTTGATTCGCTCTCAAACCCCGAAGCCCGCAATAAAAGCTATACAATAGCTTAATAAATATCCTCACACACGGCCATCTGTTTCCAAACCAAGCAGAGCTGATTTACTAGTTAAACTACATTTTTTCTTCTAAATATGAATTATGCAAAATATCACGAGTAAAATGATCATGTAGAAAGACGGAAATGTCGAAACTATAAGGATTTCTTGTTCGATTAAGGAAACCTAAAAGATATAATTATAAAAAAATGCAAAGCTCTGCTAAAACATCAAGGAAAATGTTCATAAGTGATGATTTAGAATGGCATTTATCCGATGTTTTTGTTTGTCTCGTTACGAGATTCATCTCATCATGAGTAGGTAAACCTAAAAGATATAATTATAAAAAAATGCAAAGCTCTGCTAAAACATCAAGGAAAATGTTCATAAGTGATGATTTAGAATGGCATTTATCCGATGTTTTTGTTTGTCTCGTTACGAGATTCATCTCATCATGAGTAGGTAAACCTAAAAGATATAATTATAAAAAAATGCAAAGCTCTGCTAAAACATCAAGGAAAATGTTCATAAGTGATGATTTAGAATGGCATTTATCCGATGTTTTTGTTTGTCTTGTTACGAGATTCATCTCATCATGAGTAGGTACCTACAGACTACTATCAAAATATTATTAAGTATTCAATTTATTTCTCCTTTAATTACATTACATTAGTTTCCCACCAGCATCGGCAAAAGGGTCTTAACTACCTGTGGTCAAATTAGAACACAAAAAAAGTTATATTTTTTTTCAACACTGGCCCTTTATAATAACCATATACTTACAACGACATCCTAACTAACATTATAAATCCGAAAGTGAGGCTGTTTGTTTGTTACCTTTTCACGCCTAAACTGTTGAACCGATCGCGATAAAATTTGGTATGCAGATAGCCTATGGTATGGAGAAGGATATAGGCTACTTTTTATCCCGGGAAAACATAAGGTCCCCGCGGAACGCGGGTGCAACCGCGAGGCTAAATAATATTGGTTTTTCATAAATAATAGGATAAAAGCTATTTTTTTTTTAGATCCCAGTCCTCAGCTTGCTGTTAACTCTAGCAGTGGCATCGGATAAAATAGACCAGGAGGTGCCACAGTCACCATGCCCCGACGTGTTCATGTATGAGCTACCTGTGACCGTACCAGGAACCTGGTACGGAGTCGTCAAACTGAGGACAGATATAGATATGGTATCCATGCAGCTAAATATAATATTAGATGGTAAAGCAGAATTACTTGGGGTAAGGAATTTTCTGTTTTTAATTGAGCAAGATTCTCAGGTTTTAAATCTTCTTTCTATTGGTAGTGTAAGCACCAAAAAATCAATCTATTTAGTATGTACCGTGTTCGATTCGATTCAAAGATTTTACACAATGTGGGAAGAGATTTTCAAGAGATTATTATGGTACCTACTAATGTGATCATCTACTTTAAAGGCGGACTGTACCATTATAAAATAGTACCTACACTGATTGACTGACAGACAGTCAACGCGCAACCTAAACTGATGGACCTTGATCATTATTTTTTTACAAATAGGTAATGATGATGATGATGGATGTGTGGCAGAAGTTGCCTTTGTAAAGGTCGGCAACATATCGCCAACCCTATGGCTACGTCAAAGTCGAAGCAATTTATTCAGTTTAGGCCCTAGCAGGGGATTTTAGAAGTCAACCTTCCATTGAGAAAAACCTTCAAGAAACGATATGGTTGAGCGATAGAAAGGGATGGACATATTCGTTACCCAGGGGATACTTTTCGTCCGAAGCTGTTGCTATCGTGAAAATCTCAGGTTCGATGGAAACACAAAAAAGCAAATTAGAATATACAACAGTTTCTTGCAAATACGTGCATTATGTTTGACTAGCTACCGCCCCGCGGTTTCACCCGCGTTCCCGTGGGATCTTATGTTATCCCGGGATAAAAAGTAGTCTATGTGCTATTCCAGAGTATTATCTATCTCTGTGCCAAATTTCATCCAAATCTGTTCAGTAGTTTTTGCGTGAAAGAGTAACAAACATCCATCCATCCAAACTTTCGCATTTATAATATTAATAGTGAGATTAGTACGATTATTATCTTGCTAACAGGTAATATGTAATTTTTACCTGTATATTAGAATTCAATGAAATCAAACGATCAGTGTGTCATTAATGCAGATTTATATTTCTTGGAAAACCAGCGCTTTGATTATTATTTTAGTGCAGATTGAATTTTATGTGAATTTTGTTTAACCTTTTTAGAGCTCCGTTATCAAATAAGAATTAAATACCTACTTGTTACGGAACAAGTTTAACAACAACATTATTCGTCATGCCCGTCTGTCCGTCTGTCTGGCATTTTCATTAAATGGAGACTACCAGCGATATCAAGATGAAATTTGCAAAGTTATACATACCTATGACGCAAATATAATTATCAAATAAAACCATTGAATACTTTTTTAGAACCACAAAATAGACACAAAATCACCCCAAATTTACATGTAGGATGATTTTGTCTTTGTTTTTTTTTGGTTCGGTCTTAGGTTTAAGACTGTCGACCACATCGTTTTGATTACGAAACCGTATACTGCACATTTTGCAACATACACATGATCTTGGGATAACAAAACAAAAACATAGTACGAGTATCTACGTGTATATTAAATATCCCCCTTACATTTTTCCGATGGCGCTTTATGACATTATCCGAATACTACGGGCGAATAGAGGTCGCCCGTGGTCAAAATTCGACCATAGGTAATTAAACAAAGTATTTTTTTTTTTTTGGGCTGGAACAGAAGTTGGTGGGTCCAGGGACCATCTTCTACCCTTACGCGGACTTTGCGGCGAGCGCTGAGGGCTCTCAACCGCTACTTAAAACTAAAATAAATTTAGGGCAACGGTAGCCTGAGGGTGCCCCCTGTGGGGCTCGACCTCGGCTCAGGACGTTGCCTGGGGAATATGGGAGGACTTAGCATGCAAATATATTATTTGGGGATAGGTCGGATTGCTAATGATATGCAGCTCGGGCCGCTTAAATGGGACGAGACTTGGAAGGACGTCGCGACGGTCCTCGCCGGCGAGGACGAAATCTGGGTTGGCGGTTGCGCATCTGTATTTGTTTTCGGGCTTCTTCAGCCTCGATCTGTGCTAAGGTGATGGCATCGTCTGGTTCGCCGAGGGCGAACCTTGGCCTACGGATGCGGGAGATAAGGGACGGGGTGTAAGTGATGGTTTTGACAATTAAGGGATTCGCGTGATGTGCTGCGGTTTCTAAATATCTGCGTGAGGTGCGTTTCATAAACTGTTTGATTGTAGGGAGGCCTAAGTCAAGGTGGAGGTTTTCATTGCGCATGTACCACGGGGCGCCCGTAGCTTTGCGCATGAATCTATTGTGAATCACCTGAAGGGTGTGGAGGTGTTTTGGAGCAGTGTGAGCGAACACGGTACTCGCATACGTCATGACGGGACGGATGCACGCGGTATAGAGTCTAATCTTGCTTTTTAGGGCAAGTTTAGACCGGACGTTAATTAGAAAGTGGAGTCGTCCTGCCACGAAGGAGGCGCGCGCGCGGACCTTCTTTATGTGTGCAGCGAAGGATAGGCGATCATCGAGGGTCACACCGAGATATTTGGCTTGCCTGTCCCAAGGGATCGGCTCGCCAAATAAAGTGACTGGCTTGGGAGCGGGAGGCGTCTTTTTCGGTCAGTTCTATAAAAGAGAACCGCCTGACTTTTGGAGGGGTTGATCTCTATTCTCCATTTCCTAAACCATGCGCCTAGGGCGTTGGCTGCGGTCTGGAGTTTTTTGGAGATCGCGGTCGGGCTTCTGCCTGAGCAGTATACGGCAGTGTCGTCCGCAAAGAGGGTGAACTGCGTATTCGTGACTTTAGGGATGTCGCTCGTGTAGAGCGTGAATAGTAACGGAGATAGTACCGAGCCCTGAGGGACACCGGCACTAATGGGGTGAGGGGAGGACAGGACGCCTTCGACTCGATATCGGAAATGGCGATTCGACAAGAAGTCCCGTAGGATGGTCACGAGTCTCGGTGGCACACCTAGAGTGTATAGCTTGTAAATCAAGCCGGTGTGCCACACCTTGTCGAATGCCTTTGCGACATCGAAGAAGAGGGCGCCTGTCATATAGCCTTTTTGATATTGGGCGGAGATGTGTTCCACGATTCGGTGGACTTGGTGGATACACGAGTGTTTGGGTCGGAACCCAAATTGCTCGTCGGGGAGGAGTTTACTAGCATCGGCAAATGCTTTGAGGCGGACATAAATGATTCTCTCATAAATCTTGCCCATGACGTTGAGCAGACTTATGGGACGATAGCTGGAGGGCTCGGACTTGGGTTTGCCGGGCTTTGGGATCCCAATAACATGGGCTTCTTTCCACTGGTGTGGAAAAATGTTGTTAGAGAGGGCGGCGTTAAAGATAGCCGTTAGTAAGATGATGAGGGAGGCTGGGAAGAGTTTGATCACTCTGTTGGTGATCTTGTCCGAGCCGGGGGCCTTGCGTGGGTGTAACTTCTTGATGATCGTTTCACCTCGTCATGGGTCGCGGGTGGAAGTGGATCGTCGTCTACGTTGACGTCGTTGACGTCGTCAGTCGGGGTGGCGGCGGCGGGAGGAGGTAACGGGAGAGCGGCTCTCCGTTCTACTTCTAATAACAAAGTAAAAAAATCACTTCACTTATATACGAGCTCTTTTCTTTAAGTCTGTCATTGACGCGTTTTCGACAAAGCACTGACAGTGTGACGTGTGTGTGTTAAACTCATGGTAGTGTGTGTAATGTTTTATATAATTTTTTTTTTCTGAAACTTCTCCATATCATTAATTTTCATTAAAACTTTAACTTTTTTCGTAAATCTACCAAAGTTTTTGATACCGGGAAGATAAAATTGAGGTAAAAATAAGTTGATGTGTAAAGCAAGTTTATTTTGCAGAACTGGATAGGTGATGTAAAAACAAGAGACAATATGGACTTCACAATTGAAAACACCACGATGTGTATCCAGGCAGGATATGTGGAATCCATCCGTTTCTTCGTACGATTTAAAATAACGCAAAGAGCACCTCAACTCATATCCATAAAACTTAATTACAGAGAGATTTGTGCCATCATGACTCAGAGTACCACGACCTCTCTTCCTGTGGTCGAGTGAGTACTTTGTCACTAATACAAAGCATAAAAAAATGAAAAATAAAGTAATATATATTAACTCCCCTTTCAATCTACTTTGCAATCAATTTTGAAAAAAACTTTATAACGTGAAAAAGTTCCACAAAAAAGTTACATACAAAATGTATCTTCCCCTTTTACCCAATTAGAGTTTGGAATTTCGGAAAGTCCTTTCTTAATGGATGTCCTAATAAGAATCCTAGCTGCCAAATTTTAAGATATAATGTAGGCTTTATAATTTCTAACATTTCGTGATTAGTGAGTAGGTAGGTAAGTGGTATTTCGCTTTTAAGTATTAAGTAGATAGTTTTCTGATTACAGTGAGGAAGAGGACGAAGATGAATATGAGGATGATGACTTTAATGGAGGTCCGTTCATACCAATTAGCTCACAAGAGGTAAGATATTCCGTGGTAATATTTTGAACTAGCGGATACTCGGCTACAACGCTAAAAAGTAAATAAAAAAAGTTCTAAGACCACCTTTGCATTATTGCCTTTCTAATGACACCAGTTTGGGGCACATCGGTTGGATGGTTTCAAAGTCTATAATCGACATAGGTATAAACATTTTTGTGTTTTATACATATATTTTACTAACTAACAAGAACTAGCCAAACCCGACTACCGGTGGCTTACTTTAAACCTCCCGAAATGCTTTTAATTTGCAACTCTGTGTAAAAGTTCAAGACTTTTGAGTATTGCGGTCAGAAACATATGGAAGCAGTACGGTGCCTTGGAGGTGTAAAAAAATATATTTTGATATTTTAACTCGTTAACTCAATCATAAAATACCTATTGGGTAATTCCCGTTGACCTAGATTATCGAAGATTACTCACTCGCACTTGTCCGGCTTTTTAGTTCTTAATTTGCTTCAATTCTTTATAATTTTTTACGTCATCTACACAGGTTTGCGGTAAAGTGGACAATCCTGTCGCACTGACAGTGGGCGGTAAACCAACTTTAGAGGGTCAATGGCCATGGCAAATAGCACTCTACAGACATAATAAAAAAGTATGTTTTTGCATTAATTCTTGATCTGCTTACTCTTTGAGAGAATGAAAGTCAAAGCCATTTATATAGTTTAGGCCCTAGGAAGGCACTTATGAAGGTCGAATTTACTGAAGCTACCACCGGTTCGGAACTCAACCTTAAACTAAGGAAATCCAGCAAGGACTTCAGCAAAGTTACATTTTTATTTATTTTTTTACGATGACTATTTTGGCTATAGGTAATATATTTCTCAAACGCTTTACAAAAAGTTGCAAAATACATTGACGTATAAAACAACAACAAAAAACAAAAATAAGTTAATAATAATACACTTCTCATCAAGAAAATTAAAACAACCCTGAAGTTTGGTTTTGAATGTTTCAAATTAAATATCGTGTTTTTTTCAACAGGTAGGTTTTTATCCAAAAAAAAATGTACTTTTTGTAACGAAGATGTAAAACAAAAAAATGATCATAAAAAGTGTATTCAGTATCTCGTATTTCCTCCCCGTGCTCTAATCTCTGACTCCATGCGGTTCGGTTTCTAAAATTTTACAAATTATTCCTATCGAAAAAAACAAGATAGTTACACAATTTTAATGTTGATTTTAAACATTCATATTCGTTAAACGATACCTTATAATATCCGCAATTATCTGGCATTATTAGGTACTTTTTTTTAATGTAAAAAAAACATAAAACTCTTCAAAACCAAACCAAAGGTGTTTCGATTTTTTTGATGAGAAGTGTATGTAAAATAGTAGAGTATATATATATATTAAGAATGAAAAGAAAATCTCTTATACGAGCTCTTTTCCTTTGCCGCGTTATCGCCAAAGCATAGAGATGTCACTACTGACAATAGTGGCATGTGTGTGTGATGTTAAACGCATGGTAGTGTGTGTAATGTTTTTTTTAATAATTTATTTCTAATGCATACTATATAAAAATATTAACTTTCTGCACTCCTTCTCCATACAAACTTTAACTGTGCTAAATTTCATACACCTCCGTCTGAGTAATTTTTGTAAAAAGGGGTAAAAATAAAGTTTTTTCTTATTATAATTCCAGTCAGGCCGCTCTGTGTATATTTGTGGCGGCACCCTGGTCTCCCAACATCACGTCATCACAGGAGCACACTGCGTAACATTCAGAAGTTCTCACAAAGTGGTCAGTCCATCCAGGCGTGTCGTTCACCTCGGCAAGCACAACCTAAAAACCTCTGTTCATGGTACTGCAGTAGTATTTGTAAGTTTATTATTTACTAGCTTCCATTCCCGAGCGATCTTGTGTTTTCCCGGGATAAAAAGTAGCCTATAGCCTTCCACGATAAAAGGGCTATCCAACACTGATATAATTTTTAAAATCAAACCAGTAGTTCCTGAGATTAGCGCGTTCAAACAAACAACCTCTTCAGCTTTATTTTATTAGTTTAGTTATAGTAGGATATAAATAAATCCCGCGACGATTCTAATTTAAGTTATGATGGTTTTTCTTTAATAACAGGTGAAAAAAATAACATGTTACCCGGAATATGATACATCTTCGACATATAGCCATGATTTGGCGATATTAGAACTACAAGAACCTGTATCTTTCTCAAATCTCATTAGACCAGCATGCCTCTGGCCGGATGATAAGACAGACCTCAAACACGTCATTGGGGATGATGTCTTGGGTTCCGTAAGTAATGCATACCTATTTAATGGTGTTATATGTTACTATTGTAACTAGCAGTTAGCAGTGTACGCCACTGTCACGTTACCAGTTTGCATATGCCTGCACACATATCAGCCGTAGTTCCCCGCTTGACACTGTCTCATTTTGACCTAGTTAGTTTCACAGTAGAAGATACGAGACACATGGTTTTCAAAGATACGTCTTTTGAACTCGCATGTGGTTAAGTTTTTCCGAGAATTATTTGTAAGACGTTGCCATTCTATAGTATTTGTAAGTTCACTGATTTTATATGTCATGTTAATGTGAGGGGCCGGTTGGCGTGGCCGGCAAGATATGGGTATGGGTTTAAAAAAAAATAGTTTATGTAGTGTATCACTAAGTTTAAATAGTACAAACTCTGCTTAGTTTAGATTAGATTCGGGATAATTACCATCTATTTATTTACAAATCAATCCTGCTTTACAGGTGGTAGGCTGGGGTTCTGATGAAAATGGAAACCTTTCAGATAAGCTCATGCTTGTGGAGATGCCAGTCGTAGATCAACTTACCTGCACCCGATCCGACCCTAAAACTGGGTTCTATGTGAAATATACTTCTGAGTTCACATATTGCGCTGGATACAAAAACGGTAAACTATCCAGTATTTTTTTTACTTTATATAGCTTTGTTTGGAAAAATAATCTGCTGTTCTGTTAAGTAAATAATGCCCCAACTCTAATAGAGATGAGTCGCCATAATACTAAATGATCTATTAAATTTGTCCGTTCGATTGGTAAATGGAAAAATATTATAAGACAACTTTGCAAAGTTTCTTGCCGACTTTTCTGAGAAGGTTGACCTCCAGCTCGATGGCCTTGTGAAATATCACTCAATATAGTAAAATGGTAAACTGACTGACTGTCGATATATCAACGCACAGCCCAAACCGCTAAGCCTAGAGACTTGAAATGCACATAGATACCTTATACAGTGTAGGCATCCACTAAGGAATTAGGGTTCGCGGGTGAAGCTGTGGGGTGGAAGGTACCACTAAACTTCCCATTTGCCGAAACATATAGGCAAAGGAACACTGTTCTTACAATGTACTTGCTTAAAACGTGTATTAACGATATTTGAATACTTGCGACATTCTCTTAAAATATCGAAATAGTCATCAATAGTTGTTTTACATTTTAAGGTACATCAGTCTGCAATGGAGACAGTGGAGGCGGTATGGTCTTCAGAATGGGTGAAAATAAAGACACTTGGTACCTCCGCGGTGTTGTATCTCTTTCCCCCGCCATAGCGCCAGGTGAAAAGCGATGCGATCCATTCCAGTATGTCATTTTTACGGACATAGCAAAATACTTGCCATGGATAAAGGCGAATATTGGATTAAATAATAATTAATTTATTTAAGTAATATAACTCTACAACTATCATATAATATTTATGCAAAACGCTAATACGTTTCAGAGGAATTGCATAGTCTATGTGTTGGAGAAGGATATTTACTCAAATTATATAATACTAGCTATTCCTCGCGGATTCTCCCGCATTCGCGGGATAAAAAGTAGCCTATAACCTTCCTCGAGAATTGGGCTATCATATGCATAAAGATTTTTTTCAAATCTGACTGCTAGTTTCAGAGATTAGCGCCTTTAAACAAACAAACAAAAACTCTTCTCCTTTATTATATTAGCATAGATTGTATTTATGACGACATTTCATGATCTTATGCCATCACGTTTCTAGGGTAAAATTTAATATTGCGTTCACGTAGCAGGAATTTCGTACAATGACCCCACTATATACTTGACTCTGTCGCTCGCGCACAAATATTGTTGTCCTGCGTTTTGTTTAAATTTTCACTTCATACTAGCTTCCGTCTCGCAGTTTTACCCGTATCCCCGTGAGATCTTATTTCAGGTTAAACATTATCCTACTTATATTTTATTTTCATAAATAATCTTTCCCTTTCTTTAATGCTTGATTGAGTCACAGACACCCAAACACATTTATTAAAATAATAGGATAAAGTTTAATGTATTTTAAATCTAATACAGAACTGCTTACGACTCAAAAATATCAAAATAATAACACTACTGCTTAGGCCTGGGAAATGATGTTCAGCACAAATAAGTTTCGGTTTTACTTAGTGTTGTATATTCTGTGGACTGCGGATGCTTCGTACGTGACACTTTGATAAGCTATGAAACGACGTGCGTAAATTCAATAATTTACCCTCGCTTACACTGCAAATATTCCTTCAGGTTTTCGACCAGAGACAATATTATATAATAGATAGGAATTTAAAAGTATATTTTATGAAAAATCTACTTCATTTGCTAACTTTATAGTGATTATAAGAATGTAACCTATAAGGAGTTATGTAGGAAAATATTAATACTTGAATACCAAAGCCCTGAAGTAGAGAAGGTAAAATTCTTGTGGCATTTTGGAATATGTTCACGTTGTCTGGTGAACGTAAGTACAATTGTAAAATAAGCAGGCGAGCTAAGCTGCTTTATACATATCACCATTGAAACATAATACAGGGAGGTAGGTGGGTACTTACATGTACAAAATCCTACATAACAAACAAACTCGTTTAAAAAACGTCCACCCTATTTGAAAGGCCGTTCTTGAGTCTATACTTACATTGATTTTATGAATTGTGCCAAACTAAAAATCGAAAGATTGTGTCTATAAGAGTTAGTCATAATTTGTTTGGAGTTTGTTACTAAATAATACCGTAAAGGTTGAACGGATTTCAATGAAATTGGTATGGGTAAATGGTATGCCTGAATAACTCTTAGGATACTTTAGAATTAGGTAAATACGCGGAGTGGAAGCTTGTATCAAATAAGACCTTACGCCGCACTTGAGTCGTAATCTGCCGACGAGATCCTAAGTTGGTGCCTACGTCTTTCGGATATTCCATTTTTTTTTTTTTAATAAAACGA
This sequence comes from Tetheella fluctuosa, assembly GCA_951216915.1. Classification (NCBI taxonomy): domain Eukaryota; kingdom Metazoa; phylum Arthropoda; class Insecta; order Lepidoptera; family Drepanidae; genus Tetheella; species Tetheella fluctuosa. The sequence continues at coordinate 8,361,662 of OX578233.1, read as the reverse complement.
AATACAGTAAAGTATTGATTGATTTCTTAGCAGAATAGTTCAAGTTTAGATCTTCAAATACCTCGCTATAAGAGTCTGTGCCTCTCCAGTGAAAACTTCTATCCATTCTCAATAATTTTGCTATTAGTTCAGAGTTTAAAAAGCAAAATAATTCCCTCAACTACGTCTTACTTTAACGATCCTAACTTAATATTATAAATGCGAGTGTGAGTTTGTTTGTTACCTTTTCACGCCTAAACCGTTGAACCGATCGCGACAAAATCTGGTTAGTTAGAAATAAGTTAGGAAAGCCTTCAATAGGCTCAGTAAGTAGGTACATATCTAAGAGTTAACAAGTCTGTTTCTAAGTACTAGCGTATACAGCATGTCAATTCTTGTTTCTTAATGATGGTATACACAGGCCAACGTGTGCGAACCGCTTTTCAAACCACCCTCTATTCATTGAACTTACCTCTCCGAACGTCATTATAACTACAGGTTATCTTCTCGATTGATTATCATTATCGAGTTGAATAACTAAGAAACTTTTTTTTTATTAGCAAACGTGCTCAAAAGACACCTTTGAATTGATAACAATAAAGTCTGTCAAGAATTGCGGGGCTCCCTCGCAGTTCGTCGTTCAAAATAATTCTTACTATGAAAATTGAACATTTATTAACACCTTCGGCGCCAGTGACATAACGTGTGTGATCTAAAACTTCTTACTCCTATGCCAGGTGACACTAATGTGTGTCAACGGAATTCGTGCTCCTACGCCAGTGACACTTATCCGTGACTACGATAATTTCGGCCGGCATAGCGTAAGGGCTTACGTTACCGGCGCCGAATGTGTTTTAAGATAGACTTACCACGCATAGATCCAGTATATCTAGAAAAAACTAATTAAAAGCTTGTAAAATTAAGCGAGCATTTTTCGATATAAAAGAGCCGCCTACTTAGAAATTTAAAAAATATCTACAACGTAATGAAGCTAAAATGCAGTCAAAAAGTTGTGCTCACCATGCAAAGTGTTTGGTACATAACTAAATGTATATGCATGAGTAACTTTGCCAGTGGTTCTTGTTTCAGATACAGTAATATTTCAGGTATTAATGTAATCCTTGTTAGGTATGCGTAAAATATAAGAAATAAAGAAAATCATGATGAATATTTTATTTCCTTTTGTGGTTTTATTTCCATAGATCCTACTAATATTATAAATGTAAAAGTATTTTTTTATATTTAAATGTTTGTTATCACTCAACTCCGTAACTGCTGAACGCATTTGGATGAAATGGCACACAGATAGTGTCAATATTCTGGATTGACAATTAAGCTGTTCCCCACGGTTTCACCCACGTTCCCGGTATAAAAAAAAAGTTATTCTGCTATTCGGGACGGAGACAAATCCAACAAATCAAAGATCATAATAATCGGTTCAGCCGTTCTTGAGTTAATTGTGTAACTAACCCGACTTAATAGATTTTTATCCCGAAAAAACATAAGATACCTCGAGAACGCGGGCGAAACCGCGAGGCGGAAGCTAGTGAGAAATAAATGGTAAGGGAAAAGCATCAAAATAGTTGTTGGGTAAATTACTCCAATGTATTTATGTTCGCACCCGCCGCAGAAACAAGCCAGCCAAGACGTTATATTGTGACTTAGCTTGACGCTCAACTTAACGAGAAGCCACGTAGATTTCCAAATATAATGAAGCACATTATTTTATTCATTCCATGACTTTTTGCAGCAAAACAGCAATATATTCACAAAAAGCGCTGCTCATGTAATTCAGAGCTGCCCTTACGATTCCCCCGGTGTCGAGAGATTTGCGCGAAACGAAACGCGTAGCTGCGATGCGACGCTGCAAAAATCTGTATTTGAATAGAATCAATGCTGAATTACTTGCCACTGGCATTATTAGAAAAGGAAAACAAACTGAGTTGGCAATACCTGACTACGTCGCTCAAAGTATCCATGTATCTGAAGTATCCAGGTAGACGGTTTACCTGAAGGTATGTGGCCCAGGTTATATACTGGGTGATTTTTTAATAACTGGCAATACTTGCAGGGGTGGAAGTACTCATCAATATGAACAACTTTTATTTAGGGACTAACTCTGAAATCATGAAAAAATATCAGCTGTTCCATACAAAAGTTCAATACCTACTCGACCAAAATGTATGAAGTAACCGTTTTATTTTACGCGATATCAGAGTTGGTCCCATGGTAAAAGTTGTTCATATTGATGAGTACTTCCATCCCTGCAAGTATTGCCAGTGACTTAAAAAAATCACCTGTATAAGCACACAAAGCCTAGAAGGAACTAGCTCTCTTGTGCTGCCGAAAAACAACGGTAAGTAGGTATTTGGCGGCAGGTAGACAGCCAGGTGGGTACTACTTAGTACTCTAACACCGTGCTATGAATTCCTCACGATGTGTTCCTTCACCGAAAGCTCAAGCGCATTGTAGTATTTAAAAAAACAATATTCTGGGACATTTCTATCTAACACATGGCTTTCTGACCTCAAACTACTAAGTAGAGCTTGTACGTGTTATGGGAGCCAGATAACTGAATTTAAACCCACGATCTTCGTCTAGACATCCAACGACACTACCTTTGAGCTATCATAGCCTTAACTTACACTAACCTATAAATACATATTTATGATATTATAATTTAAGTAATTTAAATAAACCTCCCCTTAATTTGAAGAATTAATGCGGTTTGAATACAAATACATAGGTACAACAGTTTGCAATATAAACAGCACCTGATTACGCACTGGTGTATGAAATACAATGTAAACTGTGGTAATGGAGTCCTTAGCAAATAATGCTACCTGCATTTAGTTTACAGAATGAATAGGAATGTATAAATCGTCTTAAAATAAATAAAAACATAAAATATTTAGTAACAATAAAAGAGTAGGTAGGTTCATGTCGTGGTCATTTTATGCCGTAAAATTATGACGTCACAAGATAGTATATAATAAAAAATACTCCATTATAATGAAAATGAAAATATTTTTTAAACAAATAGGCCTTCACAAGCACTTATGAATAGTCAGACTCTAACGCTCGGTTCGGAAGGTTGCTTTTGCTGAGAAGGGCCTGCAAGAAACTCAGCAATTACTCTTTTCAAGACCAACTCAGATTTATTACATAAAAAGATTTATCTAGTCTCACTGACAATATTATGTGTGTTATAACGGGAACAAAAATAGAAACAAAATGATAAGATAAAAAATAGATAGCAAATGCAACCAGGTGGGCTATTCTGAACTTAAACTCGACGGTGAAATCACGCAGTGACTATTCTCTGTCTCACTCGTGAACTTCTGATTACCGAGTTGCACGTCACCGTCGTGTTTATGTTCAGAATAGCCCAGCAGACCAGCCCCCACAGGCTTAAACCTGTTCACAAACCTATCGTTTTGACATTTCGTAAAAAGTTGCTGATTTGTAGGTATATCAGTCAACGTATGATATGATGATATTAATAAAGTAAAAAAAACTTAATTCGGGTGGATGAGATATTTTTTTGCTTGTTTCTGAATTGGTCCCGTAATAATTGTTCCTAATAAGTGACCACTGCAAGTGATTCTGGACCTATATAATCCGTTGAAGAATATGTTTAAAGATATATATAGATAGATAGATACTATCTCTCGCAAATGACAATCAAAGTTAAATCCAGTGAATTTTATCTAAAAATCCTTCTATCAAAATGGCTGTCATTTAGACAGACTGTTTTAGGCGTAATGACGCACTGAATTTCAGAAATAACTGAAGGCCGACCCTGCCTGTCCAGGCATGACTGTCTGGAGCAACGGCTGAATTCTCAAATTTCTAGAATTGTTTCTAGTCTGTTTGTAACGTAGGGAATGCTTAGAATTTTATGTAGGTACAGAATTGTCGAATCTAAAAAGTTCCAGCACACGATAAACTTTTATGAAATGAAATGTACTTGTTTACAAGAGTATGGTTTATGAGATATCTTATTATATTATAATTCTACATATTCTACCGTAGTCGGTGTGCAAATGTTTATTATAATTGATTTTATAGAATCATTTAGTTTAATCATCATTTAGAGTTTAATCATCAAAAAGTCATACTCTATCCTTGAATTGATGCTTTACAACTTTTAAAAAGTAATAAGTAGGTACCTTGATATAGTATTTTAGGTTTTACTCCACACAGAGTGATAAAGAATCTAATTTGATAACTGATAAACATTTTTAGACCGCGACACCAACGAATATTTTATTATTGTTTCTCTGATTAATTATTCGGTGCCAGAAGTGTATCCGTGCGAAAATAAGGAAAACTGTGTTATAATAAAAAATATACCCACATTTTATATGAAAACTCATGTAATTATTAATTCTCAGAAAGCTGTTATTATTTTGAGTATATTTTTTAAATAAAATCACATTTTCATTACCAATATTACTTTTCAAAAGAAAACGTGATGAAATTCAAGTTACATAGAAAAGTGGTAGGCATTTTATATAATTTATTTATATTTAAATCTAGTTTCGACTGATCTTATATGTTATATTTTGTCTCGCGGTTTCACCCGAGTTCCCGGGATAATAAGTAGCCTATGTCCACTCTGAAGTTCCATTGTAAATATTGGTGAAATAATTTTTGAAATCGGATGAGTATTTTCGGAGACACCTACAAACTAACAAACTTTACTTCCTAATAATATTTGTGTAGATTGTAGATACAAATGTTTATTGACGGTTCGATTGGTTTTGGAGTTAGATAACTAATACCAAGCCACCTACTAGTCCGTGGGGGACCTCTACATTATTTAAGAGAGGTAGAGCATAGTGATATGTCGCTCAAAGAGCAGCTCAACTGGGGAAGTACCTCCACCTTACAGAATACCGCAGCCAAATAACTTATAGTTGTGTTCCTGCGCGTGAGTAAGGTCGACAGAGCTCATCGGGGATGGGGGAAGGGTCGGCAACGCGCGAATGATACCCCTGGTGTTGCAAGCGTTCATATGATAGGCTACGGTAACCGCTTACCATAAAAAAAATGTAGTACCTATATAAGTTGTCTGGTTAGCTTAGTTCACAAGTTCTGCTTAGTTTGGAATCATACGAGTGTGAAAATATCCTAGAATATTATTTGATTGTTTTTTTGTTCAAAGATATCAGAGTATTCTTTTTTACGTAGTACCTGTAGATTTGTGTTTATGTCACCGTGGTGATGATGTCCCCGAAGGCGGTAAGCACACAAAGCCTAGAAAGGAATTGGCTCTCAAGTGCAGCTGCCGTAACACCTTTACAACTTGAAGATGGTAGCCAACCAGGCGAGTACTACAAAGTACCCTACCACCGTACCAAATTTCAAGTTCATTTTAGGATTTGTACCCATGACCTTCGCCATATCATTCGACGTCACTGAGCTATCATCGCCAAATTATACAGGACTAGCTTTTCCACGCGGTTTCACCCGCGTTCCCGGGACAAAATATAGCCTATGTTACTCGGTGAAGATGTAGCTTTCTAACGGTGAAAGAATTTTTAAAATCGGTCCAGTATTTTTTGAGCCAATTCGTTATAAACATACTTACATACAAATCTTTCCTCTTTATAATATTAGTATAGATAATTCTGTGACAAATCATAACGTATTACATCTCATTTATTCAGTAGCTCAGACCTTATCTGTAGACAATTGTACCACAAAACAGAGTTTTGCTAGAAATATTCGTGGCACTAAAATTACGGGTCCCGGTGGGTCCGTGCAGTAACCTCAGCTTGCATAATTGAAATGGAGGCTGTATTTATACGTGGAGTGCATAATTAGTTATTAAATGTATTATGGAGCCGCCGGGGTAGGCTGTGGCTTTCTCTTCACATAGATAAACAAATGGTTTAATTAGTCTTTACTGCGGTTTGTTGCATTTCAGATTGTAAGGCAAAATAAATTTATTTCATATAGACATAGGATTGGTTTGCGTTTGACGATAAATTGTTTTAAGACGATGAAAAATAAAAAATAAGTTACTTTTTAAACGACTTCATAATTTATAATACTAATATTATAAAGAGGTAAAGTTTGTCTGTTTGTAAGTTTGAATGTAAGAGATAATGTCCGAAATACTGATTCTATTTCAAAAAACTTTTTTACGTTTGAAAGCCCGTTAATTCCCATTATCCCGGGAATGCGCGTGAAACCGCGGGGAATACCTAGTTATAATATTAGGAAGGTCGGGTGGTAATAATAGTGGGTAATGGTAACTGATAATTTTATTAGAAACTAGCTTGTCGCCCCGCGGTTTCGTCCGCGATCCCATATTATTACCTGAAGGGATTGAATTTCGAAAACCTTATCCCTTGTCTACGTCATAGAGGGATCCTTTATGCAAAATTTCTAGCTCCAAGAGCTTGGGCTGGGCGTTGATAAGTGTGTCAGTATTTTTCGTTCTATTATGTATAGAAAAAAAGGCATAGCAATAAATAAAAATATAATTCTCATTTAATGTGAATGGAAATACAGATTCATAAATTAAGGTCCACAGTCGAACATAATAGGGTGTACAAACCTCAAATTATAATAAATAAACACAATTACGTTGCCAATGAAGTGGATTACTGAAAAAAAAATTATAGTTATAAATATTTAGGGCTGGTTTCACATGTTTTTGATAGTTTATATCTTATAGCTTCATTCTGATCATTTCGAAAAAAGATAATTTGCATAAGGTATAAGATATCTATCAGATAGCCTATCTGGATCTTATCGGCAATCTGTGCAACTGAGTAATTAAAAAAAAACCGGCCAAGTGCGAGTCGGACTCGCGCACCGAGGGTTCCGTACAAACTTCGTCCATCGTTCGTCCGTCACGGGAAATGCACAATTTTATTGGTGCCAATTAAGCTAGACCTCTAAATTGTATGAGCGCCCATACAACTCAGAGGTTTTTATTAATTGGCGTAACTATGTATGTATGGGGACACCCTTTAATTTTCACCTTTTTATTTTTTAGAATTTTTCCTTTATTTGTGCTTGGTTTTTGCCATTTTTTTTTATATTTGAGTTGATTGAATGAAAGGTAATTTGCGGTTTATGACGTATTAAAAAAAAACTACTTACTAGATCTCGTTCAAACCAATTTTCGGTGGAAGTTTGCATGGTAATGTACATCATATATTTTTTTTAGTTTTATCATTCTCTTATTTTAGAAGTTACAGTGGGGGGGGGGGGGACTTTTAAAGACCTATCCATAGACACCCCACGCTTATGGGTTGGATGAAAAAAAAAAATTGAGCTTCAGTTCCAAGTATGGGGAACCCCCAAAACTCATTGTTTTTATTCTATTTTTGTATAAAAATCTTAATGCGGTTCACAGAATACATCTACTTACTAAGTTTCAACAGTATAGTTTCGGAAAAAAGTGACTGTGACATACGGACGGACAGACAGACAGACAGACAGAGTCTGTGTCTGTCTGGGTCATCTGGGTTCCGATTTTTGCCATTTGGCTACGGAACCCTAAAAAGTAGATATAAGATTAAATGTATCGTCGATATAAAAATTCATCTCTACGAGTATCAACAAGATGTTTTCGATTATTTCAAAAATCGATTGAGTATTTAATAATATTAAAATTGATTATTTTACTAACGTGGGTAGCTAATTATTTATGGATGCCGAGATCCATACATAGATTTGTAAAAGTCCAATTCTATGAATTTTTATGTTAATGTTTTTTTTTTTTTCAAGCTGATTAAATTATTATTATAGGTTAGGTAGGTATTAGTCATAAAATTTACAAAAGTAAATTACCCAAAATTAGTTTCCTTTTATCTGTGAGTTTCTTAGTTTAAGGTCTTAAAAAATGTCCAGTGAATATGAACGTTAGTTTTTGTTCTGTTATATTTGTCCGCCATTTTTGTAACATGGCCGACGCCTCGGACAGTTTCATTTCGTGATTGAAGCTAGAGTGTTACGTTACTTTTTATCTATTTCAAAGGTAAATCTGTAAAGGTATGTTGGAATAAAGTTGTATCGACTTTACCGTTATGTAAGATTTGAAAAGTTTGTACCATAAAAGTTGCTAAGTAGGCACCAAAATCTTACCGAAAAATTATTACCTACATCCTATCCTACATCCTATCCTATCCTATCCTCTCCTACTAATTTATAAATGTGAAAGTTTGTGAGGATGGATGTTTGGATGGTTGTTATTCTTTCACGGAAAAAATAGTAAGTTTTTGTTAAGTTAAACGGTTTTATTGAAAATAAAAATTAAAATGATGTAGACAATGTACTAAAAGCTAAAAAATAATTCGGTAGGTCCTAGGTACTAGTCATCACACCACTCTCCACATCAATTTAGGGCATTGATCAGACAAAAAAATAAAATTGTTATTTAAATCCTCATTATTACAAGGCTCAACACCTCAACACCCATTTTGTTGGCGGTCATATTGGATTTAATTTTTTTTTCATAGTGTAATCTATTCTACTAGTCAAGACCTTTTATTTGATACCCATATTGAAGGAGTTGTGAAAAGAAAAATGAACCTGCCATTTTGTTGGCGACCATATTGGATTTTCTTTTTTTTTCATAGTGTAATCTATTCTACTAGTCAAGACCTTTTATTTGATACCCATATGAAAGGGGTTGTGAAAAGAAAAATGAAACTGCCATTTTGTAGCGGTGGCCATCTTAAATTTACAATGATACCAAATATATTAAATTATATTGTCACCAAAACTAAAGGTGCATACCAAATTTCAGATCAATCCGTCAACAGGAAGGGGGTCAAATTTCAATTACTAGATTTGACCCAAATAAACAGGGCAAGCTAAATAAAACCGTTTAAAAACTACTGAACGGATTTAGATGAAATGTGGCACACAGGTAGAGTATATTCTGGATTAACATACAGGACACTTTTTATCCCGGAAAAACATAAGAACCCTCGGGAACGCGGGTGAAACCGCGGGGCAGAAGCGGGCTAGTAGTAAATATATTAAATATACTGCATCGAATTGTCTAGCTTCGGTTGCAGTTTACGTTTCCAATTACCTATTAGGTAGTCTAGCACTGCTATTGGCTAAAGACAAACTTCGTCGAGTGAAATAACAAACTGTACGCCACTGCAACGATATTATATAGATATATCGTTGCAATAGGGTATTTTACTCAATATGAGAAAAAATCTAAAAATATATAATTGAGATAGCTTAGGCAATAAGCTGTTGGAAAATGTTAGTTTTAGTTCATAAAATAACTTGATTAGTTTTAAAATTAATTTCAAAGTTTTCAGTTTATTTATCTGTTTTTAAACAAGCGAAACAGTAGCCGCCATGATATTATGTCATACGGTCATGAGTGTCAGCCTGATCAACCAATGAGCACATTTGTTTACCTAACCAACTGACGTCATGACATCAGTAAAATGGGGTCCAGCGTTTTCGTGAAATTACTCGCGAAAATTGAGAATGTAAAATTTAAATGCATTCTTATGGCATTTATCGATTGAATAAAAATGTTGTTTTTTTGTGGTTTATCAGCACCTTAGAATCGAATTGAGATACTTTTAAAAAATGGGTTTAATACCCTATGCATAATATGTTAACTGCAATATTTCGTATGATATATCTGATTAGTATTTTTTTAAGAGTGAACCCGGCTTCGCTGTGGCTTTTTTCATTTTTTTTATTGATTAATTAAAGCTCGTCAATAGCTATTAAACAAAAACTATTCACAAACAGAGGAGAAATTGTTAACTTTAACTATTTTTTTGTCTTTGCCTATTCATATTTATTTTCTTATAAGCAAAACACTGTGAAGGTGGAAAGAAAGATCTATTCCCTGCTGTAGGACATATACCTAGGGCTAAAAAAGGGCCAATAATAATGGATGAGGACGAATCTCATCGTTCTGTAAAAATCTTCAAAATATAGTAAATATTTCGTATGTCTATTATGCGAAATGGTAATGGATTTATGTAGGTACCAATCACCGCAGTTATAAATAGTTATAAAAACAAAATCAATTCCTTCCATAATCCTTCGCTATACTCCACATGCGCGAATCACAAAATGGCGTCCCATTTGAAAATGATGTAATAAATTAAGACGCAATAAAAAACCTATCTATATTTAAAATGTGGACTATCTAGGTACTTTAAAACGCAATTTAGGAAGCTTTCATTCATGTTACCCGTTTTATTATAATATGGATAAAATGTGAATTAACCTTACCTGATCCCAACAAAGTTAATATGCCGACGACACACGCTGGGTTTAACAAAAAGTGCTTATTCGTCGCAGGATGCTTGTAGGTTCCTGTGCAACAACATTTACATATTAAAGCACCTTTTGTTATACGATATTACAATATACAACGTTATTCGTAGTGAAAACTGGCTTCCACCCCGCGGTCCCGAGGGATCTTATGTTTTCCCGGAATAAAAAGTAGCCTATGTGTTAATCCAAAGTGTCAGCTACCTTTATACCAAAATTCATCAAAATTGGTCCAGCCGTTTGAGCATGAAGAAGTAACAAACATACAAACAAATGCCATATTAGTGTGATGTAGTTTAATAAATTTAATAACAAAAGTCCTACTAATATTATAAATGTGAAAGTGTGTGAGTATGGATGTCTGGATTTATGTATGTTACTCTTTCACGCAAAAACTACTGAACGGATTTGGATGAAATTTGGAACAGAGATAGATTATAGTCTGCTACTTTTTATCTCAGGAAAACATAAGATCCCTCCGGAATGCGGGTGAAACCGCAGCGGAAGCTAGTCCTACCTTAAAATTACGAATATATTTTATGATCGTTCAAAAATATTTTTTTCATATAAAAAGGGGACTTCATACTGTTTTTGATTAGTTTTGACCTAACGTGCCGGTTGGCGTGGTTGGTAAGCATAATCTATATATATAAAATGCTTTGTCCTGAATAACTTAGGATCAACGCACAGCCTAAACCGCTGATCGTAGAGACCTGAAACTTGGAGGGTGTGTTCTTTGTATGACGTAGGCATCCGATAAGAAGGGATTTTCCGAAATTCTCCCCCTAAGGGGGTGAAAAACAGGGGCAAGTTTGTATGGGACAACGTGATTCCTTGGTCCAATCTGCTTCAAATATTGCATGTTTATGCAATAATTCTTAAATATTAATAATTATTAATTCTGTTAAAGAATGTTTATTATATTATGTTTGAAAACTTAATCCGTCAATCAATATTTTTCCGGTCAGATTTATTTGAAACTCTATATTAATATTAATTTGTCAACACAATGAAACACGTAATGTCGGTGTTTTTCGAAATTCTTACCCTAATGCAAAAGATTTATGGCGACAATTTTTGAAATGGAGTAAGGAGGTACAGTTTGTCGGGATATTTGGGCTCCTGGCTAGAACTAAGGAAAATGTTTTGTAGAATTAATCGGTGGAAATATATTTTGTAAGTGTATTTATTGTGGAAAGTAGTTGGAATACGAATCTTGCGTAAATAGTGCTCAGAGCAGATTATTAGGGTTATTATTATTATCATCTCTCTCTTTTCACCCGAAAAGTTGTGTAAAAGTGTGTATGGGAAAACATAATTTTTTCAGGGTATGTATGTGAAAAAATTATGTTTGGAGGTACACTTTGTGTAGGTACCTATACGGATTGGAGCTTCTTATAACGTAGGGGTGTACTAAGAATGTTTTGTAGGGGATCGCGGGTAAAACCGCGGGCCGGAAAGCTATCTATACATATAGGTAATAAAACAGTAGAATCCGGTGTTTCTGTACATTGAAGAAAAGTAATCATATCTGTCTATCTGATTATTTGTTAACGCACATTTCCGGAACTACTGAACGGATTTTCATGAAGATTTCACAGGTAGACTGAGATTAATTAATAAAGGAGCAGAATATAGGCTTCATTTAAATAAAATCGTATGTTGCAAAGAAGTTATCGTCATTCAATGATTTTTGGAATTTACTTTTATACCTACTGTTCGAAAGTTATCTGGATTTTTAATTGAAACGGAGTGTGTTTGATGTAGGAAGAGTCAAATTGCAAAGAAACCATTTTTCGATTTTTGTCTGTCTGTCTATCTGTTTGAACACGCTAATCTCCGAAACCATCGAACGGATTTTCGTGGGTTTTTCACAGTTTAATTAGGCTTAACTTGGCGCTTCGAATAAATAGACTTTGTTTCGTCGAAATTGGCTAATGGGGAAAAGTTATAGACATTTTATAAAGTCTGCGCGAGCGAAGCCGCGGGCGAAAAGCTAGTAATATATTAATTTAAAAATAAGTAGGTATATGTAGTAATTTGGTTCTCATACAGGTAGTTTTATATTAAAATCTATGGCCAACAACTACCGGTGTCCCGCAGCTGCACCTAAGAGCCAGTTGCCATATAGGCCTACACATTGCCAATACCCCTGATATTGCTGTTGTCCGTAGGCAACTCTTGCCTCTTACCATCAGGTGAACTGTCTACCAACCTATCAGTCTTCGTTAAAAAATAAAGAGAGAATTACCTTTCTGCATAATTAGTAGTGCAAAATGTATCTTCGTCAATGATAGCATGAATATGCCAATACAAAGGGTAATCGATGATAGAATGTAAAACTGAAAAAATAAACAATACGCCAAATAAAGCACATTACAATAATTTCATCAACTCATCATCATTATCATGCCTCAAGACCCCAGTGAAGAGACACGAGTGTTTGGCTCTTTGCTAACAATTATATCAAAGTTCTCCATGTACGCCCAGGGCAGATTGACTATGCTATGTTGCACTTTAGACACAGTTCCTTCTAGGCTTTGTGTGCTTACCACCTTCGGCCACATCATCACTTACCATAATGAAATTATGGTCAAGGACAGACCTTTATTCATATAATACGTGTGGCACTCGGGCACTGCCGCGGTTAAGCATTTTTTTTATCAACATATGCAATTATAATAATTTATTTATTTTTTATTTAGGCAGTTTTTTTTTTCTTTGAAAGATACCTATACACCTATATATCACAAAAAGCATACACACACATACACACATACTGGAGGTGTTAGGTTTTTTCGTTACGGTTTTTTTTTAATCAAAATTTCTTGATTCGGTCTCAAACCCCGAAGCCCGCGATAAAAGCTATACAATAGCTTAAAAACAAGCACCTAGTTGGTTTCCTTGATGGTATCCTGTATTATCTCCGGGGGACGGGAACTATCGGAAAATCTTTGCTATCAGGAACTATACTCTCAAACAAGTATACCATAAATGCCATAATCAATTGCTTACCCACATGAGTCGCTGGTTGTCGAGAGCAAGTGATACAAGCAACGCTGTACCACTGACAGCCAAACCAGCTAGCCCACCAAAAGCAATTAAACTTATAGCTGGAAAAGATGCCGCTATACAGTTATGATTCTTTAGTCGTTGAAAATACTTACAGGGATGGAAGTACTCATCAATATGAACAACTTTTACTGTGGGAATAATTGTGGAGTCACGAAAAAAATATGCTCCACTACAAAAGTTCAATATTCGACCAAAATGTATGAAGCAACTGTTTTATTTTACGCGATGTGAGTTGGTCCCATAGTAAAAGTTGTTCATATTGATATGTCCACCTATGCAAGTATTGCCAACGACTAAAAAGTCACCTGTATAGAATAGAAGTGGTCTTATGAAAAAAGTGGTCACCATTCTACATAGTAAGCAACATGGTTTTCTGATTTCCTGATGGGGCTTCCACCACTAGAAAGCTGACAATCAATGTATAGTAACAAAAAAATTAACAATGAAGGAATGTTTTTTATGATGCAGTAACATAAAAAGTGTTTTGCGGAATTCGATTGTATGACAATGGATAGTCTACTATCCTAATAATTTTATTAATAGCCTAAACTGTCCCACTGCTGGGTAAAGGCCTCCCTTTTTCCACTGTTCTAGTTTGGCTGCTACGGTGAACCAATCCCTCTAGTAGGGGCCGGGCTCACTTTGGATGCGAATTTGTATCGTATGAATACGTTTTTGTCCGTCAAATAGATATTTCTTTTCTACGTTCATTGTTCAACGCACAAAACTCGCCGAGGCCTGCCTTTTGTGCCTCTGTAGTTATTTTGTTGCTAATATTAAAAATTTTAAAATTCCTAGGTACTCCATCACGATGTAAATGCTATATAATTTGGATGAAATGTGGCATACAGTTAATACCCTGGAATAAAACATACGATCCCTCATGAAGAATTGGAAGCTAAATAAAACAGCACGTAAAAAACATACCTACCTTTAGAATCATACAATCTATCATAGTCCTTATTATACACCAAGAATACAATGAGCAGTAAAATTCCAATTACTACTTCAATGAGCCCGGTGGCAGCCACCATTGGCCACATCCTCGTCTCCAAGTCATGTTTAGGTACACTAGATTTCGTAACAGTAACAAAGGAACATTTTGATTTGTTTTCGTTCTCTAATTGCAAACCGTCTTCAATTTTGGAATATTGATTTGAATTTTGCATCTTATATGATCATAATTTTGTGATTTTTATTATTTAATGTAAAAGCGATGATTTTTTATTATTTTCATTCCAGTGAACAATTAATTATTTTTCTTATAAGTGTACGTAAATTGCGTTTGACATAACATTGACAGCCGCACGTCATGGATGGGTGAAGGAGAATGTACTAGGCTTTAAAAACCATAAAGATCTTTTTGGTATTTTTTTTGCTTATTCAGCTAATAATATTGATCAAAGTAAATAAAAATGAATCGCCGAAATGTACGCGCATAATTTCCAAGCGACTGCACTTATCTAGTTAATTCTTTTTTTGTTGCGTTTTTAATTGTCAGGACAAACCTTTTGTATGAAAAAAAAGTTTGTCGAAAAAAAGTAAATATAAACGGTACCTACGTAGTTAATTAATAAATGTAGCCGGAATGAGTTTGCTGTGCTGTTGATATTTTATAAATATCTAGTAAATGTAACATTGCGAGAGATACGGTTGACGAAACCATTTAACTTCAGGAAAATATAAATATATCAACTGGAATAATTAGGCCTCTCGTCATCGACGGGGAGCTCATCCTCACACATTAAATTGGCAACACAGCTGTATAAATAAATAAAATTAAAGTGTCTTATTGTAATTTTAAAATAACGGCTTTTTACTAAACGGATATGAAAGTATATACGGTACTTATACCAAAAGATTTTTTTTTGTCTTTCTGTCTGTTTGTTCCGTTCACATGCGCGAATCACAAAATGGCGTCCCATTTGAAATTGATGTAATAAATATAATAATAAAAAACCTATCTATATTTAAAATGTGGACTATCTAGGTACTTTAAAACGCAATTTAGGAAGCTTTCATTCATGTTACCCGTTTTATTATAATATGGATAAAATGTGAATTAACCTTACCTGATCCCAACAAAGTTAATATGCCGACGACACACGCTGGGTTTAACAAAAAGTGCTTATTCGACGCAGGATGCTTGTAGGTTCCTGTGCAACAACATTTACATATTAAAGCACCTTTTGTTATACGATATTACAATATACAACGTTATTCGTAGTGAAAACTGGCTTCCACCCCGCGGTCCCGAGGGATCTTATGTTTTCCCGGAATAAAAAGTAGCCTATGTGTTAATCCAAAGTGTCAGCTACCTTTATACCAAAATTCATCAAAATTGGTCCAGCCGTTTGAGCGTGAATAAGTAACAAACATACAAACAAATGCCATATTAGTGTGATGTAGTTTAATAAATTAAATAACAAAAGTCCTACTAATATTATAAATGTGAATGTGTGTGAGTATGGATGTCTGGATTTATGTATGTTACTCTTTCACGCAAAAACTACTGAACGGATTTGGATGAAATTTGGCACAGAGATAGATTATAGTCTGCTACTTTTTATCTCAGGAAAACATAAGATCCCTCCGGAATGCGGGTGAAACCGCAGCGGAAGCTAGTCCATTACGAATATATTTTATGATCGTTCAAAAATATTTTTTTCATATAAAAAGGGGACTTCATACTGTTTTTGATTAGTTTTGACCTAACGTGCCGGTTGGCGTGGTTGGTAAGCATAATCTATATATATAAAATGCTTTGTCCTGAATGACTTAGGATCAACGCACAGCCTAAACCGCTGATCGTAGAGACCTGAAACTTGGAGGGTGTGTTCTTTGTATGACGTAGGCATCCGATAAGAAGGGATTTTCCGAAATTCTCCCCCTAAGGGGGTGAAAAACAGGGCCAAAGTTTGTATGGGACAACGTGATTCCTTGGTCCAATCTGCTTCAAATATTGCATGTTTATGCAATAATTCTTAAATATCAATAATTATTAATTCTGTTAAAGAATGTTTATTCTTTAACAGAATTAATTTAAGATACGTTTCATATTTTATTGAAACTCATCGCCTAACGGGGTTAATAAGGGGTAGAAAGTTATTTTGGGGGAGATTTGCATCGAAGTTGATATCAATACTCCTTAGTGCTTTGATTCAAATTACATTTTATTTTGACATGTTTGAAAACTTAATCCGTCAATCAATATTTTTCCGGTCAGATTTATTTGAAACTATATTACCTAATATTAATTTGTCAACACAATGAAACACGTAATAATGACAACCGGTGTTTTTCGAAATTCTTACCCTAATGCAAAGGATTTATGGCGACAATTTTTGGAATGGAGTAAGGAGGTACAGTTTGTCGGGATATTTGGGCTCCTGGCTAGAACTAAGGAAAATGTTTTGTAGAATTAATCGGTGGAAATATATTTTGTAAGTGTGGAAAGTAGTTGGAATCTTGCGTAAATATTGCTCAGAGCAGATTATTAGGGTTATTATTATTATCATCTCTCTCTTTTCACTCGAAAAGGTGTGTAAAAGTGTGTATGGGAAAACATAATTTTTTCAGGGTATGTATGTAAAGAAAATATGTTTGGGGGTAAACTTTGTGTAGGTACCTATACGGATTGGGGCTTCTTATAACGTAGGTGTGTAGGCTAAGAATCCGGTGTTTCTGTACATTGAAGAAAAGTAATCATATCTGTCTGTCTGATTATTTGTTAACGCACATTTCCGGAACTACTGAACGGGTTTTCATGTAGATTTCACAGGTAGACTGAGATTAATTAATAAAGGAGCAGAATATAGGCTTCATTTAAATAAAATCGTATGTTGCAAAGAAGTTATCGTCATTCAATGATTTTTGGAATTTACTTTTATACCTACTGTTCGAAAGTTATCTGGATTTTTAATTGAAACGGAGTGTGTTTGATGTAGGAAGAGTCAAATTGCAAAGAAACCATTTTTCGATTTTTGTCTGTCTGTCTATCTGTTTGAACACGCTAATCTCCGAAACCATCGAACGGATTTTCGTGGGTTTTTCACAGTTTAATTAGGCTTAACTTGGCGCTTCGAATAAATAGACTTTGTTTCGTCGAAATTGGCTAATGGGGAAAAGTTATAGACATTTTATAAAGTCTGCGCGAGCGAAGCCGCGGGCGAAAAGCTAGTAATGTATTAAATTAAAAATAAGTAGGTATATGTAGTAATCTGGTTCTCATACAGGTAGTTTTATATTAAAATCTATTGCCAACAACTACCGGTGTGTTCCCGCAGCTGCACCTAAGAGCCAGTTGCCATATAGGCCTAGTAAAGGTCAGTAACATACCCCTGATATTGCTGTTGTCCGTAGGCAACTCTTGCCTCTTACCATCAGGTGAACTGTCTACCAACCTATCAGTCTTCGTTAAAAAATAAAGAGAGAATTACCTTTCTGCATAATTAGTAGTGCAAAATGTATCTTCGTCAATGATAGCATGAATATGCCAATACAAAGGGTAATCGATGATAGAATGTAAAACTGAAAAAATAAACAATACGCCAAATAAAGCACATTACAATAATTTCATCAACTCATCATCATTATCATGCCTCAAGACCCCAGTGAAGAGACACGAGTGTTTGGCTCTTTGCTAACAATTATATCAAAGTTCTCCATGTAGGCCCAGGGCAGATTGACTATGCTATGTTGCACTTTAGACACAGTTCCTTCTAGGCTTTGTGTGCTTACCACCTTCGGCCACATCATCACTTACCATAATGAAATTATGGTCAAGGACAGACCTATATTCATAAAATACGTGTGGCACTCGGGGACTGCCGCGGTAAAGCATTTTTTAATCAACCTATGCAATTATAATAATTTTTTAATTTTTTATTTAGGCAGTTTTTTTTCTTTGAAAGATACTTATACACCTATATATCACAAACAGCATACACACACATACACACATACTGGAGGTGTTAGGTTTTTTCATTACGGTTTTTTTTTAAATCAAAATCTCTTGATTCGGTCTCAAACCCCGAAGCCCGCGATAAAAGCTATACAATAGCTAAAAAACAAGCACTTAGTTGGCTTCCTTGATGGTATCCTGTATTATCTCCGGGGGACGGGAACTATCGGAAAATCTTTGCTATCAGGAACTATACTCTCAAACAAGACCATAAATGCCATAATCAATTGCTTACCCACATGAGTCGCTGGTTGTCGAGAGCAAGTGATACAAGTAACGCTGTACCACTGACAGTCAAACCAGCTAGCCCACCAAAAGCAATTAAACTTATAGCTGGAAAAGATGCCGCTATACAGTAATGATTCTTTAGTCGTTGAAAATACTTGCAGGGATGGAAGTACTCATCAATATGAACAACTTTTACTGTGGGAATAATTGTGGAGTCACGAAAAAAATATGCTCCACTACAAAAGTTCAATATTCGACCAAAATGTATGAAGCAACTGTTTTATTTTACGCGATGTGAGTTGGTCCCATAGTAAAAGTTGTTCATATTGATATGTCCACCTATGCAAGTATTGCCAACGACTAAAAAGTCACCTGTATAGAATAGAAGTGGTCTTATGAAAAAAGTGGTCACCATTCTACATAGTAAGTAACATGGTTTTCTGATTTCCTGATGGGGCTTCCACCACTAGAAAGCTGACAATCAATGTATAGTAACAAAAAAATTAACAAAGAAGGAATGTTTTTTATGATGCAGTAACATAAAAAGTGTTTTGCGGAATTCGATTGTATGACAATGGATAGTCTACTATCCTAATAATTTTATTAATAGCCTAAACTGTCCCACTGCTGGGTAAAGGCCTCCCTTTTTCCACTGTTCTAGTTTGGCTGCTACGGTGAACCAATCCCTCTAGTAGGGGCCGGGCTCACTTTGGATGCGAATTTGTATCGTATGAATACGTTTTTGTCCGTCAAATAGATATTTCTTTTCTACGTTCATTGTTCAACGCACAAAACTCGCCGAGGCCTGCCTTTTGTGCCTCTGTAGTTATTTTGTTGCTAATATTAAAAATTTTAAAATTCCTAGGTACTCCATCACGATGTAAATGCTATATAATTTGGATGAAATGTGGCATACAGTTAATACCCTGGAATAAAACATACGATCCCTCATGAAGAATTGGAAGCTAAATAAAACAGCACGTAAAAAACATACCTACCTTTAGAATCATACAATCTATCATAGTCCTTATTATACACCAAGAATACAATGAGCAGTAAAATTCCAATTACTACTTCAATGAGCCCGGTGGCAGCCACCATTGGCCACATCCTCGTCTCCAAGTCATGTTTAGGTACACTAGATTTCGTAACAGTAACAAAGGAACATTTTGATTTGTTTTCGTTCTCTAATTGCAAACCGTCTTCAATTTTGGAATATTGATTTGAATTTTGCATCTTATATGATCATAATTTTGTGATTTTTATTATTTAATGTAAAAGCGATGATTTTTTATTATTTTCATTCCAGTGAACAATTAATTATTTTTCTTATAAGTGTACGTAAATTGCGTTTGACATAACATTGACAGCCGCACGTCATGGATGGGTGAAGGAGAATGTACTAGGCTTTAAAAACCATAAAGATCTTTTTGGTATTTTTTTTGCTTATTCAGCTAATAATATTGATCAAAGTAAATAAAAATGAATCGCCGAAATGTACGCGCATAATTTCCAAGCGACTGCACTTATCTAGTTAATTCTTTTTTTGTTGCGTTTTTAATTGTCAGGACAAACCTTTTGTATGAAAAAAAAGTTTGTCGAAAAAAAGTAAATATAAACGGTACCTACGTAGTTAATTAATAAATGTAGCCGGAATGAGTTTGCTGTGCTGTTGATATTTTATAAATATCTAGTAAATGTAACATTGCGAGAGATACGGTTGACGAAACCATTTAACTTCAGGAAAATATAAATATATCAACTGGAATAATTAGGCCTCTCGTCATCGACGGGGAGCTCATCCTCACACATTAAATTGGCAACACAGCTGTATAAATAAATAAAATTAAAGTGTCTTATTGTAATTTTAAAATAACGGCTTTTTACTAAACGGATATGAAAGTATATACGGTACTTATACCAAAAGATTTTTTTTTTTGTCTTTCTGTCTGTTTGTTCCGGCTAATCTCTGAAACGGTTGGACCGATTTTGACAGGATTTTCTCTGGCAGATAGCTGTTATAAGGAGTAACTAAGGCTACTTTTTATAACGGGAACGCAGGTGAAACTGCGGGGAACAGCTAGTTTTCTATAAAAGTCTGTTGTCAAGCTCCTACCGGTGTAGGTATTCCGTCAGTTGCATATCAGAGACTGCAGTAGGCCTGGTCCTGCTTATAATGCATAGTCGTTGTTGGCCAATTAACATATGGCGGACCGTCTGCCTGCTTCTCCAATTTCTGACATAAGCTAAATACATAAATACAATAATTATACTTATGTAGTAATATTTTTTTATATGTATTCGGATTATTACAATACTTAGTAACATTTTATTTAATAACATTTAGATAATAATAAAATAACCTTAATCTATACCTACTGAAATAAAATAAAAATTAAAAACTAAAAACTACTTACTTATAAATAAAAAAATTGCCCCAAATCGCTGCCGAGCGGAAGTGTGCCAAAAAGGCTGGCAGCATTGCCACGCTGAATGGCAATGCCAATTCTTTGGGCAAAATATAGCCTTCTTGTCACGGGAAGCCTCAATTAGTCGAAAAGAGACCTCTTTAAACAAGCGATGAGCCTCCGGTCCCCAAGGCCCTAGAGTTTCAACCCCAAACGCCGAAAATATGTTAGTCCTCTGTAGACTAGCATACTTGCGACGCTTGAGACACTCTTGTTGTGCAGCAGCAGTGCCGGCAGCTACAGACGTGTCTGGAAGGTAGGATGGTGCGAGGGTGTCGACGCAAGTAGCGTCCCACACCAGGGGCCTACCCATCTTCCAGGGCACCAATGACATACCATCCGGTCTCTTACCATCGTCGCGCACCAGGCCATTTGGTTCCAAAACAGCAGGTACGCCAATGGTAATAAGAGCACGACGGATCAAGTCATTGAGTGCCGCATGTCGTGAAAGCCTCCCGGCACTCCTCACACACGACAGGCCATGGTGACCTAGCTCATCTACATTGTCTCCGCAGGGGCAGCGATGTGGGACATTGGATATTGCACCCAAACGGAGGCATGTGCATAATTTAAACGTAGAGTTGTCCTATTATATTTTCGCTTTATACATTGTTAAAAAAAATATGGAAAACAGCCAACATTGTCAGACTATTAAAAAAAAAAAAAGTTCATTTTTCTTGCCAGTTCTTCTCAGTAGAAGGCGTCTTCCAAACCGGTGGTAACTTTAGTAGCTTCGACGTTCATAAGTGCCCTTCTAGGGCCTAAACTGAATTACGGCTTTGACTTTGACTTTAAGAAAAGGGTTTAAATTATGATGCTTTACTACGATAAAGTCAGACAGAACCACTGCTATTTTTCTAAGCTTACCTACCTTGCAAATCTTTAAGCAAAACATTTCAATATTTACCTGAAACGTTAGAACGACTAATTTCAGTTTCAAAACTAGAGTCAGTAATGTCTAAGTTAGTAAATAGCCAGTAACGCTTGATCATTAGTTAGTTTCAGGTACGATTCACGGCGGAGTAAGTTGGCGCCGAGTTCTACACTTCATAGTTATAGTTCTGACTATACTAGGCGATCTATTAGTTTTAGTTAGTTCTTAATACCTACTAATATAATGAACGTTAAACTTTCCATATAATTAAAATAATAATAATTACAGTCTATATCTGCCCACTGCTGAATACAGGCCTCCTTTCACGAATAAGGGTGAAAGGGGAATGGACAAATACTAAACCACGCGTGCCCACTGCGGATTGGTGGAGGTAGGCTAGTGGTCAACCTACTGTTGGAGTTGTCAAGCCACCTAGGAGGTCTCCAACAAGCTTAACGACCATCACAATTAAGCGATAACCGGGACCAACGGCTTTA
The DNA here is from genome assembly GCA_951216915.1 of Tetheella fluctuosa. Taxonomy (NCBI): domain Eukaryota; kingdom Metazoa; phylum Arthropoda; class Insecta; order Lepidoptera; family Drepanidae; genus Tetheella; species Tetheella fluctuosa. Next base: position 8,339,291 of record OX578233.1, on the reverse strand, counting down.
CGTGCCTTCCGAAGCACGGAAACGCTCAAAATGAAATTACCACTAGGCGGTTACCCATCCAGGTACCGGCCAGACTGGACGTTGCTTAACTTTGCCGATCGGTTAAGAACGGCTAATCAGGCTACGCCACGAGCGCTTCAAACCTTCCATATTAGTTCAAAATTGTTTGATAATTTTTACCCACATCAATCATTAATTAATTGAGATGATTTTTTAATATACCCAAACTTTCTATATGTATATATTTCTAAAGATTTAGCTGTGACTTTGTGGTTTAATAAATAGTTTTTCTTTCTTTCTTTTAAAGAACACAAAGTGATAGTGTTGCCAATAGTTTTACACATTTTATTTTCTATTAATACCAGAGGAATTCGTAGCAATAATACTCAAAGGACCTGTGCGAAACTAAATTAGTACATTGAACAGCGAGCAGTCAATGGTTGCCGATATTTTACGATGCACGTCGATGTACGAAGCTGTTTATAGTTTTGGTAGAATGAGCAAATTTTATTTGTATGTGCCATTATTATAGAATACCATAGAGTCGAAGTCCAATGATCTAATTCTACTTGTTGTGTAGCTATCAAATTAGACAATATCTTTTTAAGAGCCAGTTTTTTTTTTAAACTAGCCCCCGGCGGCGTGTGTTGCAAAACCTTTTTTGTTAGAAATCAACGCATTCGTACAATGGCTCACCAAAGTTTCAACGCATTTAGATGAATGGTAAAAGCGTATACGTAAGAAACAAACAGACAAAGTTATTATTTTATATTCATCCATCTCAAACGTTCGTGAGTTGCTTACAGGTAGGTATCAATGTTTATAAATGCATGTAAAAGAACTATGTCTAAACATTTCATAGCTCCAACTCCCACTTGCTCATTACCCGCACAACGGCAGTTTTCTGTGCGCCTTCCCATCACTAGCCGGTATCGCTCCTCTCCACTAGCTCCGCTCGTAGCTTCTTAGTGTAGCTTGTCGCACACTCCGCTTTTCCCGATAATTCAATTCAACTATTGACAAGCTGTTGGCGTGCTAATTAATCCACCGAGTAAAGGTTTATATTTATTATCCAACTTTGTTCAGACTTCAATGTATTTAGCTTCGAGAATTTATGTAGGTATTTTAACGCTGGAATGTGCGATAGATTTATTTTATTGCTAATTTCTTCTGAACTATGAACATTTTTATTTATTAATGTTATACAGTATTAGTTATAGTATATATATACATAGTTTTATTTTTATTTCACCTGCATATTTAAGGGAATAACTTTTCATATATTTTGTTGATCTTTTGAAAAGTTTTATTTTTATTTTTCGCGATTTCAGGGTATTTACAACTTTTAAAGCATGTGGCCACATTATCTCTTACCATAGTGAGATTGTGGTAAAACACAGGCCTGTTAAAGTTACCCTATTTAAGCTACCTACCTACACACAAACAAACAAAGTTTCCAGTTCGATCCGATCAAAATTAAAATTAGTAGTAACAAGAAGTATCTAGCTCAGCTTTTTACTTTTAAAAAATATAATCAAAATTCAATTTGAGCGAGACCTTCAATATTTTCAACACTAAAGCAAACAGTTCCCCCGATATCAACTGTTAGTAATTAATTAATTGACGGGCCGGTTGGCGTGGTTGGTAAGATACCCTATCTATCACGCCACAGGTCTTAGGTTCGATTCCCACTCAGGACAAACATTTGTGTGCATGAACATGTCTGTTTGTCCTGTGTCTGGGTGTAATTATCTATATGTATGTATTTACAAAAGAAAAGTAGTATATCAGTTATCTGGCTTCTATAGTACAAGCTCTGCTTAGTTTGGGGTCAGATAGCCGTGTGTGAGGAATAATGTCCCAGAATATTGAATGTTATTATTAAGTCAACTTGGGAAATAACCAATTATAACTAGAAATGAACTAACAACTAGAAGTAGAACTAGTAACTAACTAGGAGATATTATCAAAAATAATATTGTAATCACGAGCTTCACGCTCGCTCGCTCATTACGTACACGTGACATTGTGGGGTTAACACAATACTACGTGCTCACATACCAGGACAAGTGGGTATTCTTGATAAATATATATATTAATACAACATATTCGGCAAACAAGCATACGGCCCGCCAGATGGTGAGCGGTTACCGTAGCCTATGCACGCTTGCAACACCAGGGGTATCACTCACGCGTTGCCGACCCTTCCCCCATCCCCGATGAGCTCTGGCGACCTTACTCAGGCGCAGGAACACAACTAGATATAAGTTATTTGGCTGCGGTATTCTGTAAGGTGAAGGTACTTCCCCAGTCGAGCTGCTCTTTGAGCGACATATCGCTATGCTCTACCTCTCTTATATAAGTAAAGGTTTATTGTTATTTACTTATTTTTAAAGGTCGGTAACTTATTGTTAATCCCATAGTTTAGCTAAGAGTCATTACTAGATCTTTGTATTGCTATTCTTCGTCTGTCTGGTTGTTAGCCTTGTGACATAGAAAAAAAACCTAGTCAAAGTCAAGGTAAAATAATAACAGCAGACCTCTGGTAAATATGCCATCATGTGCCATATTACGTATATCCTCTAAACAAGACATTACCTCGTTAGTGCAGTATGAAAGGCCCAAACAAACATTCAAAGCAATATAGCAATGACATTATTATGTAATACATACAAAATGAGGGCGAAAATGTTGTCATTCAGGTTTTATGGAGAATCATAAATTGACGTTGAACGGGCCGAGATAAGCGTCACGACGCGACGAGAGATGGTTGAGAAAATACGTTGGTATAATACGCACTAAGTTGATTTAAACGCTGTAAATTACATACGTATAGTTTTTTTTTTTATTAATTTGAGTTCACAAAATATTACAATAACCAATATTATACTTAAGTATTGAGTGCATGTGATACCAACAACAGAACTACATATTCTAATCTATACTTTTAATATTATAAAGCTGAAGAGTTTGTTTGTTTGAACGCGCTAATCTCAGGAACTACTGGTTCGATTTGGAAAACTCTTTCAGTGTTAGATAGTCCATTTATCGAGAAAGACTATAGGCTACTTCGGGAAAACACAAGATCCCTCGGGAACGCGGATGAAACCGCGGGGCGGAAGCTAGTCCTAACTAATATTATGAATGTGAGTTTGTTTGTTTGTTACCTTTTCACGCCTAAACTGCTGAACTGATCGCGATAAAATTTGGTACGCAGATAGCCTATGGTATGGAAAATGACATGGGCTACTTTTTTCTCGGGAACGCGGGTGAAACTGCGACGGACAGCTAGTTACATAATAAAAAAAGTGTGCGGACGGACGCGACGCTTAGCAATTTAAAAAGTAATTAAACAATAATAATAAAGTTTGTTTTATTGTATTGCATCTTGATCTTAGTGATCTATAATACAGGCAATGCGCAATGCCTAATTAATGCCTAGTCATATTCCAGATCCTCTCAGTAGGTAGGTACTTTCATTATGTTATAGTTACTATTACTTTTGTTTAAGAGAGTTTTTGAGAAAACAAACGATTTTTATCATTATGCTATGTAAAAATAAATTTAAAGACACGATAGCTCAGTGCTATGGTTTCCTTCACCGAAAACTCAAGCACATTGTAGGATTCGAACCCACGACCTTAGCCGCCGCACCCGACGTCACTACCACAACTATCAAAATAAATGTTTATTCAATTATAATCTAGGTAGCTAGTCTCTCATTCTAGAATTCCAGAGCATAGCTCCATTAGTTTAACTAGCCGTTCTTTTATTTCTCCAACATCTTTTTGCTCATGATTATTCAGTTCGATTCAAAGAAATACTTATATTACGTGCACTACACATTTCTTTTCATACTGATTAAAACAATGGTAAAATTAAACGCCACGTTTCCTCCCCACTGTGCGTAAACAAGGCTCTACGCACCAATTTTCTTTCATTAAACATTTTAATTAAAGTCGGTTAATAGCTGCTGTCAAACATATTCGACAAAGACTCGGATATTGTCAAAGTTAAATACTTCACGAACCATATTGAGGGGAGAGAAAATTCCTTGCATAATTCCTGGCTTGCAATTTTTCTTCTGACAGATTATTACACGTATTTATGACAAAAATGTATATTATTTCCTGCATTATAAATACTCTGTATAATTATTAATAAAATATTATTATATTGAATTTATTATGGTTCAAAAACCTATGAAAATAATAGTGAAATTTATGTTTTTTTTATTGAGCCACTTAAATTAATTATGTTATCTTCACCCAATATGTTCTAATAAATTATCATCTATAGGCGTAGTCTTATCAACAAATAATATATATATATATATATATAATAAATCTAACGATTACGTAACAACAACAAGAAATCGATTGAATATTTCGTTTCATATGCAATTTTAACGTAACTAATTTTTAAGCTACTTTAAAAAATAACAAAGAAAGAGAACGAAATAAGTGATGAAAAAATACTAGTAATGGAGTTCATAATTATGTTTCTAAACTAGCAACACGCAAAGATGACCGTTTTAACAGCCCATATCCATACGTGCCAAAAAGAGGCTTGTCTCTTTTTGGCACGTATGGATATAGCGAGACGGTAGATATACCTTCATGGTCATAACGCCCATTAAAGTGTGTCACTCGTTTAAATGATTGTGTAAATCGTTTGAACAAAATATCGTCTGCGTAGCGTTTGTCACCGTGACATCAGCTACGAGGTCTACGACGTAGCACGTCTACAAAGGTGCTACGATAACTGAATACCTTGACTTCCGTAGCAAGTTGCGATAAGTTTTTTGGCACAGACTTCGTGTATCATATCATTTTTATGTATTTTATAGATAAACTAGCTGTCCCCTGCGGTTTCACTCGCGTAACGGTTTAAAAAATAGATGTTGACCGATTCTCAGACCTACCAAATATGCACAAATTTTTTCATAAGAATCGGTCAAGCCGTTTCGGAGGAGAAAAAAAAACAATTTAAATGTTATTTGAGATGTGCTTATGTTAATAATTAATTTAATCTATTAATCGAAGGAAACGTGTCGTGGACAAACGATATTAGACTACCAAATATTTACTGCATACATTTTCATATATCGTCTATTACATGCTTATATTTTATTTATTACTACCTTTCCGCCCCGCGACATCACCCGCGTTTTACTCTATTTACTCTAGTATTATGTAAATGCTCTTAATAATGATAAAGGCGACGGTAGTCACTTTACATGCGATGGACCGCCCAGCCTACTTGTTAGCCTTCTGATATAAATTAATGAAATAATACATCGTTAATTATATATGTATGAAAAAAATAAGAAATTGAATGATAGATTAACTGACTGGCAGATCAACGCACACCTCAAACCGCGGGGTCTAGAAACTTGGAGAAATTAGTACACATGTTTCTCATAATTCTATATATCGCATCCATTAAGGAAGGGTTTTTAAGGCCGTGCGCAGTGAAGCAGGTGCACGCGGCGGGTGCGAGAGATAATGGTGATGTGCTTGAGAGATTATTATCAAAGATCAATAAATTGTAAAAAAAAGTAGGGAAACGCGGGGTGGAATGCTAGTTATAGATATATATAAAATGATATCATAATATTGTATTCAAACATTCATTTTCATTATTAGGAATGGTATAATGCCGGAACCAGTTAAAATATTCCGGAACGATTAAATTTCGGAAGTACTCTACTTAGATCCGGAATTACAAATCACCGATTAAATCCGGATTATGTTGAAACAACTTGTGAATAAATCAATGAACGTAATCTTGAGTTGAAGTTTTGAAACATCGTTAGGTAAGTCGAGTGTTATTATAAGTATTTTATTTTAAACTAGCGATTTCGCCCGTGTTCGCCTGAAAACAAATTTGCCTATGTCCCTCTCCATACCTCACGATTGGTTCGGCAATTTAGGAACGCATAGAGTACAAACAAACAAATAAACATTGTTTTTATATATAAAGAAGATAAGCGCTTTTTTTTTTTTTGTCAAATTAAGAAAAAATAAGTAAGTAGGTCCCGTATTTTTATATGAATAACTATGAGTTTAATTGTCTACAAGTTATCTGGAGAAAGTGATGATATGTCCGAAGGTAGTAAGCACGTAACTTAAAAGGAAATACTCTTTCAAGTACAGCTGATAGAACAAGCTGTTACGTTCTCGCCCCTCGGCGACAGTTTCAACATGAGGTTGGCTTCCAGCCAGATATATACTATAAAGTACCTTACCGCCTCACTATGGTTTCCTAATGATTTTCTCCTTAACCAAAAACTTAAGCTCGTTGTAGGATTCAAACCCACTACCTCATCATGGTGTGATTGATGTAAAGTTTATCTAGATGTCAGCTAATCGAAAGCATATGAACATTTTAGATTTTTCTTAATCTAAAGGGCTCTCAGTTCTAACTAATATTATAAATGCGAATGTGAGTTTGTTACCTTTTCACGCCTAAACCGCTGAACAGATCGCGATAAAATTTGGTACGCAGATAGCCTATGGTATAGAGAGGGACATAGGCTGCTCTTTTTCTCGGGAATGCGGGTGAAACCGCAGGCTACAGCTAGTATATTAATATTTTGGAAACATTAATCTCAAACGCTGGATGGAAAGGGCACCAATCAAGTTTTTCTCTGGTTTAAAAAAATCCTAGATTCGGGACTGAGTGTAGACACTCAGGCGCATTGACCTACGTTCACCAAGAAGTATTCGTCGCCTTGGGTTGTTAACCTTTATGCCTATCTTCTACGGGTTCCTAATGACAATGGTTATTCGGAAAGGAAAGTGTTTTAGATCGTTATATAAATTATAAAGTAAAAAATAAATAAATATAATTTTAAAAAACGACTAGGCTGTAAGGCTCTGTGCCTTTATCTGCTTTGTATAATAAATATACAAATATTAAATATTTGTATTATGATTATAGTAGGAAACGAAAGCATAATGTATATTTGTGTGTATGTTCGTTACTCAATTGATTCGTAATGGCCGATGTTTAAAATAAAATACAAAGAAATTTTAGAAAACAAGTCGCGAAAATACATAGCTTTACCATATTTTACGAAACGCTAACAAGAAAGTCAAGAAGCACGTAAATTAACAAAACTATGTACAAACATTAAACCATAAATCAATCAATCTGTCTTTATATTGTAAATAAATGGAAAGTAATAAATCAATTGGAGCAATTTACCTGAAAATTGGAGAAAATTCAGAAAGTTTCAAGATTCAAGTCCACTGGAACTTTATAAAGAGTTTATCTTTAATTAAATACCTCCTTTTAGCTGAATCTATGCGATGTATTGTTGTACGAATGAGTTTGTTTTACTTTTCTTGGTCGATAGTCCAATATTACACCAGGATATATTAAGAATATTATCTTCTTAATAGATATATGGGAAGAGAAAGATCGAAAAAACGATGGATGGATTGTATTTGAGCCGGTAGGGGTGGTTGGTAAAATACCTTATCTATACCACAGGACGTGGTTCGTGGGTTCAACTCTCGCCCAGGACAGATATTTGTATGCATGGACATGTCTGTTTGTCCTGATTCTGGGTGTCTTGGGTGTATCTAATATTTATAAAAAAAGTTGTGTATGTAGTACTAGCTTCTACTAGATAAAAAATTGCCTTTGTCGTTCTTCATATCATAGGTTATCTGCATATTAAATTTTATCGCGATCGGTTCAGCGGCTTAAGCGTGAAAGGGTAACAAATAAACAAACAAACTCACTTTCGCATTTATAATATTAATGTTAGGATATCAGTTATCTGGTTTTCATACATAGTACAAACTCCGCTTCATTTGGGTTCAGATGACCGTGTGTGAGGAATGTCTCAGGATTTTTAATATGAGTAAAAAAGTTGTGAATGTAGACTTGACGGATAGGAGGGCCAATTTATCAAACATTTTCTTTCATACAAACCTTGTCCTGACAATTACAAACACAACAAAAAAGAATCAGCCAAATAGGTGCAGCCGTTCTGAAGTGATAATGCGCTTACATACATTCGGCAATTGATTTTTATTTATATATATATAGATAGATAGATTATATTCCTAATATAGGTTTCCAAAATATGACATCTTAAAGTATCCACTCTGTATTACTACTATTAAAATAAACAATAATGGTCTTTTACTACTGGGATCATGGGAAGCTCGCCGATTTTCTCGGATTGTATCATCTATTCTCATCGAGGCTTCGGGAGTCCGACGGGCGGAGTCTTTCCACCAACGCATTAGCTTGGCCATCCAAAGAGTAAACGCTGCCAGCCTGCTAGGAACCTTGCATCGGCAGTAGCGCCCGCGGTCCGAAGGGGGGGTCACAGGGGACATGACCCCCCCCAAAATCGTACACGTCAAATTGAAAAATCTAAAAAATAAAAAATTAAAAAAAAGTGTCGTTGCAATAAAGATTGCATAAAATATTATATTCTATCTACGTAATTTGTGTGCAATAAAATTGTGTATTGTGCAATAAAGTCTAATTTACTCGACATAATATATTATTATTAGTGACCCCCTCCAAAAATTCAGGCTGCGACCGCGCCTGAGTAGCGGCAACCTTTAGGAAGTTTTCCATATTGTATTTTTATACTGAGTGATTTTTTAGTCACTGGCAATATTTGCAGGGGTGGAAGCCTACTCATCAAAATGAACAACTTTCATTATGGGACTAACTGTGAGAAAAAATTATCAGCTGTTCCATACAAAAGTTCAATACTACTTGACCAAAATGTATTAAGCAACCGTTTTATTTTACGCGATATCAGAGTTAGCCCCATAATAAAAGTTGTTCACATTGATGAGTACTTCCACCCCTGCAAGTATTGCTAGTGATAAAAAAAATCACCTACAGTAGGTAAGTATAATAAAGTATATATTTTATATTTGTTAAATATGTTAAACTAAAACAATTTAATTAACCTAAGCTTCCCGTATTGCCCGGGATCGAATGAGGATTTATATAAACGTAAAAAAATTAAAGAGTAGGTATTTGTTATTCAGTAAGGTCATTGACGTCAGCAAAACGACATTTGCATTAGGTACTGGCGGCTAACGTTCTTATGTCCATAGACGATGGTATGGTAGCCATATTCTATAATGTGGGTCTGCCTGCTTAAAAATAAAGACAATATGAAATTTGGCAAGATGCAATGTAACATAAGTAGAGGAAAAATCCGAAAAGTAAAAAATCTGTCGCCAAGCATACTGGTGTATATCGGCAGTTGCACTTGAGAGCCAGTTGCTTTCCAAGCTTTATAAAGGTCGGCAACACATTGGCAATCCCTCTGGTATTGCTAATCCATAGGCGTCGGTAGCCACTTACCATCAGGTGGACTGCCTGGCTGCTTGTCAGCCTTCTGGCATAAAAAAGATTATTTTTATTACAAACTTTTTTGCAGTTGGATCATCGACCATAATGTAAATAGATTTATGGGAAAACATAAATTTGTGCAAGGAGAATATAAGCTTAATCTTAACACTTATCCGGATTTTTGAAGTGAAAACTTCTTTAGCCGCGTTGAGCGTTTTTGAAGGGGAAAAACTTATAGGTTCGCGTCACCTGCATGCTCATGCTAATAGTTTTCACTTCTATCGGCAGTCCCCATGACTGCCTGTTTTTTTTTTGGCACAGAGTGACAGTTTTATCATTGTTCAATTCAATCAAATATAAAGCTGCGAATGTGATGAATTTAAGCGCTCTGGTTGTCTAGTAACTCAGTAGCAGTATATAATTTTTGACCATTACCTTAAAATTAAGTCATCACCGATAGAGGGCGCTAGTGTTATGATAATTGAAGTCACACGTACGGGTCAGGGGATTCTATCAACTCGAGCATACTGAAAACAACTCATTTACAAACAAAGACAATATGTGCTGTAATTGTTGTAGACAATATTCATATAAAGGATTTGCTGTAAATGACTATAGATTTATTTGAACTATAAGTGTAGGTATTATGGCCCTTTATTAACCATGGATCTTTTATTGTTTGAAATAAATAAATTATTAATATTATATTAAGACATATCATGGAATTTTTCTCCTTTAGCTTCAAAAACATCACGCTTTATTCTCGTAATCTTAATCGTACGACCATCGTGAAGTCCTTACCAGTCTCGTCCAGTTTATGCGGCCCGAGCTGCACGTTAGCAAATCCGACCGATACCTAATTATAATGCTTGCCAAGTCTGGCTGAGAGCCCTAAGCGCTCGTCAAGTTGTCCGCGTAAGGGTGGCCGCGGTCGAGAGACCACCACCTTCTTGTCCCTTCAAAAAAAACTATTTATGTGCCAAATCTCATCAAATTCTGTTTAGCCATTTCGACGTAACTGAATTAATTGTATTTACGTAGCAGGCCGTTTCATAGAATGACACGTCATTTACTTACTTGCGCATAAGTACGCATAAGTAATGACCGAGCTTTACTCGGTATTTTTTTTTTAAACGACGTTTTCTAAAAATGAAACCTAGCTAGATTGATTTATCGCCCCCGAAACCCCCTGCATACAAAATTTCATGAAAATCGTTGGAGCCGTTTATGAGATTCAGATTATATATTTATATATATATATACAAGAATTGCTCGTTTAAAGGTATTAGATATATTAGATAGATATTGCCATCGCGTTCTCACAGGAATGCCTGGCAAGTAAATGTACTTTAGAAGGCTTTGTAGACGTATAGGTAAGCGTTTGTGTTTCACGTGGTGTTTCCTCCTTCAGGACTCTCTAAGTCTGACTCCAAGCCATTAATATTTAACCTCTCTAATTGAATAACCTCGTCTAGTTTTCGGTAATACCCAGACACCTTCCGAAAAACCTGTTAATACCCACAACAGTAACATACGTAGCATTTCGAACTACAGGATGTTTTATTTTTCATTAAACATTATATAGTAGAAATATCTCAATGTGGACGTACCTATGTAAGTTATATGTCTATAGATATTCTTTTAACACAAATGGAGTGTGGGTGATGAAGGAAGAGTAACAGAATCCAAAGAGAACATTTTCTTGTCTGTCTGTCTATCTGTTTGAATACGCTAATTTTCGACATGGAATGGAATCTCCAATTCTCATGGAATTTCCACAGTTAATGCGACTGGGCTTGGCGTTTCGAATAGGCTCTATTTAATCGAAATTGGGTGAAATATATACAAGGTATTGTATAAAGTCTGCGCGAGCGAAGGCACGAGCGATAGCTTGTCTTTAGTAAAATTATCTTTGGTATTATAAAAAAAAATAGCCAACTTTTATTTTATATATTTTCACATTTAGGTAAGAAATTTATTAATAACATACTTAATAATAATATAATAAACCTTAATATATACTGAAATAAATAAAAAAAACTACTTACTTATAAATAAATGAACACAAAAAAAAACAAATATACAGTGGAACATAGAACCTCCTCCTTTTTTGAAGTCGGTTAAAAATTGTCCCCTAATCGCTGCCGAGCGGAAGTGTGCCAAATAGGTTGGCAGCATTGCCACGCTGAATGGCAATGCCAATTCTTTGGGCAAAATATAAGCCAGCCTTCTTGTCACGGGAAGCCTCAATTGGTCGAAATGATACCTTTTTAAACAAGCGATGAGACTCCGGTCCCCAAGGCCCCAGAGTTTCAACCCCAAACGCCGAAAATATGTTAGTCCTCTGTAGACTAGCATACTTGCGACGCTTGAGGCACTATTTTTAAACTCTACATAATCCTAACATATAGAATAGCACTAAATTTAAGATATAAAATTATTTTACGATAATCTGTTTATATTAAGCACTTCTGTACGTGACTGTTGTAACATCGATGGGCTTAAAGAACTTTGATAATCTCAAATTTAATAAACCTTGTGTTACAGTTTTGATATTCTGCTCGCTTCACGATACCTTAAGATAAACGATTGGATAAATATTGACTATAAAAATAAACTAGGTAATAAATCAGTTATTTTACAGTCTGGTAGTCTTTTAAGGCGATGATAACTCAGTGGTAGTGGCGTCGGATGCCGCGGCGAAGGTCGTGGGTTCGAATCCTACAATGATCTTGAGCTTTCGGTGAAGGAAAACATCGTGAGGAAACCATAGCACGGTGGTAGGGTACTTTGTAGTACCCGTCTGGCTGGTTACCACCCTCAAGTTGACAACCTGTCGCCAAAACTCCTATTGGTGTGTTCCGGCAGCTGCACTTGAGAGCCAGATCCTTCGTAAGTGGTCACCGCTACCTATGGATTGATTTACTATTCGCTAATGTGAAGTCGATAGTAACGTGTTCTTTTTAAGCCCTTTTTTAAAACCCCGTTGCCATGGAAACACGTTAAATACCTGTCTGTTACTCGAAAGAACCGTAGACTCCCAAAATTGTTTGCTTTATAATTTGATTTATGTTTGTTTGTAATTTGTGTTTTATTGTGTTGTGGTGTCAAAAGTTAGGAAATTAAAATCTATACTAATATTATAAAGCTGTTTGTTTGGTTGAACGCGCTAATCTCAGGAACCACTAGTTCGAATTGAAAAAATATTATAGCGTTGAATAGCCCATATTATTTAGGAAGGCTATAGGCTACTTTTTATCCCGGGAAAGCATAAGATCCCTCGGGAACGCGGGTGAAATCGCGGGGGACAGCTAGTTTTTTATAAATTAACAAAACTCTATGGCGGAATATAAAGTTATTTACTTAAAATCCCTAATTCTAATACACTACAAAAGGAACCACAAACTAGAAAAATAAACATCGATAAAAAAAAGAACACTCTGTACATAATATATTTTTAAATTATACGTTTTATAAACACGGTACGTCGGGTCAAATAGTCCAGACGAGTAGTGGTTGCCCGCCGGTGTCCACGTCCCAGGTTCGATTCCCAACTCAACGATTTGCATATAACATTGATTGACTTCTTGGAAATATATTAAACCGTTAAAAGGTGAGTGATAAATTAATCCATTACTATTTAAATAAATAATAATCAACTATTATTACTACGGTAACATCTTAATCCTGTTATATTTTTACCCGCTTGCAACACCAGAGGAATCACTCGCACGTTATCGTTTTTCTATGGACGAGAAACTTCTAGTGAGGTGCCACAGATTGCATTTACGTCCTTTACCTAACGAGTTCGGTGAGCGCTAAGGGCTCTCAACCGGGTAACATCATGGGGAATACGTCTTTCGTATATTTTATTCCTTCGGTACGCCTGTACACTTCTTATGTATGTAAGTAACTTGAAGCCGCGATGAAAGGGTGTGCCACATGGTGCACTCGTAGCGTGCCATCGGCGTGCGAGCGCGCATCCCGCCCGCTCTGTCTGTCTCTCTATTAAAACAAATCTATCATTAACCTCAATCAGCTCTCAAGATGGCTCCGTGATACACAATAAGTGCCATAGCACTAAACTATCTTAACTATTTTGTGAGTCTTAACGCAGTTGGCCTCAGACATCAACATAAAGGCCTTTGTTTTTAAATTACTCGGACACAAATCTATACTAATATTATAAAGCTGAAGAGTTTGTTGGTTTGAACGCGCTAATCGCAGAAACTACTGGTTCGATTTGAAAAATTCTTTCAGTGTTGGATAGCTCATTTATCGAGGAAGGCTATAGATTACTTTTTATACCGGGAAAATATTGTGTTTTCCCGGGAACGCGGCTGAAACCGCGCGGAAAAGTTAGTATTAAACTTTCAATATTTGGATTTGGGTACTTACTCGTATAATCAGTGTTATATAATTTACTACAGGATTCAAAATGAAATGCGGCTGTAAGAGTTTAACGGACCTTTTTGAAACCAATATTCATTACTAAGAATACTATATCAGTATTTAAGATCTATATATTTTCGTAATAAATCGGTTATCAGGTTTCCATAGTATAAGCTCTGCTTAGTTTTGGATAAGATGGCCGTGCGTGAAAAAATTCCCTGGATATTATTATTATAGACTATTAATAGACTATAGAACAGATCGATGGGAAAACCCTTCAGAGTTTAGTTCACCAATGGATACTTTCTGATCGCTATGTAAGATGACGCCTGTGGTTGGTTTTCAAGCTTCTAGTTCACCTGATGGTAGACCATCTCGATAGGAAACGGTGCGTGTTCACCATTTGAGAAATGTTCTTTTCCATCACTTATGTTATTTAGTATACGTTATAAACGTAAGACCGGTCCTATTGGAGATTATTAGAGGAGGCCTATGTCCAGCAGTAGACGTCCTGCGGCTGAGATGATGATGATGATGATAAACGTAGCAATAGGCTGGGTTTCCATCAGAGATGCGTATTTCACAGCCTATCATGTCATAGGTTTAGAACTATATGATATACATATGTGGTGGAAACGCAGCCTTAGTGGTGTACCTACTGTGTAATATACAGTATTAATAAATAAATTCAAAATTCGAATTGGAATAGGTAATAAACTCTGTGGTCAACCAACTTCAAAGGTCAGTGGTAATTTGCATTAACTTTAAATGACACTGAAATAACAATCCCGAAATTTGAATATTTAATTTTGGAATACGAAAACAATTAGCAGTGAATTCTGACGCGGGACATGTAATAAATAATTAACGTTTATTGGCCAAAGAAAAGAAGGGTAGGTAGATAATATAGCTAGAAAACTTTAAAGTGGAAGAAAGCTCCCGGTCCAAGTGCCGAAGTGTCTTTATGAACATAACTCCTGTGTGACTGTAAAGCCTGTTCCACACAGTACAAATTGCGTGGCAATTCGGTAAAATTGCCGATCAAATCGTATCGTCTGGAACAAGCGTTGGACTTGAATGTGTGCGTGCTATGTATGTATTGAATATTTACATGACTGACGTCATACGTTATTTTGAATTTAGAAGTTCCCTGCGATTAAATGACAGACTTTATGGATTTAAAAACTATGCACCCTATTTTATTATAAAGTGTTTACTTTTTAATTTATAATAAATAGTAATACGCAAATCAACTGTAACCGTTTTGCAATGTTGTATTCAAAACCACATTAGCTTCCCAACAATTTAAAAAAGGATATTATGTTTCTGTTTTAATGTTATTCAATTTAATTATTCAATGTATTATTAAGTAGTTACTATACAATCGAATAATACAGTTTCCTGGCATTGTATACGAATAATGTGACAGAAAGGTCAAACTTATATGTACAAATTAGATAGGTATAACTGACTAAAATAACATATAATAGCTTTTCCTCGCGGTTTCACCCTCGTTGTCGGTAAAAAATATAGCCCATGTTACTCAGGGATAGTGTAGCATTGTAATAGTGTAAGAATTTTTTAAATCGGTCCAGTAGTTTTTAAGTTTATTCGTTACATACAAAAATACAAATCTTTCCTATTATAATATTAGTGTAGGTAGATTTAAAAAAAATGTATCTACTAAGATTACTGTACTAAATTAATATCGTAATAAAGATTCATAATGGAATGTCCTGTTAAAGAGAAATATGTAAAACATTATCAGAAAGCCTTAAAAATACAAGATTCGAATGTTCCCGACCATTCTAGAATGTCGTGGAAAATATTTTTCTAGAAATATCTCCTGCTCTAGTCAGTATTTAAACTAGAAAAGCATTTCTTTGGTAGCCACCTACATATCCGTTAATTCAATTAGTTAATTATGCTAACAAACTACGATACTACGAGATATATTTAATTAAATGATTATTTATTATATTTAATTCATGACCGCAAATAATAATTGGATATTAAATACAACAAATATTTACAATCAATGTATAAAATACAAACTATGATATATAGAAAACATCCTCAAAGCCCTCGCTGCTGTCGATAGGCAAGGTTCCCAACAGGCTGGCAGCGTTCCCTTTTTGGATGGCCAAGCTTATGCGTTGGCGGAATTAAATTAATTGTAAATTATAGATCGTAATTTAAATTATTATTTCTATCTATAACTATTAAATCCGGTTGAGACTATTTATCGCCCAGATTTTTGAGGGTGATATAATTTTCATGTGATTAAAGATGATATAAACAAACCTTTTGAAGGGTTCTCAAGTTTTTTTTTTAACTAAGTATAGGCCTGTTTTTGACCACAATATTTCCATTGTAAGTGCTAAAGGGTAGGGACCCGTGTTATGGTTTCGTCTTCAAACGCTTTACATAAATTGTTTTTTTTTTATACTACATAGGTGGCAAAAAAGCTTACGGCCCACCTGATAGTAAGCGGCTACCGTAGCCTATAGACGCTCATAACACCACGGGCAAAGAAAATACAACATTATATTTTCCCTGCCAGAGGTATCACTCACGCGTTGCCAACCTTGAGACATGAAGTTGTTAAGTCTCCTGTGCCTGTAATTTCACCGGCTCCCATACCCTCCTAACCGAAACACAGTAATACAAGTGCACTACTATTATATTTTCGGTTCTTTTCAGTCGAACGCTGACTTCCGAACCCTTGGTAACATTACGGTCTAAACTGAAGACTTTGAATTTGAAAGTGCAGGATAATTAAAGAACTATCAATCTACTAGCAAGTAAATTAAAGTTTTTTTCCCATAGATGGCGCCAACAACGATAGCTGAGGATAGGTTGACGTCAGGGCACCGGCTGTCCCACCCCCCACCTGGTGATGAGGTCCTCATCACTGGAGTATCAGGGTACTTCCCGGACTCTGACTCTGTCATACATCTACAGGAGAATCTCTTTAATAAGGTTGGATACAAAGATACACTTATGACGTCATTTTTACACGAAGGAGGTTTACAAAACGTTTTTATGTCAGAAGGCTGACAAGCAGGCAGGCGGTCCACCTGATGGTAAGTGGCTACCGTTGCCTATGGACATTAGAAATATCAGGGGAATTGCTAATGTGTTGCGGACCTTTATAAAGCCTATAAGGCAACTGGCTCTCAAGCACAACTGCCGGAACACACCAATAGGTGCTTGGCGACAGATTTTCAACTTAAGGGTGGTAGCCAGCCAGGCGGGAACTACAAAGTACCCTACCACCGTGCTATGGTTTCCTTCACCGAAACCTCAAGCCTTATCTTGTGATAATCCCAATATTAACAGCTCATTGCTTGTTTCATTCCAACAGGTGGACCTTATCTCGGGAGACGGCCGTCGATGGAAACTAGCCCATCCTGAGATCCCGCAAAGAACAGGAAAGATCAACAATGTGAATAAATTCGACGCCTCTTTCTTCGGCGTCCATTATAAGCAGGCCCATACCATGGACCCTATGTGCAGGATTCTGCTGGAGAAGGCATATGAAGCTGTCATTGATGCTGGTATGTTACTAGCTTTTCTATTATTCTCTATTTTACCCCCTTAGGCCCGTATTTCACTAGGACACCATAGCGGCGCAACCAGTCGCCGCTATCAACAAAATGTATACAGCTCTATAGAGAGAGCCTCACCTGGTGTCCGTTTGGTTGCGCAACCATACGTACATTTTGTTGGTGGCGGCGACTGGTTGCGCTGCCATGGTGTCCTAGTGAAACATGGCCCTTAGGGGTGGATACACTATATAAGGTATCTATATGCAAAATTTTAAGTCTCAAGGTCCAGCGGTTTGGGCTGTGCGTTGATATATCACCCAGTCAGTCAGTTTACCATTACTTATAAAAGAAATAGTCCTCACTGACTGATTGACTGACAGGTACCTAATCAACTGCATGCTGGTCATTGAAACACGAAATTTGAAGGGTATGTTTCCTTTTGTAACGTAGGTCTGTACTTACAAGAGATTTTCCGAATTTCAACCCCTAAGAAGTAAAATATGGGATAGTGGGTGAAACTGTGTGGCGGATAGATAGTCAGATTTAAAAATATATAATTGAGTTATCTATGTTAATTTTTAAGTTGAGTCTAATCTGACAATAATTGAATCAGTAAGTTACGGATTAGTTTTACAAAGATATAATACCTACTTGAAATTTACTTTCTTTATTTACAATCATTGTATAAAATACAAACTATAATATATAGAAAACATCCTCAAAGCCCTCGCTGCTGTCGATAGGCAAGGTTCCCAACAGGGCAGTTCAACTTTAAATGTTTTATCTAATACTAGCTTTCGCCCCGCGGTTTCACCCGCGTTCCCGAAGGACCTTACATGTGCCCAGGCCTATAGCCAATAGCCTTCCTCGATAAATGGGCTATCCAACACTGAAATAATTTTTCAAATCGAACCAGTAGTTCCTGAGATTAGCGCGTTCAAACAAACAAACTCTTCAGCTTTATAATATTAATTAACAAATTAATAATATTAGTATGGACTTAGTATTACGTATAATCAGTTAGATTTTATTAAAGCGTATTTCATACAAACGTTATTATTTATTCATTCCAATGATGTAAAATACCCTAACAAGAAACAAATGCTTTAAAGGATGTACAAACATAAAATTGATAAAGCTGTTGTTCCCAGTTATTCATTAATTTTCATTAACTTGCTCGACTCCGGAAAACTTAATACATGTACTTTCTAAATTCATATTTATAATTAGGAATCATAATGCTACTGACTTACGCTGTTTATATATATGTCACAGGAAAATAAGATCCGCGAGTTTATAAATTTTCTAGGAAATTTATTTTTGTATACACGTTTAGTATGGATGAATGCATGGTTAGCTAAGTGACGTCATTCTATATCTAATATGGCGGACTAGTTATTTTTATTACGCTTCTATGAAATGGGTATCAAATGAAAGGGTTTGCTGAGAAAACGAAAAATAAAATGACGTCACACTAAATTTTTTGTGCGTGATAAAGCTTGTTTTTATTTTTTTAACTATAATATTATTATATTTCGGGAATGCGGGTGAAACCACGAGGAACATCTAGTTTATTTTATATGGTTAAAAATCACAAATAAAATAGGTATGAATCTTTAATGAATATCAAATAAATTTTGTAGTAAAATAATTTGTTTTCTCAAAGAATATTGTTGGTATTATTAAAAAGTCCAATATACATTAAATTAAGATTAAGTGAACGTTGCTGGGGTGGATAATAATAATTCACTTTACAAATGCAAAGATTTAGCTTATTTCGCTCTGATATTACGTGAATTTACCTATTATTTATACACTCTAGCATAATATTTCTTCTTTATTATTTTTACTTCGTTAATTTTGTTTATTAAAAATTAAATGTATATTGTAAAAAATATGCGTATTTAAAGATTTATATCACATAATAAAATATAATATAAAGAAACCATTTATTTGACAAACACAAACATCAGTAAAACTAAACAATAGGTACACATAACAATAAAAGTGAGTGTGCCGCCAAACAGGACATCAGCTCAGCATAATGCTACCACAGCGTAATTACATACAGTAGTCTATCGCGTTTGACGAAATGCCGCTTTGTATACGCATTCGTAATTGCTCCATTGTGTCCCAAGCGAGTGTATGGCAACTTAGGCTCGCTACCGCCCCTCTCTCACCCCGCGAGCCCCGCACGATTGCTCTGTCTAGACGTGTCCGTTGGCCGACTGTAATAAGAGTTACATATACTGTGATACTACTGACTACCATTTAGTCGTCAGCGCTGATTTTCAGCTAACCCTCAGTGATATCACGGTCGAATATAGGTATCAGTTATCTGGCTCCCATAGTACAAGCTCTGCTTAGTTTGGGGTCAGATGGCCGTGTGTGAGGAATTTCCTAAGTTATTGATGTATTTATTTATACATATTAGTCAAGCTTAGCTTAGTGGGCGGTCAGATGACCGTGTGCATAATGTCCCAGGATGTCTGTTCGTTTGGTTTTAATTCTCTTTAAAAATCACCGATTAACATACAGCGAAACTGCTGAAAATCTTTAATAAACGGATTATTTTAATGCAATAAAACATTCTAATCGTATCAAGTAGTTTCGAAGTTTACCTACTTACCTAACTACATTGAAACTCACAAACGAACTTTACCTTATTTTTTTATTAAAAGCCTTTTAGACCTAAACTAACTTTTACTTAAGCTATACTTAACTAATCAAGGTTGAGTCGACATCGACTTCACATCTGGGGGCACGGCAAGTCGAGCATTGACTTTTCTGTTTTTCTCCGGATTCCTCCATACTAGAGCCTGTTTGTACATTGATATTATAAAAAATAAAATAATTCGTATTTTATTAATAACTAGCTGTCCCCCGAGGTTTTACCCGTGATCCTGAAAAAATAAGTTGCCTATGTCTCTCTCCATACCATAGGCTTTCTGCGCACCAAATTTTATCGCAGTCGGTTCAGCAGCTTAGGCGTGAAAAGGTAACAAACAAATAAACTCACATTCGCATTTAGGATAGGCAATATTAGCTAGGATTGGGATTAAATAGTATCAAGAATCACAGACGTGTTTATATTTCCGTAGTTATACGCTAAAGCCTTATAAATTATCAAATGCCTTTCTAATTCCATGTCCTATTATAAGAAATCCCTAATGGATATAGTACTAATCCCTTACTTCGTTAGAAGACTATACAATCGGTACATTTGACAGTATTCATTTGGATGCCATAGGGAATCAAGGATTAACTAATTGGCTAACAATTTATAACTTAAATGTTGGGTATTTGTGGAATTACAAGACCTTGCGTTGTTTTATGTGAAGTTTTGTGTAACAAATTGATAAAAGAGCAGCTCAAGTTTGATAAAAGCCAATGTAATTTATTCTGTTTAGGTTCTAGAATGGCATTTACTAAGGTCGAATTTACTGGAGCTACAACCAGTTCTAAAGAAGAAATAAAGCAAGACTTTTTTTTAAATGATTTTATGCAGTTTCAAATACATACATACATATAAAACCAAGTCGGGTTAGTTACACCATTTATAACTCAAAAAATAGGCTAGATCGATTTTTTTGATTTGTTGTCCGTCCCGAATAGCAGAATAAATACAATGGACGTTTTTTTACCGGGAACACGGGTGAAACCCCGGGGAAAAGCTAGTTAACAAATAAAAGAGAAACAAAAAATTACAAGATTTATAAAAGCACGTGCAAGGAACAAAGTAGGTACGTCGAGTATCATGACAAAGGTCGTTATTTTGAATTTTAAATTAAGTTGGAATTATCGGTGTATGAAAACGGGTACTCACTGGCTAACTACCATATAAAATTTAAAATTCTTTCGCCACTTCCCGTCTGTTCCCACAGTTGCACTTGAGAGTCAGTTTCTTTATAGGCTTTGTGTCCCAACTTTAGACTCACCACATGGAGAGATTGTGGTCAAACACAAGTACCTACATCTAAATAGAAAAAAGAAAAATTTAAAAACATCGATGATGTATCTAAATCCATGATTGTTTTTGATTTCTGAATTTTTTTTTTAGTTTATATATAACTAGCTTTCGCCCCGCGGTTTCACCTGCGTGAATAAAAAAATAGCCTATGTCCACTCTGAAGGTCCATTCTAAATATTGGTGAAATCATTTTTAACATAGAATGAGTAGTTTTAGAGATTACCTACTATATACAAACATAAACTTACAAACTTTACCTCCTAAACAATAAACAATTATCATTCAGTACCGAAATTAAACGAACGGCAAATGAACTTAGTTGGGTTGGGTTGGTCCTAATAAAATGCCAGCTGTTATTTACACCCGAAGTTAAACCTACTAAGAATCAAAAATGACAATTTCGCTGATTCAATCCACGGACGTCCTGTTATCTAGGAATCCATTAAAAACTTTTACACTTTGAGTAATTATAACTCAATATTGCCTTTACGACCAATCCAAGAAGCTTCTGAAATTTAGATTTTGTTCATTTAGTATTCAAAGTTTCCACGTTCGCCCTTGGACCGGGCGATCTGTCCTGATTAGAGCGAGACAACACGAATTTAAGATTTGATATCCAGTAATTTGATCATTTTACTGGATACTGATAAAGCTTAGTGAAGAATTAAGTGAAATTGCAGTAGTTCGCTGAATTGAAGCAATTCAGGGGGGCTAAAAAGGAAGCTCGAGCAATATTGCTAATGCAATTCATTTTTCCGAATTTACGGCAGATTAATCAATACCAAATCTTTTATGAATTAAACTTTATATATTTGACTATTTGTAGTGACTATCTATACTAATATTATAAAGCTGAAGAGTTTGTTTGTTTGTTTGAACGCGCTAATCTCAGGAACTACTGGTTCGATTTGAAAAATTCTTTCAGTGTTGGATAGCCCATTTATCGAGGAAGGCTATAGGTTACTTTTTATCCCGAGAAGACACAAGATCCCTCGAGAACGCGGGTGAAATCGCGCGAAAAAGCTTATTTTACATAAAACATGTTGAAATAATTTGGAACTGCCTAGAATTCGAAAATATTGCTAGAGCGGCCTTTTAGAGGGCTAGGTCTATAAAATTTAAGTAGTTTTCTAGGCTTTGTAAAGGTCGGCAACACATTGCCAATCACCACTTACCTAGCGTCAAGCACGCATGCTATTTTGTCAACTTTCTGACACGTATAAAATTGCCTTTATTTTGGACATTTAATCAGCCTCTAGAATGCTAACTAGATAGGTACATACAATGTATTTTATGTTTTTTTTTCATTTCGGTAACTTTGTCTATGCAACAGTTGCTTTGACACCCCTTTTAAACTTTTTGCATATAACAGAATTGTGAAATTTAGGAATTCCATTTTTTTTTTGTAATAAGAATTATAAGTTAAAAGTTATTTTTAAATTTATTGTGTATTTATTTTTTTTAATATTGAAAAGTTATGTAGTATAATTTTAGGAATTTTGTATATAAGTTAAATCTACTGAAATTTTAAAACACTATCACTTCTTTATTACAAAATTACCGGTAAATACATAAATATTAAACATGCTTATACCTAGGTTACCGTACGTTTCTCGCGTTGCATTATTCAGAAGGGAAAAACATACCGAATTCTCGAGCACTTATGTTTTAATGGAATATTGAGAATCGCGTTAGGGGAAAAGGCACTGAGGTTGTCGATATAATATTATCGATACACAGTCGCTACCCTAGAGTATAATTCATAGTAGAAGAAAAAAATATTGTCATAATTTGATTGAATTTACGTTTCAGATTTACAGTAGCTAGAACTATAAAAAATACATACCCACTAATATATAAATTAGTTGTTTAAGATAAAAGTCATGAAAACGTAACAAACAGAATATTGAAAATACAAGAAGACAAACAGAAACATAATTATAAGGATAGATGCGATTTATCCTTAATTCTTAAATGTACTTTGTGCCGAACTACCAAACATTATACAATGAAGGATTATTACATTACATATACATTATTCGCTAGAGGGCGCTTGTCGACGTATACATTACTTCATTATCACAGAAATTTACTATACTATACTATACTATAATAAAATGTAAAAATCTGTATTTTTAAATCAAAATCAGTTATAAAGTGTATTTAATATCATCGTTACCGAATAAAGCATTATTCCCGAAAATCTATCGATACCGTCCACGTCTATCGACATTCCATTACTATGTATTGACAACTCTATTATATAGAACAATAGAAATAAATAGAATTTTCAAGTGTTTATTCCATAATTTTAACTGAATTTATAATATACTTCAAGTGCGTTTGCATTGTGATTATTTTGGGGGATTTTAACTGAAATTATAATATATTTCATGCTGAAGGGGAAAATTTAATTAAATATTCAGAATTGAAATTGGGTAGGTAAAAAACGATGGAAATTAAAATAACCAAGAATATAATATTATAGAGAACCTGCAATTAAAGTATGAAAAGGAAGTTAAATATTGATAAAAAAGTTAATAAAACAGTGGCGAAAAAGGGGAAGAATGAATTTCTTGTTTCAATTTCTTTTTTATTCGAAAAACAAACAGTTGAACTTCAGTAACAAAAATAGAGGAATCATATATAAATAGATAGGTAGTATAAGAAAATCTAAAAAGTGTGTAATTCCGGTTGCTAACTAACTAGTAACTTCAGTAATAATATTTGGTTATTCCACCAGGTGTGAACCCGAAAGAACTTCGTGATACGAAGACGGGTGTGTTTATCGGGGCTTGCTTCTCCGAGTCAGAGAAGACATGGTTCTACGAGAAGATGCAGGTCAACGGTTTCGGTATCACAGGGTGAGTTTTGAGAAACGATAAGGAGCGTTATTTAAATCGTAAATAAACCGGTTAATTCCACGAGGACCAACGCGACAAATAAAGGTGCAATTTTTTTTAATAATCTTATAAAACGTGAAGTCATGTCCATGTAGAAGATTTCTACTCTATATTTACTGAATCCTCTATTTTTATCATAATAACACCGTTAAATCAATTAAAACCGTTTTACGAACCTTTGTTGCCTAAAACCGGTTAATTCCTTATGTACGCAGAAGTAAACTAGTTTCTTTATACGGTTTCCACGCTCTAAAACGGACTTCGTGGAGCAGAACAACTAAGACTCTGTTAAACAGAAAATATTCCTTCCTTTTATCGTTAAAGATCCTTCTTGCTTTCAGCTTCTCTTCAGTCCTTTATTGTTTCTACAGTAAAAGTGGAACTTTCCGACGAAGTAATTTATTGCTTGAAATGCCCCGTTAGTTATCGAGTTATAAAACTGTTTTAACTTATAGTTTAGTTACTTGAGGTGATATTTCTAACTCGAATTGAAGTTTTTTTTACCATTTGCTTGGAAAGTAGTCAGAGTAATACCGGCGTAATATGAATTTGTTCAAGAAAATTATCTCTATATTCGTTATTTTTTGTAAACCAACAATTTAAACATTATCATTAGCCCCGAAAGGATAGACTAAAAGATTCAAATCAGCAATAGAGTAAAGAACCTTTACTAAACTCACAGCTACATATTTATTTTAATAAAGTATAGCTACAAAAATAAATCAAGAGAAACTTTTTTAATTAAAAAAAGAAGTTATAAGTATATTTAAAAATGTATAAACTCTGTGTATTAAGGAGTTAAAGTTTTCAAGAAGAAATTGAATTACTTACCGTTAGAGTGTATTTTTTGGATAAAATTAATAATGAAAATTACCCTACTTTCGTATACCAATTTTATTTGAGTGCTTGCGTTTTCGGCACCCTCCTAAGTTCATTGGACCATGTAATTGATTACATTCCAATCAGGAAATATTGACCTTTCTCTGTTCTGCCTTTGACCGGAAAATGCCAGGATTAGATAGTAGGTACCCTTAACCTAAAACAAAGAGAGAATTTTGAAGACCTCGTTTTTGATAGAATAATTTTCGGTCTTTCACGCGTATAAAATGCGCGCATTTAATGACCATACAATTCATGGTCTTATAATAAACTATATTCAAGTTTAGTCAGTAATGATGTGGTTAAAGTTGAAATTGGCATAATTGAAATAATTATTTTTTGAAAAAGCTGACGAGCAGGTAGACGGTCCACCTAATGTTAAGTGGCTACCGTTGCCTATGGACATTAGCAAAACTGGGGTTTGTCAATGTTTGTCGACCTTTATGAAGCTTAGAGTGCAACTTGCTCTCAAGTGTCTTGCGTGCAACTGTCGGAACACAACAGAAGGTGAGTTGTGATAGATAATTAACTTGAGGGTCGTAGCCAGCCAGGCGGGTACTGCATAGAACCCTACCACCATGGTTTTGTCACGATGTTTTCCATCACTGAAAGGACAAGTGTATCATAAGATTCGAACACACGATGTCTGCAGCATCCGAAATGAAATGAAATAATTTATTCATTCAAATAGGCCTCCACAGGCACTTAAGCATAGTCTGAGGTCACTAAACCCTGGAAAGTTTCAAGGTAATGACCTGACCTACCATTAATTCCTATCTTATCTTATCTACAGATGCTCCAGAGCTATGTTAGCGAACAGAATCTCCTACTGGCTAGGAGTGACCGGTCCATCATACACCGTGGACTCAGCCTGCTCAAGTTCTCTATATGCCTTGGAGCACGCCTTTAGGGCTATTCGTGATGGACACTGCGATGCTGCTATAGTAGGAGGGTCCAACTTGTGTTTACATCCTTATGTATCGCTGCAGTTTTCACGGTGAGTGAATTGTTTTATCTTCTTTATGCTTCAGCAGTTTTGACCTTTCCGGAGCATTATTTTCTTTGGTCAAACATTATGAAGAAAAGAGAGATCTCAACTGCCTCTAACTTGGAATCCCTGAATCCATAGCTAGTATTAAATTTACCATCGTTACATTGCTGGTACAAAATATCTGTCTATTCAAATTTTAAGAAGATTTTGGAAAAAAGAACAGCTGGTTGGTTAAATTTTAAAGAAATCAGCAACGTTAAGACTGTTAGATAAGTACTTCTTACCAAAAATAAAACACAAGTAGTAATCTTAATAGCATGAACTGTTACAGTATATATAGGATACACAGTAAAAGAAACCTTTGTACCAAACACATAAAAATTAAGTTTGCCTGTATTGTCTAGAAACGTCTTCGTAACGTTATACAATACGAATGCTGCATTCTAAAATGTGAGACAATTTAACTATGTTCAGAACAAGGGGAACACGAATGGAATAGAATAGATACAGTCCACAAATATTTAACCTAATTGAAAATTTCTGGAAACTCGTGAATCGTGTTATAGTCTATGTATTCAGAGCATGCAGTTTCAAGAGCATAGTTGCATCTTTGATTGTAATCCTATTTTCTTGTACTTTTTGTGTAAAGTTTACGCTGAGACTTTAAAATACAGAAATTTTCTATCTGCCTCTCTCTCTTCATTCCTTTGTCTTGTAACAGGTCATTTTGGGTTAAAAGTTTTTAGCGAAAGTTTTTATTCAGAATGTCACGAGTTAATTCGCTTATCCATTGGAACAATGTCGTATTTACGTCCAAAATCCTGACAAAAAGTCCTTTTCCAGTTTGGGAGTACTATCACCTGATGGTAGATGCAAGAGTTTTGATAACAGCGCCAACGGTTATGCTCGTTCAGAAGCCATTGTCGTTTGCTTCTTGCAGAAGGCCAAAGATTCTAGAAGGTAAGATTTAAGAGATATCAATAGGGCCAAAGACTATAAATTATCTTTTTAATTTATGTGAGATCCTAACATCGTGAGTATAATATTTAATAATAATCCGTTATGAGGATATGGTAAGGAAGTTGATGATGATGGAGATTTAAGCATTATAACAATTACTGAGGTAAAAATCAAGAACGAAGATTGTTTGCTCCCGAATGTAACCTATGGTAACCTAAACCTATGGTAACTGACCTACCAATATCTGACACGAAAGCCCCTCTGCTAGCACGTGTTCTTGGTAAAAAGACAACTCATCATCAAAATCATCAGAAGTAATGAAGGTACTAATTTTCTTTCCTCTCAGGGTATACGCTCAACTTCTCCACGCGAAGACAAACTGTGATGGCTACAAAGAGCAGGGCATCACGTATCCTGCTGGTCATATCCAGAAACTGCTCCTCAGTGAGTTCTATGAAGAGTGTTCCATACCACCATCTACTTTGGAGTTTGTTGAAGCTCATGGAACAGGTTTGTTCTTATTTTATTTATTCTAAGTTTAAGTTCCAATATCATCATAGTAAGTGATGATTTTTGATTAGTCAATATTGTCCTTTGTTTCCTTCAATGTTCAAGTTCCGTGTTCTACCTTTAAATGTTTTTTTTTTGCAACTAAATACACTTAATGAAATGACTACCTAATTGGTATTTCTTTATGAAAAATAGAACAGTAAAGGGCGTTGAAAAATGGTTTGAAAAACAGAAAGCTCTGACATAAAATTAAAGCGTACAGCTTTCAACGTCGAGTTAGCACCATTGTTTATAACACAAAGAACTTTGATAAAGGCGCTGTTGTAACAACAGCAGGCTGCAGCGCTGTAAAGCCAAAAAATACAATTTTCAGTTAGACACGGTTCGAGCGTGATTTTCATGCGAATTCATGTTTCTGAGTTATTTGACGTAAGTAAAAAAAATATGGAATTTAAAAAGAGATCTTTTTTCCCGGTTTATAATATATTGTTGAGTCTTTGAAATTTTTCATTACCAATTAATTTTAAATGTGTTACAGAAAATTATTTTCATGAATCGATATTGCAAAGAAAAAACCGCAAGTACCTACTTTATGATAAGAGTCATTTGAAAGATTTTCGTATCTTCAAAATTGTTCATGTCTTCACCATAATATTTTTTAGAGAACCGGAATTCTAATTTTAGGCAAATTTGATACAAAAAAAAAATACCTATCAATTCACTCTTGTCTGATATCTCATATAACTTACAGGAAACAATTAAGGTGACTCCAACTTTTATACAATTCCTATTTCTAATTTCTCTGTGAGTTTACACGTTTTTTTTTCTGCTTTCATATTTTTAACGTTATAGTGCTACAGCGAGCGCCCTTATTTGTTTCAAGCTTTATGAAGCCGTACACATTTCCGTCACGGTTGCATAACCTCTGACAATTAGTTTTGTTTGTATCACTTCAGTTTTCACTCCTTTTGAACACTATTAAAGCGTTGGATAGCACTGCAAAATGTTAGCGCCATTTTGAACTGTAGTTGAATAGCGACCTCTCATAGAAAACCAGCGTAAACGGAAATGGCGTATGCGATGAAATGGTTTTTATTGTTTAATTTAAAAAACCACAAATATATTTCATAAAATCTATGTACAAATTATAGTATCAGTTTCAATTAATATATGTAGAAATTTTGGAACCTCAAATCGATCCTCAATGTCGGTAAAATTGGAATCTCTTATTTTAAAGAGGTCTTTTTGATTAATTATTTTGTGTTATAAAAGTTAGCCAATCGTGTTATGCAATGGACAAAAGAAAGTCAAATACATGATGAATTCTTACAATAAATTTCATTTCGTTCGCATTAGTCATTGTTGAAAAAAACGGTATCCTTGCAACCAAGATCTTCAAGGCGTCGCCTTAAAAATGCAGGCTTTACAATTTACATTATTTGAACAGTGCAACCATTATAATGACAACAAAAATTGAAAATTTAAATCATTGTGTCGGATTCATCAAAGTATACCTAATTTTATTGAAATTATTATTTTGATACTACCCAAATTAACGAACATTGTTTAGTAAATGTATATACTTAAACATTTATATACAATGTTATTTATACTTTATACGAAAACCTATAAAAATAATTTTATTTATTAATATAGTGTATCGCAAAAAAAAGTAATGTTGAATGAAACTCGTAAAGTTATAGCTAATTTTGCTGTATATCACAATCATGGTTTTACTTACGTTGGTTCAGATATAACATAGTTTAAAGCGATTGCAACTGTTTAGTATTTATTATACTTTATATAACCTTGTATACCTAACGTAAATCTTTGTTAATTCAATAGCTATAGAAAGAGATAGGTCTAGAAATAATTCATCAATGATTTTAATTATTTTCTCCATAGCATTAACATTTTTTTCGTCTTTCCCTAGGTACAAGGGTAGGAGACCCCGAAGAACTGCTAGCCATCGACGAAATCTTTTGCACAGGTCGTTCTGATCCCCTTCTGATTGGATCCATAAAGTCTAACCTCGGTCATAGTGAGCCTGCCTCTGGGCTTTGCTCCATTGCCAAGGTAAGCACAGACATGTCAGTCTGCCCAAAGGTTACCTGAATAGTTTCCATTTAGCGGCTCCCTACTGCTAGAGCCGTAGGGAACTGGTGTTCATTTCATCTAAAATCTTACAAGATCCAATCGATTCCACTTGACACATTCTACTTTTTGGTTGCCATGACGTGTTTATTATCAGTTATCACTCCAATTTATTGAATCTACTATCTATATCCAAAATTATTGAAACGTCATAAATTTATGTTACGGATTCAATAATTTCGAGTTGCTTCTAATCAAATATCATCTTCCAGATGTGCATTGCCTACAGCACTGGATACATCCCACCTAATCTCAACTACAACTTAGCTCGTGAGGGAGTAGCCGCCCTTGCCGAGAAACGTCTCCAGGTCATCACTGATAAGCAACCTTGGAATCGCGGCATGTCTGGAATCAACAGTTTCGGTTTTGGTGGAGCTAATGCTCATGTTCTGCTTAAGGATGTTGCTAGGAAGAAGGTTAGTCCAAATTTTAAGCCTCACGTAATTTTTATAGAAATTCATCTCTTATTTGGTTAAATTGTATCATATTTTTGCATTGGATAGGTAGTAAACACACAAAGCCTAGAAGAGAACTGACTCTCAAGTGCATATCGTATATATTTCGCTATATAATATATAAACCTATCAACTTTCATTCTCTTAAAATCATCAACACTAAACAAACCCCCTTTTTTCCTACCCTAATGTAGATTAACAACGGCATACCATCAGATGACTTGCCCCGTCTAGTTTGCATCTCAGGTCGTACTGAATCAGCTGTGGCCAAGATTCTCGATGATCTTGAGTCCAGGACAGTGGACATTGAACTGATCCGACTTCTTCACTCGATCCATGATGACGACATCACTGGTCATGTGGTCAGAGGATATTCTTTACTTGGTAAGAATATATTTGTAATCTTGCTTCTTTGAGGATGCTTGGACTAATGAATATCAGAAAAACAAATAACTACGTAAAACATTCTTCCCAGGTTCAACACCAACCAAGAGCGTCTCATTAGCTCGTGATATCCAGTACTTCTCTGGCGTCCGTCGCCCGGTATGGTTCGTGTACTCCGGCATGGGCTCCCAATGGGCTGGTATGGCTACTGAGCTCATGAGGATCCCAGTCTTTGCTGCTGCTATTGAGAAGTATGTATGAGTCTCCTGTAAAGCATTAATTTTTAGAGTGCTTGAGTTAAAATGTCTTCTTCTTGATCAAATGTAGTATTTTTTTTTGCAAGTATATTTTTCTTCTAATCTAAGTAATGGTTGTGTTTTCTTGTAATGTCCCAGAATATATTTAATATTAATATTTTTCTTGTTTAATAGGTGCCATAAAGCCCTGGAGCCTAAAGGAATCAACTTGACAAAGATCATCACCCAACCAGACCCTAAGATCTATGACAACATCCTAAACTCCTTCATTGGAATTGCTGCTGTTCAGATTGGTCTCACTGACATCTTGAAGACTATTGGCATCGAACCTGATTATATTATTGGTAAGACTTATAATTTATTTATTTATGCTGTTTTACCTACTGACTTAATATCACTATTCCTCACACTCATGTAAAAGGCCACCATTCAACCTTTAATATGTTTTTGAAAAGTATTTCTCATTATTTATTTCTTGTAAAGAAAATTTAACTTCAACTTTATTTTTTGTATTAATAGGACACAGTGTAGGTGAGCTAGGTTGCGCGTACGCAGACGGCTGTTTCACAGCAGAACAGATGATCTTGTCTGCGTACAGCAGAGGTCTAGCCTCAATTGAAACTCCCTTCATCAAAGGATCCATGGCTGCTGTCGGTCTTGGATACAATCAAGTAAGTTACTTACCATTACTCTATCTTGATAATTACCAATTTTTGTATAATGATGATAAATTACATGTGTTTCACTTGACGAGATTTATAGCTCTGCTTTGGAGTAAATTGTCAGATCCTCATTTCTGTGAAAGGTTAATATTAATCATGAGTTACATGGAATTGTTTTTTATAAATGTAAGTTTTTACCAACTTGACCATGCGTACATATACTTTTATTAAATTTATTCATAACTATCTTTTTCCTTCCATTAGATCAAAACCATGTGCCCACCCGAGATCGAAGTGGCTTGTCACAACGGTCCCGACTCTAGCACCATCTCTGGCCCAGCTGACGTCATGAAGAGCTTCGTCGCGAAACTGACAGCACAAAACATCTTTGCCAAGGAGGTTCCTTGCTCCAACATAGCATACCATTCCAAATATATTGCTAAGGCTGGTAAGAATTGTTTTAAAATATACTGCCAAAGACGATTAGGTACCAACTTGGCTTAGTACGGCGGAATTAGATATGGTGGTAGTACTTCCCCGGGCGAACTCTGCACTAAGAGTTCTACTAACTTCATCATAATTATTTCATGATTCAAAGGACGATGCCAGGATTTGTATGAACTCTGATCCCACTCTCCAATAGCAACATGTAATACATCGTTTGATAGGTATTTTTGAGCTGAACCGCCATAGTAACACTATGGCGCCAAGTTTCAAATCTTAGTCCGTTCAGAGAAACAAATAGCTATGTATTACATGTAGCTACTGAAGGGTGAGACCAAAATTTGCATACTCCTTTAATATAATTCAAGAGAGAATAATAAATAACGCCTAAATCTGAAAATAATTCAGACTTACCTGGATTATACTAAATTCTAGAGTCCTTCCCACTCGCCGTAGCCAAAATACTTTCTGCATTGCCGTTTTGGCACCAGGCCATCTGCATGAGATTAATTTCAAAGTGATCTGAGACGTTTTGTCAATGTCATGAACCAGCCGTTACGTTGCAGTTAGCTTTATATGTAGACTAGCTTTCGCCCCGCGGTTTCACCCGCATTCCCGAGGGATAATCCAGGGTGTCAGTTACTTCCATACCAAATTTCATCAAAATTGATCCAGCCGATTGAGCGTGAAGAAGTAACAAACATACAAACACACACACTCACAAACAGTCGCATTTATAATATTAGTGTGATATGAAAAGAAGAATGAAAAAAAAAACGTGTGGCACTAGGGGACTGCAGCGGTAAAGCTATTGCATAGCACTTTTTTATCAACTGATGCAATTATAATTATTTATTTATTTCTTTGATATTAATAGATACCTATACACCTATATACCTTCCCACAAACAGCATTCATGTGCATATGTGTGTGTGGGAGGTGTAAGGTTTTCGTTACGGTTTTTTTTTTTATCAAAATTTTTTGATTCAGTCTCAAACCCCGAAGCCCGCGATAAAAGCTATACAATAGCTTAAAAAAACATGATTATAAGGTTAGCAAAAAACATGGAATAACTTAAGTTAATAGACAAAAGTGATGTAGATCTTAAATAAATTATTCTGCTTAAAGTACTTTGTAGGTATATAGCTTATTTAACCATTTATAGTCAAAGTCAAAGCCATTTATTCAGTTTAGGCCCTAAGAGGGCACTTATGAACGTCGAAACTACTGAAGTTACCAATCTTAACCATTCGATTCTAAAAGCAATTGAAAACAGGCCGTTTTTACGTAAATATTTAACAAATGCCATTTACGATTTAAAATGTTAAATTATATTACTTGACTTTGACAAAATACACAAGCCTTATAATGCTATTAAAAAAAAATCCTGATCTACTAATTCCTAATAATAATTACGATATAATTATTTTTTTCTTGTCTAATCAGGCCCAAAACTACTCAAATACCTGTCTGAAGTGATCCCATCACCTAAACCTCGCTCCGAAAAATGGATTTGCACTTCGTTACCCCAGGCTCAATGGAAAGATGCCAAAGCCGAGTTTTCTTCTGCTGAATACCACACCAATAATCTTTTGGTAAGTACTTATGTCTTATGGAGCGTCCACATCTGGAGCATTCATTTGTAAGCAAACGCAAACAAATTCATGATAAATAATATTTCTTCTTGTACAACCCTTGGCTTAGCAACGTCCTCATCGCCCAAATATTCTATGTCGAATGCTCATTACAGGCCAATACTCCCGATAATAATGCTTCTTTTGTTATTAACTTTTATTTCTGGTTATTTAAAAAGTCTATTAACTCTATAACAATATAATGCTACTATTGTGAGTCACTCTAGTGTACAGAGTGCCTTAGTTATTATACATAGTGTTAGATAGTAATAATTTATGGTGTGCAAATTGGGCAAATCTGAGATATTAGATTTCTCATAATATTTGCTTTAATTGTATTTTTTTTCTTTTTTATAATATCGGTTTAGTTATTTCCGAACTTACTTAAGTTAGGTACTATATTTAAGTACTTTTAGTCTGCTCGATATTTTATATGTTTTGCTTAGTTGTTTGTACATGTGTTTATGTCGCAATCAAGTTCAGAACTGTACATTTTTTGTTAACCAATTTTTTTTGTGGTTGTGATGTGTTTAATTAATGCGTTAAATAATAAAAAATAATAATTTTAGAATATGTTATATCTGTTATCTGGTTTCCATAAACACATGTTTGTGATTTTTGTCTTGTTGGAAGTATGAGTTTGAAATCCAATTCTGAAAGTCGCAAGAAAATTTTATAGTATAAGAAACCTAGCGTAGATATAGAAACCGCAGAATTTATTTTACCTTATCCCCTCTCTAACAGAGCCCAGTACTCTTCGAAGAATCCTCCCGTCTGATCCATCACAACGCTATCACCATAGAAATCGCCCCCCACGGACTCCTACAAGCAATCCTGCGCCGCTCACTAAAGAAGGACGTCATCAATATTCCATTGACGCAGAAAAACCATAAGGACAATGTGCAAGTGCTGTTCAACGCGTTGGGCAAGTGAGTAAATCAAGATAAAGTTATCCACAGTCTTTTATGTGGAAATATTCCCCGCGGTTTCATCCGCGTTTCTGGTATAAAATTTTGCCTTTTCTTCTATTCGGGGCGGAGAAAAATCCAAAAAATCAAAGATCATAAATATCGGTCCAGCCGTTCTTGAGTTATGAATGGTGTAGGTAAATAACCCGACTTTAGAAAAGAAGAGAGTTTCTGAATTATGATCCATATTGAAGGGTGTTAAGTTATGGAAATTTTATAATCAAAACCAGTAGAGTAAGAGCATGCAATAAGTGTTACACGATTATTTTAAAAATCTACTTACAAATTTGAAATGTTCCATAAAATTTTCTTTTTCGTGGAATTTCAGACCAATTTTTATTGCGACATTAGTCGATTCCTATTTGGATTTTTTTTATATATAATAGATGCTATACCACCTATTAAAGACGTATATTAGATTATCGTCGACAATAATTCCTCAAATTTAAACCTTTCCTCTTCCACAGACTGTACGAATCGGGTCTGAACCCGCATTTAGCCAACATCTACCCTCACGTGCCGTTCCCAGTGTCTCTAGGTACTCCGATGCTAGCACATTTGGTTGAATGGGAGCATAGTGAGGATTGGTAAGAAACTAATTATTGAAATCCTTAAGTAAGCTATGACGTCATCATATCCATCTTTGATAGTATTTTGATTGTAGATTTCATAAAAATAAAGAAGGACTTTTAAACTTGGCATTTCTTCGACTTTACTATTTTTTATACCAGTAAGGTGACAAACAAGCATACGCCTTATAGTAAGCAGTTACCGTAGCCTATAGCCCCACAATTATTTTTTCACACACAATGTTTTTGGTAAGATTTCTAAATTCAAATTACTAAATTTATATTCATACTAGCGGGCCCGACAGACGTTGTCCTGTCCAAACTCGATTACGACGCCATCTACCGGGTCCAATTGTATTTTCAAACCATCCAGGGACCCGCTCAAATATACACACAAAATTTCATCCAAATTGGTCCAGTCGTTTAGGAGGAGTTCAGTCACATACACACGCACACAAGAAATATATATATTAAGATATATACTTACTTCTTTCACCAATTAATTTGCGAACTCCAGCAAAATTGCGTATTTACCCACCCCACACCCGAAAATGGTAAAACTTCGAATGCAATAAAGACCCGTCCTTTATTAATTGTGGGCCATCAGTCAGGCGGCCACAAACAAATGGCCTAAGACTGATCTATAGCAGCCACTTTGTTCATTGACTGCAATATAGCGGGACGTTCGCAGAGGCATTTTTCAAATTGGGGGATGAGGCCTTTACATAACAATTGGTATATTTAACATATTTCTTGTTTTTTTTTTGTCTAATCTGTAGATATCTGTCTTACTTAATTTGAAACCCCAAATATAAATTCAATGGCTTATGGTAAACTAACGTCCAGATTTTAAATCTAATATTATATTATTATGATAGTTAATCCATAGAGAACCAACGTAAGGCAACAGAGATATATCTACTAAGAAGCGATTTTGTTAAATTCAACCACTCTTCAAAAATACTCTATTCGATGTATTTTGTATTTTTCCAAGTTCAATCCACTGTCATCACCGTCATTCACTTTGTCTTACTCTAATCATCCTTCCATCTATTTTTCGATCTTCCTTCTATCATTTAACCATTCATTGTACCAGGTACGTGACATCATACAAAGCCCAAGAGAAGATGAAGTCTGGTGAGAGAACAGTGAGGATGTCCATTGTTGATGAAGACAGTGAATACATGGCAGGACACGTTGTTGACGGTTAGTTATGAGTCTTTATGGAACATTGGTAGAACATTAGGTAGTTTTAAGCATAATTTTAATAGAATATCATCGTCCCATAGCTTGCTAAGATTTAAAAAAATATTATTTAAGAAATCATATTAATAAAGCAAAAGACCAGAAAGATAATAGTGGAAGATTCATTAATTAACAGTACTTACCGAAGGCTTTTACTAACGTAATATATCACTAATGTATGTTCAATAAATTTTAGCTAGCACTACGGTCATTTCACACTAAATTTTAAAAAATCCTCAGCTCGTAACTTGTACCCGGCTACCGGCTACTTGGTCCTGGTCTGGGAGACGCTCGGTATGATGATGGGAGAGCTCTACACTGAAGTGTCTGTAGTCTTCGAGAATGTTCGATTCCAAAGAGCCACGAACATTCCTAAGGATGGAAACCTGGAGTTCATTGTTATGATCCAAAAAGGCAGTGGTAACTTTGAGGTATATGTCTTATTATTTTACCTACTTATTTATTAATCTTAGTTTTTCTTACTAATTTTATAAATGCGAAATTTCAGAATGTTTGTTAGCTGTTTGATGTTTATTTGCCTAGTTTTGTCCAGCCATTACGTTTTTTGGTCACACTGATCTAAAAACTAAAATAAAAAAGGAACCAACTTGCATTCGAAATTCATAAAAATATAGAGTCAAAAAACTAAAACATATTTTACAGCCTGACAAATTTAGAAATCAAATAACAGAATAAACTTTTCCTTAGATCGTAGAAAGCGGAGCATCTATCGTGACCGGTCGTATCTACGCCAAGAAAAACGTAGGTCAGGACTACCGGGTATTGCCAGCTGTCCCAGAAGCTACTGGACCGAACGTCAAACACATGCTCACAAAGGACTTTTATAAGGAACTGCGTCTTAGAGGATATCAATACAGGTAAATATTTACTAATGAATGAATTAAGACTTGGAGCTGTGGTTAGCCGAACTAAGTACATCGTTTTCGGTGTTAATTTGACTGTACTAAAATTTAAACTCATCACCAAATGAGTGGAGGAAAATGAAGCATTTTCATTTTTTTTATTTCTAACAGTGGACTTTTCCGCGGCATCCTTGGTTGCAACGTCGAAGGCACCCGTGGCCGCGTCGCCTGGGTAAACAACTGGGTCACATTCATGGACTGCATGCTCCAACTCAAGATCGTCGGACAAGATACTCGTGGACTCTTCGTGCCGACCAGAATCGAGAAGCTCTGTATCGATGCCAACATGCATTATAATGCTATCTCCAAAATGAATCCAGATTCAACGAGGAACTCCTTTGAAGTTCGCGTGTATCCAGATGTAGATGTGATTAGGTAATGTTGAAATCTTTCTAGATTTGTAAATAACCTTCTGGTTATTTAGGATTTACTAATTTGGGTGCATAGCAAATATGCTTGCTCTGTCGTAATATCTTTGCTCTGAGAAATTTCTACCGACATTACAAAACCTTACTTTGAAGTAATATTGATGAATTATTTTAAATCTTCAACCTTCCGTATTTAGGACAATAGACGCTTGTAGTGCTTTTTAATTTGGAACAATGCCAAATTCCTTGAAATTTTTGCTGCTCTAATGAGATACTGAAACTAATGGATTGGAAAATACTCATTTTAGATTCAATAAAATCTGGAATGATTATGCGAGAAGAATTTTTCAACGTTTGGTAAGAATTTTAGAAGGTTTGATATCGTTTTTTCTTTAAACAGGGCCGGTGGTGTAGAGATCCGTGGGCTTCACGCTACTCCCATATCTAAGAGGGCACCATTGGGAGTACCTGTGCTTGAGAAAAATGAGTTCATTGGTCACTTTGAAAAGGCCAAGATGAAGGTAAAAAAGCTAACATTTAAACTAAACTATACATTACCTACTTTTTAAATATATTTTTCAAAAGAAAGCCAATTTATTGATTTCTACAATTTCCATTAACAATATTATTTAATATTATTTTATTCCTGCTTACATTACTTTAACGTAAAATTTTGACCTTTAGGAAGAAGATATCCTCCGTTGCAATATCCAATTGATCCTAGAAAATATACAAACATACAAAGTGAAGAGCATTGAATTAGTTGACGATGAATACAAGAAGAATGGTCTAGAACCTATTCTGAGCAAAGTAGCTGATATGCTTGGAGACTTGCCTTTGGTTCAAGCTGAACTTCTATTGATATCTGAGGAACCTATTGAGATGCCTTCAAATATTACTGTTGAAAACAAGAAACTAGCTGGTGAATCCAATACTGTTATATTTATTGGTGCTAACATTTTGCAGAGACCTGATGTAAGTTTTTTTTCAAATAAATATATTTTCCAACCCTTTAATCCAATTACAGCGCAACTGTTAATTTATTTTTAAAATTTAATTTTGCATGATATTATAACAAAGCAAGGTTTAAAACATTAGATTAATTTGTAGGTCCTACAACAAGCAGTAGCGACTCTTCGCGACAAGTGCTTCATCATCAGCAGAGAAAAAGAACGTCCGGACCCTAAGCAATATGCTGAAAAATACGATATTGTAACTATATTCGATACTGGAGTGGAATACTTAGTCATGTTTAGGAAACGAGTTGGAGCTAGACCAGCTAAGTTTGTTAAGATTCTGGCATCAGACCAAACATTCTCCTGGATTGACAAAGTTAAAGACGAGATTAAGGAAGGTCAAAAAGTTGTGCTTTACAGTCAAGATGAGGCGATCAATGGTCTTCTAGGTTTAGTTAATTGTTTGAGAAAGGAGCCTGGTGGTGAAATAGTGTACGGTGTACTTATTGCTGATCCATCTGCACCTCCGTTCAATCCTGATTTGGAATTCTACGAAGAGCAACTGGATATGGATTTGGCTCTTAATGTTTATCAGGATGTAAGTATTCATTTTATTCATAACCCTTAGCATGAGACGTAAAGGACGAATGTTTAATACCTTTACAAATCTTTGCTTAATATTCTCATTTAATATATATGAAATAAATGTTTTTATAGGGTCGATGGGGCACCTACCGTCACTTACTTCTTGGTGACTTAGAAACAGTTCGCGCTAACCATGCTTACGTCAACACCCTCACTATTGGAGACTTGTCATCTATGAGGTGGATTGAAGGACCAATCAGAGAGAATCACGTGTTCAAAGATCCTGAAAGAATACTCGTCCAAGTAAGTTTACTTTTAATAAATAACTGCGATATGGGATTTTCAAGGTCGTAAAAAGAGCTCTTCATATTGAATAATCATCAGGTGGACCGT
This sequence comes from Tetheella fluctuosa, assembly GCA_951216915.1. Classification (NCBI taxonomy): domain Eukaryota; kingdom Metazoa; phylum Arthropoda; class Insecta; order Lepidoptera; family Drepanidae; genus Tetheella; species Tetheella fluctuosa. Next base: position 8,299,796 of record OX578233.1, on the reverse strand, counting down.
CTGTCTGCTTGTCAACCTTGCTGAGATAAAAATTATAATCCTGGAACGTTTTTGTTTCACTTGTCTCCTACGCAACATTTTATTAGGCGCAGTTCGTAGGATATTCGTGTTAGTCAGAGAATGTAAGCCCTACGCACTAATTCTGGATGAAATATCGTGCACCCCTTTCGTATTGAACTTAGATCAAATAGTACTATCTCATTCCACCCTCAGGTATACTGTTCAGCTCTGAACTTCCGTGACATCATGACAGCCACCGGTCGTGTGACAGTCGACGCTGTCGCTCGCGGCAGACTTGCGCAAGAGTGCGTACAAGGATTCGAAGTTGTCGGAAAAACTGCTAAGTAAGCTATTTACATTATTTATGCTATTTTTAAGTATCATTATTTCAAGGTATTAATAAACCAAATATTTTGTGTTCCTCAAGGAGCAAATCTTAGGCCTATTTACTTGTATTTATATAGCACAACCACTTTACATAACATCATAACATTTTTTGTTACCAGCGGTTCCCGAGTGATGGCTATGGTCAGAAATCGTGGTATGGCCAACGTTGTTGAGGGTGACAAAGCTCTAATGTGGAGTATTCCTGATGAATGGAGCTTTGAGGAAGCCGCCACTGTACCTGTCGCTTACGGAACTGTGTATTATGCTATGGTAACGTATTTTATGCATATTTAAAATTCTTTTGGTTTTTTGTAAGAATTTAAAAACAAAATTTGATCTAGAAAAACTTCGTTTAGAATCTTTTTCTGTCACAATAAGCCAGCTGATCAATATGACTAGATCCCTTAGTCCCTCTCTCTTGCTTTACTATTACTTTATTATTCAAGACTATCTAAAATTGTTTAAGTAAGTAGTAAACTCAAGCAGACCTGTTCAAGATCAAGATATTTTCTTTTGTGTAAAATCTTATAAGCATCTTCTTCATACAAATTCAGGTAATGGTAGGCCAAATGCAACGTGGTGAATCAATCCTCATCCACGCCGGTTCAGGTGGAGTCGGTCAAGCTGCCATCAACGTCGCCTTGCACTACGGCTGCGAAGTGTTCACCACAGTCGGTACAGCTGAGAAGAGGGCCTTTATTAAGAAGCTGTTCCCTCAGTTAAAGAGTAAGTTTATTATGATCAGAACCACCTGATTGACTTTGATCTACTATTTTTCTTGTCATACACACACAAAAATAAAATAGATACATAAAAGATATTTTATTGCAGACAGCAACATCGGCAACTCCCGTGATGCTTCATTTGAAGACATGATTCGTAGAGAGACTAACGGAAAGGGTGTTGATTTGGTGCTCAACTCTTTATCAGATGAAAAGCTTCAGGTATTAAAATGAGTTTATTCCCTTACTACTTACAACCCTTTAAAAACCAAGTGCTGAATATTTTAAATAGTGTATTGTCTTGATTTTTTAATTTATCACATTTTAAAATTGTCACAATTACTCTTTCTTTCCATAGGCCTCAGTTAGATGCCTCGCGTACCGCGGTCGTTTCCTCGAAATTGGTAAATTCGATATCAGCAACAACACTCCTATTGGAATGTACTTCTTCTTGAAGGAGACCTCCTTCCACGGCATTATGTTGGACTACATCTTTGATCAGAGCTTTGAATTCAGAAAGGTAACTTTACTCATTTATACATTTATGGATTCGGATGAGGAAAAATATGATGGGAAGAAATTCTTTAAAAGGTATTTAATGTAGAAGTAAACATGTCTTTTGTAGTATGAATGAAAGAAAAACGAGCAAAAAAACGTTGAATAAATTAAGAAAACTAAGTCTATAGATACAAAATACATCACAGTTATTATTTGTTGTTATATTGAGCACAAAATGTTGAGATTCTGATCTCATGGCTCTTTTTAATATAGGTACTAAATTATGTACTTTTGAGTTGTATATTAAAAAATACATATAAAAAAAAGTATAAAGCATCTTTTTGTTTTTTATTCCAATTTTTCTGTATAAAGCTATATATGGTATTTCTTCTACAGAATTTGCAAGATCTCCTCTTGACTGGCATTGAAAGTGGAGCAGTGCGACCTCTCACTTACTGCACATTCGAGAAGGACGAAATAGAGACATCATTCCGTTACATGGCAGCTGGAAAACATATCGGCAAGGTTATCGTCAAGATTCGTGATGAAGAACGCAGCAATAAACCTGTGAAACCTGTTGCTTTACCTGTTGATGCTTTGCCGAGGTATGACTTCTTCCATATCCCTTATTCTAGAAGGTATCAAGCTCAAAATATAAATTTACCTACATAAATAAATCACTGTGGTATTTGGGGCTGATTTTGCTATATTCAACACTACCTAAGTGTACGACTGTTAAAATCACAGCCCCATATTTTGCTAAGTTACATTTGTGTTTCCTATTGAATAACCTCAATCATCTTCTAGTTGGATGAATTAGGAAATGAATGAATTAGGAAAAATCTACATTTACATGATCATGACAAGCCGGTTGGCGTGGTTGGTAAGATACCCTATCTATCACGCCGCAGGTCGTGGGTTCGATTCCCACTCAGGACAAACATTTGTGTGCATGAACATGTCTGTTTGTCCTGTGTCTGGGTGTAATTATTATATCTATATATGTATGTATTTACAAAAGAAAAGTAGTATATGTAGTATATCAGTTATCTGGCTTCCATAGTACAAGCTCTGCTTAGTTTGGGGTCAGATGGCCGTGTGTGAGGAATGTCCCAGAATATTTATTTATTTATTATTTATTTATTTCAGGTACATATGTCATGAAGAACGCGTATACATTGTGGTAGGAGGTCTTGGAGGTTTTGGTTTGGAGTTAGCTGATTGGCTTATCTTGAGAGATGCCAGGAAAATCTTACTGACATCTCGTAGAGGAATTACAAATGGATACCAAGCAAGCAGGCTCAGGTATGTTTATAATACAACTATATAGAACTGATAGAAGATAGGAGAGAACTTGTCATTTTAGTTAATGTAAAAAATTTAATGATTATAAGTGCAAAATACAAAAAGATTTTTTACAATTTGATTCGTAAAAATCTCGAAATAAAAAAATAAATAAAAAAAAAACAGTTTAAATGTTAAGACAAAGAATAAAAATAATACAATATTAGTGAATAATACAATCAGTAAAGGTACCGTTTAATTTAATTATTTTTCGTAAAAAGGACTTATCACAAAGGTTAAAATGAAATACCATCTCAAATAGTGTTGAAAGATTGCAACCATTGTTATTAATAAATGAAAAATTATAGGGCATGGGCAGCGTACGGTGCTGATGTTCAAATCTCAACCCATGACGTCACTACAGAATCTGGCTGTGAAGAAATGCTCAAGATGGCCAATGCTATGGGACAAGTAGACGCAATTTTCAACCTTGCTGTCATATTAAAAGATTCCATATTCCAAAATCAAACACCAGAAACTTTTAAGACTTCATTCGGACCCAAAGCACTTGCTACTATACACTTGGACAAGTTGTCGAAGAAACTTTGCCCCAATTTGAAGTAAGTTGATTTCTATTGTAGGCGTTGTGTGCTTACCATTTTTAGTAATATATATAGTTGAAATTGTAATCAACTAATCTAAAGTAAAAACACTACCAATATAGACTTCCAAGATAAATGATCAAGTTCAAGCATTTTATAAAACATCTAAATGTACATGTAAACATCAAATATTTTCTAAATATTGAGCATTTTATGATTTTTAATAACAAATCTAATTATGAAGAGATAATGATCTCTGATGCTGTACAATGATGACGTCCTCCTTCTTCCCATTAACTAAAAGGTAACTGATTTGGTTCCCTTATTATTTTCAAGAGAATCTTTGTCATAAACTATAAATACTTCAACAGGGACTTCGTAGTTTTCTCCTCTGTATCCTGTGGTCGCGGTAACGCTGGTCAAACCAACTACGGTCTATCCAACTCTGTGATGGAGAGGATCTGCGAATGGAGGAAGAAGCTTGGTCTACCTGCTCTGGCTGTACAGTGGGGTGCTATTGGTGATGTAAGTTATTTATTTTCTTTAATTATATTACGATCTAAATCTTTAAGGTTAAATGTATAGATCAATGATTTTTTGGATACGAAATTTTGTTTAAACTTTGTGTTTAAAGATAGAATAACAACTTATAGTTACAAATGGGGATTTTTTATATATTTTTGATAATTTATTTCCACTACCAACAAGTTTTTTACTTGAACAACTAGCTGTTCCTCGCAATTTCACCCGCGTTCTCGGTATATTTTTTAGTTATTCTGCTATTTGGAACGGATGCAAATCCAACAAATCGAAGATCATAAAAATCGGCTCAGCCGTTGTTAAGTTATAAATGGTGTTCACGACATATAAAAAAAGTATAGATATTCTTTTTCTCCGAGTAATAACTTACTCAACTAAATTATTCTAAAAATAAACATAAATTTAAATGATCAAGAGATTAATTATATTTTGATTCTTCAAAATCCTTATCACCAGGTGGGTCTAGTAGCAGACATGCAAGATGACGATGTCCAATTGGAAATCGGTGGTACTCTCCAGCAGAGGATCTCCTCCTGTCTCCTAGCTTTGGACAAGTTCATGAAGCAGGACTCTCCTATCGTCTCTTCCATTGTGGTCGCTGAGAAGAAGGCCGGAGGCTCTGGTTGTGGCAATATTGTTGACGCTGTTGCTCAGATTATGGGTATGAATTTAAGAACAATCTTAAATAGGGTTAGATATTTGATATATCGGAACAATACTGAGGTACTTGAGGTAGAGAAATGAAAGAAAGAAATACATCATTTTGCGCTCGTACACAAAAACAAGTAAAGCTTCATAAAAAGGGGCTGGATCTGGTGAATAGGTTTTAACTTTTCCGGTAATTGAATTATATTAAACTAACACTATGTAACATAGGTACCGTAAGCCGGTTTGTTTGTCACGATCAAAAATGCATTTTTTTAAAATGTGAATTTGAATAAAACATTGATAAGTCAACCAACAATCATCAAAATACCAAATTATTATCTTCCATCAGGTATCAAAGATTTGAAGACAGTATCACAACAAGTATCTCTAGCCGAATTGGGTATGGACAGTATGATGGCAGTTGAAATCAAACAAACACTTGAGAGAGAGTTTGAGGTGTTCCTCACTGCTCAAGATATCAGAACATTGACTTTCGCCAGGTAAACATTCTACCTTTTTTTTGTATTTTTATCAGCCTGTCTAGCTTCCACTCTCAAGTTGAAAATTAGTCGCCAAAATCAAGTGGTGCCAACTTCACACAAAGGCAATCCAAAGCCATGACTTTTGCCAAACCTAACCCATATTATCTTGATATTGATTTTCTCTATAGGCTAGTAGAACTAACAGCTCAACGTGAAGCTGCAGCATCAACATCTGCAGCTCGTCCAGTGGCAGCTGACGGTGCCGCTGGTCTTCGGGTCATCATGAGGAACTTCGGAGAAGAGAACATCGTGTCTGAGCCATTTGTGTATATGCCTACTATGGTCACTGATGGAGTTGAGGCAAGGAAATTGGATTTTTTGGTTATGGCATAAGATAGTTTGGGGTCAGACGGCGGTGTTACCGAAGATATTATTAATAAGATTGCTAAATCACCATTATCAGCATCTCAGATACATTTACTGCTTAGTAAACTTCTAAATGCTTCATTAAAATAATATAGGCATGATAGACTAACCAGGGACTAGTTTTGTTTTTGAATTCATTTTGTATTATACTTCTTAAAGAGTTTTCTGAGACTCCTGAGTATTTTTACTCGAAGTTTTTTAATTTGATAGTACCTAAAAAAATCTTTGCATATATAAACTATGACTTACATACAATGTTTGTTGCATTTGATAAATTTTGGCAAATAGATATACTTCTTATTATTTTAGTTATCTTGTAGGGTGAAGAAGCAATCCACGTAATGGAGAGGGTCATGTTCATGCTGCCTGGTCTTGAAGGATGTGCAGCAGTGCTGGAACCACTCTGCCGTAGACTGAAGATCAAGGTCTGCGTGCTACAGCTTGGTATTGAGAACAAGAACGAGAATTTAGAACAAATGGTTTCCAGGTTACACCAGGTAAGTGCTTAGAAAGGATGACTTTGACTTGATGATATAAGGCGATGATAGCTCATAGGTAATGACTCCTACAATAAGCTTGAGCTTTCGGTGAAGGAAAACATCGTGAGGAAACCATAGCATGGTGGTAAGGTATATACCCACCTAGCTACCGCCCTGAAATTGAAAATCTGTTGCAAATACCTACTGGTGTGTTCCGGCAACTGCATTTGAGAGTCATTTCCTTACTAGGCTTTGTGTGTTTACCACCTTCGGCCTCATCATCTCTTACCATAGTGAGATTGTGGTCAAACACAGGCCTATACATATTATCATCATTAATTTTGATTATAATAATTATTCGTTTATAATAAACTACTTATACATCTATAATCTTTATTGTTTCATTTCACAGTCGGTTAGATCTCGTCTGGCTCCTGGTGCACCGTTCTGGCTGCTCGGTTACAGTTTTGGTTCTTTACTTATACTAGAATTGGCAGCAAGGTTGGAAAGCGAAGGTATGTCTCCTCTATCAATCACATAGATTTCATTAAATAAATATTGAATTTTAACCTATTTTGAAAGAGTTATAGATTTTATAAGTATAATTTCTTGAAAAAGTGATTCTTTATCAGCTTCTTCTTTTCTAATAATATCATCATGAACAATTGTTTTCATAGAATTTGGACACTTTTCTTAAATCTTAGTCATAATTTTATCCTCAGGTCTTAAAGGAACAGTCTTCTGTCTGGACGGAGCTCCCGACTTCCTATACGCTATCTTGACAATGACGATCAGTTTCAAAAATGACATTCAACTTCAGAATAGTCTCCTTTGCCATACAATTGACATTGTTGCCCCTAACAACGACGTCAGCAGAGAGTTAATGGAGAAACTAAACGAGATCGAATCTTATGAAGACAGAGTACAATGCACCATCAATATGTCACCTGTACAAAGCAAATATTCAAACAAATTCATTGCTGCTATAGCCACTGCCTGCTACGACCGTCTCAAAGTCGTTCTTAACTACGATCCTAAAACTATCAAGAAGCTCAAGTCTCCAATAATTCTTCTACGTCCCAAAGAGAACCCACCTTACATTGTATGTGAAGAAAACTATGGTCTCGATAAATTTACTGAGAGTGAATTAACCGTGCACTATTTGGAAGGTAACCACGTCAGTATAATTGAAAACAAAGATGTCGCCAATATTATTAACAGGGTAATATCTGATAGTGACGGATCTGGTGCTAAAGTTACCCAGAATGCTGTGACGAGCATTGTAGAGAACCAACGTGAAGTCCAAGTATAGGATGTTTATTTTTTTTTATTTATTGTACGATAGATTTTAGAGGCATTTAGAATTTTGAAGCATTTGTTTTTTTTTATCCTATTTATTGTATGTGGTTTAGGATTTACAGGGATGTATTTTTGTATAAGCTGTATTCTGTTTGTAAGTGGCCCTATAATAAAGTAATTTATATTAAGTATTAATTTATTTAGTTCATAATGAAGTTGTAATTAATTTTTATGTCAAAGAGACACCAGTACCGAACAAAATATTCATTAAGGTCTATAAAATTTTTGATTAACTTGTGGGTTGAATTTTAGTTTGGGATTTCTAACATAGTTATAGTTTGTTCGTGTATTATCAAAACTAGAGTTAAGTACAGTTAGTAAATAAGTTGTGAGTTATTAGTAATTGGGTTATTGAAATATACGAATTTTATTAACAAAATTATGTTGTTTTTAATAAAACATCCTTTTACAAAAGAAATAATGTTGCCTAAAACCTGGTCTTGTTTTTTAAGTTATTGGCTGAAAATTGAATTAAGGAATACTTTTACTAAATATATTTTTAAATTCACAAGTCTACCCTCTGGCAATAAGCTATAAAAAAAAAATTTGAATATTTAATTATAAACAAGAATAAGTTTTTTAGTCGATATGATAGCGTGTCTAACATCGTGGGTTCAAATCTTACAATGAGCTTTTCTTTCATAGAGAAATATTAAGAGATATAAAAAAACTTTGAACTTATATCGAAAGTAACTACATACGTTGCCTAAATAAATAAGTAATCAGTTCTAACTTTTAAAAAAATGAGTAGGTTGTAACAAAAATTTTAACCTTATAAACTCCCAAATTTTTACCATCCTAGGTACTAAATAAATTTATGTTAAAATGTTCTCAACGAATGAATCTATGTATATAGAGAATTTGCGCGAGGATATTTTTTTAAATTCCATTGCGATTACGAATAAGGCCTAAAATCAGACTCAAACGTTCGGCCAATTTGAACCTAACGAATTTCGGAATTCAGATTTCGTCAGCATGGAAGGGATGAAAGGGCATAAAATATTGGGTCTGATTCAAAGCGGATAATCGGATTGTAATCAGTGTTTGACAGGAATACGAGTAGTGTTGACAGCTGTAGTTTCTAGTTATGGTTTGAATCCCGGTATTCTACTATCCCGGTAATTAGTTGCGTAGTGGATCTGCAAGATATTTGAATCAATAGATAGGTGGCCATTTTAAAATTTTACGAATGTTCTAACGCATTACGCCATTCTTAGCGTCTATAAGACATAAACTTGTCGCCTACATAAGGTTACGCTTAAAATACGTTATAAACTTTATATTGGTTCCTTAATTATTATTAGTTATTTATTGATAGACCAACGTGTTTTTGAATAATTTCAAAGCATATTTAATACACACAATAATACACCTACTTTCTTGTAATAAATAAAAAAATAAAAAAAATCTTTATTACAAAACACAAACATGTGAATGAAAATGACGAAGGAAAATAATTAAACTATACTGGAGTAAAATAAAGTTACTAAAAAATGTAGTGAAATGAGAGATAGTTGCGCCAAATAACATACGTACAAACCGGGGCATGTGGTCAACGCCTGCCGGGATAAACGAGCAATGTGATAATCCCTCAACTTCCTGCTCTCATCTCTATGAGATGGAGTATTATTTCTATGTTTGTGTGTGTATTCAGTAAGCTTTCAAAACAATAGAAAATGATTAGTTACTTTGATTAATAAATAATTGACTTCTTAAAGAACCAATGAAAAGTCATGAAGCAAAATTAACACATTACTTATATTTTATTTAATGAACGCTTTACGCCGAGAAATAAATACTGATAAACGATAAACAACCCCGGATCCCGCGATTATTCCCGCCACCTGGCAACACTAAACTGACGAATTTAATCTCTCAACGAAATGTCGACGAACAGGATCTTTAATCATTAATCATTTGCTTCCATTTATTCAATCTGACTTTGTGGCTGATCTTGATGACTTTATAAAGACCTGCTGGAATATTATGGATCAGTGATCTGGAAACCTACGAATGACTTAGTTAGTAGTAAGAGGTTTGGCTGTTAAGGCTGCCTTAACAAATAATTAAAAAAAGTAAGAGCAGGTCGCTCTTCCGTAAATAAACAAACTACTTACTAAGCTGTTAGCCGCAACATCATTCGCGTGTTCAAAGAATTTATTTTTTATTTTTGTTAGGATTCATAACACAGATTCATAGACTGACTCCTTCAGGGATGATTTTTCAATAACATTGTGACTCGTATTTCTCTATTTCTTAACACAAGCTTATATAGGTACATATGCATATCCCTAACATGAGGAATTATGGGTTGCCCATAATAATTTTCATTCCCTTTTCCACCCTCTTCAAAATTATTTTCTGAGACAAAAGGTAACCTATGTCCATCCCCAAGATACAACCTATCTCCTTACCAAACTTCATAAAGAACTGTTCAGCCGTTTTGCCGTGAGAACGTTACAAAAAACGGACGTACAACGAACGACACATTCGAATTTGTAATATTAGTATGGATAAATGTGTTTATCTAAATATATAAATAGCTAACTTACTTAACATATGATAGTTAAAGTCAAAGCCATTTATTCAGTTATAAACGTCGAAACTACTGAAGTTACCACCGATTCGGAAGTCGCCTTCAACTGAGAAGAACCGGCAAGAAACTCAGTAAGGTTACATTTTTTTATATATATTTTTGGACAGTCTGACAATATTGGCTTTTTTCCTACAACAACTACATTTAAAAGCAAACCACAATGGAATTTTCATAAACAATGTACCTAATAATGTTGTAGTTTACAATGTGGGAAGTTAGGAAGGATGTGGCCATAATATTAGAAGAGGGTAATATTATATCAGTGTGGGTACCTACAAGTTAGCTGCAAGTAGATCTTCAGGGATCCAAGTGGTCTATTTAATAGGATTACAAACTTACTAATTTCTCTGACCCTATTAATTAATATTAGACTAATACAGGGTGTAAGGGACAGCCCTCCGCAGACCAATGGGGTGAATTCAGTATATCATACTAAGATGACCGGTACATTAAATTATTTCAGGAACGTTATGGGAATCCAATAAACCTGACTTGTTTTATTACCTCATACGCAATGTATCGGTACAGTGGCAAAACGCACGTAGCGAAATGCAGAGCAGCGAGCCGTCGATCGCCCTCCCCGCGTCATTTTTTAGAGGATTTAAACATCCATTGCTGAATTTTTGATTTTAGCTGTTTTATTTATAAATTGGATAAATCGGATTGGCATGGCTAGGGCAGCGATGACCGAACTGAATCAAGTATGGGAAGACAGGAATATCATAAATCGAACTAAAATACACCTCGTTCGCACACTGGTGGAGCCGAGACATGGACAATTAAGGCCGCCCTTAGGAAGTAAATCGACGCCTTTGAAATGTGGTGTTGGCGTAAAATGCTGAGGATACCATGGACAGCTCGTCACACAAACATCTCCATCCTGCATGAATTAAAAATAGAGATCACTCAGCGTCTGTCTACAGTCTGCTTGCAACGCATACTGCGATATTTTGGCCATATTGCTCGTAGGGATGACAACAACTAAGCAACGAAACGAAACCGATGGAGACAGCTGGTTGACAATGTCAGAAGGAGCCACGATCCTCAGCAGTGAGGGATACGACTAGAGAGAGAGAGATTTACATAAATGGAGTGCTGCGTGCTGCTAAAAAAACTATTAAAAAAAACCGGCAGTCATGGGGACTGCCGATAGAAGTGAAAACTATTAACTTAAGACTAATTGAAATTATATGCAAAAATTACTCATAGCTATAGATATACTATTAGCATGAGCATGTCGGTGACGCGAACCTATAAGTTTTTCCCCTCCAAAAACGCTCAACGCGGCTAAAGAAGTTTTCACTTCAGAAATATTTTTTTCTTGAGAAAATTTCCAGTGGAATATGATTCAAAATAAGGAGTTGAATGCACCCTGTCAGTTTGCGGAGGGCTGTCCCTTCAACTTCAATTAATGTTTTGTAACATTCATACCTTCGTAACTGCAGTGGCGTACCTAGGCGTGGGTGAAGCGGCCCCCTACGGCCTCGCACTTAAAGGGTCCTCGCGCAAAGCGCCTTTGTGGTAACTTAAAGCAGAACGCCATGAACTCTAAATAGTACGATTAGTAACCTATAAGACTTGGGTCTTTTATACTTATATAGTAGGCTAAGTAAGTATAAAGCTTTACCGAGGTTTCATCACTTTTTTTTAACTATGCATTTCAATATTTTCTTCACTATCATGAATGTCTCTTGGGTTTGTTTTTGTATTCACAAAAATATTGTAGGACCCCTGCATCGATCTTGGGTATAGGTACTGAAAGAAAAGGGCTTCGCTGAGACGATTTCGCTCACGTCTATCTAGTTTAGTCCACGCTATACGCCACTGCGTAAAGGGGGTCACACACGGCGAAGATACGATAATATTTTATCTTAAGATCATCATGAGACAGCATTATACTATGAAAAGAGAAGCAACGACATACCTCTTACCTACCTACTTTCCTTCTCTTTCGCTGGTATAGCACTGTCTCATATATCTTAATAACTGTATGAAACAATGGCTATGAAACTACAAGAAAGTTAGAACTTGTTCGCAAAGTGCCAGTGTTTAAGGTACCTTACCCGAGCTTGTTGGAACATGGTACATTTAACATGTCGGTGATAAATCAAACATGTTTGACATAACGATACGTGCGATAAATTCGCAAATCTATAGTGATTGCTGGTAGGACGTGGAGGTGAAAATGTATTGCATGTGGTAAATTAAACGCTATCAGTGTACACATAAATAAAATTGAAGTGTCTGTTTGTAATGTCAAAATATTAGCTTTTTACTAAATGCATAATAATATGAAAGCAATATACGGTACCTACATAAAACAATTTTTTTTTCAGATTTTTGTTTTTTCCGGCTAATCTCCGAAACGGCTGGACTGATTTTGACGGGACTTTCACTGGCAGATAGCTGATGTTATAAGGAGTAACTTAGGCTACTATTATTTATTGTACGCTAATTTTAATACCGGAACAGCTAGTATTCAATATTGATACTAGTGAGATCTATAGAATTGAAATAAGGACACGCTGCTAACGTTCTACAGCATCACTACAGCTGCTATCCTTCTTTTTCTCGATGTCCCCTGACAGGAAATACGTCTCTGCAAAAAGTGACAATAAGGCTCGACCTAAATAAATAATAATAATTTGTATTAGAATATTATGTAGAATATAAAAAAAAACTAATTTAAACGCATGAGCCACCTACGTGCCATGCCTCATAAAAAGGAGCTTATAACAATAAAAATGATTCAATATTTTATATGCTTTTGTCAATTTCATAAAAGCCTATGAAAGCATAATTGAATAAAAAATATTAATTTCACTGACTAACCTATTTGTTCGATGTTTTTAATTAAGTTTAGTTTTATAATAGAATAAGAAATAGTTAATACTAACAAAATTTAAAAAATAAAACATCATAATATTAGGTATAGGTAGATATTAGGTACACAAAGTAGGTAGATACCATTAATAAAAATGACGCCTGTATTTTTCTAATTCAATACCTACTCATAAAGGCGTTCACAACGAGAGAAACAAAAGCTGCACTTGAGAGCCAGTTTATTCTAGGCGCTGTGTGGCTACCACCTTCCTGTGATTGCCACTTCATATACCATGGGGAGATTTTGGTCAAATACGGTCTGTATAAAAAAACTCTGTATAAACCACATCCAAAACACATGTGACTACGTATCTCCAGGGCTGGTCCTCAAGGAGTCGTAAATAATAATAACCGTGACATTGGTTCCAATCCTCAGGGCTTACAACTCCTATTCTGTGCAAGGCATTCTGCTATTGGGTTATTCTTTACCGTTTTTAGGGTACCGTAGCTGAAAAGGCAAAAAACTAAACCTTTCTGAAATGAAATGAAAATAAGTAGGTAGGATTCAAAGTCAAAGCCATTTATTCAGTTTAGGCCCTGGGAGGGTAATTATGAACGTCGAAACTACTGAAGTTACCACCGATTCGCAAGTCGCCTTCAACTGAGAAGAACCGGCAAGAAACTCAGCAAGGTTACATTTTTTATATATTTAGTTTTTTTTGACAATCTGACAATGTTGGCTTTTTTCCATTAAAATGTTTTACTATTATCAAAGAAATATAACACGCATAAACACAAAATATGAAAAAAAAACTTCTTTATTGTCTGTCAGTCTCTCAAGATATTTTTTCTCAGGCTCTTAGCTTGTTCAAAAAGGTCTATTTTCGATTGATAGCGTGTTTTCGTGACAAGAGGGCTGGCTTGTATTTTGCCAAAAGAATTCGTATATTGTCATTCAACGTGGTAATGCTGCCAGCCTTTTTGGCACTCTTTCGGTTGGCAGCGATTTTGAGCAATTTTTTTATTTACCTATTATAAGTAGGCATTAGCTTTTAATTTTTCAGTTTGTAAGTATTTCTTAAATGTACCTACCTAGTTATATCACATAATTATTATTTTTTTAAATTACAAACTTGCTTTGTCAAAGCCATTTAGCTATGGCTATTCAGTTTAAATGGGGCACTTATGAAGGTCGAATTTACTGAAGTTACCACCTGTCGCTGTGATGTACTTACCCGTACACATTTTTTTTTTACATTACAAAGCTAGTTTGTACGGAACCGCCAGGGCGCGAATCCTACTCGCACTTGTCCAGTTTTTCTTAGCCCGTTCCTTTTCACAATCATTTCCAATGGAACGATCGGATTCAAAGTCGAGTGGGTTGAAATGGTCATTCAATGTTTTTGCCAAAGTCTGCATTTTCCCAGAGGTTTTAATCAGTTTCAGAATATTTACTCAGATAAGTATTTTTCTAGTGTGTGCACTTTACATTCCATGCCTTAATTTCTACCTTTTCGTGCTCTAATCTAAACCGAAAAAAAAATAATTGAATCGGTTACTTAATGTAAACTACATAGGGAACTTTTGGTTGTCACAATAAACCAGTTGTACGTCACAAATGTTCGTAAAATGGGCTTCATTGATAAATAAAAAATATATATTGCTGATTTAATCAGTTAAATTATTTTATGATTTTCAATATCATTTTCAATCCGAACGAAATAATGTCAGAATCGGCAAATATTTTTATAAAACCTAACATTTAAATTTAATATATTGCCATATTGCCTCGACTCCAAATAAAATTGCAAATAAGGCAGGAACTATATAATATAGAAAATTTCCTCATCAGGCAGGCAGCGTTTCCTCTTCGAATAAAAATGTATAAATTTACTGGAAATACTTTTTATTTCATTAAATTTGTTTAAATTGCCACAATTTTACTATTCTACAAATACATAAACTTCATTAAAGCGAGATATTCAAAGTAAATTTGTGACAGTAAATTCCTGCTCTAAACACAGGGCGTTGACCAAAGGTAGGGGTCTGTTAAAATTGCCACTGACCCCTGGGGTCAGTAGGGCTCCCAGTCCCACGTAATTAAAGGGAACTGTATAAATGTTTAAAGTTGAAATTCACTTGAAAGGGTTTCTTTTATTATTGTGTCGCCAGATAGTTTGTAAGTTTGTCAAATTGTATGTTCATTTTTACTTCAAAACATTGAACCTTGTCGAATAAAAAGTAATGTACTTAATCTCCTTTTGCCTTATACGCTACGTCCAAACTAATATTATAAATGGGAATGTGAGTTTGTTTGTTTGTTGTTACCTTGTCCTGATCTCTGAACCGATCGCGATGAAATTTGATACGTAGCTATGGCAGGGGTGGTGAAATGGCGGACCGCAGTCCGGACCCGAACCGCCGACCTATATTGGGCGGACCAAATTTTCACAAACAAAAATTTACAAATGGTTATTTTATTTAATCCGCGCACATCCAAACATACAATAATTTGATAATAATATATTAGTAACATTATAGTAGGATTTTTAGGAAAGGATCTAAGCTTGGTCGCTAGTCATCTACCAACCGGACCAAGATAATCTTTTATATTTTTTAAATGGATCCCTAATAAACCTAACTTTACTACTAACGGCTACTTTTTTCTCGAGAACGAGGGTGAAACCGCAGGGGACAACTAGTTTATTTTATTTTTTTACGTAAAAGTGTACAATATCTACAGACAGCCAGACAATGTTGTTGGCAGGAATAATTATTGAATTTAAAAATTGCCTTTACAGACCTAGATTTGACACTCCACTGGTTAAGGTTGCCTTTACTGATAATAGGAAAGAAACTCACTAATACGGTACTCTAAATGAACTATTAACACGTTGTAATATTAATTATAAAAGAAGCACCCGTAAGCAAAGTGTCAAAAGCACTTTACTTCCCCGCCCACCCATTTAGCCAATTAAAATGAAACTTTCATCTAAATCATAAACTGAAAACGAGCTATACAAATGCTAGGGATAAAATGAACCAACAAAAACTGTATAAAGTGAAAATGAAATCTAAATTAACATGAACTGGGATAGAATGACAAGAATAAAATGCCCGCTACAAGTCTTGTAGATCCGCAAAACATTTTTTTTTCTCCTTTAAATAAAGTAGGATTACACTGGTGACTGTGATAAGCGGAGCGATTTCTAACTTCGTACATAATAATAGTAACATTAGTTTTAAAGGTTTTTAAATAAATCAATATACCCCAGTATATTCATTCTACACAATCATCGGAACTTAAACTAAAAAGCTGCTTTCAGCTGGTTCGATTTTTTTTTAATATAACAAAGCCTGCAGTCGTGTTTGCGTTATCATATTTTTTTACAAGTATTCCGTAAAGACTGATGTTAGGCGATGATAGCTCAGTGGTAGTGACGTCGGATGCCTCGGCGGTCGTGGATTAAAATCCCACAAAGAGCTTCCAGTGAAGGAAAACATCATGAGGAAACCATAGCACCATATGGTACTTTGTAGTAGCCGCCTGGATAACTACCACCCTCAAGTAAAAAAAATGTCGCGAGAGAGTTTATTTAAGAGCCATTGCAGTTCACATCATCGCTTACCATAGTGGGATTGTGGTCAAATACAGCCTATAAACAAATCCGCTATCCGCTCCGCTCTACAACAAGCCTCGAGTCTCACAGCTGGCTGTGGAGATTACTCGTGAACCAATCTTCGCAGCGAAGCAGTTAAGTAATTAGTTACAGCCATTTGGTCGCCCAACGTCCTATTGTTCACACTGTACGAACTTCCCCAGAAATTGTAGCATTTGGCGCGTTTCGTACAGTAGTTGACTTAACTAAGCTTTTAACCAATTTTCGACAGTAATTATTGTCGTTTTATGATGGAATTTGATGTTGGAATTATAAATTGTTTAAAATAGAATCAGTTGTTTTAATGAAAATAATGTAAAAAGGTCTAGTTTTTTGCTTTATAATGATTTGAAAATTAAAAGTAAGTATTTGACTAAAAATAACCCAGTATAAAACAAAGTCGGGTTAGTTACACCATTTATAACTCAAGAACGGCTGGACCGATATTTATGATCTTTGATCTTTGTTGAATTTGTCTCTGTCCCGAATAGCAGAATAACTATTAAATCACTGGAAAAGAAGAATGTAACTTAAGCTGGTAAGTACTAGACATACTCGTACATCCGAGTAATGTAGGTACTCGTACAAATCTGTACTAATCCATTGCAATCCAGACGGATCCCTTTGTAGTGAACGGGGAGCGGTGTGCGGTGTGCGGCCCACAAATACATATTTAACAATGCTGTTTGCATAAGGTGGGTTTTGGGGTTCCGTAGAGATGACTAGAAGACTAGAAGGGGCCTTTATTTTTTTTGTTCTATGAAAATTTATTAATTTAATTTGTTTGTATAGAATCACCAACAAGAATGATACACCACACTTACAACACAACAAAAGTCTTCAAAACTGAGTACCATCTTAATTTATGGGTGATCAAGGCATGCACTCATAATGCTCCGAAAAATAAATTAACTACATTACTAAAGATTTACACCCAGACAAAATGGGCCGACGTTTTGGCCGTAGCCGAAGGTTTCTAGCAAACGCTGAAATCGAACAAACTGTTACGAATGAACGAGAGCGCAGGGAAAAGAAAGAAAGAAACAAAGAAAAAATATATATATATATTGCATAAATAGTCAAATTTGAAGTGCCGATAGCCAATTAATCGGCTTCGGCCAGAAATTGACCTACCATCGGACGCTACATTTAAGCCACATCCATTACTCGTAGCCCTACATACTCCGGAAGTTCGAACAGTCCGCGTAGTACTTGTATTGTACTTTCGCAGGTCCGTTTACTGGCACGTCTCTTATTCGCAACATGTTTTATTTATTCGTTTAGGGTACGGTGACGATGTCTGAATTAATTCTTTGCTGAATTGAAATTACTTGAGAATCAGTTTGTTTTCAAAATGTGATCGTGCATGAATACGTAACATAAGAAACGCTGTATTTTACATTATAAGTTTTAAGCCTTTTATTTACATTATAAGTTTGACCACAATCTCAATGATAACTGACGATGTGACCAAAGGTGGTAAACACACAAAGCCAAAAAGTAACTGGCTCTCAAGTATTTTTATTAAACTTTTTCTAAATAAACTTATTTGTTTGTTGTCCTATCAGCATCTTAAGTCCTTTTACATACATCTTTATCTTATCATATTATAATAAATCATAACGTATTTGATAATGATCGTTTGCCAGACGCCGCGTCGTCACATCTGGCACGCATATTAGAAATACACTGGTTATGGCATTATAGTATAATTACAATGGTATGTTGATTTAATATGATTTCAATCAAGGCAGTGCCGTAACTAGGGCGGTGCTAGCGGTGTCTACACATAGGACTAAACCCTGGAGGGGCGCCGACTTGACCAGACCCGGACCAAGTTTTTGGTCATGCATGTTAGTTAGGCGCAGATAGAGAAGCTCAGACCGGGAGCGTAAAAGGCTAGTTACCAAGGGCGGATTCAGGATATTTTTCTGGCAGGGTCAAAGGGGCAGGAAGGCAAAAATAATGAACAATAAGTGTTAAAAATTGTTTAATTTAAAGTATTTTTTTTTTTTATTATTATTAAAAAAGTGTTAAAAATAAACTTAAAACTACTTGTTTCATAAAGACAGTTTTTTTTTATGTTTCCTGCCAAAGATGTCCAGCACTTCATAAGCGTTAATTTTTGTCACAATGTCTCGATGGATATGCATTAAAGCCAGTCCATTCAAACGCTCTTCTGTCATCCTGCTGCGAAACAACTCAACAATGTAATGTACTGAGATGGAAACTCCACAACCGTCTGGGGGGGGGGGGGGGGTGTGCACGTGCCCCTGTACCACTTTTGACTAACAGAATGCATTTATCAGTTTATAATAATGTTAACGGAAAGATTAATAGCTCACGCGCACACACACTAGTTCAGTCAAATTTGGGTGCAGTCAGTGCCCCGCAGTACATTGACCTATTTATTACCTACTAACATATGACGCTTCTTGTTCCCGCGCCTCGCTATCACGCCAGCCGTATTGCGGAATTGAAGTGATGATAATTTAAATTGATAAATAAACTAAAATTATCACGCAGATGTACTTAATAACATAAAGTAGAGTAAAGTTTCGTCAACTAATTTAATTTAATATTATGTTTACTTTTTTCGGAAACCCAACAACACCCGTTCTAAGACGTTTCTTCAAAAAATCCTCGACTCACTCAAGGAAATCGGTATTCTCAGTCGCAAAAATATTCCTCCACTGCATCCGACATGAAACTTTTCCTCAGTCGAGGTGAGGAAATAACTGTCAAGCTCAAGGTAAGGTGCGTCGAGACCTACCTTACGGAACACTCAAGGAAGGTTTGTGCTTGTAAACAAACAATATTTGAAGCAAATTATTTTTATTTATTAAGTGACTTCATAATATCATAGATTTCCAAAGTTTTATAAATTATTTGTATCCGTACAATTACCCTGAACGCCGTTATTTACGAGATGCAGAATGCTGACTGATAGCATTATGATTGTTTTATTAAACTCTTTGTTCGACTGATTGATAGTTATAGATAAGTAAATAAGACGGCATCTGTCACCTTTCGAGTGACCATGGGCAAAGAAACATGGTTTTTTTATAATTCATGACGTATATGATGACGTTTTACCTCCACTCCACCAACCTTATTCGAGGATCCACAACATGAGCTTGAATTTTAAATAAGAATACCAATTTCGAGGTAACTTCTTAGAATATGCGTGTAACAATAATACGATTTGCAAAATTTTCTTGATAAAACATTGATAAAGTTACTTTTCCAGAAAATCTCACATACTTAATTTTTTTTTTTAACGTTATTTTTAGACACAATTTTGACTACCTACTAACTTATCGTGCTTTGATAAGATTAGGAAGTGTTCTATTTTTAATAAAACAAGCATAAAATATTATAGAGGAAGGTCAAAATAATTGGGGAAAAAGTTTCTTCGCATTTTTTAAGAAAATTCAAAACATTTTTTATATAGTTTATTTACATTTAACTAAAGTATGTAGGTACCATTGTGTTCGATAACTTTTTGCCATCTTGTAGGTAGGGACATGATCCCGTTGCTATAGAAATTTTGGGACTTCTGATCAAAATACCGCGACAAGTGGTTTTGGCAGTCCTCTCGTGATGTAAACCTGACACTGCCTAAAGAATTCTGAAGAGACCGAAACAGGTGGAAATCTGAAGGTGCAAGGTCAGGACTATACGGCGGATGCATTAATACTTTTTATTTATTTATTTATTTATTTACCTTAATGGCACACCAACAGCTTATAGGTATAACAGTATATAATATTACACGTCATAAGGTTTGGACAAACCTATTTACCAATAACAGGTGTGAGACAACATTCATGACTGTATTATACTTGAAATTTTGAACAAAAATTATATTAAAAAAAAAACCTTAAATTAAATTTAAATTAAATACTAGAATTAAATGTGCGAATTTATGTAACCCTTATCTTATTAAAAAACAATTAAATATTATTTATTATTTTGACAAAAACAACACTGTTATGCATCAAGTGATGACGGAATGGAGCCCAGTTGTAGGATTTGGCTTCGCCACCGTGATATGGTATCAGCATTTATATCAACATCTGCAGAGTTTTGAAACTCATTATATTTATTTTGGAGCCTATACAATGGCGAAAATTTGCCTACGTTGGACCTTATGAGATGCGGATGGAAAGTCACTTTACGGCGGGTAGATCTGCAATTGACCCTCGGGACACTAAAATTAAGATGCGCTAACAAGTATGGCTCGGAGATATTGCCCTTGACTAAGTTAAAGAGGAATTTAAGGTCTAGATATGACCTCCTTTGCCACAAAAAGTTAATTTTGAAGTGGTCAAGTCTCCTGTCATAATCCATGCGCCGGCTGGTACTGCTGCCATGATTTATGTTCTCTTTATGAACCAGGAATCTTGTAAAGGAACGTTGAACTTTTTCCAGACGATCGATGTGAACCTGGTAGGCTGGGTTCCAGACCTGACTACAATATTCGAGTCGGCTGCGGACCAGGGTGTAAAAAAGAGTTTTAAATGTTTGCAGTTTTCTGAATTTTTTACCAACTCGTTTGACAAAACCGAGCATCTTATTGCTATCTTTTACCACCTGATCGATGTGGCTGATAAAGTTTAGTTTCTTGTCAAGCGTGATCCCCAAATCCCTTATTATAGAGACTTCTTTCAATGTCGATCCACCTAGTGTATATGATGACATAGTGGGACTCTTTTTCTTTGTAAATTTTATATGGTAACATTTATATTCATGGTCATGTTATTTAGCGCACACTCACTAATACTGGACAGGTCATTCTGTAAAAGTTGTGCTTCCGTCGGTGAGCTAACAGTTCTAAAAAGTTTCAAGTCATCTGCAAAAAGTAAACACTTTGAGTGTTTAACGTACTTGACTATGTCATCTATAAATAAAATAAACAGAATTGGCCCCAGGTGTGAGCCCTGAGGCACGCCAGATGTGGATATGTAAGGTTTAGAACAGTGACCGTCTTTGACTACTGTTTGTGATCTTTTTGTTAGGTATGACTGAAACCACAGTAATAAACCACCCGCGACCCCATAGTTTTGTTTTATTTTTAGCAGCAGCATAGAATGGTCAACTTTGTCAAACGCGCTGCTGAAGTCTGTATAAATTGCGTCTGTCTGAAGCCCCGAGTCCATAGAGTTAGATAGTTGATCAACATAGCACATTAAATTCGTTGTTGTGGATTTACGGGCCACAAAACCATGCTGCAGAGGAGAAATCATCTCCTTTATATGCCAGTACAAAAAAGGACATATAAGGGACTCAAAGATCTTAGAGAAAACACAAAGAAGTGATACTGGTCTATAGTTTTTAATAGAGCTGCTATCACCCTTCTTGTAGATAGGCACAACGGTAGCTTTCTTCCAGTAAGTGGGGAAAGTTGAGGATCTCAGTGATTCATTGAATATGGTTGTCAAAGGAGTAGAAAGACTCCTTGAGCACATTTTAACGAATACGGGAGGAATGCCATCGGGGCCCGCACTTTTGTTGACATCTATATTATTCAGTGACTTTTTGACCAAGTCTTCTGTAAGTCGTATCTCCGTAATTGTATTAATCTCCAAACTTGGTGAAGTAGTTTGTATGACATTATTAGAATGAAAGTTACTTGAAAACGTCGATGAAAAGTGATCAGCAAACAAATTACATATATCGGTGTTATTATTAGCATTTATGGTATCTAGGTGCATAACAGGTGGATAAGTAGATTTCTTATTTTTGGAATTCTTAATAAAGGACCACAGTAATTTAGGGTTGGAAGTAATTTTATCTTCCATTGAATTTAAATATATTTTGAAATCTTTTTTCATCTTTTTATCTATCCTGTCTCTAAGTAATTCAAACTCAAAGTAATCACGCGGATTGTGTTTTTTTCTGTATTTTGATCGACATTTATCTTTCTCACGAATCATTTTAATCAAAGCAGGTGTAAACCAGTTGGGATACCTCCAGGGCCGCGGTTTGGATTTCGGGACATACTGTTCGATAACCTTCCGCAAATGCCGATAAAAAGCCTCAACCATATCGTCAACGTTACCGTATGCCGATAGCTCATCACACCAATCAATACAACATAGATTATTATTAATAGAAGCGTAGTCCGCTCTCTTATAGTTGAAAGTACCGAACTGATTTGGTTTCAAGCCCTTTTTGCGAGGTGTATTACCATGACTAACCGCTATTTCTAGTGGTGGATGATGACTATCAACAGTGCTCAAGGGGTCAAGCGCCTCCGTTACGATTGGACCTAAGAAATTACTCAGTACCAGGTCTAATATTTTCCCGTTTGCATTTTCTACATGGTTAAGTTGATAAACTTCATTGTGTGCCATAAAGTCAAACAACGATAATGCAGATGGAGTTCTGCATACAGAAGGCGTTGTGAAGAGTCCCCCGTCATCACCTGACCATTGAATACCTGCGATGTTGAAATCACCAAACAAAATACATTCGTCCTCACATGAGCACAACCTATCACTTACAAAATCAAAGAAAGTATTGTACTCTGCAGACTTTACATTTGGAGGTATATAAACGACACCCAGGTTAAATTTCTTTTTGGTAGAAATACACACTGAAACCCACACATCCTCTATATCACTTACTATACTTCCCAGCCAAACTCTCTTAATTTTTGCTGAGTGGCTAAAGATGTGTGAGGTCTAGCGTTATCATGATGAAAAACCAAACCCCTTCTGTTGATTAATTCCGGCCGCTTTCTCTCAACTTCTTGCTTTAATCTCATCAGTTGTTCGCAGTAGAGTTCAGAATCGATGGTCCTGCCTGGTGGTAACAGCTTATAATGAATAATGCCCTTCCAATCCCACTACACACACAGCATCACCTTGTTGCGAGTTAATCCGGGTTTCGCCACAGTCTGTAAAGCCTGACCGGCCTTTGAGCACGACCTTTTTCGCACGTTCTTGTCGTACGTGATCCACTTTTCATCACCAGTTATCAGCTTCTTCAAAAATGGTTCGGTTTCATTACGTCGTAATAAAGAATCACAAATGAGTACACGGTTCATTAGGTTTCTTTCAGTGAGCTCGCAAGGTACCCAAATATCGAGCTTTTTGTGTACCTAGATTTTTTCAAATGCGCTAAAACTGTTTTGTGGTCAATTCCCAGTTCTTTAGCTACGTCGTAACTACTGATATGCCGATCTTGCTCCACTTTTTCAAAAATGGCATCCATTTTATCCGTAATAGGGCGACCAGAGCGACGTGCATCTTTGACATCAAAATTTCCGGATTGAAAACGCTTAAACCAAATTTGTGCTACTCTCACAAACACTGCACTAGGTCCATAAACGTCGCAAATTTTTTTCGCGGCTTGCGTTGCATTTTTACCTTTTTTGTAGTAAAATTTTAAAATGTATCGAATTTCTTCATTAGATTCACTCATCTTGACGGTACGAAAAACAATTGAAAATCACACATTTTCCTAATTTGAATTTGGAATTAACTTTTTTAAAATTTAAACTTTCAATGATACCAAAACCAGCCAGATACAAATAGTATAGCCAAAGAGATTTTATTACAAGTTCATACATACTATAATGCGAAAAGATTTTTTCCCCTAACTAATATGATGAAAAAGTTTTAGATTAAAAATAGTCCTTTCTTTAAATCCATGATTATTATTGTCTCCGATTAAGTTGTAAAATAAAAATAGCACTGTTATACAAAAGACTAGCTGTTCCCCGTGGTTTCACCCGCATTTCCGAGATAAAAAGTAGTCTTTAACCTTCCTCAAGAATTGGACTATCAAATGCAAAAAGTTCAAATCCGACTAGTAGTTCCAGTAGCGCCTTTAAACAAACAAAAATTCTCTTATGCTTCATTATATTATAATAGATAGATAATAATAATTATTTTAATATGTAGTACTTATTTATCCGATTACGAAAAATTGCATATCAAATACAAGTAGGTAAACAGTACAATATAATTTATATTTAAAATGACGTCATGTCAAAATTACAAAATGTACATTTACAACATAATGCAATAAGTATTAATTCTCTTCTTGTTTTCAAGGATAAATATATTTTATTGTGGATTTTTAGTTGCCAGGGCCCTGGGAAAATTTAATTTTTAATTTTTCATGTTTTATTATAAACTTACTTACCTATATAAAAAAAAACAAAAATATTTTATACCAAGCTAAATTTTTCATTCTTCAGAATATTTTAGTTATTAAGTACTATTGACAAAAAAAAACTTAAGAGTAAGAAGCATATATAAATTTATCTAAATTAAAAAAGTCGCTATCAAAAGGCAGCGTACCCAGAATGCTGGCGGCATTGCCAAGCTAAATTGATTGACAGTTACATAGAGTTGCCATAACAATGGAAATAAAAAAAATAAAAAAAAATATGATATCTCACATTACATTATTTATACTCTTGTAAAAAAAACAAATAATAATAGAACAAAACCAGTGCATATTGAATTAATAGCTAAATCCTCTTAATAATATTTAAATGTATACCATCTTTTGGACCTATAATAGCCCGTTTGGGATCGAATTCCATTTGCCTTGGAGTGTTTTTGGAAGGCTCCACTCGAAATTTCGATAGCATCTTGATTATACATACTCGAGACTGGATCTTCGCAAATCGCATACCTGACAAATATAAACAAAGGATTAGGTGAATCTGTTCGTGGATTACGTAATTTGTTGCAATCAGTTTCATATTGAAACAAGAGATGGTTCGATAGAGAGTTTCCCCCTTATTCAGACCTGCTTGGTTGCGGTCCCGATCGGTTAGAAAATCCGATTGAGTAGTCTACTGAATAGGATGGCTTCTATTTTTTCATTTAAGACTCCCATTTGGAATGAGGCAGTCGATCGGTACACCGGTACACGGTCATCGTAGCAATTGAATTCTGCTACTAACACAGCATCAGCCTAAATTTTACGAAACAAAATCGTCTTTTCCGATCTGATTGGCAACCGATTTTTTTTTTATTCAGTTTAGGCCCTAGAATGGTACTTATGTCGAAAATGATTCCATTTGCTTTACATAATATGCAGTTATAAGAACGTAGAAAAGTAATCAAAAAAACGATATATTTAACCGGTTTCCAATTGAAACTAACAAGTAACAAGTAGCAAACAAGTAACGTAATAGCCGCACTGGTAAACGTAAACATCTCCTTTTTTTTGTCATGTTGTAATTAAGTGTAGTTTAGATTAGATATAAAATTGTTATATTCAATTTTGGTTCTTAGTTGCTGTTTTTAAGAGCCTTTTTGTAATACCAACTAATCTGTTATTATAAATCGATTACATTATATGACCGCTTATTTGAATAACAACATAAGCAAGGTCAATGGAACCAATTAGAGTAACTAGAAACCTCTACCATGCCACAAAATGTACCCTGTTCAATAGAAAAAATTAATTGGATGCTTGTGAGTCAATGACGCATAAACGGTTGAACGGATTTGGATGAAGTTTGGCACAAAAATAGACCATACCTTGGAATAAAATATACAATATTTTTTTAACCTTGCATATCGGCAACTGCGGCACCCATGAGTAAATTATCTATATACT
Organism: Tetheella fluctuosa; assembly: GCA_951216915.1. Taxonomy (NCBI): domain Eukaryota; kingdom Metazoa; phylum Arthropoda; class Insecta; order Lepidoptera; family Drepanidae; genus Tetheella; species Tetheella fluctuosa. Next base: position 8,273,700 of record OX578233.1, on the reverse strand, counting down.
TAAATATATAGATTTTATTTTATATATTTATTTGTAAATATAAAAGTTCAGTGACTAGCAGATTTTTAAGTTCATTAATACAAGATTTAATCATTAAAATTTTCTCAATCATTTAATGGTCTTATCACCAAGTAACTATGAATCCCTCATACTTATGGGGTCTTCCTAACACCAAAACAATTACAACCAAAAATAACCACAATGGATTAAAATTTTACATTTGACTCACCTATGCAATTTCTGGGGCCAACTCCAAAAGGCATATAGGCGCAAGGATGTCGATCCCTTACATTTTCTGGGGAGAACCTCTCCGGATCGAATTTACTAGGATTAGGATAATATTTCTCATCATTGTGCACACCCATCGGCGTCACCAACACAGTTTGACCTTTCAATATAGTCACATCTGTACCTGGTACTTTGTAATCAGTTTGAGCATTTCTCTGTAATGGTTCCACTAGTGGATACATCCGTAGAGTTTCATCAAAAACTTTATTCAAATACGTTATCTCATTAATTGCATCGTAAGTTAATTGTCCGTCATATTTATGTAATACTTCGTCTATCTCTGCCACTAATTTATCCTGGATATCCGGGTTTAATGCTAATTGGTATAGGAGGAAAGCCATAGTGGTGGCACTGGTCTCATACCCAGCTACGTAGAAAACAAATGCTTGCGCTGCAATTAAATCCTCGGTCAATTCCAAATGTAATTGCTTACTATCTTCGTTTCTCTTCGTGCCTATGATTTCACCTTGTTGTTTCAACTCCAATATTAAATCCATAAAATCCTTCCTATTAGATGGCTTACCGTTTCTTTGAGCAATAACTGTACGTACTAGTTCATAGAAGAAGTTTTTCACAAATGCTGGTATAGGTGTAGAGTTTAATTTCCTCAAAATACCTGGATACAACATTTCTAGTTCTAATGCGTAGTTAACTCCGAAAACTAACTTGTCCATCTTCTTTAGGGTATCTAGTTTATCATAAAGCGTGTCGATTTCTAGACCGAAAGCACAAGCGGAAATTGTTGCCATTGTAAACTTCTGTACAAGAGTATGTACTTCTTGTTCCGGATGCATTACACACTCAGTATTTAGGTATTCCACAAACTTGTCACCTCGCTCAGTTAACAAATAAAGCATATTCTTCAATTTCCCCGACGTGAAGAGTGGAGTGAATTTGTTTCTGAGCACTCGCCAAGTATCACCGTCTACACTGAATAGATTAACACTTAACCCATCCTCGCTGAACTGCACTCCGCGGTCAACAAATATATCGAAATCCTTTATCATTATATGTTTAATTATATTTAAATCTCTTATAAGCAGACTTGGCGTCGTCATTCGATAGATACCGACAACTTTTTCATTTGGAAATTCGTCATAAATCTCCTTGATGACAATACCTATATTCTTTCTGCGGTATACAGATTCTTTTAAATTTCCAAAGAATGCCACAGGTTCCGGACCAGCAACATTTCTTTGCTTCCAATAATTGAACGTGCGAGTAAAGTAGCGGTATAGAACGTAAGCTAATGCTATTATAGACAAACCTAAATAGCCCAACATTGTTATGTTGTTATATTGAACGATGACTTTAAACTGGTGTTCATTAAATTGTTGCTTATATATATACCCGCTTATTTTTATCTTCATCGTCATAAAATATTTTTAATAAGTAGTATAGCTACATACCTATACGTAGTTTAAGTCAATAATATGCAAGTCATCGTGCCTTTGCATTATATTATGTACTTTATATAAATATATAATCACAATAGAATGCTCTTGAATAATTCCTTATCTGTATTAAACGTAATCTTAAAAAAAAATATGTTGACATAACGGAAACCACGGCCATGTTACTAGGAAAGGAGCGCCTCTAAGTATCTCTGGGAAAATCAAATCTGAGCTGCAAAACAAGAAGTAAAACTGGTATGTTATTGCTGTGTGGGGACACCATTACCTTTGTGTCAAATATATTTGAACCGAAAATATCACAATGAATTCTCATTAAATTATCGCCAACATGACTTAGTTAAAAGTTACTAAAACTCACGAACTTGGTTGTAAACTTTTACCCACACTCACAGTGGAAATTACTCCGCAGCACCCTCGAAAATTTCACATTTGGAGGTACAACACAGATTTATTTGCATAAATTTTAAATTTCCATACACGCTTCACGGTTGACAATGACGGGTTGTGTAGACAGTATAATGTGAACAGTACATAAAGCTTATAGCTTTGTTGTTTATAGATTTGCGTAGTTCATCATTTTTATAGTGTTTTTTTGAGTTTGCACATACCTATATACAGTGTGTGTGATTGGGACATAGCCATACACTATCTACTTATTAAAAACTTTTTAATATTAAACTACTCATCAAAATTTCAATGCAATCGGATGTGTGGTCCATGGTCAGTGGTTCCCGGTATTAAAGTTAGGCTATACCCAATAAAAAAGCCTAAGTTACTTCATATAACATCAGCTATCTGCCAGAGAAAGTCCCATCAAAATCAGTTCAACCGTTTTGGAGATTAGCCGGAACAAACTTTTTTAAAAGTACCGTATACATACACTTACATAATTATGCATCGAGTAAAAACCTAATATTTTGACATAAGACATCAATTTTATTTGTTGATATAGATAACATTATATAATATTCTTTCATAGTCATCACCAATATATTTTTTATGACCAAGAGTGTTTCATCTACTGAATTAAGTAAATTGAACTGTGACGGTATACGTGTCCCCATATTTGTGAGCATAATATTTGAGAACTCAGGAATTTTGAAGATGAAAATGTTGAGGGATTGACGATTTAATTTATTATTTGTATGTACCTCAGGTTCATACTTTGCATTATTTTAATGACTAAGCACATTTATTTTTTATCGTATATAATTTAGTATAAAATTTATTATTTTAGTTTTTTTTATTATTCATCATGTGTTTATAAAATAACTTAACTTTTTTATAATGAAGTAATTTATTTAGAACAAATATTTACAATCAATGTATAAAATACAAACTATGATATATAGAAAACATCCTCAAAGCCCTCGCTGCTGTCGATAGGCAAGGTTCCCAACAGGCTGGCAGCGATCCCTTTTTGGATGGCCAAGCATAACTTTACTAAATTTACTATAACATATAGAAGATTAATAAAATTAAAAACTATAAATAAAAAAAATGCTCCAAATCGCTATCGAGCGGAAGTGTGCCAAAAGGGTGGCAGCACTGCCACGCTGAAAGGCAGTGCCAATTAAGCCAGCCCTCTTGTCACGGGAAGCCTATTAAAATTTGCCGACCTTTATAAAGCCTAGAAGGCAACTGGCTCTCAAGTGCGACTGCCGGAACACACCAGTAGGGGCTTGCTGACAGATTTTTAAGTTGAGGGATGAATTTATTTAAAAAAAAAAAAGCAATACTACTAGCACAGCGTGATTACATAGAGTTACGTAGACTGTGCTTCTAGTTACTTGCAGATAAAGGCGATGATAGCAGTGGTAGTGACGTCGAATGCCGTAACGAAGGTCGCGGGTTTGAATCCTACGATGTTTTCCATCGTGACGAAACCATAGCACGTGGTAAGGTAGATTTTTTTTTTGTAAAAGCTTAGAGAGACAGAGGATTTTCAGGCAAACCGAGTTAGATTACTACTAAATGAACACTTATAAAAAACAATCATTGGAAAAGTACGAGTACATACATATTACTTTTACAATAATATTTGTCTTAATTGTTGAGGTATTGAGAAAATGGCAAATTCTAGCAGACATTTAGCAGGGGCTAATGTGAAACATATTTTTAGAACGTGAAATACACGCCGATTTCCCCAAGTAAGCTAATATTTTAAGCAAGATAACAATATGTCTACGGAGCTATAAGGATGTCACCTATCGCCAGACACTTATGAGACACATGAGAGCCAGTCTTTTCAAGGCTTTGTGCTTACCACCTTCGGCCACACCACATCACTAACGCATGATAAGAGTGTGGTCATGTGGTCAAAAAATACTATAACAAAGTAAAAAACACTGTAAAGACTTGTACAGTTTCTATAGGGAGGGATTTATGTACGCATTAAACAATTTTATTTCATTCTACGTGTTAGTTTTAGTAGGTATGCCAGTTTGTTTGCTCAATATCAGTAGCAGAAGCGATCCCCATAAGGTTGATATAGTCTTATTAGAACCGAAATGGACCCTAATATATTAATGCAAATGTTTGTGTGTGTGTGTAATGTTTGTTACCAATCCCACTTTTTATTACGCGAAAACATCAGATCCTCAGATCATCAGAGGTAGAGCATAGCGATATGTCGCTCAAAGAGCAGCTCGACTGGGGAAGTACCTCCACCTTACAGAATACTGCAGCCAAATAACTTATAGTTGTGTTCCTGCGCGTGAGTAAGGTCGCCAGAGCTCATCGGGGAGGGGGGAAGGGTCGGTCGGCAACGCGTGAGTGATAACCCTGGTGTGAATCATCAGGCGGGCCGTATGATGGTTTTCCGACTATGTTGTATAAAAAAAAAACGGAAAAACCTTAGGGCAGATGGTAGTTATAGATATCGTCCTAATAATAAAGTAAAGTAGTATTGGGGGGCTAAAAAGGAAGCTCGAGCAATATTGCTAATGCAATTCATTTTTCCGAATTTACGGCAGATTAATCAATACCAAATCTTTTGATGAATTAAATTGTATACCTATGTGACTATTTGTAGTGGCTATTTTACGTAAAACATATTGAAATAAGTAGGATCTGCCGAGAATTCCAAAAATTAATTGCTTTAGCAATAATGCTCGGGGGGCCAGGTTTGTACTAACTTCAGTAGCTTTGACGTTCATAAGTAGGTACCTTCCTAGGGCCTAAACTGAATAAATGGCTTTGACTTTGACTTTACTGGCAATAAATAAGTTTTCAGCGTAAGATCTTTTCAAGGTGTATTGGTTTGTTAGTGCTAACAATAACTTTGTATAACTGTTAATGTACTAAGTAAAGCCCACGACTTCGTTCGCATAAATCTCTTGTCAGCTCCGTGATAAATGGACGTACACTTCTACGATCACATCAGATTGCTCCGTATTGTACCCCTGAAAACGATTCATCCCGCCAAAGGCTAGATATTTTGCTTATTTAGATTATTTAACGGACTTTTTTTACTTTTTAATTTTTAAACATTTAATGGAAAAAAGTCAACATTATCACTGAGACCATCCAAAAAAAACTTTACAGATTTCTTGCCGGTTCTTCTCAGTTGAAGACGACTTCCGAACCGGTGGTAAGGTTCAGTAGCTTCCACGTTCATAAGTGCCCTCCTACAGCCTAAACTGAATAAATGGCTTTGACTTTACTGAATCTGAAAAACCTGAATTAAATCCCTCTATTCTTTTTCGCTTGAAGTCAAGTTATATTTTCAAAAGTACATAAAATATATTCAAACTAGAATCTATTTTCACTCTTGATTCTTATCACTGTCGAATAGGTGAAGGTGATCCAATATACATGCAAATTTTGGGGAGATACCAACAAATTGTGTTTGGTGTGGCACGACGTCTACACGCGGCGAGCAATCTCGGCATTGTCTGACCAAAATAAAGATGTTTAAAAATGTTATTATGTGTTCGAAATATTTTTATAATTCTGTCACCGGCTACAGCTGCAGCTGCTGTCAGCGCCAGTAACCACTTACTATCTGGTGAACCACCTCCTGCATATTTGTTGTACTATAAATAAAGTGTATACTTCAAGGCAAGGGCGGATTTAGGAAGCCCCACCCCCCAGACGGTTGTGGAGAAACATAAAATAAAACTTATTTTAACGTATGCAAAGACAGCGCGAGTCGCTAGTTTTTAAATAAAATATAAAATTTTCGTAATTTAGTGAGATAACTAAAAGTGCACTAGCTATGCCTGCGGTTTCTTTCATCCACATTGGAAAGGTAAAATTATTACGAAAAGCTACCTAAAAAAACAAATTCCGTAAATACTTTATTTAACATTTTTATTTTAGGATATGTATTCACAAACTAGTGTTATTCGTCGTACAGTTATTATCAAAATTAATCTAAAACTTATTTTATAAAATGTCTAGTCTAAATACTAATTAATTATTATTATTTATTACGAAATTTAAGTAGCGATTTTTAAGTTTTAAAAAAAATATTCAAATAGTCAAAAAATAATTGCAGTCTGATAGAGTTTGTTTCCATTATAACATTGAAATTAAATACATGCTCAATAATTAACATGAAATTTATTTAAGAAAATCATTCGTATACTATTGTACCTTTAGAATTCATGAAGATTTTTAAACAGAATGGTATTTTTTATTGCAAACATTCAAATGTCAATTCCAAATTCTAAATTTAAACAAAAATAAAGTCTGGATTCGTGCAACAATCGCTCTTCTTGTCTAGATTGTGTTCAGCCTTGACCCATTTCCCGTGACAATGTGGCGCCACAAGCGCGTAGAAGCGTGTCGTGTGGCCAGCCACGCCGTGCCCACTGCACCGCCACTTGAGGTCGCGACGGAGAGCTGTCGTCTCGCACATCACACATACCGTGGCGCCTGATGGAATGGAAACAGTAACTTGTTAATACATATTATGAAAGAATAAAAGTCTGTTTCACAATTTGTCGATAAGGTCCTGGTTGATTACCTATCTGGTATATTATTATGTATATTGTTTAATTCTGTTCTAAAGAAAGAGACTGCATTATCAGATATCTGTCAGATAAGCTATCCGGAACTTGTGAACTCTTCGTGTATGATAAGGAGGATTTTTGCCATTTATTTTTTCAATTTTCTTTTTATAATTCTTTTTATGATTTTTAATTACCAATCTAACCATAAAGAGTGGAACTTTTGATGCTACATAATAATTAAAAAAAAAACTAATTACCTACACATTATACAAATATAAACAAGTATAGCTAATTTTGCTGTATATCACAATCATGGTTTTACTTACGTTGGTTCAGATATAACATAGTTTAAAGCGATTGCAACTGTTTAGTATTTATTATACTTTATATAACCTTGTATACCTAACGTAAATCTTTGTTAATTCAATAGCTATAGAAAGAGATAGGTCTAGAAATAATTCATCAATGATTTTAATTATTTTCTCCATAGCATTAACATTTTTTTCGTCTTTCCCTAGGTACAAGGGTAGGAGACCCCGAAGAACTGCTAGCCATCGACGAAATCTTTTGCACAGGTCGTTCTGATCCCCTTCTGATTGGATCCATAAAGTCTAACCTCGGTCATAGTGAGCCTGCCTCTGGGCTTTGCTCCATTGCCAAGGTAAGCACAGACATGTCAGTCTGCCCAAAGGTTACCTGAATAGTTTCCATTTAGCGGCTCCCTACTGCTAGAGCCGTAGGGAACTGGTGTTCATTTCATCTAAAATCTTACAAGATCCAATCGATTCCACTTGACACATTCTACTTTTTGGTTGCCATGACGTGTTTATTATCAGTTATCACTCCAATTTATTGAATCTACTATCTATATCCAAAATTATTGAAACGTCATAAATTTATGTTACGGATTCAATAATTTCGAGTTGCTTCTAATCAAATATCATCTTCCAGATGTGCATTGCCTACAGCACTGGATACATCCCACCTAATCTCAACTACAACTTAGCTCGTGAGGGAGTAGCCGCCCTTGCCGAGAAACGTCTCCAGGTCATCACTGATAAGCAACCTTGGAATCGCGGCATGTCTGGAATCAACAGTTTCGGTTTTGGTGGAGCTAATGCTCATGTTCTGCTTAAGGATGTTGCTAGGAAGAAGGTTAGTCCAAATTTTAAGCCTCACGTAATTTTTATAGAAATTCATCTCTTATTTGGTTAAATTGTATCATATTTTTGCATTGGATAGGTAGTAAACACACAAAGCCTAGAAGAGAACTGACTCTCAAGTGCATATCGTATATATTTCGCTATATAATATATAAACCTATCAACTTTCATTCTCTTAAAATCATCAACACTAAACAAACCCCCTTTTTTCCTACCCTAATGTAGATTAACAACGGCATACCATCAGATGACTTGCCCCGTCTAGTTTGCATCTCAGGTCGTACTGAATCAGCTGTGGCCAAGATTCTCGATGATCTTGAGTCCAGGACAGTGGACATTGAACTGATCCGACTTCTTCACTCGATCCATGATGACGACATCACTGGTCATGTGGTCAGAGGATATTCTTTACTTGGTAAGAATATATTTGTAATCTTGCTTCTTTGAGGATGCTTGGACTAATGAATATCAGAAAAACAAATAACTACGTAAAACATTCTTCCCAGGTTCAACACCAACCAAGAGCGTCTCATTAGCTCGTGATATCCAGTACTTCTCTGGCGTCCGTCGCCCGGTATGGTTCGTGTACTCCGGCATGGGCTCCCAATGGGCTGGTATGGCTACTGAGCTCATGAGGATCCCAGTCTTTGCTGCTGCTATTGAGAAGTATGTATGAGTCTCCTGTAAAGCATTAATTTTTAGAGTGCTTGAGTTAAAATGTCTTCTTCTTGATCAAATGTAGTATTTTTTTTTGCAAGTATATTTTTCTTCTAATCTAAGTAATGGTTGTGTTTTCTTGTAATGTCCCAGAATATATTTAATATTAATATTTTTCTTGTTTAATAGGTGCCATAAAGCCCTGGAGCCTAAAGGAATCAACTTGACAAAGATCATCACCCAACCAGACCCTAAGATCTATGACAACATCCTAAACTCCTTCATTGGAATTGCTGCTGTTCAGATTGGTCTCACTGACATCTTGAAGACTATTGGCATCGAACCTGATTATATTATTGGTAAGACTTATAATTTATTTATTTATGCTGTTTTACCTACTGACTTAATATCACTATTCCTCACACTCATGTAAAAGGCCACCATTCAACCTTTAATATGTTTTTGAAAAGTATTTCTCATTATTTATTTCTTGTAAAGAAAATTTAACTTCAACTTTATTTTTTGTATTAATAGGACACAGTGTAGGTGAGCTAGGTTGCGCGTACGCAGACGGCTGTTTCACAGCAGAACAGATGATCTTGTCTGCGTACAGCAGAGGTCTAGCCTCAATTGAAACTCCCTTCATCAAAGGATCCATGGCTGCTGTCGGTCTTGGATACAATCAAGTAAGTTACTTACCATTACTCTATCTTGATAATTACCAATTTTTGTATAATGATGATAAATTACATGTGTTTCACTTGACGAGATTTATAGCTCTGCTTTGGAGTAAATTGTCAGATCCTCATTTCTGTGAAAGGTTAATATTAATCATGAGTTACATGGAATTGTTTTTTATAAATGTAAGTTTTTACCAACTTGACCATGCGTACATATACTTTTATTAAATTTATTCATAACTATCTTTTTCCTTCCATTAGATCAAAACCATGTGCCCACCCGAGATCGAAGTGGCTTGTCACAACGGTCCCGACTCTAGCACCATCTCTGGCCCAGCTGACGTCATGAAGAGCTTCGTCGCGAAACTGACAGCACAAAACATCTTTGCCAAGGAGGTTCCTTGCTCCAACATAGCATACCATTCCAAATATATTGCTAAGGCTGGTAAGAATTGTTTTAAAATATACTGCCAAAGACGATTAGGTACCAACTTGGCTTAGTACGGCGGAATTAGATATGGTGGTAGTACTTCCCCGGGCGAACTCTGCACTAAGAGTTCTACTAACTTCATCATAATTATTTCATGATTCAAAGGACGATGCCAGGATTTGTATGAACTCTGATCCCACTCTCCAATAGCAACATGTAATACATCGTTTGATAGGTATTTTTGAGCTGAACCGCCATAGTAACACTATGGCGCCAAGTTTCAAATCTTAGTCCGTTCAGAGAAACAAATAGCTATGTATTACATGTAGCTACTGAAGGGTGAGACCAAAATTTGCATACTCCTTTAATATAATTCAAGAGAGAATAATAAATAACGCCTAAATCTGAAAATAATTCAGACTTACCTGGATTATACTAAATTCTAGAGTCCTTCCCACTCGCCGTAGCCAAAATACTTTCTGCATTGCCGTTTTGGCACCAGGCCATCTGCATGAGATTAATTTCAAAGTGATCTGAGACGTTTTGTCAATGTCATGAACCAGCCGTTACGTTGCAGTTAGCTTTATATGTAGACTAGCTTTCGCCCCGCGGTTTCACCCGCATTCCCGAGGGATAATCCAGGGTGTCAGTTACTTCCATACCAAATTTCATCAAAATTGATCCAGCCGTTTGAGCGTGAAGAAGTAACAAACATACAAACACACACACTCACAAACAGTCGCATTTATAATATTAGTGTGATATGAAAAGAAGAATGAAAAAAAAAACGTGTGGCACTAGGGGACTGCAGCGGTAAAGCTATTGCATAGCACTTTTTTATCAACTGATGCAATTATAATTATTTATTTATTTTTTATTCAGGCAGTTTTTTTTTTCTTTGATATTAATAGATACCTATACACCTATATACCTTCCCACAAACAGCATACATGTGCATATGTGTGTGTGGGAGGTGTAAGGTTTTCGTTACGGTTTTTTTTTTGTATCAAAATTTCTTGATTCGGTCTCAAACCCCGAAGCCCGCGATAAAAACATGATTATAAGGTTAGCAAAAAACATGAAATAACTTAAGTTAATGGACAAAAGTGATGTAGATCTTAAATAAATTATTCTGCTTATAGTACTTTGTAGGTATATAGCTTATTTAACCATTTATAGTCAAAGTCAAAGCCATTTATTCAGTTTAGGCCTTAAGAGGGCACTTATGAACGTCGAAACTACTGAAGTTACCAATCTTAACCATTCGATTCTAAAAGCAATTGAAAACAGGCCGTTTTTACGTAAATATTTAACAAATGCCATTTACGATTTAAAATGTTAAATTATATTACTTGACTTTGACAAAATACACAAGCCTTATAATGCTATTAAAAAAAAATCCTGATCTACTAATTCCTAATAATAATTACGATATAATTATTTTTTTCTTGTCTAATCAGGCCCAAAACTACTCAAATACCTGTCTGAAGTGATCCCATCACCTAAACCTCGCTCCGAAAAATGGATTTGCACTTCGTTACCCCAGGCTCAATGGAAAGATGCCAAAGCCGAGTTTTCTTCTGCTGAATACCACACCAATAATCTTTTGGTAAGTACTTATGTCTTATGGAGCGTCCACATCTGGAGCATTCATTTGTAAGCAAACGCAAACAAATTCATGATAAATAATATTTCTTCTTGTACAACCCTTGGCTTAGCAACGTCCTCATCGCCCAAATATTCTATGTCGAATGCTCATTACAGGCCAATACTCCCGATAATAATGCTTCTTTTGTTATTAACTTTTATTTCTGGTTATTTAAAAAGTCTATTAACTCTATAACAATATAATGCTACTATTGTGAGTCACTCTAGTGTACAGAGTGCCTTAGTTATTATACATAGTGTTAGATAGTAATAATTTATGGTGTGCAAATTGGGCAAATCTGAGATATTAGATTTCTCATAATATTTGCTTTAATTGTATTTTTTTTCTTTTTTATAATATCGGTTTAGTTATTTCCGAACTTACTTAAGTTAGGTACTATATTTAAGTACTTTTAGTCTGCTCGATATTTTATATGTTTTGCTTAGTTGTTTGTACATGTGTTTATGTCGCAATCAAGTTCAGAACTGTACATTTTTTGTTAACCAATTTTTTTTGTGGTTGTGATGTGTTTAATTAATGCGTTAAATAATAAAAAATAATAATTTTAGAATATGTTATATCTGTTATCTGGTTTCCATAAACACATGTTTGTGATTTTTGTCTTGTTGGAAGTATGAGTTTGAAATCCAATTCTGAAAGTCGCAAGAAAATTTTATAGTATAAGAAACCTAGCGTAGATATAGAAACCGCAGAATTTATTTTACCTTATCCCCTCTCTAACAGAGCCCAGTACTCTTCGAAGAATCCTCCCGTCTGATCCATCACAACGCTATCACCATAGAAATCGCCCCCCACGGACTCCTACAAGCAATCCTGCGCCGCTCACTAAAGAAGGACGTCATCAATATTCCATTGACGCAGAAAAACCATAAGGACAATGTGCAAGTGCTGTTCAACGCGTTGGGCAAGTGAGTAAATCAAGATAAAGTTATCCACAGTCTTTTATGTGGAAATATTCCCCGCGGTTTCATCCGCGTTTCTGGTATAAAATTTTGCCTTTTCTTCTATTCGGGGCGGAGAAAAATCCAAAAAATCAAAGATCATAAATATCGGTCCAGCCGTTCTTGAGTTATGAATGGTGTAGGTAAATAACCCGACTTTAGAAAAGAAGAGAGTTTCTGAATTATGATCCATATTGAAGGGTGTTAAGTTATGGAAATTTTATAATCAAAACCAGTAGAGTAAGAGCATGCAATAAGTGTTACACGATTATTTTAAAAATCTACTTACAAATTTGAAATGTTCCATAAAATTTTCTTTTTCGTGGAATTTCAGACCAATTTTTATTGCGACATTAGTCGATTCCTATTTGGATTTTTTTTATATATAATAGATGCTATACCACCTATTAAAGACGTATATTAGATTATCGTCGACAATAATTCCTCAAATTTAAACCTTTCCTCTTCCACAGACTGTACGAATCGGGTCTGAACCCGCATTTAGCCAACATCTACCCTCACGTGCCGTTCCCAGTGTCTCTAGGTACTCCGATGCTAGCACATTTGGTTGAATGGGAGCATAGTGAGGATTGGTAAGAAACTAATTATTGAAATCCTTAAGTAAGCTATGACGTCATCATATCCATCTTTGATAGTATTTTGATTGTAGATTTCATAAAAATAAAGAAGGACTTTTAAACTTGGCATTTCTTCGACTTTACTATTTTTTATACCAGTAAGGTGACAAACAAGCATACGCCTTATAGTAAGCAGTTACCGTAGCCTATAGCCCCACAATTATTTTTTCACACACAATGTTTTTGGTAAGATTTCTAAATTCAAATTACTAAATTTATATTCATACTAGCGGGCCCGACAGACGTTGTCCTGTCCAAACTCGATTACGACGCCATCTACCGGGTCCAATTGTATTTTCAAACCATCCAGGGACCCGCTCAAATATACACACAAAATTTCATCCAAATTGGTCCAGTCGTTTAGGAGGAGTTCAGTCACATACACACGCACACAAGAAATATATATATTAAGATATATACTTACTTCTTTCACCAATTAATTTGCGAACTCCAGCAAAATTGCGTATTTACCCACCCCACACCCGAAAATGGTAAAACTTCGAATGCAATAAAGACCCGTCCTTTATTAATTGTGGGCCATCAGTCAGGCGGCCACAAACAAATGGCCTAAGACTGATCTATAGCAGCCACTTTGTTCATTGACTGCAATATAGCGGGACGTTCGCAGAGGCATTTTTCAAATTGGGGGATGAGGCCTTTACATAACAATTGGTATATTTAACATATTTCTTGTTTTTTTTTTGTCTAATCTGTAGATATCTGTCTTACTTAATTTGAAACCCCAAATATAAATTCAATGGCTTATGGTAAACTAACGTCCAGATTTTAAATCTAATATTATATTATTATGATAGTTAATCCATAGAGAACCAACGTAAGGCAACAGAGATATATCTACTAAGAAGCGATTTTGTTAAATTCAACCACTCTTCAAAAATACTCTATTCGATGTATTTTGTATTTTTCCAAGTTCAATCCACTGTCATCACCGTCATTCACTTTGTCTTACTCTAATCATCCTTCCATCTATTTTTCGATCTTCCTTCTATCATTTAACCATTCATTGTACCAGGTACGTGACATCATACAAAGCCCAAGAGAAGATGAAGTCTGGTGAGAGAACAGTGAGGATGTCCATTGTTGATGAAGACAGTGAATACATGGCAGGACACGTTGTTGACGGTTAGTTATGAGTCTTTATGGAACATTGGTAGAACATTAGGTAGTTTTAAGCATAATTTTAATAGAATATCATCGTCCCATAGCTTGCTAAGATTTAAAAAAATATTATTTAAGAAATCATATTAATAAAGCAAAAGACCAGAAAGATAATAGTGGAAGATTCATTAATTAACAGTACTTACCGAAGGCTTTTACTAACGTAATATATCACTAATGTATGTTCAATAAATTTTAGCTAGCACTACGGTCATTTCACACTAAATTTTAAAAAATCCTCAGCTCGTAACTTGTACCCGGCTACCGGCTACTTGGTCCTGGTCTGGGAGACGCTCGGTATGATGATGGGAGAGCTCTACACTGAAGTGTCTGTAGTCTTCGAGAATGTTCGATTCCAAAGAGCCACGAACATTCCTAAGGATGGAAACCTGGAGTTCATTGTTATGATCCAAAAAGGCAGTGGTAACTTTGAGGTATATGTCTTATTATTTTACCTACTTATTTATTAATCTTAGTTTTTCTTACTAATTTTATAAATGCGAAATTTCAGAATGTTTGTTAGCTGTTTGATGTTTATTTGCCTAGTTTTGTCCAGCCATTACGTTTTTTGGTCACACTGATCTAAAAACTAAAATAAAAAAGGAACCAACTTGCATTCGAAATTCATAAAAATATAGAGTCAAAAAACTAAAACATATTTTACAGCCTGACAAATTTAGAAATCAAATAACAGAATAAACTTTTCCTTAGATCGTAGAAAGCGGAGCATCTATCGTGACCGGTCGTATCTACGCCAAGAAAAACGTAGGTCAGGACTACCGGGTATTGCCAGCTGTCCCAGAAGCTACTGGACCGAACGTCAAACACATGCTCACAAAGGACTTTTATAAGGAACTGCGTCTTAGAGGATATCAATACAGGTAAATATTTACTAATGAATGAATTAAGACTTGGAGCTGTGGTTAGCCGAACTAAGTACATCGTTTTCGGTGTTAATTTGACTGTACTAAAATTTAAACTCATCACCAAATGAGTGGAGGAAAATGAAGCATTTTCATTTTTTTTATTTCTAACAGTGGACTTTTCCGCGGCATCCTTGGTTGCAACGTCGAAGGCACCCGTGGCCGCGTCGCCTGGGTAAACAACTGGGTCACATTCATGGACTGCATGCTCCAACTCAAGATCGTCGGACAAGATACTCGTGGACTCTTCGTGCCGACCAGAATCGAGAAGCTCTGTATCGATGCCAACATGCATTATAATGCTATCTCCAAAATGAATCCAGATTCAACGAGGAACTCCTTTGAAGTTCGCGTGTATCCAGATGTAGATGTGATTAGGTAATGTTGAAATCTTTCTAGATTTGTAAATAACCTTCTGGTTATTTAGGATTTACTAATTTGGGTGCATAGCAAATATGCTTGCTCTGTCGTAATATCTTTGCTCTGAGAAATTTCTACCGACATTACAAAACCTTACTTTGAAGTAATATTGATGAATTATTTTAAATCTTCAACCTTCCGTATTTAGGACAATAGACGCTTGTAGTGCTTTTTAATTTGGAACAATGCCAAATTCCTTGAAATTTTTGCTGCTCTAATGAGATACTGAAACTAATGGATTGGAAAATACTCATTTTAGATTCAATAAAATCTGGAATGATTATGCGAGAAGAATTTTTCAACGTTTGGTAAGAATTTTAGAAGGTTTGATATCGTTTTTTCTTTAAACAGGGCCGGTGGTGTAGAGATCCGTGGGCTTCACGCTACTCCCATATCTAAGAGGGCACCATTGGGAGTACCTGTGCTTGAGAAAAATGAGTTCATTGGTCACTTTGAAAAGGCCAAGATGAAGGTAAAAAAGCTAACATTTAAACTAAACTATACATTACCTACTTTTTAAATATATTTTTCAAAAGAAAGCCAATTTATTGATTTCTACAATTTCCATTAACAATATTATTTAATATTATTTTATTCCTGCTTACATTACTTTAACGTAAAATTTTGACCTTTAGGAAGAAGATATCCTCCGTTGCAATATCCAATTGATCCTAGAAAATATACAAACATACAAAGTGAAGAGCATTGAATTAGTTGACGATGAATACAAGAAGAATGGTCTAGAACCTATTCTGAGCAAAGTAGCTGATATGCTTGGAGACTTGCCTTTGGTTCAAGCTGAACTTCTATTGATATCTGAGGAACCTATTGAGATGCCTTCAAATATTACTGTTGAAAACAAGAAACTAGCTGGTGAATCCAATACTGTTATATTTATTGGTGCTAACATTTTGCAGAGACCTGATGTAAGTTTTTTTTCAAATAAATATATTTTCCAACCCTTTAATCCAATTACAGCGCAACTGTTAATTTATTTTTAAAATTTAATTTTGCATGATATTATAACAAAGCAAGGTTTAAAACATTAGATTAATTTGTAGGTCCTACAACAAGCAGTAGCGACTCTTCGCGACAAGTGCTTCATCATCAGCAGAGAAAAAGAACGTCCGGACCCTAAGCAATATGCTGAAAAATACGATATTGTAACTATATTCGATACTGGAGTGGAATACTTAGTCATGTTTAGGAAACGAGTTGGAGCTAGACCAGCTAAGTTTGTTAAGATTCTGGCATCAGACCAAACATTCTCCTGGATTGACAAAGTTAAAGACGAGATTAAGGAAGGTCAAAAAGTTGTGCTTTACAGTCAAGATGAGGCGATCAATGGTCTTCTAGGTTTAGTTAATTGTTTGAGAAAGGAGCCTGGTGGTGAAATAGTGTACGGTGTACTTATTGCTGATCCATCTGCACCTCCGTTCAATCCTGATTTGGAATTCTACGAAGAGCAACTGGATATGGATTTGGCTCTTAATGTTTATCAGGATGTAAGTATTCATTTTATTCATAACCCTTAGCATGAGACGTAAAGGACGAATGTTTAATACCTTTACAAATCTTTGCTTAATATTCTCATTTAATATATATGAAATAAATGTTTTTATAGGGTCGATGGGGCACCTACCGTCACTTACTTCTTGGTGACTTAGAAACAGTTCGCGCTAACCATGCTTACGTCAACACCCTCACTATTGGAGACTTGTCATCTATGAGGTGGATTGAAGGACCAATCAGAGAGAATCACGTGTTCAAAGATCCTGAAAGAATACTCGTCCAAGTAAGTTTACTTTTAATAAATAACTGCGATATGGGATTTTCAAGGTCGTAAAAAGAGCTCTTCATATTGAATAATCATCAGGTGGACCGTCTGTCTGCTTGTCAACCTTGCTGAGATAAAAATTATAATCCTGGAACGTTTTTGTTTCACTTGTCTCCTACGCAACATTTTATTAGGCGCAGTTCGTAGGATATTCGTGTTAGTCAGAGAATGTAAGCCCTACGCACTAATTCTGGATGAAATATCGTGCACCCCTTTCGTATTGAACTTAGATCAAATAGTACTATCTCATTCCACCCTCAGGTATACTGTTCAGCTCTGAACTTCCGTGACATCATGACAGCCACCGGTCGTGTGACAGTCGACGCTGTCGCTCGCGGCAGACTTGCGCAAGAGTGCGTACAAGGATTCGAAGTTGTCGGAAAAACTGCTAAGTAAGCTATTTACATTATTTATGCTATTTTTAAGTATCATTATTTCAAGGTATTAATAAACCAAATATTTTGTGTTCCTCAAGGAGCAAATCTTAGGCCTATTTACTTGTATTTATATAGCACAACCACTTTACATAACATCATAACATTTTTTGTTACCAGCGGTTCCCGAGTGATGGCTATGGTCAGAAATCGTGGTATGGCCAACGTTGTTGAGGGTGACAAAGCTCTAATGTGGAGTATTCCTGATGAATGGAGCTTTGAGGAAGCCGCCACTGTACCTGTCGCTTACGGAACTGTGTATTATGCTATGGTAACGTATTTTATGCATATTTAAAATTCTTTTGGTTTTTTGTAAGAATTTAAAAACAAAATTTGATCTAGAAAAACTTCGTTTAGAATCTTTTTCTGTCACAATAAGCCAGCTGATCAATATGACTAGATCCCTTAGTCCCTCTCTCTTGCTTTACTATTACTTTATTATTCAAGACTATCTAAAATTGTTTAAGTAAGTAGTAAACTCAAGCAGACCTGTTCAAGATCAAGATATTTTCTTTTGTGTAAAATCTTATAAGCATCTTCTTCATACAAATTCAGGTAATGGTAGGCCAAATGCAACGTGGTGAATCAATCCTCATCCACGCCGGTTCAGGTGGAGTCGGTCAAGCTGCCATCAACGTCGCCTTGCACTACGGCTGCGAAGTGTTCACCACAGTCGGTACAGCTGAGAAGAGGGCCTTTATTAAGAAGCTGTTCCCTCAGTTAAAGAGTAAGTTTATTATGATCAGAACCACCTGATTGACTTTGATCTACTATTTTTCTTGTCATACACACACAAAAATAAAATAGATACATAAAAGATATTTTATTGCAGACAGCAACATCGGCAACTCCCGTGATGCTTCATTTGAAGACATGATTCGTAGAGAGACTAACGGAAAGGGTGTTGATTTGGTGCTCAACTCTTTATCAGATGAAAAGCTTCAGGTATTAAAATGAGTTTATTCCCTTACTACTTACAACCCTTTAAAAACCAAGTGCTGAATATTTTAAATAGTGTATTGTCTTGATTTTTTAATTTATCACATTTTAAAATTGTCACAATTACTCTTTCTTTCCATAGGCCTCAGTTAGATGCCTCGCGTACCGCGGTCGTTTCCTCGAAATTGGTAAATTCGATATCAGCAACAACACTCCTATTGGAATGTACTTCTTCTTGAAGGAGACCTCCTTCCACGGCATTATGTTGGACTACATCTTTGATCAGAGCTTTGAATTCAGAAAGGTAACTTTACTCATTTATACATTTATGGATTCGGATGAGGAAAAATATGATGGGAAGAAATTCTTTAAAAGGTATTTAATGTAGAAGTAAACATGTCTTTTGTAGTATGAATGAAAGAAAAACGAGCAAAAAAACGTTGAATAAATTAAGAAAACTAAGTCTATAGATACAAAATACATCACAGTTATTATTTGTTGTTATATTGAGCACAAAATGTTGAGATTCTGATCTCATGGCTCTTTTTAATATAGGTACTAAATTATGTACTTTTGAGTTGTATATTAAAAAATACATATAAAAAAAAGTATAAAGCATCTTTTTGTTTTTTATTCCAATTTTTCTGTATAAAGCTATATATGGTATTTCTTCTACAGAATTTGCAAGATCTCCTCTTGACTGGCATTGAAAGTGGAGCAGTGCGACCTCTCACTTACTGCACATTCGAGAAGGACGAAATAGAGACATCATTCCGTTACATGGCAGCTGGAAAACATATCGGCAAGGTTATCGTCAAGATTCGTGATGAAGAACGCAGCAATAAACCTGTGAAACCTGTTGCTTTACCTGTTGATGCTTTGCCGAGGTATGACTTCTTCCATATCCCTTATTCTAGAAGGTATCAAGCTCAAAATATAAATTTACCTACATAAATAAATCACTGTGGTATTTGGGGCTGATTTTGCTATATTCAACACTACCTAAGTGTACGACTGTTAAAATCACAGCCCCATATTTTGCTAAGTTACATTTGTGTTTCCTATTGAATAACCTCAATCATCTTCTAGTTGGATGAATTAGGAAATGAATGAATTAGGAAAAATCTACATTTACATGATCATGACAAGCCGGTTGGCGTGGTTGGTAAGATACCCTATCTATCACGCCGCAGGTCGTGGGTTCGATTCCCACTCAGGACAAACATTTGTGTGCATGAACATGTCTGTTTGTCCTGTGTCTGGGTGTAATTATTATATCTATATATGTATGTATTTACAAAAGAAAAGTAGTATATGTAGTATATCAGTTATCTGGCTTCCATAGTACAAGCTCTGCTTAGTTTGGGGTCAGATGGCCGTGTGTGAGGAATGTCCCAGAATATTTATTTATTTATTATTTATTTATTTCAGGTACATATGTCATGAAGAACGCGTATACATTGTGGTAGGAGGTCTTGGAGGTTTTGGTTTGGAGTTAGCTGATTGGCTTATCTTGAGAGATGCCAGGAAAATCTTACTGACATCTCGTAGAGGAATTACAAATGGATACCAAGCAAGCAGGCTCAGGTATGTTTATAATACAACTATATAGAACTGATAGAAGATAGGAGAGAACTTGTCATTTTAGTTAATGTAAAAAATTTAATGATTATAAGTGCAAAATACAAAAAGATTTTTTACAATTTGATTCGTAAAAATCTCGAAATAAAAAAATAAATAAAAAAAAAACAGTTTAAATGTTAAGACAAAGAATAAAAATAATACAATATTAGTGAATAATACAATCAGTAAAGGTACCGTTTAATTTAATTATTTTTCGTAAAAAGGACTTATCACAAAGGTTAAAATGAAATACCATCTCAAATAGTGTTGAAAGATTGCAACCATTGTTATTAATAAATGAAAAATTATAGGGCATGGGCAGCGTACGGTGCTGATGTTCAAATCTCAACCCATGACGTCACTACAGAATCTGGCTGTGAAGAAATGCTCAAGATGGCCAATGCTATGGGACAAGTAGACGCAATTTTCAACCTTGCTGTCATATTAAAAGATTCCATATTCCAAAATCAAACACCAGAAACTTTTAAGACTTCATTCGGACCCAAAGCACTTGCTACTATACACTTGGACAAGTTGTCGAAGAAACTTTGCCCCAATTTGAAGTAAGTTGATTTCTATTGTAGGCGTTGTGTGCTTACCATTTTTAGTAATATATATAGTTGAAATTGTAATCAACTAATCTAAAGTAAAAACACTACCAATATAGACTTCCAAGATAAATGATCAAGTTCAAGCATTTTATAAAACATCTAAATGTACATGTAAACATCAAATATTTTCTAAATATTGAGCATTTTATGATTTTTAATAACAAATCTAATTATGAAGAGATAATGATCTCTGATGCTGTACAATGATGACGTCCTCCTTCTTCCCATTAACTAAAAGGTAACTGATTTGGTTCCCTTATTATTTTCAAGAGAATCTTTGTCATAAACTATAAATACTTCAACAGGGACTTCGTAGTTTTCTCCTCTGTATCCTGTGGTCGCGGTAACGCTGGTCAAACCAACTACGGTCTATCCAACTCTGTGATGGAGAGGATCTGCGAATGGAGGAAGAAGCTTGGTCTACCTGCTCTGGCTGTACAGTGGGGTGCTATTGGTGATGTAAGTTATTTATTTTCTTTAATTATATTACGATCTAAATCTTTAAGGTTAAATGTATAGATCAATGATTTTTTGGATACGAAATTTTGTTTAAACTTTGTGTTTAAAGATAGAATAACAACTTATAGTTACAAATGGGGATTTTTTATATATTTTTGATAATTTATTTCCACTACCAACAAGTTTTTTACTTGAACAACTAGCTGTTCCTCGCAATTTCACCCGCGTTCTCGGTATATTTTTTAGTTATTCTGCTATTTGGAACGGATGCAAATCCAACAAATCGAAGATCATAAAAATCGGCTCAGCCGTTGTTAAGTTATAAATGGTGTTCACGACATATAAAAAAAGTATAGATATTCTTTTTCTCCGAGTAATAACTTACTCAACTAAATTATTCTAAAAATAAACATAAATTTAAATGATCAAGAGATTAATTATATTTTGATTCTTCAAAATCCTTATCACCAGGTGGGTCTAGTAGCAGACATGCAAGATGACGATGTCCAATTGGAAATCGGTGGTACTCTCCAGCAGAGGATCTCCTCCTGTCTCCTAGCTTTGGACAAGTTCATGAAGCAGGACTCTCCTATCGTCTCTTCCATTGTGGTCGCTGAGAAGAAGGCCGGAGGCTCTGGTTGTGGCAATATTGTTGACGCTGTTGCTCAGATTATGGGTATGAATTTAAGAACAATCTTAAATAGGGTTAGATATTTGATATATCGGAACAATACTGAGGTACTTGAGGTAGAGAAATGAAAGAAAGAAATACATCATTTTGCGCTCGTACACAAAAACAAGTAAAGCTTCATAAAAAGGGGCTGGATCTGGTGAATAGGTTTTAACTTTTCCGGTAATTGAATTATATTAAACTAACACTATGTAACATAGGTACCGTAAGCCGGTTTGTTTGTCACGATCAAAAATGCATTTTTTTAAAATGTGAATTTGAATAAAACATTGATAAGTCAACCAACAATCATCAAAATACCAAATTATTATCTTCCATCAGGTATCAAAGATTTGAAGACAGTATCACAACAAGTATCTCTAGCCGAATTGGGTATGGACAGTATGATGGCAGTTGAAATCAAACAAACACTTGAGAGAGAGTTTGAGGTGTTCCTCACTGCTCAAGATATCAGAACATTGACTTTCGCCAGGTAAACATTCTACCTTTTTTTTGTATTTTTATCAGCCTGTCTAGCTTCCACTCTCAAGTTGAAAATTAGTCGCCAAAATCAAGTGGTGCCAACTTCACACAAAGGCAATCCAAAGCCATGACTTTTGCCAAACCTAACCCATATTATCTTGATATTGATTTTCTCTATAGGCTAGTAGAACTAACAGCTCAACGTGAAGCTGCAGCATCAACATCTGCAGCTCGTCCAGTGGCAGCTGACGGTGCCGCTGGTCTTCGGGTCATCATGAGGAACTTCGGAGAAGAGAACATCGTGTCTGAGCCATTTGTGTATATGCCTACTATGGTCACTGATGGAGTTGAGGCAAGGAAATTGGATTTTTTGGTTATGGCATAAGATAGTTTGGGGTCAGACAGCGGTGTTACCGAAGATATTATAAATAAGATTGCTAAATCACCATTATCAGCATCTCAGATACATTTACTGCTTAGTAAACTTCTAAATGCTTCATTAAAATAATATAGGCATGATAGACTAACCAGGGACTAGTTTTGTTTTTGAATTCATTTTGTATTATACTTCTTAAAGAGTTTTCTGAGACTCCTGAGTATTTTTACTCGGAAGTTTTTTAATTTGATAGTACCTAAAAAAATCTTTGCATATATAAACTATGACTTACATACAATGTTTGTTGCATTTGATAAATTTTGGCAAATAGATATACTTCTTATAATTTTAGTTATCTTGTAGGGTGAAGAAGCAATCCACGTAATGGAGAGGGTCATGTTCATGCTGCCTGGTCTTGAAGGATGTGCAGCAGTGCTGGAACCACTCTGCCGTAGACTGAAGATCAAAGTCTGCGTGCTACAGCTTGGTATTGAGAACAAGAACGAGAATTTAGAACAAATGGTTTCCAGGTTACACCAGGTAAGTGCTTAGAAAGGATTATTATGACTTGATGATATAAGGCGATGATAGCTCATAGGTAATGACTCCTACAATAAGCTTGAGCTTTCGGTGAAGGAAAACATCGTGAGGAAACCATAGCATGGTGGTAAGGTATATACCCACCTAGCTACCACCCTGAAATTGAAAATCTGTTGCAAATACCTACTGGTGTGTTCCGGCAACTGCATTTGAGAGTCATTTCCTTACTAGGCTTTGTGTGTTTACCACCTTCGGCCTCATCATCTCTTACCATAGTGAGGTTGTGGTCAAACACAGGCCTATACATATTATCATCATTAATTTTGATTATAATAATTATTCGTTTATAATAAACTACTTATACATCTATAATCTTTATTGTTTCATTTCACAGTCGGTTAGATCTCGTCTGGCTCCTGGTGCACCGTTCTGGCTGCTCGGTTACAGTTTTGGTTCTTTACTAATACTAGAATTGGCAGCAAGGTTGGAAAGCGAAGGTATGTCTCCTCTATCAATCACATAGATTTCATTAAATAAATATTGAATTTTAACCTATTTTGAAAGAGTTATTGATTTTATAAGTATAATTTCTTGAAAAAGTGATTCTTTATCAGCTTCTTCTTTTCTAATAATATCATCATGAACAATTGTTTTCATAGTATTTGGACACTTTTCTTAAATCTTAGTCATAATTTTATCCTCAGGTCTTAAAGGAACAGTCTTCTGTCTGGACGGAGCTCCCGACTTCCTATACGCTATCTTGACAATGACGATCAGTTTCAAAAATGACATTCAACTTCAGAATAGTCTCCTTTGCCACACAATTGACATTGTTGCCCCTAACAACGACGTCAGCAGAGAGTTAATGGAGAAACTAAACGAGATCGAATCCTATGAAGACAGAGTACAATGCACGATCAATATGTCACCTGTACAAAGCAAATATTCAAACAAATTCATTGCTGCTATAGCCACTGCCTGCTACGACCGTCTCAAAGTCGTTCTTAACTATGATCCTAAAACTATCAAGAAGCTCAAGTCTCCAATAATTCTTCTACGTCCCAAAGAGAACCCACCTTACATTGTATGTGAAGAAAACTATGGTCTCGATAAATTTACTGAGAGTGAATTAACCGTGCACTATTTGGAAGGTAACCACGTCAGTATAATTGAAAACAAAGATGTCGCCAATATTATTAACAGGGTAATATCTGATAGTGACGGATCTGGTGCTAAAGTTACCCAGAATGCTGTGACGAGCATTGTAGAGAACCAACGTGAAGTCCAAGTATAGGATGTTTATTTTTTTTATTTATTGTACGATAGATTTTAGAGGCATTTAGAATTTTGAAGCAATTTTTTTTTTTATCCTATTTATTGTATGTGGTTTAGGATTTACAGGGATGTATTTTTGTATAAGCTGTATTCTGTTTGTAAGTGGCCCTATAATAAAGTAATTTATATTAAGTATTAATTTATTTAGTTCATAATGAAGTTGTAATTAATTTTAATGTCAAAGAGACACCAGTACCGAACAAAATATTCATTAAGGTCTATAAAATTTTTGATTAACTTGTGGGTTGAATTTTTTTTGGGATTTCTAACATAGTTATAGTTTGTTAGTGTATTATCAAAACTAGAGTTAAGTACAGTTAGTAAATAAGTTGTGAGTTATTAGTAATTGGGTTATTGAAATATACGAATTTTATTAACAAAATTATGTTGTTTTTAATAAAACATCCTTTTACAAAAGAAATAATGTTGCCTAAAACCTGGTCTTGTTTTTTAAGTTATTGGCTGAAAATTGAATTAAGGAATACTTTTACTAAATATATTTTTAAATTCACAAGTCTACCCTCTGGCAATAAGCTATAGCTTTACTTTAAAAAAAAATATTTTGAATATTAATTATAAACAAGAATAAGTATTTTAGTCGATATGATAGCGTGTCTAACATCGTGGGTTCGAATATTACAATGAGCTTTTCTTTCATAGAGAAATATTAAGAGATATAAAAAAACTTTGAACTTATATCGAAAGTAACTACATACGTTGCCTAAATAAATAAGTAATAAGTTCTAACTTTTAAAAAAATTAGTAGGTTGTAACAAAAATTTTAACCTTATAAACTCCCAAATTTTTACCATCCTAGGTACTAAATAAATTTATGTTAAAATTTTCTCAACGAATGAATCTATGTATATAGAGAATTTGCGCGAGGATATTTTTTTAAATTCCATTGCGATTACGAATAAGACCTAAAATCAGAACTCAAACGTTCGGCCAATTTGAACCTAACGAATTTCGGAATTCAGATTTCGTCAGCATGGAAGGGATGAAAGGGCATAAAATATTGGGTCTGATTCAAAGCGGATAATCGGATTGTAATCAGTGTTTGACAGGAATACGAGTAGTGTTGACAGCTGTAGTTTCTAGTTATGGTTTGAATCCCGGTATTCTACTATCCCGGTAATTAGTTGCGTAGTGGATCTGCAAGATATTTGAATCAATAGATAGGTGGCCATTTTAAAATTTTACGAATGTTTCTAACGTATTACGCCATTCTAAGCGTCTATAAGACATAAACTTGTCGCCTACATAAGGTTACGCTTTAAAAACGTTATAAACTTTATATTGGTTCCTTAATTATTATTAGTTATTTATTGATAGACCAACGTGTTTTTGAATAATTTCAAAGCATATTTAATACACACAATAATACACCTACGTTCTTGTAATAAATTAAAAAACACAAACATGTGAATGAAAATGACGAAGGAAAATAATTAAACTATACTGGATTAAAATAAAGTTACTAAAAAATGTAGTGAAATGAGAGATAGTTGCGCCAAATAACATACGTACAAACCGGGGCATGTGGTCAACGCCTGCCGGGATAAACGAGCAATGTGATAATCCCTCAACTTCCTGCTCTCATCTCTATGAGATGGAGTTTTATTTCTATCTAGCTATTCAGTAAGCTTTCAAAACAATAGAAAATGATTAGTTACTTTGATTAATAAATATTTGATTTCTTAAAGAACCAATGAAAAGTCTAGAAGCAAAATTAACACATTACTTATATTTTATTTAATGAACGCTTACGCCGGGAAATAAATACTGATAAACGATATACAACCCCGGATCCCGCGATTATTCCCGCCACCTGGCAACACTAAACTGACGAATTTAATCTCTCAACGAAATGTCGACGAACAGGATCTTTAATCATTAATCATTTGCTTCCATTTATTCAATCTGACTTTGTGGCTGATCTTGATGACTTTATAAAGACCTGCTGGAATATTATGGATCAGTGATCTGGAAACCTACGAATGACTTAGTTAGTAGTAAGAGGTTTGGCTGTTAAGGCTGCCTGTCCATCGAGGTGGACCTAGGAAAATTTTCCCAATAGAATTAGTTTATCGACGACGGAATGGAGAAGGTGAATGAGTGTTTGTTTATCTATCTATTAGCAATTTTATTAAAAACACCTGAAACTATATATATAATATTTTAATGTCAAAGTGAGATTCTTTGTTTGTATCTTACTTACCTCTTCACGCCTCAAAGGCACAACCAATGAAAGAAAGAAAGAAAAGTAGAGAAACCTAGCTGTCCCCCGCGGTTTCACCCACGTAGCAGTTTAAAAAATAGTTTACGACCGATTCACAGACCTACCGAATATGCACAAAAATTTTCATAAGAATCGGTCAAGCCGTTTCGGAGGAGTTTGCAGACAAACACTGTGACACGAGAATTTTATATATTAAGATATTTTTAATATAATATTTTGGATGTAGTTTGGCATAGAGATAGATAATTATTAATATATTAATATTATAACATCTGGATTAACGTAAAGGATTCTTTTTATCCCGGGAAACCATAAGATCCGGGAACGCGGGTGAAACCGCGGGGCGGAAGCTGGTACCTATTCTATAAAAGCAACATAATAATTTCTACATAAAATGACTGAATGATAAAATATCTAAGTATTAAATTAGGTACAGTGTGTTTACTATATATGAAAAAAAATTAAATAACATCCCCGTCTTTTAATTTAGTTTTATTAAATATAAAACCGTTTATTAAAGTTAAGGGGTCTCGTTGAATTGTTATCTGTTTTAGTTGATACCCACTGCACTGTAGATTGACAAGTAAGGAGTAAACAAACATCCTGTTAGTTTAAATGAAAATGCAATTAGTACTCTTACTTAATTACTCTTTTTTCTTAACGTTAGACACGCAAATATTAAAAAATTATATCTATTCCCAATGATATCAGTGCGTCTATTACGTTATTTTGTTGCAATCAGTTTCAATTAGAAACCGGTTTTGTATTGCGATCTTCTGAATTTTAACATTAAAAAATTGTATACGGAAACAGTGAGACTTACAATACAGTTATGTATCTATCAATTTAGAGGTTATTTCAAATTGAAATTGATAGCAACAAAGTTACGCAATCCACGTAGGTACTGCGATCCTTGAAATAATGTTAATACTATTAGGCATTAAAGATTATTTTGTATTTATTTTTATTACTGAAACATTTTTATGTTTTAGATTTCCTCAGATAAGTTGATATTTTGTGATTGTCTTTACCAAATAACTTGAGCAATATAAATGTTATCCGATTTAATCTATCGTGTGTCACATATAAATTGCCACAAGTAGAAAGTAGCAATGACTTCAATTTGTATTAGTTACTTACTAAGTAGTTCAGAACATTTTGGACTTTTGTACTTTTTCATCACAGACGAATTTCCATATAGAGCAGATGATAAACAAATGTTTATTTCGTAAACTAATTAATTAGCGTTATGTTTAATATATTGTAACATCCTTTTAAGTAAACTTGTAATAACTTGAGTAAAAAAAAAAAAGTAAGAGCAGGACGCTCTTCCGTAAATAAACAAACTACTTACTAAGCTGTTAGCCGCAACTTCATTCGTGTGTTCAAAGAATTTATTTTTTATTTTTGTTAGGATTCATAACACAGATTCATAGACTGACTCCTTCAGGGATGATTTTTCAATAACATTGTGACTCGTATTTCTCTATTTCTTAACAAAAGCTTATATAGGTACATATGCATATCCCTAACATGAGGAATTATGGGTTGCCCATAATAATTTTCATTCCCTTTTCCACCCCCTTCAAGATTATTTTCTGAGACAAAAGGTAACCTATGTCCATCCCCAAGATACAACCTATCTCCTTACCAAACTTCATCAAGAACTGTTCAGCCGTTTTGCCGTGAAAACGTTACAAAAAACGGACGTACAACGAACAACACATTCGAATTTATAATATTAGTATGGATAAATGTGTTTATCTAAATATATAAATAGCTAACTTACTCATATGATAGTTAAAGTCAAAGCCATTTATTCAGTTATAAACGTCGAAGCTACTGAAGTAACCACCGATTCGGAAGTCGCCTTCAACTGAGAAGAACCGGCAAGAAACTCAGTAAGGTTACATTTTTTTATATATATATTTGGACAGTCTGACAATATTGGCTTTTTTCCAACAACAACTACATTTAAAAGCAAACCACAATGGAATTTTCATAAACAATGTACCTAATAATGTTGTAGTTTACAATGTGGGAAGTTAGGAAGGATGGGTACCTACAAGTTAGCTGCAAGTAGATCTTCAGGGATCCAAGTGGTCTATTTAATAGGATTACAAACTTACTAATTTCTCTGACCCTATTAATTAATATTAGACTAATACAGGGTGTAAGGGACAGCCCTCCGCAGACCAATGGGGTGAATTCAGTATATCATACTAAGATGACCGGTACATTAAATTATTTCAGGAACGTTATGGGAATCCAATAAACCTGACTTGTTTTATTACCTCATACGCAATGTATCGGTACAGTGGCAAAACGCACGTAGCGAAATGCAGAGCAGCGAGCCGTCGATCGCCCTCCCCGCGTCATTTTTTAGAGGATTTAAACATCCATTGCTGAATTTTTGATTTTAGCTGTTTTATTTATAAATTGGATAAATCGGATTGGCATGGCTAGGGCAGCGATGACCGAACTGAATCAAGTATGGGAAGACAGGAATATCATAAATCGAACTAAAATACACCTCGTTCGCACACTGGTGGAGCCGAGACATGGACAATTAAGGCCGCCCTTAGGAAGTAAATCGACGCCTTTGAAATGTGGTGTTGGCGTAAAATGCTGAGGATACCATGGACAGCTCGTCACACAAACATCTCCATCC
The DNA here is from genome assembly GCA_951216915.1 of Tetheella fluctuosa. NCBI lineage: Eukaryota > Metazoa > Arthropoda > Insecta > Lepidoptera > Drepanidae > Tetheella > Tetheella fluctuosa. The sequence continues at coordinate 8,244,119 of OX578233.1, read as the reverse complement.
TGCATGAATTAAAAATAGAGATCACTCAGCGTCTGTCTACAGTCTGCTTGCAACGCATACTGCGATATTTTGGCCATATTGCTCGTAGGGATGACAACAACTAAGCAACGAAACGAAACCGATGGAGACAGCTGGTTGACAATGTCAGAAGGAGCCACGATCCTCAGCAGTGAGGGATACGACTAGAGAGAGAGAGATTTACATAAATGGAGTGCTACGTGCTGCTAAAAAAACTATTAAAAAAAACCGGCAGTCATGGGGACTGCCGATAGAAGTGAAAACTATTAACTTAAGACTAATTGAAATTATATGCAAAAATTACTCATAGCTATAGATATACTATTAGCATGAGCATGTCGGTGACGCGAACCTATAAGTTTTTCCCCTCCAAAAACGCTCAACGCGGCTAAAGAAGTTTTCACTTCAGAAATATTTTTTTCTTGAGAAAATTTCCAGTGGAATATGATTCAAAATAAGGAGTTGAATGCACCCTGTCAGTTTGCGGAGGGCTGTCCCTTCAACTTCAATTAATGTTTTGTAACATTCATACCTTCGTAACTGCAGTGGCGTACCTAGGCGTGGGTGAAGCGGCCCCCTACGGCCTCGCACTTAAAGGGTCCTCGCGCAAAGCGCCTTTGTGGTAACTTAAAGCAGAACGCCATGAACTCTAAATAGTACGATTAGTAACCTATAAGACTTGGGTCTTTTATACTTATATAGTAGGCTAAGTAAGTATAAAGCTTTACCGAGGTTTCATCACTTTTTTTTAACTATGCATTTCAATATTTTCTTCACTATCATGAATGTCTCTTGGGTTTGTTTTTGTATTCACAAAAATATTGTAGGACCCCTGCATCGATCTTGGGTATAGGTACTGAAAGAAAAGGGCTTCGCTGAGACGATTTCGCTCACGTCTATCTAGTTTAGTCCACGCTATACGCCACTGCGTAAAGGGGGTCACACACGGCGAAGATACGATAATATTTTATCTTAAGATCATCATGAGACAGCATTATACTATGAAAAGAGAAGCAACGACATACCTCTTACCTACCTACTTTCCTTCTCTTTCGCTGGTATAGCACTGTCTCATATATCTTAATAACTGTATGAAACAATGGCTATGAAACTACAAGAAAGTTAGAACTTGTTCGCAAAGTGCCAGTGTTTAAGGTACCTTACCCGAGCTTGTTGGAACATGGTACATTTAACATGTCGGTGATAAATCAAACATGTTTGACATAACGATACGTGCGATAAATTCGCAAATCTATAGTGATTGCTGGTAGGACGTGGAGGTGAAAATGTATTGCATGTGGTAAATTAAACGCTATCAGTGTACACATAAATAAAATTGAAGTGTCTGTTTGTAATGTCAAAATATTAGCTTTTTACTAAATGCATAATAATATGAAAGCAATATACGGTACCTACATAAAACAATTTTTTTTTCAGATTTTTGTTTTTTCCGGCTAATCTCCGAAACGGCTGGACTGATTTTGACGGGACTTTCACTGGCAGATAGCTGATGTTATAAGGAGTAACTTAGGCTACTATTATTTATTGTACGCTAATTTTAATACCGGAACAGCTAGTATTCAATATTGATACTAGTGAGATCTATAGAATTGAAATAAGGACACGCTGCTAACGTTCTACAGCATCACTACAGCTGCTATCCTTCTTTTTCTCGATGTCCCCTGACAGGAAATACGTCTCTGCAAAAAGTGACAATAAGGCTCGACCTAAATAAATAATAATAATTTGTATTAGAATATTATGTAGAATATAAAAAAAAACTAATTTAAACGCATGAGCCACCTACGTGCCATGCCTCATAAAAAGGAGCTTATAACAATAAAAATGATTCAATATTTTATATGCTTTTGTCAATTTCATAAAAGCCTATGAAAGCATAATTGAATAAAAAATATTAATTTCACTGACTAACCTATTTGTTCGATGTTTTTAATTAAGTTTAGTTTTATAATAGAATAAGAAATAGTTAATACTAACAAAATTTAAAAAATAAAACATCATAATATTAGGTATAGGTAGATATTAGGTACACAAAGTAGGTAGATACCATTAATAAAAATGACGCCTGTATTTTTCTAATTCAATACCTACTCATAAAGGCGTTCACAACGAGAGAAACAAAAGCTGCACTTGAGAGCCAGTTTATTCTAGGCGCTGTGTGGCTACCACCTTCCTGTGATTGCCACTTCATATACCATGGGGAGATTTTGGTCAAATACGGTCTGTATAAAAAAACTCTGTATAAACCACATCCAAAACACATGTGACTACGTATCTCCAGGGCTGGTCCTCAAGGAGTCGTAAATAATAATAACCGTGACATTGGTTCCAATCCTCAGGGCTTACAACTCCTATTCTGTGCAAGGCATTCTGCTATTGGGTTATTCTTTACCGTTTTTAGGGTACCGTAGCTGAAAAGGCAAAAAACTAAACCTTTCTGAAATGAAATGAAAATAAGTAGGTAGGATTCAAAGTCAAAGCCATTTATTCAGTTTAGGCCCTGGGAGGGTAATTATGAACGTCGAAACTACTGAAGTTACCACCGATTCGCAAGTCGCCTTCAACTGAGAAGAACCGGCAAGAAACTCAGCAAGGTTACATTTTTTATATATTTAGTTTTTTTTGACAATCTGACAATGTTGGCTTTTTTCCATTAAAATGTTTTACTATTATCAAAGAAATATAACACGCATAAACACAAAATATGAAAAAAAAACTTCTTTATTGTCTGTCAGTCTCTCAAGATATTTTTTCTCAGGCTCTTAGCTTGTTCAAAAAGGTCTATTTTCGATTGATAGCGTGTTTTCGTGACAAGAGGGCTGGCTTGTATTTTGCCAAAAGAATTCGTATATTGTCATTCAACGTGGTAATGCTGCCAGCCTTTTTGGCACTCTTTCGGTTGGCAGCGATTTTGAGCAATTTTTTTATTTACCTATTATAAGTAGGCATTAGCTTTTAATTTTTCAGTTTGTAAGTATTTCTTAAATGTACCTACCTAGTTATATCACATAATTATTATTTTTTTAAATTACAAACTTGCTTTGTCAAAGCCATTTAGCTATGGCTATTCAGTTTAAATGGGGCACTTATGAAGGTCGAATTTACTGAAGTTACCACCTGTCGCTGTGATGTACTTACCCGTACACATTTTTTTTTTACATTACAAAGCTAGTTTGTACGGAACCGCCAGGGCGCGAATCCTACTCGCACTTGTCCAGTTTTTCTTAGCCCGTTCCTTTTCACAATCATTTCCAATGGAACGATCGGATTCAAAGTCGAGTGGGTTGAAATGGTCATTCAATGTTTTTGCCAAAGTCTGCATTTTCCCAGAGGTTTTAATCAGTTTCAGAATATTTACTCAGATAAGTATTTTTCTAGTGTGTGCACTTTACATTCCATGCCTTAATTTCTACCTTTTCGTGCTCTAATCTAAACCGAAAAAAAAATAATTGAATCGGTTACTTAATGTAAACTACATAGGGAACTTTTGGTTGTCACAATAAACCAGTTGTACGTCACAAATGTTCGTAAAATGGGCTTCATTGATAAATAAAAAATATATATTGCTGATTTAATCAGTTAAATTATTTTATGATTTTCAATATCATTTTCAATCCGAACGAAATAATGTCAGAATCGGCAAATATTTTTATAAAACCTAACATTTAAATTTAATATATTGCCATATTGCCTCGACTCCAAATAAAATTGCAAATAAGGCAGGAACTATATAATATAGAAAATTTCCTCATCAGGCAGGCAGCGTTTCCTCTTCGAATAAAAATGTATAAATTTACTGGAAATACTTTTTATTTCATTAAATTTGTTTAAATTGCCACAATTTTACTATTCTACAAATACATAAACTTCATTAAAGCGAGATATTCAAAGTAAATTTGTGACAGTAAATTCCTGCTCTAAACACAGGGCGTTGACCAAAGGTAGGGGTCTGTTAAAATTGCCACTGACCCCTGGGGTCAGTAGGGCTCCCAGTCCCACGTAATTAAAGGGAACTGTATAAATGTTTAAAGTTGAAATTCACTTGAAAGGGTTTCTTTTATTATTGTGTCGCCAGATAGTTTGTAAGTTTGTCAAATTGTATGTTCATTTTTACTTCAAAACATTGAACCTTGTCGAATAAAAAGTAATGTACTTAATCTCCTTTTGCCTTATACGCTACGTCCAAACTAATATTATAAATGGGAATGTGAGTTTGTTTGTTTGTTGTTACCTTGTCCTGATCTCTGAACCGATCGCGATGAAATTTGATACGTAGCTATGGCAGGGGTGGTGAAATGGCGGACCGCAGTCCGGACCCGAACCGCCGACCTATATTGGGCGGACCAAATTTTCACAAACAAAAATTTACAAATGGTTATTTTATTTAATCCGCGCACATCCAAACATACAATAATTTGATAATAATATATTAGTAACATTATAGTAGGATTTTTAGGAAAGGATCTAAGCTTGGTCGCTAGTCATCTACCAACCGGACCAAGATAATCTTTTATATTTTTTAAATGGATCCCTAATAAACCTAACTTTACTACTAACGGCTACTTTTTTCTCGAGAACGAGGGTGAAACCGCAGGGGACAACTAGTTTATTTTATTTTTTTACGTAAAAGTGTACAATATCTACAGACAGCCAGACAATGTTGTTGGCAGGAATAATTATTGAATTTAAAAATTGCCTTTACAGACCTAGATTTGACACTCCACTGGTTAAGGTTGCCTTTACTGATAATAGGAAAGAAACTCACTAATACGGTACTCTAAATGAACTATTAACACGTTGTAATATTAATTATAAAAGAAGCACCCGTAAGCAAAGTGTCAAAAGCACTTTACTTCCCCGCCCACCCATTTAGCCAATTAAAATGAAACTTTCATCTAAATCATAAACTGAAAACGAGCTATACAAATGCTAGGGATAAAATGAACCAACAAAAACTGTATAAAGTGAAAATGAAATCTAAATTAACATGAACTGGGATAGAATGACAAGAATAAAATGCCCGCTACAAGTCTTGTAGATCCGCAAAACATTTTTTTTTCTCCTTTAAATAAAGTAGGATTACACTGGTGACTGTGATAAGCGGAGCGATTTCTAACTTCGTACATAATAATAGTAACATTAGTTTTAAAGGTTTTTAAATAAATCAATATACCCCAGTATATTCATTCTACACAATCATCGGAACTTAAACTAAAAAGCTGCTTTCAGCTGGTTCGATTTTTTTTTAATATAACAAAGCCTGCAGTCGTGTTTGCGTTATCATATTTTTTTACAAGTATTCCGTAAAGACTGATGTTAGGCGATGATAGCTCAGTGGTAGTGACGTCGGATGCCTCGGCGGTCGTGGATTAAAATCCCACAAAGAGCTTCCAGTGAAGGAAAACATCATGAGGAAACCATAGCACCATATGGTACATTGTAGTAGCCGCCTGGATGGCTAACTACCACCCTCAAGTCAAAAAAATGTCGCGAGAGAGTTTATTTAAGAGCCATTGCAGTGCCTTCGTTCACATCATCGCCTACCATAGTGGGATTGTGGTCAAATACAGCCTATAAACAAATCCGCTATCCGCTCCGCTCTACAACAAGCCTCGAGTCTCACAGCTGGCTGTGGAGATTACTCGTGAACCAATCTTCGCAGCGAAGCAGTTAAGTAATTAGTTACAGCCATTTGGTCGCCCAACGTCCTATTGTTCACACTGTACGAATTTCCCCAGAAATTGTAGCATTTGGCGCATTTCGTACAGTAGTTGACTTAACTAAGCTTTTAACCAATTTTCGACAGTAATTATTGTCATTTTATGATGGAATTTGATGTTGGAATTATAAATTGTTTAAAATAGAATCAGTTGTTTTAATGAAAATAATGTAAAAAGGTCTAGTTTTTTGCTTTATTTATTTATTTATTTATTAGGACATCCAACAGCATTTTAATACAGTTTAACATAGTATTTTAAATTATATATCTAGAGCCAATAACAGGATATCACAACAAAGTGTAACAAACGTAAAAAATATAATAAAAATTCATTCAAATAAGAAACAGAACTACGAGGTATTTTCTTAAAAATAATAAAACAGTGTGATCAATTATCGAATTTAAGTGTGATTTGTGTATGACGTATGTGTGTAAATTATCTACTATGTGTGTAAGTTACTATAGGGATGTATGGGATTTTGTTAATTGTTAATTGTTTATAATGATTTGAAAATTAAAAGTAAGTATTTGACTAAAAAATAACCCAGTATAAAACAAAGTCGGGTTAGTTACACCATTTATAACTCAAGAACGGCTGGACCGATATTTATGATCTTTGATCTTTGTTGAATTTGTCTCTGTCCCGAATAGCAGAATAACTATTAAATCACCGGAAAAGAAGAATGTAACTTAAGCTGGTAAGTACTAGACATACTCGTACATCCGAGTAATGTAGGTACTCGTACAAATCTGTACTAATCCATTGCAATCCAGACGGATCCCTTTGTAGTGAACGGGGAGCGGTGTGCGGTGTGCGGCCCACAAATACATATTTAACAATGCTGTTTGCATAAGGTGGGTTTTGGGGTTCCGTAGAGATGACTAGAAGACTAGAAGGGGCCTTTATTTTTTTTGTTCAATGAAAATTTATTAATTTAATTTGTTTGTATAGAATCACCAACAAGAATGATACACCACACTTACAACACAACAAAAGTCTTCAAAACTGAGTACCATCTTAATTTATGGGTGATCAAGGCATGCACTCATAATGATCCGAAAAATAAATTAACTACATTACTAAAGATTTACACCCAGACAAAATGGGCCGACGTTTTGGCCGTAGCCGAAGGTTTCTAGCAAACGCTGAAATCGAACAAACTGTTACGAATGAACGAGAGCGCAGGGAAAAGAAAGAAAGAAAAATAAAATATATTGCATAAATAGTCAAATTTGAAGTGCCGATAGCCAATTAATCGGCTTCGGCCAGAAATTGACCTACCATCGGACGCTACATTTAAGCCACATCCATTACTCGTAGCCCTACATACTCCGGAAGTTCGAACAGTCCGCGTAGTACTTGTATTGTACTTTCGCAGGTCCGTTTACTGGCACGTCTCTTATTCGCAACATGTTTTATTTATTCGTTTAGGGTACGGTGACGATGTCTGAATTAATTCTTTGCTGAATTGAAATTACTTGAGAATCAGTTTGTTTTCAAAATGTGATCGTGCATGAATACGTAACATAAGAAACGCTGTATTTTACATTATAAGTTTTAAGCCTTTTATTTACATTATAAGTTTGACCACAATCTCAATGATAACTGACGATGTGACCAAAGGTGGTAAACACACAAAGCCAAAAAGTAACTGGCTCTCAAGTATTTTTATTAAACTTTTTCTAAATAAACTTATTTGTTTGTTGTCCTATCAGCATCTTAAGTCCTTTTACATACATCTTTATCTTATCATATTATAATAAATCATAACGTATTTGATAATGATCGTTTGCCAGACGCCGCGTCGTCACATCTGGCACGCATATTAGAAATACACTGGTTATGGCATTATAGTATAATTACAATGGTATGTTGATTTAATATGATTTCAATCAAGGCAGTGCCGTAACTAGGGCGGTGCTAGCGGTGTCTAGACATAAGACTAAACCCTGGAGGGGCGCCGACTTGACCAGACCCAGACCAAGTTTTGGGTCATGCATGTTAGTTAGGCGCATATAGAGAAGCTCGGACCGGGAGCGTAAAAAGCTAGTTACCAAGGGCGGATTTTTCTGGCAGAGTCAAAGGGGCAGGAAGGTAAAAATAATGAACAATAAGTGTTAAAAATAAACTTAAAACTACTTGTTTTTTTTTTATGTTTCCTGACAAAGATGTCTATCACTTCATAAGCGTTAATTTTTGTCACAATGTCTCGATGGATATGCATTAAAGCCAGTCCATTCAAACGCTCTTCTGTCATCCTGCTGCGAAACAACTCAACAATGTAATGTACTGAGATGGAAACTCCACAACCGTCTGGGGGGGGGTTGGGCACGTGCCTCTGTACCACTTTTGACTAACAGAATGCATTTATCAGTTTATAATAATGTTAACGGAAAGAACGCGCACACACACTAGTTCAGTCAAATTTGGGTGCAGTCAGTGCCCCGCAGTACATTGACCTATTTATTACCTACTAACATATGACGCTTCTTGCTCCCGCGCCTCGCTATCACGCCAGCCGTATTGCGGAATTGAAGTGATGATAATTTAAATTGATAAATAAACTAAAATTATCACGCAGATGTACTAAATAACATATAAATTAGAGTAAAGTTTCGTCAACTAATTTAATTTAATATTATGTTTACTTTTTTCGGAAACCCAACAACACCCGTTCTAAGACGTTTCTTCAAAAAATCCTCGACTCACTCAAGGAAATCGGTATTCTCAGTCGCAAAAATATTCCTCCACTCCATCCGACATGAAACTTTTCTCAGTCGAGGTGAGGAAATAACTGTCAAGCTCAAGGTAAGGTGCGTCGAGACCTACCTTACGGAACACTCAAGGAAGGTTTGTGCTTGTAAACAAACAATATTTGAAGCAAATTATTTTTATTTATTAAGTGACTTCATAATATCATAGATTTCCAAAGTTTTATAAATTATTTGTATCCGTACAATTACCCTGAACGCCGTTATTTACGAGATGCAGAATGCTGACTGATAGCATTATGATTGTTTTATTAAACTCTTTGTTCGACTGATTGATAGTTATAGATAAGTAAATAAGACGGCATCTGTCACCTTTCGAGTGACCATGGGCAAAGAAACATGGTTTTTTTATAATTCATGACGTATATGATGACGTTTTACCTCCACTCCGCCAACCTTATTCGAGGATCCACAACATGAGCTTGAATTTTAAATAAGAATACCAATTTCGAGGTAACTTCTTAGAATATGCGTGTAACAATAATACGATTTGCAAAATTTTCTTGATAAAACATTGATAAAGTTACTTTTCCAGAAAATCTCACATACTTAATTTTTTTTTTTAACGTTATTTTTAGACACAATTTTGACTACCTACTAACTTATCGTGCTTTGATAAGATTAGGAAGTGTTCTATTTTTAATAAAACAAGCATAAAATATTATAGAGGAAGGTCAAAATAATTGGGGAAAAAGTTTCTTCGCATTTTTTAAGAAAATTCAAAACATTTTTTATATAGTTTATTTACATTTAACTAAAGTATGTAGGTACCATTGTGTTCGATAACTTTTTGCCATCTTGTAGGTAGGGACATGATCCCGTTGCTATAGAAATTTTGGGACTTCTGATCAAAATACCGCGACAAGTGGTTTTGGCAGTCCTCTCGTGATGTAAACCTGACACTGCCTAAAGAATTCTGAAGAGACCGAAACAGGTGGAAATCTGAAGGTGCAAGGTCAGGACTATACGGCGGATGCATTAATACTTTTTATTTATTTATTTATTTACCTTAATGGCACACCAACAGCTTATAGGTATAACAGTATATAATATTACACGTCATAAGGTTTGGACAAACCTATTTACCAATAACAGGTGTGAGACAACATTCATGACTGTATTATACTTGAAATTTTGAACAAAAATTATATTAAAAAAAAAACCTTAAATTAAATTTAAATTAAATACTAGAATTAAATGTGCGAATTTATGTAACCCTTATCTTATTCAAAAACAATTAAATATTATTTATTATTTTGACAAAAACAACACTGTTATGCATCAAGTGATGACGGAATGGAGCCCAGTTGTAGGATTTGGCTTCGCCACCGTGATATGGTATCAGCATTTATATCAACATCTGCAGAGTTTTGAAACTCATTATATTTATTTTGGAGCCTATACAATGGCGAAAATTTGCCTACGTTGGACCTTATGAGATGCGGATGGAAAGTCACTTTACGGCGGGTAGATCTGCAATTGACCCTCGGGACACTAAAATTAAGATGCGCTAACAAGTATGGCTCGGAGATATTGCCCTTGACTAAGTTAAAGAGGAATTTAAGGTCTAGATATGACCTCCTTTGCCACAAAAAGTTAATTTTGAAGTGGTCAAGTCTCCTGTCATAATCCATGCGCCGGCTGGTACTGCTGCCATGATTTATGTTCTCTTTATGAACCAGGAATCTTGTAAAGGAACGTTGAACTTTTTCCAGACGATCGATGTGAACCTGGTAGGCTGGGTTCCAGACCTGACTACAATATTCGAGTCGGCTGCGGACCAGGGTGTAAAAAAGAGTTTTAAATGTTTGCAGTTTTCTGAATTTTTTACCAACTCGTTTGACAAAACCGAGCATCTTATTGCTATCTTTTACCACCTGATCGATGTGGCTGATAAAGTTTAGTTTCTTGTCAAGCGTGATCCCCAAATCCCTTATTATAGAGACTTCTTTCAATGTCGATCCACCTAGTGTATATGATGACATAGTGGGACTCTTTTTCTTTGTAAATTTTATATGGTAACATTTATATTCATGGTCATGTTATTTAGCGCACACTCACTAATACTGGACAGGTCATTCTGTAAAAGTTGTGCTTCCGTCGGTGAGCTAACAGTTCTAAAAAGTTTCAAGTCATCTGCAAAAAGTAAACACTTTGAGTGTTTAACGTACTTGACTATGTCATCTATAAATAAAATAAACAGAATTGGCCCCAGGTGTGAGCCCTGAGGCACGCCAGATGTGGATATGTAAGGTTTAGAACAGTGACCGTCTTTGACTACTGTTTGTGATCTTTTTGTTAGGTATGACTGAAACCACAGTAATAAACCACCCGCGACCCCATAGTTTTGTTTTATTTTTAGCAGCAGCATAGAATGGTCAACTTTGTCAAACGCGCTGCTGAAGTCTGTATAAATTGCGTCTGTCTGAAGCCCCGAGTCCATAGAGTTAGATAGTTGATCAACATAGCACATTAAATTCGTTGTTGTGGATTTACGGGCCACAAAACCATGCTGCAGAGGAGAAATCATCTCCTTTATATGCCAGTACAAAAAAGGACATATAAGGGACTCAAAGATCTTAGAGAAAACACAAAGAAGTGATACTGGTCTATAGTTTTTAATAGAGCTGCTATCACCCTTCTTGTAGATAGGCACAACGGTAGCTTTCTTCCAGTAAGTGGGGAAAGTTGAGGATCTCAGTGATTCATTGAATATGGTTGTCAAAGGAGTAGAAAGACTCCTTGAGCACATTTTAACGAATACGGGAGGAATGCCATCGGGGCCCGCACTTTTGTTGACATCTATATTATTCAGTGACTTTTTGACCAAGTCTTCTGTAAGTCGTATCTCCGTAATTGTATTAATCTCCAAACTTGGTGAAGTAGTTTGTATGACATTATTAGAATGAAAGTTACTTGAAAACGTCGATGAAAAGTGATCAGCAAACAAATTACATATATCGGTGTTATTATTAGCATTTATGGTATCTAGGTGCATAACAGGTGGATAAGTAGATTTCTTATTTTTGGAATTCTTAATAAAGGACCACAGTAATTTAGGGTTGGAAGTAATTTTATCTTCCATTGAATTTAAATATATTTTGAAATCTTTTTTCATCTTTTTATCTATCCTGTCTCTAAGTAATTCAAACTCAAAGTAATCACGCGGATTGTGTTTTTTTCTGTATTTTGATCGACATTTATCTTTCTCACGAATCATTTTAATCAAAGCAGGTGTAAACCAGTTGGGATACCTCCAGGGCCGCGGTTTGGATTTCGGGACATACTGTTCGATAACCTTCCGCAAATGCCGATAAAAAGCCTCAACCATATCGTCAACGTTACCGTATGCCGATAGCTCATCACACCAATCAATACAACATAGATTATTATTAATAGAAGCGTAGTCCGCTCTCTTATAGTTGAAAGTACCGAACTGATTTGGTTTCAAGCCCTTTTTGCGAGGTGTATTACCATGACTAACCGCTATTTCTAGTGGTGGATGATGACTATCAACAGTGCTCAAGGGGTCAAGCGCCTCCGTTACGATTGGACCTAAGAAATTACTCAGTACCAGGTCTAATATTTTCCCGTTTGCATTTTCTACATGGTTAAGTTGATAAACTTCATTGTGTGCCATAAAGTCAAACAACGATAATGCAGATGGAGTTCTGCATACAGAAGGCGTTGTGAAGAGTCCCCCGTCATCACCTGACCATTGAATACCTGCGATGTTGAAATCACCAAACAAAATACATTCGTCCTCACATGAGCACAACCTATCACTTACAAAATCAAAGAAAGTATTGTACTCTGCAGACTTTACATTTGGAGGTATATAAACGACACCCAGGTTAAATTTCTTTTTGGTAGAAATACACACTGAAACCCACACATCCTCTATATCACTTACTATACTTCCCAGCCAAACTCTCTTAATTTTTGCTGAGTGGCTAAAGATGTGTGAGGTCTAGCGTTATCATGATGAAAAACCAAACCCCTTCTGTTGATTAATTCCGGCCGCTTTCTCTCAACTTCTTGCTTTAATCTCATCAGTTGTTCGCAGTAGAGTTCAGAATCGATGGTCCTGCCTGGTGGTAACAGCTTATAATGAATAATGCCCTTCCAATCCCACTACACACACAGCATCACCTTGTTGCGAGTTAATCCGGGTTTCGCCACAGTCTGTAAAGCCTGACCGGCCTTTGAGCACGACCTTTTTCGCACGTTCTTGTCGTACGTGATCCACTTTTCATCACCAGTTATCAGCTTCTTCAAAAATGGTTCGGTTTCATTACGTCGTAATAAAGAATCACAAATGAGTACACGGTTCATTAGGTTTCTTTCAGTGAGCTCGCAAGGTACCCAAATATCGAGCTTTTTGTGTACCTAGATTTTTTCAAATGCGCTAAAACTGTTTTGTGGTCAATTCCCAGTTCTTTAGCTACGTCGTAACTACTGATATGCCGATCTTGCTCCACTTTTTCAAAAATGGCATCCATTTTATCCGTAATAGGGCGACCAGAGCGACGTGCATCTTTGACATCAAAATTTTCGGATTGAAAACGCTTAAACCAAATTTGTGCTACTCTCACAAACACTGCACTAGGTCCATAAACGTCGCAAATTTTTTTCGCGGCTTGCGTTGCATTTTTACCTTTTTTGTAGTAAAATTTTAAAATGTATCGAATTTCTTCATTAGATTCACTCATCTTGACGGTACGAAAAACAATTGAAAATCACACATTTTCCTAATTTGAATTTGGAATTAACTTTTTTAAAATTTAAACTTTCAATGATACCAAAACCAGCCAGATACAAATAGTATAGCCAAAGAGATTTTATTACAAGTTCATACATACTATAATGCGAAAAGATTTTTTCCCCTAACTAATATGATGAAAAAGTTTTAGATTAAAAATAGTCCTTTCTTTAAATCCATGATTATTATTGTCTCCGATTAAGTTGTAAAATAAAAATAGCACTGTTATACAAAAGACTAGCTGTTCCCCGTGGTTTCACCCGCATTTCCGAGATAAAAAGTAGTCTTTAACCTTCCTCAAGAATTGGACTATCAAATGCAAAAAGTTCAAATCCGACTAGTAGTTCCAGTAGCGCCTTTAAACAAACAAAAATTCTCTTATGCTTCATTATATTATAATAGATAGATAATAATAATTATTTTAATATGTAGTACTTATTTATCCGATTACGAAAAATTGCATATCAAATACAAGTAGGTAAACAGTACAATATAATTTATATTTAAAATGACGTCATGTCAAAATTACAAAATGTACATTTACAACATAATGCAATAAGTATTAATTCTCTTCTTGTTTTCAAGGATAAATATATTTTATTGTGGATTTTTAGTTGCCAGGGCCCTGGGAAAATTTAATTTTTAATTTTTCATGTTTTATTATAAACTTACTTACCTATATAAAAAAAAACAAAAATATTTTATACCAAGCTAAATTTTTCATTCTTCAGAATATTTTAGTTATTAAGTACTATTGACAAAAAAAAACTTAAGAGTAAGAAGCATATATAAATTTATCTAAATTAAAAAAGTCGCTATCAAAAGGCAGCGTACCCAGAATGCTGGCGGCATTGCCAAGCTAAATTGATTGACAGTTACATAGAGTTGCCATAACAATGGAAATAAAAAAAATAAAAAAAAATATGATATCTCACATTACATTATTTATACTCTTGTAAAAAAAACAAATAATAATAGAACAAAACCAGTGCATATTGAATTAATAGCTAAATCCTCTTAATAATATTTAAATGTATACCATCTTTTGGACCTATAATAGCCCGTTTGGGATCGAATTCCATTTGCCTTGGAGTGTTTTTGGAAGGCTCCACTCGAAATTTCGATAGCATCTTGATTATACATACTCGAGACTGGATCTTCGCAAATCGCATACCTGACAAATATAAACAAAGGATTAGGTGAATCTGTTCGTGGATTACGTAATTTGTTGCAATCAGTTTCATATTGAAACAAGAGATGGTTCGATAGAGAGTTTCCCCCTTATTCAGACCTGCTTGGTTGCGGTCCCGATCGGTTAGAAAATCCGATTGAGTAGTCTACTGAATAGGATGGCTTCTATTTTTTCATTTAAGACTCCCATTTGGAATGAGGCAGTCGATCGGTACACCGGTACACGGTCATCGTAGCAATTGAATTCTGCTACTAACACAGCATCAGCCTAAATTTTACGAAACAAAATCGTCTTTTCCGATCTGATTGGCAACCGATTTTTTTTTTATTCAGTTTAGGCCCTAGAATGGTACTTATGTCGAAAATGATTCCATTTGCTTTACATAATATGCAGTTATAAGAACGTAGAAAAGTAATCAAAAAAACGATATATTTAACCGGTTTCCAATTGAAACTAACAAGTAACAAGTAGCAAACAAGTAACGTAATAGCCGCACTGGTAAACATCTCCTTTTTTTTGTCATGTTGTAATTAAGTGTAGTTTAGATTAGATATAAAATTGTTATATTCAATTTTGGTTCTTAGTTGCTGTTTTTAAGAGCCTTTTTGTAATACCAACTAATCTGTTATTATAAATCGATTACATTATATGACCGCTTATTTGAATAACAACATAAGCAAGGTCAATGGAACCAATTAGAGTAACTAGAAACCTCTACCATGCCACAAAATGTACCCTGTTCAATAGAAAAAATAAATTGGATGCTTGTGAGTCAATGACGCATAAACGGTTGAACGGATTTGGATGAAGTTTGGCACAAAAATAGACCATACCTTGGAATAAAATATACAATATTTTTTTAACCTTGCATATCGGCAACTGCGGCACCCATGAGTAAATTATCTATATACTTAAATATATAGATTTTATTTTATATATTTATTTGTAAATATAAAAGTTCAGTGACTAGCAGATTTTTAAGTTCATTAATACAAGATTTAATCATTAAAATTTTCTCAATCATTTAATGGTCTTATCACCAAGTAACTATGAATCCCTCATACTTATGGGGTCTTCCTAACACCAAAACAATTACAACCAAAAATAACCACAATGGATTAAAATTTTACATTTGACTCACCTATGCAATTTCTGGGGCCAACTCCAAAAGGCATATAGGCGCAAGGATGTCGATCCCTTACATTTTCTGGGGAGAACCTCTCCGGATCGAATTTACTAGGATTAGGATAATATTTCTCATCATTGTGCACACCCATCGGCGTCACCAACACAGTTTGACCTTTCAATATAGTCACATCTGTACCTGGTACTTTGTAATCAGTTTGAGCATTTCTCTGTAATGGTTCCACTAGTGGATACATCCGTAGAGTTTCATCAAAAACTTTATTCAAATACGTTATCTCATTAATTGCATCGTAAGTTAATTGTCCGTCGTATTTATGTAATACTTCGTCTATCTCTGCCACTAATTTATCCTGGATATCCGGGTTTAATGCTAATTGGTATAGGAGGAAAGCCATAGTGGTGGCACTGGTCTCATACCCAGCTACGTAGAAAACAAATGCTTGCGCTGCAATTAAATCCTCGGTCAATTCCAAATGTAATTGCTTACTATCTTCGTTTCTCTTCGTGCCTATGATTTCACCTTGTTGTTTCAACTCCAATATTAAATCCATAAAATCCTTCCTATTAGATGGCTTACCGTTTCTTTGAGCAATAACTGTACGTACTAGTTCATAGAAGAAGTTTTTCACAAATGCTGGTATAGGTGTAGAGTTTAATTTCCTCAAAATACCTGGATACAACATTTCTAGTTCTAATGCGTAGTTAACTCCGAAAACTAACTTGTCCATCTTCTTTAGGGTATCTAGTTTATCATAAAGCGTGTCGATTTCTAGACCGAAAGCACAAGCGGAAATTGTTGCCATTGTAAACTTCTGTACAAGAGTATGTACTTCTTGTTCCGGATGCATTACACACTCAGTATTTAGGTATTCCACAAACTTGTCACCTCGCTCAGTTAACAAATAAAGCATATTCTTCAATTTCCCCGACGTGAAGAGTGGAGTGAATTTGTTTCTGAGCACTCGCCAAGTATCACCGTCTACACTGAATAGATTAACACTTAACCCATCCTCGCTGAACTGCACTCCGCGGTCAACAAATATATCGAAATCCTTTATCATTATATGTTTAATTATATTTAAATCTCTTATAAGCAGACTTGGCGTCGTCATTCGATAGATACCGACAACTTTTTCATTTGGAAATTCGTCATAAATCTCCTTGATGACAATACCTATATTCTTTCTGCGGTATACAGATTCTTTTAAATTTCCAAAGAATGCCACAGGTTCCGGACCAGCAACATTTCTTTGCTTCCAATAATTGAACGTGCGAGTAAAGTAGCGGTATAGAACGTAAGCTAATGCTATTATAGACAAACCTAAATAGCCCAACATTGTTATGTTGTTATATTGAACGATGACTTTAAACTGGTGTTCATTAAATTGTTGCTTATATATATACCCGCTTATTTTTATCTTCATCGTCATAAAATATTTTTATTAAGTAGTATAGCTACATACCTATACGTAGTTTAAGTCAATAATATGCAAGTCATCGTGCCTTTGCATTATATTATGTACTTTATATAAATATATAATCACAATAGAATGCTCTTGAATAATTCCTTATCTGTATTAAACGTAATCTTAAAAAAAAATATGTTGACATAACGGAAACCACGGCCATGTTACTAGGAAAGGAGCGCCTCTAAGTATCTCTGGGAAAATCAAATCTGAGCTGCAAAACAAGAAGTAAAACTGGTATGTTATTGCTGTGTGGGGACACCATTACCTTTGTGTCAAATATATTTGAACCGAAAATATCACAATGAATTCTCATTAAATTATCGCCAACATGACTTAGTTAAAAGTTACTAAAACTCACGAACTTGGTTGTAAACTTTTACCCACACTCACAGTGGAAATTACTCCGCAGCACCCTCGAAAATTTCACATTTGGAGGTACAACACAGATTTATTTGCATAAATTTTAAATTTCCATACACGCTTCACGGTTGACAATGACGGGTTGTGTAGACAGTATAATGTGAACAGTACATAAAGCTTATAGCTTTGTTGTTTATAGATTTGCGTAGTTCATCATTTTTATAGTGTTTTTTTGAGTTTGCACATACCTATATACAGTGTGTGTGATTGGGACATAGCCATACACTATCTACTTATTAAAAACTTTTTAATATTAAACTACTCATCAAAATTTCAATGCAATCGGATGTGTGGTCCATGGTCAGTGGTTCCCGGTATTAAAGTTAGGCTATACCCAATAAAAAAGCCTAAGTTACTTCATATAACATCAGCTATCTGCCAGAGAAAGTCCCATGAATATCAGTTCAACCGTTTTGGAGATTAGCCGGAACAAACTTTATTAAAAGTACCGTATACATACACTTACATAATTATGCATCGAGTAAAAACCTAATATTTTGTCATAAGACATCAATTTTATTTGTTGATATAGATAACATTATATGATATTCTTTCATAGTCATCCCCAATATATATTTTTATGGCCAAGAGTGTTTCATCTACTGAATTAAGTAAATTGAACTGTGACGATATACGTGTCCCCATATTTGTGAGCATAATATTTGAGAACTCAGGAATTTTGAAGATGAAAATGTTGAGGGATTGACGATTTAATTTATCATTTGTATGTAGGTACCTCAGGTTCATACTTTGCATTATTTTAATGACAAAGCACATTTATTTTTTAACGTATATAATTTAGTATAAAATTTATTATTTTAGCTTTTTTTATTATTCATCATGTGTTTATAAAATAACTTAACTTTTTTATAATGAAGTAATTTATTTAGAACAAATATTTACAATCAATGTATAAAATACAAACTATGATATATAGAAAACATCCTCAAAGCCCTCGCTGCTGTCGATAGGCAAGGTTCCCAACAGGCTGGCAGCGATCCCTTTTTGGATGGCCAAGCATAACTTTACTAAATTTACTATAACATATAGAAGATTAATAAAATTAAAAACTATAAATAAAAAAAATGCTCCAAATCGCTATCGAGCGGAAGTGTGCCAAAAGGGTGGCAGCCTTGCCACGCTGAAAGGCAGTGCCAATTAAGCCAGCCCTCTTGTCACGGGAAGCCTATTAAAATTTGCCGACCTTTATAAAGCCTAGAAGGCAACTGGCTCTCAAGTGCGACTGCCGGAACACACCAGTAGGGACTTGCCGACAGATTTTTAAGTTGAGGGATGAATTTATTTAAAAAAAAAAAGCAATACTACTAGCACAGCGTGATTACATAGAGTTACGTAGACTGTGCTTCTAGTTACTTGCAGATAAAGGCGATGATAGCAGTGGTAGTGACGTCGAATGCCGTAACGAAGGTCGCGGGTTTGAATCCTACGATGTTTTCCATCGTGACGAAACCATAGCACGTGGTAAGGTAGATTTTTTTTTTGTAAAAGCTTAGAGAGACAGAGGATTTTCAGGCAAACCGAGTTAGATTACTACTAAATGAACACTTATAAAAAACAATCATTGGAAAAGTACGAGTACATACATATTACTTTTACAATAATATTTGTCTTAATTGTTGAGGTATTGAGAAAATGGCAAATTCTAGCAGACATTTAGCAGGGGCTAATGTGAAACATATTTTTAGAACGTGAAATACACGCCGATTTCCCCAAGTAAGCTAATATTTTAAGCAAGATAACAATATGTCTACGGAGCTATAAGGATGTCACCTATCGCCAGACACTTATGAGACACATGAGAGCCAGTCTTTTCAAGGCTTTGTGCTTACCACCTTCGGCCACACCACATCACTAACGCATGATAAGAGTGTGGTCATGTGGTCAAAAAATACTATAACAAAGTAAAAAACACTGTAAAGACTTGTACAGTTTCAATAGGGAGGGATTTATGTCCGTATTAAACAATTTTATTTCATTCTACGTGTTAGTTTTAGTAGGTATGCCAGTTTGTTTGCTCAATATCAGTAGCAGAAGCGATCCCCATAAGGTTGATATAGTCTTATTAGAACCGAAATGGACCCTAATATATTAATGCAAATGTTTGTGTGTGTGTGTAATGTTTGTTACCAATCCCACTTTTTATTACGCGAAAACATCAGATCCTCAGATCATCAGAGGTAGAGCATAGCAATATGTCGCTCAAAGAGCAGCTCGGCTGGGGAATTACCTCCACCTTACAGAATACTGCAGCCAAATAACTTATATTTGTGTTCCTGCGCGTGAGTGAGGTAGCCAGAGCTCATTGGGGAGGGGGGAAGGGTCGGTCGGCAACGCGTGAGTGATAACCCTGGTGTGAACCATCAGGCGGGCCGTATGATGGTTTTCCGACTATGTTGTATAAAAAAAAAACGGAAAAACCTTAGGGCAGATGGTAGTTATAGATATCGTCCTAATAATAAAGTAAAGTAGTATTGGGGGGCTAAAAAGGAAGCTCGAGCAATATTGCTAATGCAATTCATTTTTCCGATTTTACGGCAGATTAATCAATACCAAATCTTTTGATGAATTAAATTGTATACCTATGTGACTATTTGTAGTGGCTATTTTAAGTTAAACATATTGAAATAAGTAGGATCTGCCGAGAATTCCAAAAATTAATTGCTTTAGCAATAATGCTCGGGGGGCCAGGTTTGTACTAACTTCAGTAGCTTTGACGTTCATAAGTAGGTACCTTCCTAGGGCCTAAACTGAATAAATGGCTTTGACTTTGACTTTACTGGAAATAAATAAGTTTTCAGCGTAAGATCTTTTCAAGGTGTATTGGTTTGTTAGTGCTAACAATAACTTTGTATAACTGTTAATGTACTAAGTAAAGCCCACGACTTCGTTCGCATAAATCTCTTGTCAGCTCCGTGATAAATGGACGTACACTTCTACGATCACATCAGATTGCTCCGTATTGTACCCCTGAAAACGATTCATCCCGCCAAAGGCTAGATATTTTGCTTATTTAGATTATTTAACGGACTTTTTTTACTTTTTAATTTTTAAACATTTAATGGAAAAAAGTCAACATTATCACTGAGACCATCCAAAAAAAACCTTACAGATTTCTTGCCGGTTCTTCTCAGTTGAAGACGACTTCCGAACCGGTGGTAAGGTTCAGTAGCTTCGACGTTTAATTTGATACTGGATCTGATGGCATCTGATAGAAGATAGGAGAGAACTTGTCATTTTAGTTAATGTAAAAAAATAAGTGATTATAAGTGCAAAATACAAAAAGATTTTTTACAATTTGATTCGTAAAAATCTCGAAATAAAAAAATAAATAAAAAAAAAAAACAGTTTAAATGTTAAGACAAAGAATAAAAATAATACAATATTAGTGAATAATACAATCAGTAAAGGTACCGTTCAATTTAATTATTTTTCGTAAAAAGGACTTATCACAAAGGTTAAAATGAAATACCATCTCAAATAGTGTTGAAAGATTGCATACATTGTTATTAATAAATGAAAAATTATAGGGCATGGGCAGCGTACGGTGCTGATGTTCAAATCTCAACCCATGACGTCACTACAGAATCAGGCTGTGAAGAAATGCTCAAGATGGCCAATGCTATGGGACAAGTAGACGCAATTTTCAACCTTGCTGTCATATTAAAAGATTCCATATTCCAAAATCAAACACCAGAAACTTTTAAGACTTCATTCGGACCCAAAGCACTTGCTACTATACACTTGGACAAGTTGTCGAAGAAACTTTGCCCCAATTTGAAGTAAGTTGATTTCTATTGTAGGCGTTGTGTGCTTACCATTTTTAGTAATATATATAGTTGAAATTGTAATCAACTAATCTAAAGTAAAAACACTACCAATATAGACTTCCAAGATAAATGATCAAGTTCAAGCATTTTATAAAACATCTAAATGTACATGTAAACATCAAATATTTTCTAAATATTGAGCATTTTATGATTTTTAATAACAAATCTAATTATGAAGAGATAATGATCTCTGATGCTGTACAATGATGACGTCCTCCTTCTTCCCATTAACTAAAAGGTAACTGATTTGGTTCCCTTATTATTTTCAAGAGAATCTTTGTCATAAACTATAAATACTTCAACAGGGACTTCGTAGTTTTCTCCTCTGTATCCTGTGGTCGCGGTAACGCTGGTCAAACCAACTACGGTCTATCCAACTCTGTGATGGAGAGGATCTGCGAATGGAGGAAGAAGCTTGGTCTACCTGCTCTGGCTGTACAGTGGGGTGCTATTGGTGATGTAAGTTATTTATTTTCTTTAATTATATTACGATCTAAATCTTTAAGGTTAATGTATAGATCAATGATTTTTTGGATACGAAATTTTGTTTAAACTTTGTGTTTAAAGATAGAATAACAACTTATAGTTACAAATGGGGATTTTTCATATATTTTTGATAATTTATTTCCACTACCAACAAGTTTTTTACTTGAACAACAAGCTGTTCCTCGCAATTTCACCCGCGTTCTCGGTATATTTTTTAGTTATTCTGCTATTTGGAACGGATGCAAATCCAACAAATCGAAGATCATAAAAATCGGCTCAGCCGTTGTTAAGTTATAAATGACATATAAAAAAAGTATAGATGTTCTTTTTCTCCGAGTAATAACTTACTCAACTAAATTATTCTAAAAATAAACATAAATTTAAATGATCAAGAGATTAATTATATTTTGATTCTTCAAAATCCTTATCACCAGGTGGGTCTAGTAGCAGACATGCAAGATGACGATGTCCAATTGGAAATCGGTGGTACTCTCCAGCAGAGGATCTCCTCCTGTCTCCTAGCTTTGGACAAGTTCATGAAGCAGGACTCTCCTATCGTCTCTTCCATTGTGGTCGCTGAGAAGAAGGCCGGAGGCTCTGGTTGTGGCAATATTGTTGACGCTGTTGCTCAGATTATGGGTATGAATTTAAGAACAATCTTAAATAGGGTTAGATATTTGATATATCGGAACAATACTGAGGTACTTGAGGTAGAGAAATGAAAGAAAGAAATACATAATTTTGCGCTCGTACACAAAAACAAGTAAAGCTTCATAAAAAGGGGCTGGATCTGGTGAATAGGTTTTAACTTTTCCGGTAATTGAATTATATTAAACTAACACTATGTAACATAGGTACCGTAAGCCGGTTTGTTTGTCACGATCAAAAATGCATTTTTTAAAATGTGAATTTGAATAAAACATTGATAAGTCAACCAACAATCATCAAAATACCATATTATTATCTTCCATCAGGTATCAAAGATTTGAAGACAGTATCACAACAAGTATCTCTAGCCGAATTGGGTATGGACAGTATGATGGCAGTTGAAATCAAACAAACACTTGAGAGAGAGTTTGAGGTGTTCCTCACTGCTCAAGATATCAGAACATTGACTTTCGCCAGGTAAACATTCTACCTTTTTTTTGTATTTTTATCAGCCTGTCTAGCTTCCACTCTCAAGTTGAAAATTAGTCGCCAAAATCAAGTGGTGCCAACTTCGCACAAAGGCAATCCAAAGCCATGACTTTTGCCAAACCTAACCCATATTATCTTGATTTTGATTTTCTCTATAGGCTAGTAGAACTAACAGCTCAACGTGAAGCTGCAGCATCAACATCTGCAGCTCGTCCAGTGGCAGCTGACGGTGCCGCTGGTCTTCGGGTCATCATGAGGAACTTCGGAGAAGAGAACATCGTGTCTGAGCCATTTGTGTATATGCCTACTATGGTCACTGATGGAGTTGAGGCAAGGAAATTGGATTTTTTGGTTATGGCATAAGATAGTTTGGGGTCAGACAGCGGTGTTACCGAAGATATTATAAATAAGATTGCTAAATCACCATTATCAGCATCTCAGATACATTTACTGCTTAGTAAACTTCTAAATGCTTCATTAAAATAATATAGGCATGATAGACTAACCAGGGACTAGTTTTGTTTTTGAATTCATTTTGTATTATACTTCTTAAAGAGTTTTCTGAGACTCCTGAGTATTTTTACTCGGAAGTTTTTTAATTTGATAGTACCTAAAAAAATCTTTGCATATATAAACTATGACTTACATACAATGTTTGTTGCATTTGATAAATTTTGGCAAATAGA
This sequence comes from Tetheella fluctuosa, assembly GCA_951216915.1. Classification (NCBI taxonomy): domain Eukaryota; kingdom Metazoa; phylum Arthropoda; class Insecta; order Lepidoptera; family Drepanidae; genus Tetheella; species Tetheella fluctuosa. Next base: position 8,220,443 of record OX578233.1, on the reverse strand, counting down.
TATACTTCTTATAATTTTAGTTATCTTGTAGGGTGAAGAAGCAATCCACGTAATGGAGAGGGTCATGTTCATGCTGCCTGGTCTTGAAGGATGTGCAGCAGTGCTGGAACCACTCTGCCGTAGACTGAAGATCAAGGTCTGCGTGCTACAGCTTGGTATTGAGAACAAGAACGAGAATTTAGAACAAATGGTTTCCAGGTTACACCAGGTAAGTGCTTAGAAAGGATTATTATGACTTGATGATTTAAGGCGATGATAGCTCATAGGTAATGACTCCTACAATTAGCTTGAGCTTTCGGTGAAGGAAAACATCGTGAGGAAACCATAGCATAGTTTGGGGTCAGACAGCGGTGTTACCGAAGATATTATAAATAAGATTGCTAAATCACCATTATCAGCATCTCAGATACATTTACTGCTTAGTAAACTTCTAAATGCTTCATTAAAATAATATAGGCATGATAGACTAACCAGGGACTAGTTTTGTTTTTGAATTCATTTTGTATTATACTTCTTAAAGAGTTTTCTGAGACTCCTGAGTATTTTTACTCGGAAGTTTTTTAATTTGATAGTACCTAAAAAAATCTTTGCATATATAAACTATGACTTACATACAATGTTTGTTGCATTTGATAAATTTTGGCAAATAGATATACTTCTTATAATTTTAGTTATCTTGTAGGGTGAAGAAGCAATCCACGTAATGGAGAGGGTCATGTTCATGCTGCCTGGTCTTGAAGGATGTGCAGCAGTGCTGGAACCACTCTGCCGTAGACTGAAGATCAAGGTCTGCGTGCTACAGCTTGGTATTGAGAACAAGAACGAGAATTTAGAACAAATGGTTTCCAGGTTACACCAGGTAAGTGCTTAGAAAGGATTATTATGACTTGATGATTTAAGGCGATGATAGCTCATAGGTAATGACTCCTACAATTAGCTTGAGCTTTCGGTGAAGGAAAACATCGTGAGGAAACCATAGCATGGTGGTAAGGTATATACCCACCTAGCTACCACCCTGAAATTGAAAATCTGTTGCAAATACCTACTGGTGTGTTCCGGCAACTGCATTTGAGAGTCATTTCCTTACTAGGCTTTGTGTGTTTACCACCTTCGGCCTCATCATCTCTTACCATAGTGAGATTGTGGTCAAACACAGGCCTATACATATTATCATTTTGATTATAATAATTATTCGTTTATAATAAACTACTTATACATCTATAATCTTTATTGTTTCATTTCACAGTCGGTTAGATCTCGTCTGGCTCCTGGTGCACCGTTCTGGCTGCTCGGTTACAGTTTTGGTTCTTTACTTATACTAGAATTGGCAGCAAGGTTGGAAAGCGAAGGTATGTCTCCTCTATCAATCGCATAGATTTCATTAAATAAATATTGAATTTTAACCTATTTTGAAAGAGTTATTGATTTTATAAGTATAATTTCTTGAAAAAGTGATTCTTTATCAGCTTCTTCTTTTCTAATAATATCATCATGAACAATTGTTTTCATAGAATTTGGACACTTTTCTTAAATCTTAGTCATAATTTTATCCTCAGGTCTTAAAGGAACAGTCTTCTGTCTGGACGGAGCTCCCGACTTCCTATACGCTATCTTGACAATGACGATCAGTTTCAAAAATGATATTCAACTTCAGAATAGTCTCCTTTGCCATACAATTGACATTGTTGCCCCTAACAACGACGTCAGCAGAGAGTTAATGGAGAAACTAAACGAGATCGAATCTTATGAAGACAGAGTACAATGCACGATCAATATGTCACCTGTACAAAGCAAATATTCAAACAAATTCATTGCTGCTATAGCCACTGCCTGCTACGACCGTCTCAAAGTCGTTCTTAACTACGATCCTAAAACTATCAAGAAGCTCAAGTCTCCAATAATTCTTCTACGTCCCAAAGAGAACCCACCTTACATTGTATGTGAAGAAAACTATGGTCTCGATAAATTTACTGAGAGTGAATTAACCGTGCACTATTTGGAAGGTAACCACGTCAGTATAATTGAAAACAAAGATGTCGCCAATATTATTAACAGGGTAATATCTGATAGTGACGGATCTGGTGCTAAAGTTACCCAGAATGCTGTGACGAGCATTGTAGAGAACCAACGTGAAGTCCAAGTATAGGATGTTTATTTTTTTTATTTATTGTACGATACATTTTAGAGGCATTTAGAATTTTGAAGCAATTTTTTTTTTTATCCTATTTATTGTATGTGGTTTAGGATTTACAGGGATGTATTTTTGTATAAGCTGTATTCTGTTTGTAAGCGGCCCTATAATAAAGTAATTTATATTAAGTATTAATTTATTTAGTTCATAATGAAGTTGTAATTAATTTTAATGTCAAAGAGACACCAGTACCGAACAAAATATTCATTAAGGTCTATAAAATTTTTGATTAACTTGTGGGTTGAATTTTAGTTTGGGATTTCTAACATAGTTATAGTTTGTTAGTGTATTATCAAAACTAGAGTTAAGTACAGTTAGTAAATAAGTTGTGAGTTATTAGTAATTGGGTTATTGAAATATACGAATTTTATTAACAAAATTATGTTGTTTTTAATAAAACATCCTTTTACAAAAGAAATAATGTTGCCTAAAACCTGGTCTTGTTTTTTAAGTTATTGGCTGAAAATTGAATTAAGGAATACTTTTACTAAATATATTTTTAAATTCACAAGTCTACCCTCTGGCAATAAGCTATAGCTTTACTTTAAAAAAAATATTTTGAATATTAATTATAAACAAGAATAAGTTTTTTAGTCGATATGATAGCGTGTCTAACATCGTGGGTTCGAATCTTACAATGAGCTTTTCTTTCATAGAGAAATATTAAGAGATATAAAAAAACTTTGAACTTATATCGAAAGTAACTACATACGTTGCCTAAATAAATAAGTAATCAGTTCTAACTTTTAAAAAAATGAGTAGGTTGTAACAAAAATTTTAACCTTATAAACTCCCAAATTTTTACCATCCTAGGTACTAAATAAATTTATGTTAAAATTTTCTCAACGAATGAATCTATGTATATAGAGAATTTGCGCGAGGATATTTTTTTAAATTCCATTGCGATTACGAATAAGGCCTAAAATCAGACTCAAACGTTCGGCCAATTTGAACCTAACGAATTTCGGAATTCAGATTTCGTCAGCATGGAAGGGATGAAAGGGCATAAAATATTGGGTCTGATTCAAAGCGGATAATCGGATTGTAATCAGTGTTTGACAGGAATACGAGTAGTGTTGACAGCTGTAGTTTCTTTTTATGGTTTGAATCCCGGTATTCTACTATCCCGGTAATTAGTTGCGTAGTGGATCTGCAAGATATTTGAATCAATAGATAGGTGGCCATTTTAAAATTTTACGAATGTTCTAACGCATTACGCCATTCTAAGCGTCTATAAGACATAAACTTGTCGCCTACATAAGGTTACGCTTTAAAAACGTTATAAACTTTATATTGGTTCCTTAATTATTATTAGTTATTTATTGATAGACCAACGTGTTTTTGAATAATTTCAAAGCATATTTAATACACACAATAATACACCTACTTTCTTGTAATAAATTAAAAAACACAAACATGTGAATGAAAATGACGAAGGAAAATAATTAAACTATACTGGAGTAAAATAAAGTTACTAAAAAATGTAGTGAAATGAGAGCGGTATGGTGTTCGTTATTGCTGAAAGCTGGATAGTTGCGCCAAATAACATACGTACAAACCGGGGCATGTGGTCAACGCCTGCCGGGATAAACGAGCAAAGTGATAATCCCTCAACTTCCTGCTCTCATCTCTATGAGATGGAGTTTTATTTCTATGTAGCTATTCAGTAAGCTTTCAAAACAATAGAAAATGATTAGTTACTTTGATTAATAAATAATTGACTTCTTAAAGAACCAATGAAAAGTCATGAAGCAAAATTAACACATTACTTATATTTTATTTAATGAACGCTTTACGCCGAGAAATAAATACTGATAAACGATAAACAACCCCGGATCCCGCGATTATTCCCGCCACCTGGCAACACTAAACTGACGAATTTAATCTCTCAACGAAATGTCGACGAACAGGATCTTTAATCATTAATCATTTGCTTCCATTTATTCAATCTGACTTTGTGGCTGATCTTGATGACTTTATAAAGACCTGCTGGAATATTATGGATCAGTGATCTGGAAACCTACGAATGACTTAGTTAGTAGTAAGAGGTTTGGCTGTTAAGGCTGCCTGTCCATCGAGGTGGACCTAGGAAAATTTTCACAATAGAATTAGTTTATCAACGACGGAATGGAGAAGGTGAATGAGTGTTTGTTTATCTGTCTATTAGCAATTTTATTAAAAACACCTGAAACTATATATATAATATTTTAATGTCAAAGTGAGATTCTTTGTTTGTATCTTACTTACCTCTTCACGCCTCAAAGGCACAACCAATGAAAGAAAGAAAGAAAAGTAGAGAAACCTAGCACAGATTCATAGACTGACTCCTTCAGGGATGATTTTTCAATAACATTGTAACTCGTATTTCTTAACAAAAGCTTATATAGGTACATATGCATGACAACATCATGATAACATGAGGAATTATGGGTTGCCCATACTAATTTTCATTCCCTTTTCCACCCTCTTCAAGATTATTTTCTGAGACAAAAGGTAACTTATGTCCATCCCCAAGATACAACCTATCTCCTTACCAAACTTCATCAAGAACTGTTCAGCCGTTTTGCCGTGAAAACGTTACAAAAAACGGACGTATGTACAACGAACGACACATTCCAATTTATGATATTAGTATGGATAAATGTGTTTATCTAAATATATAAATAGCTAACTTACTTAACATATGATAATTAAAGTCAAAGCCATTTATTCAGTTATGAACGTCGAAGCTACTGAAGTAACCACCGATTCGGAAGTCGCCTTCAACTGAGAAGAACTGGCAAGAAACTCAGCAAAGTTACATTTTTTTATATATATTTTTGGACAGTCTGACAATATTGGCTTTTTTCCTACAACAACTACATTTAAAAGCAAACCACAATGGAATTTTCATAAACAATGTACCTAATAATGTTGTAGTTTACAATGTGGGAAGTTAGGAAGGATGTGGCCATAATATTAGAAGAGGGTAATATTATATCAGTGTGGGTACCTACAAGTTAGCTGCAAGTAGATCTTCAGGGATCCAAGTGGTCTATTTAATAGGATTACAAACTTACTAATTTCTCTGACCCTATTAATTAATATGAGACTAATACAGGGACAGCCCTCCGCAGACCAATGGGGTGAATTCAGTATATCATACTAAGATGACCGGTACATTAAATTATTTCAGGAACGTTATGGGAATCCAATAAACCTGACTTGTTTTATTACCTCATACGCAATGTATCGGTACAGTGGCAAAACGCACGTAGCGAAATGCAGAGCAGCGAGCCGTCGATCGCCCTCCCCGCGTCATTTGTTAGAGTATTTAAACATCCATTGCTGAATTTTTGATTTTAGCTGTTTTATTTATAAATTGGATAAATCGGATTGGCATGGCTAGGGCAGCGATGACCGAACTGAATCAAGTATGGGAAGACAGGAATATCATAAATCGAACTAAAATACACCTCGTTCGCACACTGGTGGAGCCGAGACATGGACAATTAAGGCCGCCCTTAGGAAGTAAATCGACGCCTTTGAAATGTGGTGTTGGCGTAAAATGCTGAGGATACCATGGACAGCTCGTCACACAAACATCTCCATCCTGCATGAATTAAAAATAGAGATCACTCAGCGTCTGTCTACAGTCTGCTTGCAACGCATACTGCGATATTTTGGCCATATTGCTCGTAGGGATGACAACAACTAAGCAACGAAACGAAACCGATGGAGACAGCTGGTTGACAATGTCAGAAGGAGCCACGATCCTCAGCAGTGAGGGATACGACTAGAGAGAGAGAGATTTACATAAATGGAGTGCTACGTGCTGCTAAAAAAACTATTAAAAAAAACCGGCAGTCATGGGGACTGCCGATAGAAGTGAAAACTATTAACTTAAGACTAATTGAAATTATATGCAAAAATTACTCATAGCTATAGATATACTATTAGCATGAGCATGTCGGTGACGCGAACCTATAAGTTTTTCCCCTCCAAAAACGCTCAACGCGGCTAAAGAAGTTTTCACTTCAGAAATATTTTTTTCTTGAGAAAATTTCCAGTGGAATATGATTCAAAATAAGGAGTTGAATGCACCCTGTCAGTTTGCGGAGGGCTGTCCCTTCAACTTCAATTAATGTTTTGTAACATTCATACCTTCGTAACTGCAGTGGCGTACCTAGGCGTGGGTGAAGCGGCCCCCTACGGCCTCGCACTTAAAGGGTCCTCGCGCAAAGCGCCTTTGTGGTAACTTAAAGCAGAACGCCATGAACTCTAAATAGTACGATTAGTAACCTATAAGACTTGGGTCTTTTATACTTATATAGTAGGCTAAGTAAGTATAAAGCTTTACCGAGGTTTCATCACTTTTTTTTAACTATGCATTTCAATATTTTCTTCACTATCATGAATGTCTCTTGGGTTTGTTTTTGTATTCACAAAAATATTGTAGGACCCCTGCATCGATCTTGGGTATAGGTACTGAAAGAAAAGGGCTTCGCTGAGACGATTTCGCTCACGTCTATCTAGTTTAGTCCACGCTATACGCCACTGCGTAAAGGGGGTCACACACGGCGAAGATACGATAATATTTTATCTTAAGATCATCATGAGACAGCATTATACTATGAAAAGAGAAGCAACGACATACCTCTTACCTACCTACTTTCCTTCTCTTTCGCTGGTATAGCACTGTCTCATATATCTTAATAACTGTATGAAACAATGGCTATGAAACTACAAGAAAGTTAGAACTTGTTCGCAAAGTGCCAGTGTTTAAGGTACCTTACCCGAGCTTGTTGGAACATGGTACATTTAACATGTCGGTGATAAATCAAACATGTTTGACATAACGATACGTGCGATAAATTCGCAAATCTATAGTGATTGCTGGTAGGACGTGGAGGTGAAAATGTATTGCATGTGGTAAATTAAACGCTATCAGTGTACACATAAATAAAATTGAAGTGTCTGTTTGTAATGTCAAAATATTAGCTTTTTACTAAATGCATAATAATATGAAAGCAATATACGGTACCTACATAAAACAATTTTTTTTTCAGATTTTTGTTTTTTCCGGCTAATCTCCGAAACGGCTGGACTGATTTTGACGGGACTTTCACTGGCAGATAGCTGATGTTATAAGGAGTAACTTAGGCTACTATTATTTATTGTACGCTAATTTTAATACCGGAACAGCTAGTATTCAATATTGATACTAGTGAGATCTATAGAATTGAAATAAGGACACGCTGCTAACGTTCTACAGCATCACTACAGCTGCTATCCTTCTTTTTCTCGATGTCCCCTGACAGGAAATACGTCTCTGCAAAAAGTGACAATAAGGCTCGACCTAAATAAATAATAATAATTTGTATTAGAATATTATGTAGAATATAAAAAAAAACTAATTTAAACGCATGAGCCACCTACGTGCCATGCCTCATAAAAAGGAGCTTATAACAATAAAAATGATTCAATATTTTATATGCTTTTGTCAATTTCATAAAAGCCTATGAAAGCATAATTGAATAAAAAATATTAATTTCACTGACTAACCTATTTGTTCGATGTTTTTAATTAAGTTTAGTTTTATAATAGAATAAGAAATAGTTAATACTAACAAAATTTAAAAAATAAAACATCATAATATTAGGTATAGGTAGATATTAGGTACACAAAGTAGGTAGATACCATTAATAAAAATGACGCCTGTATTTTTCTAATTCAATACCTACTCATAAAGGCGTTCACAACGAGAGAAACAAAAGCTGCACTTGAGAGCCAGTTTATTCTAGGCGCTGTGTGGCTACCACCTTCCTGTGATTGCCACTTCATATACCATGGGGAGATTTTGGTCAAATACGGTCTGTATAAAAAAACTCTGTATAAACCACATCCAAAACACATGTGACTACGTATCTCCAGGGCTGGTCCTCAAGGAGTCGTAAATAATAATAACCGTGACATTGGTTCCAATCCTCAGGGCTTACAACTCCTATTCTGTGCAAGGCATTCTGCTATTGGGTTATTCTTTACCGTTTTTAGGGTACCGTAGCTGAAAAGGCAAAAAACTAAACCTTTCTGAAATGAAATGAAAATAAGTAGGTAGGATTCAAAGTCAAAGCCATTTATTCAGTTTAGGCCCTGGGAGGGTAATTATGAACGTCGAAACTACTGAAGTTACCACCGATTCGCAAGTCGCCTTCAACTGAGAAGAACCGGCAAGAAACTCAGCAAGGTTACATTTTTTATATATTTAGTTTTTTTTGACAATCTGACAATGTTGGCTTTTTTCCATTAAAATGTTTTACTATTATCAAAGAAATATAACACGCATAAACACAAAATATGAAAAAAAAACTTCTTTATTGTCTGTCAGTCTCTCAAGATATTTTTTCTCAGGCTCTTAGCTTGTTCAAAAAGGTCTATTTTCGATTGATAGCGTGTTTTCGTGACAAGAGGGCTGGCTTGTATTTTGCCAAAAGAATTCGTATATTGTCATTCAACGTGGTAATGCTGCCAGCCTTTTTGGCACTCTTTCGGTTGGCAGCGATTTTGAGCAATTTTTTTATTTACCTATTATAAGTAGGCATTAGCTTTTAATTTTTCAGTTTGTAAGTATTTCTTAAATGTACCTACCTAGTTATATCACATAATTATTATTTTTTTAAATTACAAACTTGCTTTGTCAAAGCCATTTAGCTATGGCTATTCAGTTTAAATGGGGCACTTATGAAGGTCGAATTTACTGAAGTTACCACCTGTCGCTGTGATGTACTTACCCGTACACATTTTTTTTTTACATTACAAAGCTAGTTTGTACGGAACCGCCAGGGCGCGAATCCTACTCGCACTTGTCCAGTTTTTCTTAGCCCGTTCCTTTTCACAATCATTTCCAATGGAACGATCGGATTCAAAGTCGAGTGGGTTGAAATGGTCATTCAATGTTTTTGCCAAAGTCTGCATTTTCCCAGAGGTTTTAATCAGTTTCAGAATATTTACTCAGATAAGTATTTTTCTAGTGTGTGCACTTTACATTCCATGCCTTAATTTCTACCTTTTCGTGCTCTAATCTAAACCGAAAAAAAAATAATTGAATCGGTTACTTAATGTAAACTACATAGGGAACTTTTGGTTGTCACAATAAACCAGTTGTACGTCACAAATGTTCGTAAAATGGGCTTCATTGATAAATAAAAAATATATATTGCTGATTTAATCAGTTAAATTATTTTATGATTTTCAATATCATTTTCAATCCGAACGAAATAATGTCAGAATCGGCAAATATTTTTATAAAACCTAACATTTAAATTTAATATATTGCCATATTGCCTCGACTCCAAATAAAATTGCAAATAAGGCAGGAACTATATAATATAGAAAATTTCCTCATCAGGCAGGCAGCGTTTCCTCTTCGAATAAAAATGTATAAATTTACTGGAAATACTTTTTATTTCATTAAATTTGTTTAAATTGCCACAATTTTACTATTCTACAAATACATAAACTTCATTAAAGCGAGATATTCAAAGTAAATTTGTGACAGTAAATTCCTGCTCTAAACACAGGGCGTTGACCAAAGGTAGGGGTCTGTTAAAATTGCCACTGACCCCTGGGGTCAGTAGGGCTCCCAGTCCCACGTAATTAAAGGGAACTGTATAAATGTTTAAAGTTGAAATTCACTTGAAAGGGTTTCTTTTATTATTGTGTCGCCAGATAGTTTGTAAGTTTGTCAAATTGTATGTTCATTTTTACTTCAAAACATTGAACCTTGTCGAATAAAAAGTAATGTACTTAATCTCCTTTTGCCTTATACGCTACGTCCAAACTAATATTATAAATGGGAATGTGAGTTTGTTTGTTTGTTGTTACCTTGTCCTGATCTCTGAACCGATCGCGATGAAATTTGATACGTAGCTATGGCAGGGGTGGTGAAATGGCGGACCGCAGTCCGGACCCGAACCGCCGACCTATATTGGGCGGACCAAATTTTCACAAACAAAAATTTACAAATGGTTATTTTATTTAATCCGCGCACATCCAAACATACAATAATTTGATAATAATATATTAGTAACATTATAGTAGGATTTTTAGGAAAGGATCTAAGCTTGGTCGCTAGTCATCTACCAACCGGACCAAGATAATCTTTTATATTTTTTAAATGGATCCCTAATAAACCTAACTTTACTACTAACGGCTACTTTTTTCTCGAGAACGAGGGTGAAACCGCAGGGGACAACTAGTTTATTTTATTTTTTTACGTAAAAGTGTACAATATCTACAGACAGCCAGACAATGTTGTTGGCAGGAATAATTATTGAATTTAAAAATTGCCTTTACAGACCTAGATTTGACACTCCACTGGTTAAGGTTGCCTTTACTGATAATAGGAAAGAAACTCACTAATACGGTACTCTAAATGAACTATTAACACGTTGTAATATTAATTATAAAAGAAGCACCCGTAAGCAAAGTGTCAAAAGCACTTTACTTCCCCGCCCACCCATTTAGCCAATTAAAATGAAACTTTCATCTAAATCATAAACTGAAAACGAGCTATACAAATGCTAGGGATAAAATGAACCAACAAAAACTGTATAAAGTGAAAATGAAATCTAAATTAACATGAACTGGGATAGAATGACAAGAATAAAATGCCCGCTACAAGTCTTGTAGATCCGCAAAACATTTTTTTTTCTCCTTTAAATAAAGTAGGATTACACTGGTGACTGTGATAAGCGGAGCGATTTCTAACTTCGTACATAATAATAGTAACATTAGTTTTAAAGGTTTTTAAATAAATCAATATACCCCAGTATATTCATTCTACACAATCATCGGAACTTAAACTAAAAAGCTGCTTTCAGCTGGTTCGATTTTTTTTTAATATAACAAAGCCTGCAGTCGTGTTTGCGTTATCATATTTTTTTACAAGTATTCCGTAAAGACTGATGTTAGGCGATGATAGCTCAGTGGTAGTGACGTCGGATGCCTCGGCGGTCGTGGATTAAAATCCCACAAAGAGCTTCCAGTGAAGGAAAACATCATGAGGAAACCATAGCACCATATGGTACATTGTAGTAGCCGCCTGGATGGCTAACTACCACCCTCAAGTCAAAAAAATGTCGCGAGAGAGTTTATTTAAGAGCCATTGCAGTGCCTTCGTTCACATCATCGCCTACCATAGTGGGATTGTGGTCAAATACAGCCTATAAACAAATCCGCTATCCGCTCCGCTCTACAACAAGCCTCGAGTCTCACAGCTGGCTGTGGAGATTACTCGTGAACCAATCTTCGCAGCGAAGCAGTTAAGTAATTAGTTACAGCCATTTGGTCGCCCAACGTCCTATTGTTCACACTGTACGAATTTCCCCAGAAATTGTAGCATTTGGCGCATTTCGTACAGTAGTTGACTTAACTAAGCTTTTAACCAATTTTCGACAGTAATTATTGTCATTTTATGATGGAATTTGATGTTGGAATTATAAATTGTTTAAAATAGAATCAGTTGTTTTAATGAAAATAATGTAAAAAGGTCTAGTTTTTTGCTTTATTTATTTATTTATTTATTAGGACATCCAACAGCATTTTAATACAGTTTAACATAGTATTTTAAATTATATATCTAGAGCCAATAACAGGATATCACAACAAAGTGTAACAAACGTAAAAAATATAATAAAAATTCATTCAAATAAGAAACAGAACTACGAGGTATTTTCTTAAAAATAATAAAACAGTGTGATCAATTATCGAATTTAAGTGTGATTTGTGTATGACGTATGTGTGTAAATTATCTACTATGTGTGTAAGTTACTATAGGGATGTATGGGATTTTGTTAATTGTTAATTGTTTATAATGATTTGAAAATTAAAAGTAAGTATTTGACTAAAAAATAACCCAGTATAAAACAAAGTCGGGTTAGTTACACCATTTATAACTCAAGAACGGCTGGACCGATATTTATGATCTTTGATCTTTGTTGAATTTGTCTCTGTCCCGAATAGCAGAATAACTATTAAATCACCGGAAAAGAAGAATGTAACTTAAGCTGGTAAGTACTAGACATACTCGTACATCCGAGTAATGTAGGTACTCGTACAAATCTGTACTAATCCATTGCAATCCAGACGGATCCCTTTGTAGTGAACGGGGAGCGGTGTGCGGTGTGCGGCCCACAAATACATATTTAACAATGCTGTTTGCATAAGGTGGGTTTTGGGGTTCCGTAGAGATGACTAGAAGACTAGAAGGGGCCTTTATTTTTTTTGTTCAATGAAAATTTATTAATTTAATTTGTTTGTATAGAATCACCAACAAGAATGATACACCACACTTACAACACAACAAAAGTCTTCAAAACTGAGTACCATCTTAATTTATGGGTGATCAAGGCATGCACTCATAATGATCCGAAAAATAAATTAACTACATTACTAAAGATTTACACCCAGACAAAATGGGCCGACGTTTTGGCCGTAGCCGAAGGTTTCTAGCAAACGCTGAAATCGAACAAACTGTTACGAATGAACGAGAGCGCAGGGAAAAGAAAGAAAGAAAAATAAAATATATTGCATAAATAGTCAAATTTGAAGTGCCGATAGCCAATTAATCGGCTTCGGCCAGAAATTGACCTACCATCGGACGCTACATTTAAGCCACATCCATTACTCGTAGCCCTACATACTCCGGAAGTTCGAACAGTCCGCGTAGTACTTGTATTGTACTTTCGCAGGTCCGTTTACTGGCACGTCTCTTATTCGCAACATGTTTTATTTATTCGTTTAGGGTACGGTGACGATGTCTGAATTAATTCTTTGCTGAATTGAAATTACTTGAGAATCAGTTTGTTTTCAAAATGTGATCGTGCATGAATACGTAACATAAGAAACGCTGTATTTTACATTATAAGTTTTAAGCCTTTTATTTACATTATAAGTTTGACCACAATCTCAATGATAACTGACGATGTGACCAAAGGTGGTAAACACACAAAGCCAAAAAGTAACTGGCTCTCAAGTATTTTTATTAAACTTTTTCTAAATAAACTTATTTGTTTGTTGTCCTATCAGCATCTTAAGTCCTTTTACATACATCTTTATCTTATCATATTATAATAAATCATAACGTATTTGATAATGATCGTTTGCCAGACGCCGCGTCGTCACATCTGGCACGCATATTAGAAATACACTGGTTATGGCATTATAGTATAATTACAATGGTATGTTGATTTAATATGATTTCAATCAAGGCAGTGCCGTAACTAGGGCGGTGCTAGCGGTGTCTAGACATAAGACTAAACCCTGGAGGGGCGCCGACTTGACCAGACCCAGACCAAGTTTTGGGTCATGCATGTTAGTTAGGCGCATATAGAGAAGCTCGGACCGGGAGCGTAAAAAGCTAGTTACCAAGGGCGGATTTTTCTGGCAGAGTCAAAGGGGCAGGAAGGTAAAAATAATGAACAATAAGTGTTAAAAATAAACTTAAAACTACTTGTTTTTTTTTTATGTTTCCTGACAAAGATGTCTATCACTTCATAAGCGTTAATTTTTGTCACAATGTCTCGATGGATATGCATTAAAGCCAGTCCATTCAAACGCTCTTCTGTCATCCTGCTGCGAAACAACTCAACAATGTAATGTACTGAGATGGAAACTCCACAACCGTCTGGGGGGGGGTTGGGCACGTGCCTCTGTACCACTTTTGACTAACAGAATGCATTTATCAGTTTATAATAATGTTAACGGAAAGAACGCGCACACACACTAGTTCAGTCAAATTTGGGTGCAGTCAGTGCCCCGCAGTACATTGACCTATTTATTACCTACTAACATATGACGCTTCTTGCTCCCGCGCCTCGCTATCACGCCAGCCGTATTGCGGAATTGAAGTGATGATAATTTAAATTGATAAATAAACTAAAATTATCACGCAGATGTACTAAATAACATATAAATTAGAGTAAAGTTTCGTCAACTAATTTAATTTAATATTATGTTTACTTTTTTCGGAAACCCAACAACACCCGTTCTAAGACGTTTCTTCAAAAAATCCTCGACTCACTCAAGGAAATCGGTATTCTCAGTCGCAAAAATATTCCTCCACTCCATCCGACATGAAACTTTTCTCAGTCGAGGTGAGGAAATAACTGTCAAGCTCAAGGTAAGGTGCGTCGAGACCTACCTTACGGAACACTCAAGGAAGGTTTGTGCTTGTAAACAAACAATATTTGAAGCAAATTATTTTTATTTATTAAGTGACTTCATAATATCATAGATTTCCAAAGTTTTATAAATTATTTGTATCCGTACAATTACCCTGAACGCCGTTATTTACGAGATGCAGAATGCTGACTGATAGCATTATGATTGTTTTATTAAACTCTTTGTTCGACTGATTGATAGTTATAGATAAGTAAATAAGACGGCATCTGTCACCTTTCGAGTGACCATGGGCAAAGAAACATGGTTTTTTTATAATTCATGACGTATATGATGACGTTTTACCTCCACTCCGCCAACCTTATTCGAGGATCCACAACATGAGCTTGAATTTTAAATAAGAATACCAATTTCGAGGTAACTTCTTAGAATATGCGTGTAACAATAATACGATTTGCAAAATTTTCTTGATAAAACATTGATAAAGTTACTTTTCCAGAAAATCTCACATACTTAATTTTTTTTTTTAACGTTATTTTTAGACACAATTTTGACTACCTACTAACTTATCGTGCTTTGATAAGATTAGGAAGTGTTCTATTTTTAATAAAACAAGCATAAAATATTATAGAGGAAGGTCAAAATAATTGGGGAAAAAGTTTCTTCGCATTTTTTAAGAAAATTCAAAACATTTTTTATATAGTTTATTTACATTTAACTAAAGTATGTAGGTACCATTGTGTTCGATAACTTTTTGCCATCTTGTAGGTAGGGACATGATCCCGTTGCTATAGAAATTTTGGGACTTCTGATCAAAATACCGCGACAAGTGGTTTTGGCAGTCCTCTCGTGATGTAAACCTGACACTGCCTAAAGAATTCTGAAGAGACCGAAACAGGTGGAAATCTGAAGGTGCAAGGTCAGGACTATACGGCGGATGCATTAATACTTTTTATTTATTTATTTATTTACCTTAATGGCACACCAACAGCTTATAGGTATAACAGTATATAATATTACACGTCATAAGGTTTGGACAAACCTATTTACCAATAACAGGTGTGAGACAACATTCATGACTGTATTATACTTGAAATTTTGAACAAAAATTATATTAAAAAAAAAACCTTAAATTAAATTTAAATTAAATACTAGAATTAAATGTGCGAATTTATGTAACCCTTATCTTATTCAAAAACAATTAAATATTATTTATTATTTTGACAAAAACAACACTGTTATGCATCAAGTGATGACGGAATGGAGCCCAGTTGTAGGATTTGGCTTCGCCACCGTGATATGGTATCAGCATTTATATCAACATCTGCAGAGTTTTGAAACTCATTATATTTATTTTGGAGCCTATACAATGGCGAAAATTTGCCTACGTTGGACCTTATGAGATGCGGATGGAAAGTCACTTTACGGCGGGTA
Source organism: Tetheella fluctuosa (assembly GCA_951216915.1). Lineage (NCBI taxonomy): Eukaryota > Metazoa > Arthropoda > Insecta > Lepidoptera > Drepanidae > Tetheella > Tetheella fluctuosa. The sequence goes on along the minus strand of OX578233.1, from coordinate 8,204,659 downwards.
GATCTGCAATTGACCCTCGGGACACTAAAATTAAGATGCGCTAACAAGTATGGCTCGGAGATATTGCCCTTGACTAAGTTAAAGAGGAATTTAAGGTCTAGATATGACCTCCTTTGCCACAAAAAGTTAATTTTGAAGTGGTCAAGTCTCCTGTCATAATCCATGCGCCGGCTGGTACTGCTGCCATGATTTATGTTCTCTTTATGAACCAGGAATCTTGTAAAGGAACGTTGAACTTTTTCCAGACGATCGATGTGAACCTGGTAGGCTGGGTTCCAGACCTGACTACAATATTCGAGTCGGCTGCGGACCAGGGTGTAAAAAAGAGTTTTAAATGTTTGCAGTTTTCTGAATTTTTTACCAACTCGTTTGACAAAACCGAGCATCTTATTGCTATCTTTTACCACCTGATCGATGTGGCTGATAAAGTTTAGTTTCTTGTCAAGCGTGATCCCCAAATCCCTTATTATAGAGACTTCTTTCAATGTCGATCCACCTAGTGTATATGATGACATAGTGGGACTCTTTTTCTTTGTAAATTTTATATGGTAACATTTATATTCATGGTCATGTTATTTAGCGCACACTCACTAATACTGGACAGGTCATTCTGTAAAAGTTGTGCTTCCGTCGGTGAGCTAACAGTTCTAAAAAGTTTCAAGTCATCTGCAAAAAGTAAACACTTTGAGTGTTTAACGTACTTGACTATGTCATCTATAAATAAAATAAACAGAATTGGCCCCAGGTGTGAGCCCTGAGGCACGCCAGATGTGGATATGTAAGGTTTAGAACAGTGACCGTCTTTGACTACTGTTTGTGATCTTTTTGTTAGGTATGACTGAAACCACAGTAATAAACCACCCGCGACCCCATAGTTTTGTTTTATTTTTAGCAGCAGCATAGAATGGTCAACTTTGTCAAACGCGCTGCTGAAGTCTGTATAAATTGCGTCTGTCTGAAGCCCCGAGTCCATAGAGTTAGATAGTTGATCAACATAGCACATTAAATTCGTTGTTGTGGATTTACGGGCCACAAAACCATGCTGCAGAGGAGAAATCATCTCCTTTATATGCCAGTACAAAAAAGGACATATAAGGGACTCAAAGATCTTAGAGAAAACACAAAGAAGTGATACTGGTCTATAGTTTTTAATAGAGCTGCTATCACCCTTCTTGTAGATAGGCACAACGGTAGCTTTCTTCCAGTAAGTGGGGAAAGTTGAGGATCTCAGTGATTCATTGAATATGGTTGTCAAAGGAGTAGAAAGACTCCTTGAGCACATTTTAACGAATACGGGAGGAATGCCATCGGGGCCCGCACTTTTGTTGACATCTATATTATTCAGTGACTTTTTGACCAAGTCTTCTGTAAGTCGTATCTCCGTAATTGTATTAATCTCCAAACTTGGTGAAGTAGTTTGTATGACATTATTAGAATGAAAGTTACTTGAAAACGTCGATGAAAAGTGATCAGCAAACAAATTACATATATCGGTGTTATTATTAGCATTTATGGTATCTAGGTGCATAACAGGTGGATAAGTAGATTTCTTATTTTTGGAATTCTTAATAAAGGACCACAGTAATTTAGGGTTGGAAGTAATTTTATCTTCCATTGAATTTAAATATATTTTGAAATCTTTTTTCATCTTTTTATCTATCCTGTCTCTAAGTAATTCAAACTCAAAGTAATCACGCGGATTGTGTTTTTTTCTGTATTTTGATCGACATTTATCTTTCTCACGAATCATTTTAATCAAAGCAGGTGTAAACCAGTTGGGATACCTCCAGGGCCGCGGTTTGGATTTCGGGACATACTGTTCGATAACCTTCCGCAAATGCCGATAAAAAGCCTCAACCATATCGTCAACGTTACCGTATGCCGATAGCTCATCACACCAATCAATACAACATAGATTATTATTAATAGAAGCGTAGTCCGCTCTCTTATAGTTGAAAGTACCGAACTGATTTGGTTTCAAGCCCTTTTTGCGAGGTGTATTACCATGACTAACCGCTATTTCTAGTGGTGGATGATGACTATCAACAGTGCTCAAGGGGTCAAGCGCCTCCGTTACGATTGGACCTAAGAAATTACTCAGTACCAGGTCTAATATTTTCCCGTTTGCATTTTCTACATGGTTAAGTTGATAAACTTCATTGTGTGCCATAAAGTCAAACAACGATAATGCAGATGGAGTTCTGCATACAGAAGGCGTTGTGAAGAGTCCCCCGTCATCACCTGACCATTGAATACCTGCGATGTTGAAATCACCAAACAAAATACATTCGTCCTCACATGAGCACAACCTATCACTTACAAAATCAAAGAAAGTATTGTACTCTGCAGACTTTACATTTGGAGGTATATAAACGACACCCAGGTTAAATTTCTTTTTGGTAGAAATACACACTGAAACCCACACATCCTCTATATCACTTACTATACTTCCCAGCCAAACTCTCTTAATTTTTGCTGAGTGGCTAAAGATGTGTGAGGTCTAGCGTTATCATGATGAAAAACCAAACCCCTTCTGTTGATTAATTCCGGCCGCTTTCTCTCAACTTCTTGCTTTAATCTCATCAGTTGTTCGCAGTAGAGTTCAGAATCGATGGTCCTGCCTGGTGGTAACAGCTTATAATGAATAATGCCCTTCCAATCCCACTACACACACAGCATCACCTTGTTGCGAGTTAATCCGGGTTTCGCCACAGTCTGTAAAGCCTGACCGGCCTTTGAGCACGACCTTTTTCGCACGTTCTTGTCGTACGTGATCCACTTTTCATCACCAGTTATCAGCTTCTTCAAAAATGGTTCGGTTTCATTACGTCGTAATAAAGAATCACAAATGAGTACACGGTTCATTAGGTTTCTTTCAGTGAGCTCGCAAGGTACCCAAATATCGAGCTTTTTGTGTACCTAGATTTTTTCAAATGCGCTAAAACTGTTTTGTGGTCAATTCCCAGTTCTTTAGCTACGTCGTAACTACTGATATGCCGATCTTGCTCCACTTTTTCAAAAATGGCATCCATTTTATCCGTAATAGGGCGACCAGAGCGACGTGCATCTTTGACATCAAAATTTCCGGATTGAAAACGCTTAAACCAAATTTGTGCTACTCTCACAAACACTGCACTAGGTCCATAAACGTCGCAAATTTTTTTCGCGGCTTGCGTTGCATTTTTACCTTTTTTGTAGTAAAATTTTAAAATGTATCGAATTTCTTCATTAGATTCACTCATCTTGACGGTACGAAAAACAATTGAAAATCACACATTTTCCTAATTTGAATTTGGAATTAACTTTTTTAAAATTTAAACTTTCAATGATACCAAAACCAGCCAGATACAAATAGTATAGCCAAAGAGATTTTATTACAAGTTCATACATACTATAATGCGAAAAGATTTTTTCCCCTAACTAATATGATGAAAAAGTTTTAGATTAAAAATAGTCCTTTCTTTAAATCCATGATTATTATTGTCTCCGATTAAGTTGTAAAATAAAAATAGCACTGTTATACAAAAGACTAGCTGTTCCCCGTGGTTTCACCCGCATTTCCGAGATAAAAAGTAGTCTTTAACCTTCCTCAAGAATTGGACTATCAAATGCAAAAAGTTCAAATCCGACTAGTAGTTCCAGTAGCGCCTTTAAACAAACAAAAATTCTCTTATGCTTCATTATATTATAATAGATAGATAATAATAATTATTTTAATATGTAGTACTTATTTATCCGATTACGAAAAATTGCATATCAAATACAAGTAGGTAAACAGTACAATATAATTTATATTTAAAATGACGTCATGTCAAAATTACAAAATGTACATTTACAACATAATGCAATAAGTATTAATTCTCTTCTTGTTTTCAAGGATAAATATATTTTATTGTGGATTTTTAGTTGCCAGGGCCCTGGGAAAATTTAATTTTTAATTTTTCATGTTTTATTATAAACTTACTTACCTATATAAAAAAAAACAAAAATATTTTATACCAAGCTAAATTTTTCATTCTTCAGAATATTTTAGTTATTAAGTACTATTGACAAAAAAAAACTTAAGAGTAAGAAGCATATATAAATTTATCTAAATTAAAAAAGTCGCTATCAAAAGGCAGCGTACCCAGAATGCTGGCGGCATTGCCAAGCTAAATTGATTGACAGTTACATAGAGTTGCCATAACAATGGAAATAAAAAAAATAAAAAAAAATATGATATCTCACATTACATTATTTATACTCTTGTAAAAAAAACAAATAATAATAGAACAAAACCAGTGCATATTGAATTAATAGCTAAATCCTCTTAATAATATTTAAATGTATACCATCTTTTGGACCTATAATAGCCCGTTTGGGATCGAATTCCATTTGCCTTGGAGTGTTTTTGGAAGGCTCCACTCGAAATTTCGATAGCATCTTGATTATACATACTCGAGACTGGATCTTCGCAAATCGCATACCTGACAAATATAAACAAAGGATTAGGTGAATCTGTTCGTGGATTACGTAATTTGTTGCAATCAGTTTCATATTGAAACAAGAGATGGTTCGATAGAGAGTTTCCCCCTTATTCAGACCTGCTTGGTTGCGGTCCCGATCGGTTAGAAAATCCGATTGAGTAGTCTACTGAATAGGATGGCTTCTATTTTTTCATTTAAGACTCCCATTTGGAATGAGGCAGTCGATCGGTACACCGGTACACGGTCATCGTAGCAATTGAATTCTGCTACTAACACAGCATCAGCCTAAATTTTACGAAACAAAATCGTCTTTTCCGATCTGATTGGCAACCGATTTTTTTTTTATTCAGTTTAGGCCCTAGAATGGTACTTATGTCGAAAATGATTCCATTTGCTTTACATAATATGCAGTTATAAGAACGTAGAAAAGTAATCAAAAAAACGATATATTTAACCGGTTTCCAATTGAAACTAACAAGTAACAAGTAGCAAACAAGTAACGTAATAGCCGCACTGGTAAACATCTCCTTTTTTTTGTCATGTTGTAATTAAGTGTAGTTTAGATTAGATATAAAATTGTTATATTCAATTTTGGTTCTTAGTTGCTGTTTTTAAGAGCCTTTTTGTAATACCAACTAATCTGTTATTATAAATCGATTACATTATATGACCGCTTATTTGAATAACAACATAAGCAAGGTCAATGGAACCAATTAGAGTAACTAGAAACCTCTACCATGCCACAAAATGTACCCTGTTCAATAGAAAAAATAAATTGGATGCTTGTGAGTCAATGACGCATAAACGGTTGAACGGATTTGGATGAAGTTTGGCACAAAAATAGACCATACCTTGGAATAAAATATACAATATTTTTTTAACCTTGCATATCGGCAACTGCGGCACCCATGAGTAAATTATCTATATACTTAAATATATAGATTTTATTTTATATATTTATTTGTAAATATAAAAGTTCAGTGACTAGCAGATTTTTAAGTTCATTAATACAAGATTTAATCATTAAAATTTTCTCAATCATTTAATGGTCTTATCACCAAGTAACTATGAATCCCTCATACTTATGGGGTCTTCCTAACACCAAAACAATTACAACCAAAAATAACCACAATGGATTAAAATTTTACATTTGACTCACCTATGCAATTTCTGGGGCCAACTCCAAAAGGCATATAGGCGCAAGGATGTCGATCCCTTACATTTTCTGGGGAGAACCTCTCCGGATCGAATTTACTAGGATTAGGATAATATTTCTCATCATTGTGCACACCCATCGGCGTCACCAACACAGTTTGACCTTTCAATATAGTCACATCTGTACCTGGTACTTTGTAATCAGTTTGAGCATTTCTCTGTAATGGTTCCACTAGTGGATACATCCGTAGAGTTTCATCAAAAACTTTATTCAAATACGTTATCTCATTAATTGCATCGTAAGTTAATTGTCCGTCATATTTATGTAATACTTCGTCTATCTCTGCCACTAATTTATCCTGGATATCCGGGTTTAATGCTAATTGGTATAGGAGGAAAGCCATAGTGGTGGCACTGGTCTCATACCCAGCTACGTAGAAAACAAATGCTTGCGCTGCAATTAAATCCTCGGTCAATTCCAAATGTAATTGCTTACTATCTTCGTTTCTCTTCGTGCCTATGATTTCACCTTGTTGTTTCAACTCCAATATTAAATCCATAAAATCCTTCCTATTAGATGGCTTACCGTTTCTTTGAGCAATAACTGTACGTACTAGTTCATAGAAGAAGTTTTTCACAAATGCTGGTATAGGTGTAGAGTTTAATTTCCTCAAAATACCTGGATACAACATTTCTAGTTCTAATGCGTAGTTAACTCCGAAAACTAACTTGTCCATCTTCTTTAGGGTATCTAGTTTATCATAAAGCGTGTCGATTTCTAGACCGAAAGCACAAGCGGAAATTGTTGCCATTGTAAACTTCTGTACAAGAGTATGTACTTCTTGTTCCGGATGCATTACACACTCAGTATTTAGGTATTCCACAAACTTGTCACCTCGCTCAGTTAACAAATAAAGCATATTCTTCAATTTCCCCGACGTGAAGAGTGGAGTGAATTTGTTTCTGAGCACTCGCCAAGTATCACCGTCTACACTGAATAGATTAACACTTAACCCATCCTCGCTGAACTGCACTCCGCGGTCAACAAATATATCGAAATCCTTTATCATTATATGTTTAATTATATTTAAATCTCTTATAAGCAGACTTGGCGTCGTCATTCGATAGATACCGACAACTTTTTCATTTGGAAATTCGTCATAAATCTCCTTGATGACAATACCTATATTCTTTCTGCGGTATACAGATTCTTTTAAATTTCCAAAGAATGCCACAGGTTCCGGACCAGCAACATTTCTTTGCTTCCAATAATTGAACGTGCGAGTAAAGTAGCGGTATAGAACGTAAGCTAATGCTATTATAGACAAACCTAAATAGCCCAACATTGTTATGTTGTTATATTGAACGATGACTTTAAACTGGTGTTCATTAAATTGTTGCTTATATATATACCCGCTTATTTTTATCTTCATCGTCATAAAATATTTTTAATAAGTAGTATAGCTACATACCTATACGTAGTTTAAGTCAATAATATGCAAGTCATCGTGCCTTTGCATTATATTATGTACTTTATATAAATATATAATCACAATAGAATGCTCTTGAATAATTCCTTATCTGTATTAAACGTAATCTTAAAAAAAAATATGTTGACATAACGGAAACCACGGCCATGTTACTAGGAAAGGAGCGCCTCTAAGTATCTCTGGGAAAATCAAATCTGAGCTGCAAAACAAGAAGTAAAACTGGTATGTTATTGCTGTGTGGGGACACCATTACCTTTGTGTCAAATATATTTGAACCGAAAATATCACAATGAATTCTCATTAAATTATCGCCAACATGACTTAGTTAAAAGTTACTAAAACTCACGAACTTGGTTGTAAACTTTTACCCACACTCACAGTGGAAATTACTCCGCAGCACCCTCGAAAATTTCACATTTGGAGGTACAACACAGATTTATTTGCATAAATTTTAAATTTCCATACACGCTTCACGGTTGACAATGACGGGTTGTGTAGACAGTATAATGTGAACAGTACATAAAGCTTATAGCTTTGTTGTTTATAGATTTGCGTAGTTCATCATTTTTATAGTGTTTTTTTGAGTTTGCACATACCTATATACAGTGTGTGTGATTGGGACATAGCCATACACTATCTACTTATTAAAAACTTTTTAATATTAAACTACTCATCAAAATTTCAATGCAATCGGATGTGTGGTCCATGGTCAGTGGTTCCCGGTATTAAAGTTAGGCTATACCCAATAAAAAAGCCTAAGTTACTTCATATAACATCAGCTATCTGCCAGAGAAAGTCCCATCAAAATCAGTTCAACCGTTTTGGAGATTAGCCGGAACAAACTTTTTTAAAAGTACCGTATACATACACTTACATAATTATGCATCGAGTAAAAACCTAATATTTTGACATAAGACATCAATTTTATTTGTTGATATAGATAACATTATATAATATTCTTTCATAGTCATCACCAATATATTTTTTATGACCAAGAGTGTTTCATCTACTGAATTAAGTAAATTGAACTGTGACGGTATACGTGTCCCCATATTTGTGAGCATAATATTTGAGAACTCAGGAATTTTGAAGATGAAAATGTTGAGGGATTGACGATTTAATTTATTATTTGTATGTACCTCAGGTTCATACTTTGCATTATTTTAATGACTAAGCACATTTATTTTTTATCGTATATAATTTAGTATAAAATTTATTATTTTAGTTTTTTTTATTATTCATCATGTGTTTATAAAATAACTTAACTTTTTTATAATGAAGTAATTTATTTAGAACAAATATTTACAATCAATGTATAAAATACAAACTATGATATATAGAAAACATCCTCAAAGCCCTCGCTGCTGTCGATAGGCAAGGTTCCCAACAGGCTGGCAGCGATCCCTTTTTGGATGGCCAAGCATAACTTTACTAAATTTACTATAACATATAGAAGATTAATAAAATTAAAAACTATAAATAAAAAAAATGCTCCAAATCGCTATCGAGCGGAAGTGTGCCAAAAGGGTGGCAGCACTGCCACGCTGAAAGGCAGTGCCAATTAAGCCAGCCCTCTTGTCACGGGAAGCCTATTAAAATTTGCCGACCTTTATAAAGCCTAGAAGGCAACTGGCTCTCAAGTGCGACTGCCGGAACACACCAGTAGGGGCTTGCTGACAGATTTTTAAGTTGAGGGATGAATTTATTTAAAAAAAAAAAAGCAATACTACTAGCACAGCGTGATTACATAGAGTTACGTAGACTGTGCTTCTAGTTACTTGCAGATAAAGGCGATGATAGCAGTGGTAGTGACGTCGAATGCCGTAACGAAGGTCGCGGGTTTGAATCCTACGATGTTTTCCATCGTGACGAAACCATAGCACGTGGTAAGGTAGATTTTTTTTTTGTAAAAGCTTAGAGAGACAGAGGATTTTCAGGCAAACCGAGTTAGATTACTACTAAATGAACACTTATAAAAAACAATCATTGGAAAAGTACGAGTACATACATATTACTTTTACAATAATATTTGTCTTAATTGTTGAGGTATTGAGAAAATGGCAAATTCTAGCAGACATTTAGCAGGGGCTAATGTGAAACATATTTTTAGAACGTGAAATACACGCCGATTTCCCCAAGTAAGCTAATATTTTAAGCAAGATAACAATATGTCTACGGAGCTATAAGGATGTCACCTATCGCCAGACACTTATGAGACACATGAGAGCCAGTCTTTTCAAGGCTTTGTGCTTACCACCTTCGGCCACACCACATCACTAACGCATGATAAGAGTGTGGTCATGTGGTCAAAAAATACTATAACAAAGTAAAAAACACTGTAAAGACTTGTACAGTTTCTATAGGGAGGGATTTATGTACGCATTAAACAATTTTATTTCATTCTACGTGTTAGTTTTAGTAGGTATGCCAGTTTGTTTGCTCAATATCAGTAGCAGAAGCGATCCCCATAAGGTTGATATAGTCTTATTAGAACCGAAATGGACCCTAATATATTAATGCAAATGTTTGTGTGTGTGTGTAATGTTTGTTACCAATCCCACTTTTTATTACGCGAAAACATCAGATCCTCAGATCATCAGAGGTAGAGCATAGCGATATGTCGCTCAAAGAGCAGCTCGACTGGGGAAGTACCTCCACCTTACAGAATACTGCAGCCAAATAACTTATAGTTGTGTTCCTGCGCGTGAGTAAGGTCGCCAGAGCTCATCGGGGAGGGGGGAAGGGTCGGTCGGCAACGCGTGAGTGATAACCCTGGTGTGAATCATCAGGCGGGCCGTATGATGGTTTTCCGACTATGTTGTATAAAAAAAAAACGGAAAAACCTTAGGGCAGATGGTAGTTATAGATATCGTCCTAATAATAAAGTAAAGTAGTATTGGGGGGCTAAAAAGGAAGCTCGAGCAATATTGCTAATGCAATTCATTTTTCCGAATTTACGGCAGATTAATCAATACCAAATCTTTTGATGAATTAAATTGTATACCTATGTGACTATTTGTAGTGGCTATTTTACGTAAAACATATTGAAATAAGTAGGATCTGCCGAGAATTCCAAAAATTAATTGCTTTAGCAATAATGCTCGGGGGGCCAGGTTTGTACTAACTTCAGTAGCTTTGACGTTCATAAGTAGGTACCTTCCTAGGGCCTAAACTGAATAAATGGCTTTGACTTTGACTTTACTGGCAATAAATAAGTTTTCAGCGTAAGATCTTTTCAAGGTGTATTGGTTTGTTAGTGCTAACAATAACTTTGTATAACTGTTAATGTACTAAGTAAAGCCCACGACTTCGTTCGCATAAATCTCTTGTCAGCTCCGTGATAAATGGACGTACACTTCTACGATCACATCAGATTGCTCCGTATTGTACCCCTGAAAACGATTCATCCCGCCAAAGGCTAGATATTTTGCTTATTTAGATTATTTAACGGACTTTTTTTACTTTTTAATTTTTAAACATTTAATGGAAAAAAGTCAACATTATCACTGAGACCATCCAAAAAAAACTTTACAGATTTCTTGCCGGTTCTTCTCAGTTGAAGACGACTTCCGAACCGGTGGTAAGGTTCAGTAGCTTCCACGTTCATAAGTGCCCTCCTACAGCCTAAACTGAATAAATGGCTTTGACTTTACTGAATCTGAAAAACCTGAATTAAATCCCTCTATTCTTTTTCGCTTGAAGTCAAGTTATATTTTCAAAAGTACATAAAATATATTCAAACTAGAATCTATTTTCACTCTTGATTCTTATCACTGTCGAATAGGTGAAGGTGATCCAATATACATGCAAATTTTGGGGAGATACCAACAAATTGTGTTTGGTGTGGCACGACGTCTACACGCGGCGAGCAATCTCGGCATTGTCTGACCAAAATAAAGATGTTTAAAAATGTTATTATGTGTTCGAAATATTTTTATAATTCTGTCACCGGCTACAGCTGCAGCTGCTGTCAGCGCCAGTAACCACTTACTATCTGGTGAACCACCTCCTGCATATTTGTTGTACTATAAATAAAGTGTATACTTCAAGGCAAGGGCGGATTTAGGAAGCCCCACCCCCCAGACGGTTGTGGAGAAACATAAAATAAAACTTATTTTAACGTATGCAAAGACAGCGCGAGTCGCTAGTTTTTAAATAAAATATAAAATTTTCGTAATTTAGTGAGATAACTAAAAGTGCACTAGCTATGCCTGCGGTTTCTTTCATCCACATTGGAAAGGTAAAATTATTACGAAAAGCTACCTAAAAAAACAAATTCCGTAAATACTTTATTTAACATTTTTATTTTAGGATATGTATTCACAAACTAGTGTTATTCGTCGTACAGTTATTATCAAAATTAATCTAAAACTTATTTTATAAAATGTCTAGTCTAAATACTAATTAATTATTATTATTTATTACGAAATTTAAGTAGCGATTTTTAAGTTTAAAAAAAAATATTCAAATAGTCAAAAAATAATTGCAGTCTGATAGAGTTTGTTTCCATTATAACATTGAAATTAAATACATGCTCAATAATTAACATGAAATTTATTTAAGAAAATCATTCGTATACTATTGTACCTTTAGAATTCATGAAGATTTTTAAACAGAATGGTATTTTTTATTGCAAACATTCAAATGTCAATTCCAAATTCTAAATTTAAACAAAAATAAAGTCTGGATTCGTGCAACAATCGCTCTTCTTGTCTAGATTGTGTTCAGCCTTGACCCATTTCCCGTGACAATGTGGCGCCACAAGCGCGTAGAAGCGTGTCGTGTGGCCAGCCACGCCGTGCCCACTGCACCGCCACTTGAGGTCGCGACGGAGAGCTGTCGTCTCGCACATCACACATACCGTGGCGCCTGATGGAATGGAAACAGTAACTTGTTAATACATATTATGAAAGAATAAAAGTCTGTTTCACAATTTGTCGATAAGGTCCTGGTTGATTACCTATCTGGTATATTATTATGTATATTGTTTAATTCTGTTCTAAAGAAAGAGACTGCATTATCAGATATCTGTCAGATAAGCTATCCGGAACTTGTGAACTCTTCGTGTATGATAAGGAGGATTTTTGCCATTTATTTTTTCAATTTTCTTTTTATAATTCTTTTTATGATTTTTAATTACCAATCTAACCATAAAGAGTGGAACTTTTGATGCTACATAATAATTAAAAAAAAAACTAATTACCTACACATTATACAAATATAAACAATTATAACTAAAAAGGAAGACCGTCACCAAATGGGTAATAATAGGGTATTTGACTGACATTCAAATCAGCAACTTTTTATGTCAAAACGATAGGTTTACATGGAGTTTTGTATGAAATACAAGCATGTGACGTCATAATTATATAGCATACTCTTTATGGTTAGATTGGTCATTAAAAGTCATAATAAGGATAAATTTAATAAAATAATCGTGGTTTCCCCTTTTTTTTAGATGTTTTATACATTGGTTAGTGTTGGATAATTTATTTCGAATATAGGCAAATACCCTATTATGTAAGTAATAAATCCAACTAAACTTAACTGTTTCACGATTCCAAATGATGATAGAGAAAAACTCAAGGGCTGTACAGCACTGCGACTGTGTTTAAGTCTGATGAAATTAATTATTGAGCATAATCAGACGCCATTAAGCTCTCAAAGGTATTTCTACTAGCTAAAATACTTCAAAAATATAAAAATGCACGTTTATACTACGTAGAATAAAAACACATGAGCAACTCTTTAATCTATGAGCTAGCCTTCGCAACCACACGAGCGCCGTTTGTCATAGCATTTTTACAAATAAATTGGAGACAGACCAAAACTCACCTTCTCTCAACGGCTTATAGTCGGAATCAGTATGGCAAGCCTTCGAGACCTTGGTCACCTCGAACTGAGCACAGTACCTGAAACCATTTCCGGTCAATACATCGCGAAATTGAAACATATAACAATGAAATAGAACGAAACAATGTTTTCAAACGACGATTTATGTTAGAGGAAATGAAGATTTTGGCAACTTTTTTTCGGATCGAGTGATTTTTCCTGTATCACTTGATAACGTTTATTGAAAAATACGTAAACAGGATGCAAAATAATAAGGATTTTGTCCGGCTTAACTGTGATTTGGAGGCACACGTCATTAGAACAGGAATATCCATCTATCTATTGGCACAATTAATTAATTCTGTTTTATTAGGTACTAGGTACACCTGTCGTATTCCTTTGAATGAAAATGAATGAAATGAAATAAAAAATAAAAATTATTGAGATCTATTATTTCCTATTTTGTTTATTATAGAAATCATAATAGTAAAAATTTCAATCTAAAACCAATCATTTTCATACCACTGTTGACCAAAGAACTTCATGCCATAATCCTGCAATTTCCCCATCCCCGATGGGGGTACCTTCACGTCACCAGCACCTGTCACTTTTACTATCAATTGATTCATCTTCCTAGCTAGCTATCCTGGCCTTTATTATCCGCTTTCCAAAATCCCCTCTATTTTGCAAGTTCTTGAAATAAATCTAACGGGCTTATCTGCCTTTATTTTTACAGAATTTCACTTTAGGAGTATGTTTACTCTTGATACCTTTATGACTAAAGTACGGTCGCGGAGCATGAAGAATTTAGTTCATTGACCCGCCATTACTTGTCTCTGTCGCACTCGCAGAGATGCGGAGACCGCCGCCGTACCAGACTTTAAACTTTTTCTCATTGGTAGTAGGCACAAAGGTCATTGCATTAAATACCTACTTCTAGCTCCGCGTGGATGTGAATACCTATATGTTTTCTTGGTATGGTATATAGCTGGGTCTCGTCATAGCATCCATTCCGTTTTAAAGGGCCTGCGCCCATTGTATAACAGGAATGCAGTCGCAGAAAGGCCGGGGCCATCCAAAGCAGCTGTGCTGCAGCACGTAACTGCGGCTGCATCGAAACTGCAGTGCCGCAAAATGTCGCAGTGGGCGCAGGGCCAAAAAAATTACGATTGACCATGATAATAGCACAGAATAGTTACTTACTCTCTATGTGAGTTTGATTCGGGATCGTCAGGGTTCCGCAAACGAAGGTTCTTGCGAATGTCCACAGTTTCGTTAGAGTGTCGGCTTAGTCCTCCAGGAAGGATCATTGCCGATTCCTCTGTTTGAAGAGAAATAAATGTGATTACACAAATTAACTACATCACTTGGCTATGCCTTCTTTTAAATTAGGAACTATATTATAGCCAATAGGTAATTTATGACTTACAAGGATGCGGTCTAGTCTTAATAGTATGGATGAAGACTAGCAAGTAAAGATACGCCTTTATTAAAGAAAGCCTATGACGTGATAGTCGTAAATATTGTAATTTATTTCCATATAAAACTTTAAGTTCTGTTGTTACAAACATATTTTGTAAGGAAAATTTAAAAACTAACAAGTAAGGTACTAAGTACTACAAACTATTTAACTTTAACTATACTTCACTTTATGGTAGTGACTGAAATACTACAGCCACATTTTTTTAAGTGAATGATTATGCAGCTGAATGTAGTAAGCAAACAAAGTCTAGAAGAAACTGGCTCTCAAATGCAGCTGCAAGAATACACCGGTAAACACCACAAACACCTACTTGTGTGTTCCGACAGTTGCACTTGAGAGCCAGTTGCCTTCTAGGCTTTATAAAGGACGGCAACACATTGGTAATCCTCTTGGTATTGCTAATGTCTATCAGGTGGACCGCCTGTCCACAAGCTTCATTTAAGGCGACGATTGAAGATTTTGGTTGCAAGGATACCGATTTTTCTCAACAATGACTAAAGCGAACGAAATGATTGTAAGAATTCATCATGTATTTGACTTTTATTTTGTCCATTGCAAAACACGATTGGTTAACTTTTATAACACAAAATAATTCATCGAAAATACCTCTTTAAAATAAGAGATTCCACTTACCTCGCATCGGTACGTTGCTATCAGCGGTACAGCCACGATGCTCCTGACATGCTCGACGCTGCACGAGGGAGGGGCAGTGCCTGCCGCCGTGTGCTGGTGCCTGCACCACCCTGCGACTGCGCTCCATGCTGCCGGATCCGCAGGTGGTATCGCAGTCGGTCCATGGACCCCATCCGGATACCACGCAGTCTATGACTGTGGACAAAAGGTGCAAATTTGAATGGTAGATTCTTTATTCATGCAACTTTTTCTTACGGAAGAGTTTAGGAGATTGTGGTCAAACAGAAGCTACCCCGTTTAAAAAAACGAACTAATAGTATGCATAAATGATAAAGATGATGATGATAGTGGTGGTGATGATTATAAGGGCCTAGGCCAAGGCCTAGGATGATGACTGCATAGCCTGATTCAATTTGTGATTCGCGTATGGGAATATTATGGCAAAGGATTATTGTATGTATTATTATATATATATAAATATATATATATATATATATATATATTTATATACATTTATATATTTACAATAATTGTATAAAATACAAACTATAATATATAGAAATATCCTCAAAGCTCTCGCTGTTGTCGATAGGCAAGGTTCCCAACAGGCTGGCAGCGTTCCCTTTTGTATTAATGTATTAATTATGTTTTATAACTACATAAAACCATACGTTGATTCCAATAACATATAAATAACGGCCAATAATAATTAAGGAACCATTGTATAGTCCTATAACCAATGGTATTATAATAAAAAAGATGTCTATACCGTTTTGAATACAAAATTAATCCTATCCTTCTATCGATATCGATAAATCGATAAATTTAATATTATAAACGCGAAAATTTGGATGAATGGACTTCTGAAAGGATTTGGATGAAATTAGGCACACAGATAGAATTCTGGATTAGCATATATATACTAATATTATAAAGCTGAAGAGTTTGTTTGATTGATTAAAACGCGCTAACCTGAGGAACAACTGGTTCGATATGAAAAAAAAATTCAGTGTAGGATAGCCCATTTATCGAGGAAGGCTATAGGCTACTTTTTATCCCGGGAAAACTTAAAATTCCTCGGGAACGCAGGAGAAACCGTAGGGCGGAATTAGTATAGATTATAAAGCTGAAGAGTTTGTTTGTTTGATTGAACGCGCTAATCTGAGGAACTACGGGTTCGATATGAAAAATTATTTCAGTGTTGGATAGCCCATTTATCGAGGAAGGCTATAGGCTACTTTTAATCCCGGGAAAACTTAAAATTCCTCGGGAACGCAGGAGACACCGTAGGGTGGAAGCTAGTATGCATGCATAAATCCATTACCATACGCCTGAGGCACAAATCATAATATTGCCTCTCATAATTTTGATAAAAAAATCAAAATGGGTACCATCCAACATAAATTAAACTCTGTTTTGTATGCGTATAATTAATTAAAGGATTATATAAACATGGTTTAAGAGAGATTTAGATTTAACTGTGGGATAAGTATACGAGAATACAACACCACAGTAGCTACCTATATTTTGCGTATACACATGTATTCCGGATGATTGAATTCATACAGACGGACGGACATAATTCGCGTGACACACCTGTTTAGTTATTTATCATTTCTTTTGATAAATGTTGCCAACAATATTTGATTCACAGTGAAAATATTTATTCAAAAAGTTCATAGGAACATCGTACCGTTTAGTCCATTCATCCTGCGAGTTATACCTAAATATAGCTAATAACATTTTATATACAGGTTTATATGTTCACCTACAACCCTGAAATTGCGAAAAACATAAAAGATCAACATTGCTCTTTTAAAATGTAATAAATAAATATTCTGGGAAATTCCTCACACACGGCCATCTGACCCCAAACTAAGCAGAGCTTGTGCTATGGAAGCCAGTTAACTCATATATTACATACTAACTGTCCCCCGCGGTTTCACACGCGTTCCTTTTCATAGGGTTGGTTCCATGGTTAAAGTTGTTTATATCGATTGGTAATTTACAAAAAACACATAATATTCTATAACGAAATTATAAGTACATTTTTTGATAGGTACATGACATATTAATAATAATATATCATACCATAATGCGCTCTTTGTACCACCCACACGAAGTGCAGATTGACCATACTTTGAGGTTACATCGGATTACGGATAATATGGGGTTCCAAAAAATCATAATGCTGAAACAATAGAACGCTCTTGTCGGCGGCCTATTATCATTGAGTCAGGAAATCTATACTAATACTAAAGAGTTTATTTGTTTGTTTGTTTGAACGCGATCTCAGGAACTTCTGATTCGATTTGGAATCATTTTTTAGTGTTGGATAACCCATTTATCGAGGTAGGCTATACTTTTTATCCCGGGAAAACACAAGATCCCTCGGGAACGCGGATGAAACCGCGTGGAAAAGGAATTATTTTTCGTATAATGTTAAACTGATATCTGCGTTTAATTTCAATCTGTTTCATTTATTACAGTAACTAAAGGCTGCTTAATAAAAATAAAGCCTAGCATGGATTAAGCCTGGAAAAAGCTTGATCAGAATCAGATATAAGGCCAATTGGCATTGGGGCTAGTTACACAAGAAAATATATTGGGGGTCTGACACTCATGACAAAAAAAAATGTGCATTTACATATTTGTTCATTCTTGGGATGGGCGAAAATAAGATTTTTCTAGCTTTCGCCCCACGGTTTCTCTCGCGATTCTGGGATAAAGCTTTTGTCACTCAAAAATTTACGTCAATCCGTTGCTTCGTTACTGCATAAAAGGAGGACAAACTAACACACATCCTTTCGCATTTATAATAGTAGCTTCCGCCCCGCGGTTTTACTCGAATTCCCGGGATGAAAAGTATTTTCCTTTGAAGTCGGTTAATAAAAAGTGATACAAATCCTATATGTTTTATTCCAAGACCTAAAGTTTTATAAAACAAATTTCATCAAAAACCCTTCAGCCGTTACGGAGCTAAGTGTTAACAAACACACACACACACACACACTCCCCCCACACGCTTACACAAACACAAAATTCTGAAATATTCTAGTATCGCTTGCAGTAGGTTCCAAACTAAGTTACATCTTATCCAGTCAAGAAAATCGATGGAACATCAGAATGCAGTCTACCTGTAATGTGTGGAGATATGGCAGAATTCTGAAGTGATAAATTGCCTCTCACCTCCATTTTATAGGCCATTAAACCTCTTTGCTATCGATACTAGAATATTTGGTATTGCAGGGATACTATTGAATATTGCAGCATAAGGTAAGCTAGATTCGTCTAGGCCGATGTTTCGATGGATAGCCAGTTAGCTAATCTAGTGCCTTGGAGAGAACGAATAACGCTAGGGTATAATTTTTTACATGTCATTTTATGGTGCGTCCGTCATACGAAACTTTCTTTCAATCTCTAAATAATGATGGAGACCCCAGGGCTGGGGTCTACTTAGCCCAAAGAAAAAGGAAAAAGCGAGGAAATGCTGCCAGCATTTACTCTGCCACCAGAGGAAAAGTTAAGGTAGGCTTTTTATTTATATTTAGTCTAACTGAATAAAGAAAAATAACAAAAATCCATCAAAATTGATAATGTTTTATCATTTTGAAAACGCTATGTATATTTTAATAAAATTAATTTAGTAAGCTTTAACCTCAATCTAAAACTGGTAACAAAGTGATGACGTAGCCAAAGGTGATTAGTACACCATGCATAGAATGATACATATGTCTGTGGGTACATGGCTGTGCTCCTGCCGGGACACTCCACTAGGTACTTGAGGGTGATAGCCAGTCAGGCGGGTATAAAAAAGCATGTACCTAGCCTATCTGACCGACGAACGAAACATTCCACCTCAATAAGCATTATAAAAATAAATTGCCAAGTCACTGGCATATCGACTGAAAACGCTTTAAATACAGAGTGATTTTTTTAGCTATTATTAACCGGGTACCTTATTTGAAAATTTTAAATCCAGATAATTTATTTAGACCAGCTTTATGTTGCATTAGACATCATCCGGTAAGACCGAGATTAAGCTCGCACTAAATAGGAACTAACTTTAAGCTTTACTTTGCCATTTACTTAGGCCAAAGTAGGTTGCACATAGAGAAACTGCTACTGCAGGTTAACAAAGTCACTTTCAAAGTCTATTTTAAGTATATCAAAATTAAACTAACAAAGTCTGTAGCCAAGCACTACTGACATGTACCAGAAAAAACTACACTTGAAAAGTTGAGAGTTCCCATCTAGGTTTTGTATACCTACTAACCACCCTTGGCCAAATCATCACTTACCATAGTGAGAAAGTGGTTTAATACAAGCCTTTCAATAATAAAAAATAAATGATTATTTATTTAAGTACCTACCTAAGAAAAAATTAAAAACCTTAATAAAAGAACACGAAATAACATTCAAAATTTATTGAAAAACATAATACATTACTCATCGCGGAAAAAAAATCAGAAATAATTATAAAGTAACATCATTCTATATATACACAAAAGAAATACCCGGTTATTATTTCAGTGAGCAACCTCTCTGCGAGTTTATATACTTTCAACAACCATTCAGAGCGGCTCAATGTTTTCACACCTCCACTCGTGTGAGGCTGCCCTTAATATAATCCTTTTGAAATAAAATGTGGACGTATTTCCTTACAAGCGCTATTGAACTAAGCAGCTCCTAAATCTTTTGAGCTTATAATGATGGAGTGTACAAATTGTATTTACAACGCAGCAATTTTAAGATTTCGTAAGAGTACTGTGTATTTTTTAATACGGACATGATATTAAAATTATTTAGATGCCATGGCTTTTTCAGACCTTATAATTATTATTATAGTATTCATAAGATTCTATATTACGCCATAATTTTAAAAATCATCTTAAAAATCGTTAAACAAAAAACAGAATCGGTTTATTTAGTTTTATTACTATAGTAAAATATAATTTCAAGGTAGTGTAGATAATAATAATACAGGATGACTTTATAGCCACTGGCAATACTTGCAGGGGTGGAAGTACTCATCAATATGAACAACTTTTATTATGGGACCAACTCTGAGATCGTGTAAAATAAAATGGTTGCTTTATACATTTTGGTCGAATAGGTATTGAACTTTTGTATGGAACAAAATCTGAAATAAAAAAGGTCAACCTACAAAGGATAGTTTCAGTTAATAATAATAATGATATTTGTATTCTTGTCGTAATGGACTGTGTGGGTCAAGGAGGAAGTCGAAGACAAGTCAACCGGAAAATCAACCCGAATTAGGTAACCGGCCGGTACCCAGCCGAGCATTAAACTACCTCCTGTATATGTATGTACAATAGTAAATTTAAATTCAAAGGTCTATGCCAATTTTATTAGTACTAGCTTTATTTAATGCTACGACTTTGTTGAAACTAAATTCCAGAAGAGTATTTGTTGTTTTCTTTTTATTGTTTGTGTTTATTCTTAATTCAATACTCATGTTTATTGTAATACTAGCTTCCGCCCCGCGGTTTCACCCGCTCTCCCGAGAGATTTTAAGTTCCTATCCTATATTTTAATCCAGAATCCGTTCAGTAGTTTTTGCGTGAAAGAGTAACAAACATCCAGACATCCATCCATCCTCACAAACTTTCACATTTGTAATACTAGCTTCCGCCCCGCGGTTTCACTCGCGGTCCCGAGGGTTCTTATGTTTTCTCGAGATAAAAAGTATCCTATGTGTTATTCCAGACTATAATCTATCACTGTGCCAAATTTCATCCAAATCCATTCAGCCGTTCTGGCGTGATTGAGTAACAAACATCCATCCATCCATCTATCCATCCAAACTTTCACATTTATAATATTAGTTTTAGATTTATTTATGTATTTTTTATATCCACTAGCCACTATCGCCAAAGAGTTACCAACCTTTATTTTAGAACTGGTTCTCAAGTGCTACTGCTGGAACATAACGGTAGTTAAGTGTTTGACGACAGATTTTCAACAGGCGTAGTCAGGAAGGTACTACAAAATTTATCACTATACTATGGTTTATTCACAATATTTTGTTTAAGACCGAAAGTTTATGTTCATTGTAGGATTCGAACCCCACTGTTGACTGCTACGAACGTCTATTTCATTGCTACGACCGGCTGGCTGTGAATAAGAAATTACTTAATCCGTCAGTACAAAGAGAATTTTTAGCTACGAGACAAAATTCGTAGACAACGTGGAGTAAAGATTTTACATCGGAGACGACTTATTTGTTTTAAGCAATTGTATAGATTTTATCGCGGGCTTCGGGCTTTAAGCGCGGCGACCGAATCAAAAAAATTCGTAACGAAAAAACCTAACACCTCCCACACACACATACATACACGTTAAGCGTTCGCTTAACGTGTGTGTATGCTGTTTGTGAGAAAGTATATAGGTGTATAAAAAAAACTGCCTACATAAAAAATAAATAAATAATTATAATTGCATAAGTTGATAAAAAATGCTATGCAATAGCTTTACCGCGGCAGTCCCCGAGTGCCACACGTATTTTTTTATTTTTTATTCGTATATTGACAGGCAGGCCCACCTGATGGTACGCCCATTTTGAAGAACCCCATATCGTACGTAGCGCTGAGGGAAAACTATAACATCTACAGTTACACACCGGTAGATGTTTGGCGATAGATTTCCATCACGTTTTCATTTGATAAGCAAACGTGCATACAACAAATTAAGTCCCGAATCCATTAGCAAAACCCGTGGACACTTGAATTATTGTCCAAATATTCAACAGAAACTGTATGCACAAAGCGTGGACACTATAATCTGCAGTCGGTATAGTGTATACAGTGTTAACGAGATTGCTATGGTAACAATGACCATATTTTAGTTGTGTTCCGGGACAATATTGTATATTTTAGGAAAATCACATTTTGATTTGTTGGCATATAAAATAGACTAGCTCACATTGTGCAGTTTGAATCACGTTTCAGAGGGGATTGGTATATTTTCATGATAAAAATAGAAAATATATAAAAAAGCGTGACAATTCTATTAAAAAACATATCGTTTTTTTTACTATTACGAGTAATACCAAAGAAGTTAAAGTCCAAGCCATTTATTCAGTTCAGGCCCTAGATGAGCACTTATGAACGTCGAAACTACGGAAGTTACCAGTAACGGAAATTGTTTATGGAAAAAAAATACAACAGCGAAAAGGTACCTAATCAAATAAAAATATATATTTTAAACGCTAATCAACTTTATTTATTTCAAAACAGGATATATTCTTATAGCTTACCGTTCATTTAACTACAGATAACATTTTTATATTTATGTCAGTAGGTTGACAAGCAGACTGTCTACCTGACAGTAAGTGGTAGTGGTAGTAGTACATGTATTGTATTCGTCCTTTTCGAGATAGGCAAAGGATCTAAGCCATACAGCCAATTCTTAGACTTGGTCGATGTGTTGCCAACCTTGAAAAACTCTTTTAACGCCCTATTAAAATAACCGCATATCGTAGCGCGGAAAAACTGTGATGTAGAGCTCATTCCATATAATAAATTAGTAAAATTACTGTAAAAACATTTCATATACTGGTCACCCTATCTGGCTGTTATATACGGTTATAGGCCGGTAAAGGCTAAAACATTTATGTTATGTACCTACATACCAGTATACGAGTATGTGGACACACTAATTTTCAGTCCCAATTTCAGGGCAAGCTAAATTAGTCTAGAAACGAGTGATTCCCAACCTTTTTGTGACCAGGGACCATTAAGACTGTTTTGATGTATGTACGGACAATAATAAAAAACATAGAATTTGAAAATAGAATACATTCTTTACTAACGTGAAAATCACATTGATTTGCAATTAAAAAGAGAAACCGAGCTCTGCTTGCTTTTATAAGCTGAGATTACAAGATTCGGGGGCTAATACTGTTGCCCGGATAAATATTTGTTTATTAATTGTTTATAACTTTGTTTCGCGGACCTTAATTCTGTTCGCGCGGACCCCTGGTGGTCCGCGCACCACCGGTTGGGAACCACTGGTATAGACCAAGCAGGGCGTATGTGTCCATATTAAATTAAAGTACTTAGGTACTTTAAAGGCGATAAAACCTGAGTGGTTATTTTTTACAAACGTCCATGTGATCACAAACTAAACAGAGCGTGTATTATGGAAACCAGATAACTGATACACTGCATTTACTGCTTTTTTTTCTAAATATCTTTAGGTGCTTATATAGATACTAGCTTCCGCGCGCTTTCACACGCATTCCCGAGGGATCTTGTGTTATTCCAGGATACAAAGTAGCCTATAGCCTTCCTCAATAAATGGGCTAACCAACATAGACAGATTTTTTTCAAATCTAACCAGTAGTTTCTGAAATTAGCGCGTTCAAACATACAAACTCTTCAGCTTTATAATATTAGTATAGATTACAACACACACACATGTTCATGCACACAAATATCTGCCCTGGCACAGATTAATATATAGATACTACGTAACCTGGGTGGGAATAGAAACAGAATTCTGACCTATTGTGAAGAATGTCCCAGGATATTTATTTTTATTTATTTAAAGTACTAACACAACATAACCTAAAAATTAACTATTACCTACATTTATAAATTCACTTAAACACCAAATTAGCTAGATTTTTTAGTATTATTAGCACAATAATTTACCCTATCTTCTGACAAATCTTCAACAACATCAAAAACAAATATCAGGCCCACAATTTGGCCACGGGCCTAATTAAGATCCCCTTTAAAACTGGCAACACAATCAAAGGATTTGAATCTGAAATTGCATTAGAACGACACTCTTCCACAATTAGCAATGTAAATAAGTAATGTCTTTGGAAAGTGTTGTTCTTTTTAACTCTCTGAGATTCGAACCTTTATAAACAATGCTTAAAATTATTTATAAACAAGCTGCCCCTCGCGGTTTCACCCGCGTTCCCGAGAAAAAAGTAGCTCATGTCCTTTTTCATATCATAGGCTATATGCGTACCAAATTTCATCGCGATCGGTTCAGCGGTTTAGGCGTGAAAAGGTAACAAACAAACAGACTCACTTTCGCATTTATAATATTAGTTAGGATTAGGATTATTTTCTATGCTCAACAGGGTCCATAAACATTCTTCGAGCTAATATACCACATTTATAAGGTACATTTTAGAATGTAAATAACAATATTAAAATTAACAATTAAACCCTTACTCATTTTATTGTTTAAAATTGTCCCGTACAGGACGTGAGCATAAAATAATAAAAAAGGATTGTCGCAATCCATTTAAAAGTATTGGATTTATATAGCGTTTTATGAGTATAGCCGTTCGTATTCGCTCCAGATAAATGGATATAGTGCTGAAAATATAATAAGTTTAACTAATTGAAGAACTCGGGTCTTAAAGTTACAGTCCCAGAATATTAAAAAAAAAAATTATATGTTTATACAACAAGAGCTTTATGCTGAGATGTCCGCCATTAGATGAAAATCTGGACAAAAGTGTCATAAATAAAATTTTGGACAGTTCACAAAATATAACAATTACTATTTTTAGGCTCGCTCTTGTTGAAAATACGTTATCAAGCGCCCGTGTGGTCTAACAGCTGCAAATAAGTGTCAGTTTCCTCCTAGGCTTTTTGCGACTACCACATTTGACCACAACATTATCATTACTTACAACAAACAGGTGGGGTGAGTGGTCAATCACAAGCTTATCTTCGGTAAAAAAAAAAAAACGTTTATCCACATCAAAGTCAATGGAAAATGATAAAATCTCCTCATAAAACATTAATTTCAACAACAAACAACACAATTCTTAAAAAAAAAACATATTTCATGTCAAACAAAATAAAAAATACGAATCCTCTTTTTAATCTATGACCACCCAGTTTAATTTCCAAAGTATTTACCCCAATCTCACAAAGGTTGGATAAAAGTGGAACATCACCGGGTAGGGGCACAAACAAAACTTCAATTAACTTGAATAATTAGATGGGGACGAATACAGGGACCGTTGTGGTTCAATCCCTATTACCTTCCCGTTAATACCTTAATGTTTTTTGTTTTATGGAATGTGAATTTAAAATGTAAATTAACTGCAAATGTATAAATTCTGTTAGTCACCTGCTTTCACTTATATTCTTCAGCATATAAATCATATTTTTTGTTAAAGTACAGAAAATAATAGACCAGTTGTAAATATCAACTGCTGTCAAGAAATTTCATGATGTCACTAAGGGTTCGACTGAAAATCAGTTCTGGGGTATGTGGCAGCACACCACATATCTTGGAGTATGCTGAGTCGAATCCTTTTTGGCATCACACAATATTACAGCAGTCTTTTTATTTTTATTTTATTTTGTTATCTGTTTATTGTAATATTTTATTTTACTTCTGTAATGTTGTGTAAATTTCCAAATAAATGTTTCTTTCTTTCTTTCTATTTAAAGAACGTTTCAATCAATCATTCATTTGCAATAATGAGAAGGTACAGATGGATGTTAAAATACGTCAATAAGATTGAAAGTCTAATGCAGTAACAGAGTATAAAAAGCTAAAGGTAGATAATACTGTAGGTATTACACCACATAAGGATTAGAGTAGTAAAACCAAATTTACAATGAGAATGTTAAGTTGATCTTTAACCTGAAACTTTATAAAGCACTAGCTTCCGCCTCGCGTTTTCACCTGCGTTCCCGAGGGATCTTATATTTTCCCTGAATAAAAAGTAGCCTAAAGCCTTCCTCGATTAATGGGCTATCCAACACTGAAAGAATTTTTCAAATCGAACCAGTTGTTCCTGAGATTAGCGCGTTCAAACAAACAAACAAACTCTTCAGCTTTATAATATTATATTATTGTATAGATAAAATATTTTTTTTAACACCTAAGTCTATTGCGCCCTAGAATTTTAAATAAGTTTTTCTTATGAATAGGGCGAAGGTGTCACAAAACGCAAGCTAACTTGAAATCTCTTCCAAAAAACGATACACGCTCAACAATTTACTAAATTAATCAATAACAAAATTGACAGTAGAATCTCAAGTTCTCAAGATCAGTAACTTCGCAATAAATTTTCAACTTAAAAGCGGTAGCAAATCCCGACCCTACCATTGTGCTATGGTTTCCTTACGAGACACTGAGACTGAGTCACCATTACCACTTTAATAACGTAATCTTTCCAAGTATCCTATACCCCCATTATAACACATACAACATTTCTAGCTACTCTAATGTAAGCAGTATAAAGCAGACCTTATGAAGTTAAACACGTAACAAAGCCAGTTACGACTACAGCTCTTATGGCCAGCATCAAAATAAATGGTCGCCATTGCTCTGAATGGGCTGAAATACTCGCAATCTAAAGGATAAAAGGATAAGAAATAATATAAACTCCTTTCTCCCGATTTATTCTCATCAGGGAGAATGCGAAGTAATTGTGATACAAATAAGGAATATGTTCGACTAAATACATAAATATATTTACATTGAGAGACTATAGCAAGTTTCATTCATTACCAGATGTACACTGCGGATTCATCCGCTTTCCTGTTTGGAATAAAAAGTACCCTATGCCACTCTTCAGCCCATAAACTATCTAAGTGTAAAAAATCACGTCATTCCGTTGCTCCGATATTGCGTGACAAACCAACTAACACACTTTGTCATTTTTAATCCTAACTAATATTATATATGCGAAAGTGAGTTTGTTTGTTTGTTACCTTTTGACGCCTAAGCCGCTAAACCGATCGCGATAAAATTTGGTACGCAGATAGCCTATGGTATGGACAAGGACATGGGCTACTTTTTTCCTCAGGAACGCGGGTGAAACCGCGGGGCGGAAGCTAGTATTTAATAAATAAGCAACAATCTTATTAGAGCTTGTGAAAAACAAGTGATAGTGTGTGGTTCTTAGTACATATGAAATTTTTTTTTTTAATTCAAATAGGCCTTCACAAGCTCTTATGAATTAGTCTGACTCTAACGCAGAGTTCGGAAGGTGTTTGCTGAGAAGAGTCGGCAATAAAATCAGAAATTATTCTTTTCAAAACCAACTTAGATTTATTTCATAAAATTTATCTAGTCTCACTGACAATATATGTGTGTTCTGGCGGTAGTAAAATAATACAAAGTGATGAGTGACTTAAAATAAAATGGTTGCTTCATACATTTTGGTCGAGTAGGTAGGTATTGAACTTTTGTATGAAACAGCTGATATTTTTTTGTGATTTCACAGTTAGTCCAATAGTAAAAGTTGTTCATATTGATGAGTACTGCCTGCAAGTATTGCCAACGACTAAAAAGTCACCCTGTATACGTATATTGGCTATTACATGGCTAAATCAAGCAAACCTGCCCCCACAAGCAGTACCTGTTATCAAGTATGTCGCATGTGGCAGATAGTTTTAATTTTAGAGCGCACAATTCATAGAAAGGAGCACTAAGCTTTGTGAAAAGAAGTATGTTTAATATTCAAGACAATAAATAAAAAAAGAAAAAGCTAAATAGGGTATTTGACTGACATTCAAATCAGCAACTTTTTATGAAATGTCAAAACGATAGGTTTATATAGAGTTTTGTATGAAATACAAGCATGTGACGTCATAATTATATAGCATACTTTTTATGGTTAGATTGGTCATTAAAAATCATAATAAGAATAAATTTAATAAAATAATCGTGGTTTCCCCCTTTTTAGATGTTTTATACATTGGTTAGTGTTGGATAATTTATTTTGAATACAGGCAAATACCCTATTCTCGATTTTTTTTATTAAAAATTAATAAGTGAGCAGGATGTCTTACAATTGCTAAATCTTTTAAGAAATAAATGATCATGTCGACATCAAAGCATTGAGTAGCCATTTTTTTATTCTTACTTATCAACAAAGGGCAAAATTTGAATTGTAAATTCGATAGTGACATTAAAAAGACAAATTTCCCCATTGTTTAGTTGAAGTACTCTTTAATATGAACAACTTTTATTATGGGACCAACTTTGATATCGCATAAAATAAAATGGTTCCTTCATACATTTTGGTCGAGTAGGTATTGAACTTTTGTATGGAACAGCTGATATTTTTTTTGTGATCTCAGAGTTAGTCCCATGATAAAAGTTGTTCATATTGATGAGTACATCCACCCCTGCAAGTATGGCCAGTGACTAAAAACATCACCCGGTATTCAAGCACAAGGTTTATTTAGTAAAAAAAAAGAAAAAAAATGTAATAAAAGGTTAAACTTCAGTATTAAAATTGGTATTCTATATATCTCTATTAGTATAGATATAGAATATTATAAAGCTGAAGAGTTTGTTTGTCTGAACGCGCTAATCTCAGGAACTACTGGTTCGATTTGAAAAATTATTTCAGTGTTGGATAGCCCATTTATCGAGAAAGGCTATAGGCTACTTTTTATCCCGGGAAAACACAAGATCCCTCGGGAACGCGAATGATACCGCGGGGCGGAAGCTAGTAGTATTGATATAAAAAAACCATCACAGTTTCACCAATAGGTTCTAATTTTCGAGGAGATTACAATTCTCAGTTTCGTTAACAAAAAATATAACCATAAAAGATAGGTAGGTACTCACAAAGTTACTGGAATTTTAGTTATGTAATGTATTACTTCTGACCTTTTTGGTCCTCAATCAAAGTTTAATATTTCTAATTAGTGCTGTGTATCCTAAATATTGATAAGTAAAAGTAATTCAATCTGAATCATTATTTCTTTTCATCCAGTATTATAGCATGAATGTCGTTTTACCAATGCTAGCCGGCTCAGTTTGCACATACCTTTATTATTCGCTGTTCAAAAACTCAAGACCTTTTAAAGGTACATTTTTCATGTAATTCCTTAGCAAATAAAAGTCTTCTAATTCCTCATTTGAGGACAAATATGGAAGGGAATTGTTGGCATTATCATCTTATATTATTTCGGGGTCTTATGAAATATTTTGCCGCGCAAAATCTCTTTGCGAAATTAATACCTGCAAGTAATTTTACTAATACTTTGTAAAAGAGAAAATAAAAATATTTTAATGAACGAGTCCTGTTGCCGACTCAGAATTTACCCACGAGGTAAAGCCATTGTCTAATTTTCGGCTAGTTGTACTTGGTCCAATCCCTACTATTATAAAGCGAAAGTGTTTGTTGGTTTATTGGATTGTCCTTCTTTCACGCAGATATAGACCGGAATGACAGGCTACTTTTAATCCCGAGTGAAACCACGCGGCGAAAACTAGTAATTGTATAAATGTCTCCATTTCTATTAGTTTGAACGAAATATCCGACCAGCTCTCTTAGATTAAAACTAAAGGAGTAGATACGATACCCAGCTACAGCGTATGGGACAACAAAACAGTCTATCTAACGGACTATTAATTACTCTATTGTAGACGGAGCTGTCTTCTCGCGAGCATATAGTGTGATCTGATGATCTACGACTGTACTGTATCTTCCCCCTTTTTGTTTAATCTAAGCCCTCTCTTTCCCTACACCGTTTACACTAAATCACTACATTAAGTAGGTATCTAGTTTTAAAAAGCGAAGCATAAATCACAGGGTTTTAAATTTAAAAAGTTCAAAGAGTTCACTCAATAAATAAAGTAAGAAACTTAGATATCAAGGTAGGGAACTATTTCTGCAAAACCTGGAAACCTCGCATACCTTTCCGCCCTGAATTTCGAATGAAACTCCAATTCAAACGCAATACGACGACTTTTCTTTAAATTTTCAGATCCGGTCAATATTTCGAGGGGACTATTTTGTTACCACTCTTATAACGTATCACGATTGTAGCGAGCGATTAAACTCGGATTCATAAAACAATTTTAAGAATCTTTTCCACACAGTGTAGCTGGTGAGATTCACCTAAATCTTGTGAAATATCATTTAATTAATGAAAAAACAACACAAAACATTAGGTCCGTTAATATTTTCTTCTAATTTTATCATACAAAATAACATGTGTCATCCGCATATTTTGGTCTTATAAGTAAAGGTTAACCAAATAGCAAAATATCGATTAATACGTAATGTGAAGCCTAGAGCCGCGCCTGAAACCAAGGGCCCTCGATAACATTTGCCACAGGCTCGCGCAAAATCCGGCACTGTAAGCTAATTAAATATTCTGAGATATTCTCCACACGGCCATCTGATCGCAAATTAAGTAGCTTTTTCCGTAGGAACTACATAGCTATTATATAAGGTACATATACTACTTTTAAATAGCTTAAAAGCATAAAAACCTGGCCGTTTAAAAGTATATTTATAGACTGTAGTAAATTTAAAATAGTGATTATTTTCGATCGAAATTTATCGCTTATTTTATCGAGCTATTTAAGAATACCTCACAGACATTCAAATCCGATACCGAACTTTCGAACTAAAGGAAGGTTGCATCAATTGCTTCGAAATGAATTTCATATTTAGAGGAAGAGTTTTTTTTTTATAAAGGAAGTGTAAATAAATGGAGCTGTTTGCTATTTGGATGGTTAGTTTCGAATGCTTTTATTTTTTGCTATATAATTTGTTCTAGGAAAATTTTAAACTACTTATTTATACCTGCACATTGTAACCGAAAGTAGTTTATTATTTGTAAAAAAATATGAATATCTTTTAGTATTGGTACTAAAATCGCGAAAAAGTACTTATTTCAATTTAAAAAAAATGTAAAATAAAATAGCTCCACAGAGTGTGTAAGAACTTCAATATATTGCAACAGTGACAGTAAAAAATCATAGAAAGATGCAAAAAAATATGACAAATAAATTATCCTAAAGTGAAAATAAAATTGCTTACTTACAAAGCGGGGACTCTCGTTTAGTAATAAAAAAAAGTAGGTACGTTCAAACACAGTCTCATTTACAATAGAATATCCATCTTCATTTTTCATAACTAGGGCCTTATGAAAATGTAAGAATGGTATTTTTTCTACCTAGTAGCTTTTAGCGGTTAAGAAATTGTAGTAGGTACCAACCCAGCTGATGCCTCAGCCATTTTATTTTGTCCATAAAATATTTTACCCATTCATCGCTGTTGGGGAATTTCTCATAGCGGTTGCGCGTATAAGAATTTTTTACTTTAGTGATGTAGTATGTTTTCGGTAACATTGCAATTTTAACTAAAATGAAAATATTTTATTTCTATAGTTATTATTTATTATTTTATTGGGCTAAAATAGTTCGCTTAGTCCCTTACATATATGCTGATGTTTAGATGTATTAAATAAAAAAATATTAAATGAATTCCTCATTCATCTTGATAATAACTTTTAAATTATATTATATAGGTACCTATAATTATTATAAGTGATATAAGGTAACATTAATGAGTTGTATAATAATCAATACATAAAATAAATACTATGAGTTGTTTTGTAACTTTATTAGGGCACTTTGAACCCTTCGGCCAAGCCAAAGCACATAAAAAGCACGTAAAAATTAAAAATCGTACAAGTGACTGACTTACAAATTAATTTGAGTCCTACCAAGGCATAATGATAATTTGAAACCAAAATAAATAAATCAACAATATTCTGTTTCGGTGTTACTTTCGGTAAATAAAACCACACTACTAGAACAATATTTTACATAGAAGCGTTTCCAAGGCGGTGGTGCTAAATAAAGAACTGGGTTTTTTTCCTCTCTAACAAATTAAGGGGCGAGAGGGACGGGGTGCAAAATTGTAAAGGAAATTGTTTTATGCTAGCCCCCAGCCTTATTTTATAAGCGCGAACACTTTTAGTGTTATGAAAAATGCAATGCTGTTATTAAAATGAGATTATAATTTTTGCAAAAACTTTTAAATAAAAATGTTTATAGTTTTTTAGTCTTCCCCGAAAAACATCAACCTGTGGATTAATTTTCAATAAAAATAACTTTAATTAATAATTTAATTCGAGTATATTTGTAAATGGTTCTCCTTTATGTCAGGCGTTTCCAGGATAAACAGCTCTAAATACGACTTGTGAAAGGATCTAAATCAGATAACTTAGAATTTCTTCTCCAACTCGAGGGTATAAAGATGATCAAAGTCAAAGTCAAAGCCATTTATTCAGTTTAGGCCCTAGGAGGGCACTTATGAAGGTCGAATTTACTGAAGCTACCACCGATTCGGAAATCAGCCTTCAACTGAGAAGAACCGGCAAGAAACTCAGCAAGGTTACATTTTTTATATATATTTTTCTTTTTTTTATATAATCTGACTATTGGCTATATTTTTTCAATAACAGCAAAATGTACAATACAATATACAATTAAATCAAAAAGAAAAATCCGGGAAATTACCTCTGGATCTCCAACAAAATGACTGTTAGAACTCGAAGCTTACACCTTGTCTTGATAACCAGAATTATAATCTTCTAAATCTTCTTATCATCTTATCGTAATCGAGTTTGGACAGGACAACGTCTGTCGGACCCGCTAGTATTTATATATAAAAAATATACCTATAAAAGGAAAACGTGAAGGCTAGTTCCTGAGCACTCTTAAATTCAACAAATAAAATTAAACGACAAAATCTTAATACTGTATCATAACATCCGGAAACCGTGCCCGAGGCAGATCGTGTCCAGGATAACCCGCCTAAATCAACATGGGCCCTTCATTACTTGTACGTGCCTATACCAACCAGCCTTCGTGTTTCGACAAGCTTGCACTTTCGTTTATGGTCAGTATATATGTTTGAAGTATGACGAATTTATGGAAGGACTTATTTTGTTTGTTATAGAGGCCTATAGATTGCTGTAAAAATGCTAAAACACGCTATCGCAACGGAACCGTATACTACAGCCCTTTTCTTCAAAGCAATTTCAACCTTAGTGTCACAACAATACGATACAAATAGCACGCGATGGCAGAAGACGTAAGATACCTTTCTTTTCAACCTTTCAATTGCTTTGAAGAGAAGCGCCCCGTCATAATAGTGTGGCTTTTGTTTTGATATCTTTGAAATGGTATAAAAATTGACCTTGAAAAGATGAAGTCAAAGATGATATTACATTGAACGACACGCGTCGGATTACCTGCTGTGGTATGCTTAAGGCTGCCTACCCACCGGAGCGTGGCCTATAATATCATATTATTATCGAACAAAATTCTACTCCGCAGTTATAATTTTACCGCATTCCCAAGGTATTTCATTTTTCCCTGGATAATAAATATCTTTTCTTTTTTTATCTATGTGCTAAATTTCATCTAAATCCGTTCAGCCATTACAATGTGATTGTATCACATTAAAACTAATATTATATCTATACTAATCTATTCTACTAATATTATAAGGAGGTAGCTAAAGCTTGTGACTTTTTGAGGTTGTAGGGGGTAATTTCAGGAACTACTGGTTCGAATTGAAAAATTATTTTAGGCCCATTTATTGAGGAAGGCTATGGGCTATTTTATCCCGGGAAAATATTAGATCCTTCGGGAACGCGGGTGAAACCGTGGGGCGGAAGCTAGTTTATAATATTTGCAGAATTTTTTTACACAAAAGTTTTTTTCATGACGAACCTAACATGAGAGCGGTTTTCGCGAGCCTCCTTTACTTGAGCCCAAAGGTGGCGGACTCGGAGGAGTCTGCCGCCTGACACAATCGGGCTCGAGTAGATGTGGAAGAGAACGAAGAGGTCTCCAACCAGACTGTCACTGCTGGATACCCGAACGAATACTTCGGCGCCCCGTGTACCCAGCCAGCAGCGACAGGTAGGAACGCCCCAGGTTTTTAGTCAGTAGGAGTCTGACATAACCCTGCCGCTTCCCCCTATAGCGACGGGGTATTATAGGATTTTCCTGGGTTAAAAAATACATGTTTCGAATATGCCATCTCGAAATATCAACCAACTATTTATGTATAATGTACCGTAGGACCGTAGTCAACTAAGCAGTACTCCACTAAATCTAATCAATGCCTTTACCATGTTGGATATCAGACAAACAGCGCCTTTATCATCTCTCCTCAGAATTAATTAAACTACAATATAAAGGTTTCAAAGTACAAAAGAAACCAACCGTATTATCATTCGTCTTCCCTTTTGATAGGTATTCAATTTCATTATAAAATTAACTAAGCTTTTTATATTTTATGAAAGTATGAGATGTTAATGAAGGCAATATTTCATAGCAGGCAAACAATGGCGGCTGCGAACTATTTTTCATTTTCTCTCTTAAGGCCTTTGTGCATTTACTCGTTCGGGACATTTCCCGATTATGTGTCCGTATACTGTTGCGATTATAACCGAGATTGTCAACCGTAAGCGTGGCCACTGTGACAAATCTCTTAGTCACAGGAAGGGTCTGTTTGAATTTGTAAAAAAAAAAAAACGCGACTTACGTCCACACAATATAATTTCATCACAAAAAAAAAGGTAGAAAAAATCATCAAAGAATTGTTTGGTCTTTCTTTCAACTTTTTGGTCGAAAGTAGGTATCGAATAAGGTAATAGTTCAATTTGATCACGCCTTCTTCTGAATTACACCGTTCACACCAGCCACCTATTTTTAAAAATCTTTCATATTTCGAACACTCGATTTTCCGAATACTTTATTCCCGAATCATTGTAATAAGTCTAAGTCCTTACTTAGAAACAAAAAGGAACCCAGCGAGGCTGAAATCTGGCTCATTTATTATAACTATAAGTGTTAGGTTCGAACATAACTCACAACTTACTCGAACTTCGCCAACTGGAGTCCGAGTGAACTTAGTAAGGGGTGGGCAAAAACATTAATTAATTACTTTTCGATAGCGAACCAATTTTAATACGTAGAATGGGTATTACTTAGGGATATTATTGGCGATTAATTTCTGTATTTCGTGTTCAATATAATGACTTTATTAAAAGTCGTTATAAAATTATTATAAGTAAAATAAAGTTTCATAAAGAATTGCCACAAAATACAACATGCTGGCCATCAGAGAGCCTGGCTAGAAGCTCAAATGTTACTTTTTTTTTACTATTGATAGATGTGGCCGAAGGTGGCAGCACTCAAAGCCTAGAAGGAATCGGTTGTAAAGAAAAGCTACCGGAACAAACCGGTAGGTGTTTGACAATAGATTTTCAAATTGAGGAAGGCCAGCCAGATGGGTACTATGAAGTACCCTACCACCGTGCTATGGTTTCCTTCACCTATCATCGCCTTTAATTGACTAGACCAAGGCTCAGCGCATTTAAAATCTGCATTTTCTTAGGCAGTAAATATCCTATTAATATTATAAATGCGATTGGATTTTTGTGACTCAATCACGCATTAAACGGCTGAACAGATTTGAATGAAACTTGGCACATAGATAGATCACACCCTGGAATAACATATAGGATACTTTTTATCCCGGGAAGAAATAAGATCCCTCGGGAATGTCGGTGAAACCGCGGGTCGGAATCTAGTTGATATATACATATAATTTAAATGCTGTAAGAGGCCTATCCTTCGCTGCGCACATAAAGGCGGTCCGCGCGCGCGCCGCCTTTGTGGCAGGACGACTCCACTGTCTGATCACCGCCCGGTCTAAACTTGCCCTAAAAAGCAAGGTTAGACTCTATACCGCGTGTATCCGTCCCGTCATGACATACGCGAGCACCGTGTTCGCTCACGTTGCTCCCAAGCAACTTCACACCCTTCAGGCATTACAAAATAGATTCATGCGCAAAGCCACGGGCGCTCCGTGGTACATGCGCAATGAAAACCTACACCTTGACTTAGGTCTCCCCACCATCAAACAGTTCATAAAACGCGCTGCACGCAGATATTTTGATACCGCAGCGCATCACGCGAATCCACTTATCGTGCAGACCGTCACTTACACCCCGTCCCTCATCTCCCGCGTCCGTAGGCCTAGGTTCGCCCTCAGCGAACCAGACGATGCCACCACCGTAGCTCAGATGGAGGCTGACGAAGCCCGTAAACAGATTCAAATGCGCAACCGACAACCCAGATTTCGTCCTCGCCGGCGAGGACCGTCGCGACGTCCCTCCCAGTCTCTTCCCGTTTAAACGCGGCCCGAGCTGCCTATTAAGCAATCCGACCGATCCCCAAATAATATATTTTATTTGCATGCTAAGTCCTCCCCTATTCCCCTGGCAACGTCCTGAGCCGAGGTCGAGCCACACAGGGGGCACCCTTAGGCTACCGTTGCCCTAAATTTATTTAGTTTTAAGTCACGGCTGAGAGCCCTCAGCGCTCGCCGTATAGTCCGCGTAAGGGTGGAAGAAGGTCCCCTGGACCCACCACCTTTCTGTTCCAGTCAAAAAAAAAAAAAGCTGTAAGAAGTAACAAACTTCAAGATACAACGTTATACTTATATTGTCAATCAATCATAAAAAAGCTCGTTAACGTTGTGAATTCCTTAAGGAAAAACCTCGGAACCTCGGGTACTAATGAAAAATATCGTTAACATGAACTAGAATATTGTACCCAGCGAACATTTCGCAGAACAGTCGACGATATTAAAATTTTTATTAAAATGTAATCTTGCGCAAGCTTTCATTCCATTTATTTGATGTACAGTTATGTATAAAAGTTTTATTAACGGACAATAACCAAATTCGCTTCTTTATATTTTTGCCACATAATTACACTGTGGCGCTGGAAAAAATCCATCTTACTATCCTAGTAATATTATAAATGTGAAAGTTTGGATGGATGGTTGGATGTTTGTTACTCAATCACGCCAGAACGGCTGAAAGGATCTGGATAACATTTGGCACAGAGATAGATTACAGTCTGGAATAGCACATAGGCCACTCTTTATCCCGGGAAAATATAAGATCCCTCGGGAACGTGGGTGAAACCGCGGGGCGGAAGTTAGTATAATATATACAGAGGAGATTAATCGGAATTAATTACTAAATATTTGTCTTTTGTATAATCTTTTAATGGATTTCCGCAAAGTCACCCCTGAGTCAATTAGTTAAATATAAAATATTGATATTAGTGTCAAAAATAAGTTTTAACAAAATATTCTAAAGAAAAACAATTGCCTACACATTTTAAAAAATATATAATAATCTACTCTCATTGTTTTTTTATCGGTTAAGTTTTTATTTTTGCTACAGAACAAATATTGCTCACTGCTAACATGTTTATCGTATGTAGACAATTATGAGCAAATAAATTAAAAAATAATATCCTGGCACAACCCTCACATGCGGAAAGAAAAATTGGGATATCAAATAATATATATGTTATGTTCGTAATTTAAAATACACAAACAGAAATAATCAGCTTTACATTTAGAACAGACATAATTATCCTAAAAGTAATTAACAAACTAGTATTTCACAAAATAAAAAAATCTTAACCCTTTTTCACGTATATGTACAAAAAAAATTGTAACGAGAGGTGTCATTCATAACACCAGTGTATGCAAACGAGTGGGATTTACAGAAGGGGGGGAGGGAGGGTGCTAGAGGACCGGGGGGGACGGGGAGGCTCAGACTGTATTACACGAGGATTAGTCGGTGTTATTATCTCGCGGTAAAAGTATCATACCTTTTTTTTTGCAGTCGGAGCCGTATTTAATATTTTGAATTAATTTTTGTATTTGACGTAGGTTACCTACATGTCGAAATGTGATGAAATTTGCTATCTGCATTTTCACTGAAGGGTGACTGATACACACCCACAAGATATTGTTGGGGTGTATCTATTTATTTTGTGTATTATATTATATTATATTTATTATAAATGCGAATGTGATTTCGTTTCTTTGTTTGTTTGTCACCTTTTCACGCCTAAACCGCTGAACCGATCGCGATGAAAGGTACGGAAATAGCCATTGGTATGGAAATGGATATGGGCTACTTTTTCTCTCAGGAACGCGGGTGAAACCGCAGGGGACAGTTAGTTTAATAATAAAAAGGAAACAATAAATTGTATATTATGTAATAATAATGTAGAAACGTCATTGGCTTATATAAATGAAATTCTGTTATTAACTATATCGGTTTATTATTATTGTTGCTTTTTCTTTCTCAATAAATCTATCTATAAATATACTGGGTGATTTTGTTATCACTGGCAATACTTGCAAGGGTGGAAGTACTCATCAAAATGAACAACTTTTATAATGGGACTAACTGTGAAATCATGAAAAAATTAGCTGTTCCATACAAAAGTTCAATACCTACTCGACCAAAATGTATGAAGCAACCGTATTATTTTACGCGATATCAGAGTTAGCCCTATAATAAAAGTTGTTCACATTAATGAGTACTTCCACCCCTGCAAGTATTGCCAGTGATAACAAAATCATCCTGTATATATTAATAAAAAAAACAAAGTCAGGTTTAGTTACACCATGTATAACTCAAGAACTAGGTTTATTTCCTCTGTGCCACATTTTATTTTATTTCATTTATCTCAACCAAAACAGATATTTTTTTTTTACTTACATAAATACCTAAACAAACTTTGGCAACTCTAAATAGTATAAAACAAAATCGCTATCTACCTCTGTTTGTTTCTTCGCTTACTTCTCCTAAACAACGCAACAGATTTTCATACGGTTTTTATTAATAGAAAGAGCGATAAACGAGGAACGTTTGTGTGTTTAAAATGCTCCCGTGTAAAGCCGGGGCAGGTCGCTAGTAAAGTTCGTTCGTGTTGATTTTTTTAACTGAATCACTTTGATGAAATTTTGGATAAAACACGATACTTTTATCCCCTTTAAATCATTAGATCCTTCAGGTAAAACCGCGAGCAGATGCTAGTAGTGTTTAAACATGTTTCCTTAGAAAGATAGGCCGTAATATTGTACAAGTAACAGAAAGAGTCGTCCAATTCATGTGTTATTTCAAACAACAATTTGAAAAAAGAACAAAGATTATACAAAAACATTTAAACGTACCTGTGTTCTGTAATTGGGTACAGATCACGGTACGGAAAGGGAAACGGTAGATTAAAAGGGATTTTCATTTAATTCTTTAAAAGTAAATTGTACATACTCGTATGCATTTAAATTATGTATTTTGTTTTTGTTTGTGCTATGGTATGGTACTTTTGCTTCAAGCATTGGCTTGTAATCAATGATATTATAATAAAAAAAGATGTACCATTGCTTCTAATCGAAAAAAAAAAATTAAAACAATAAGTTATTTTAGTTGATTCATAGAAAACTTAGCATAGTAAATGTGACATTGTAATTCGAAAATTAAGTAATTTTATCGAGTTAATCCCATACACTTTTAACGCAAAACCATGGTTACACTAGTTTTGGGCAAAATGGCCAACTAGGTACATGGTTTAAAAACTATGTTCCCGATTTAATTACTTACTCTGCATAAACCAAGTACTTAGTTTCTCAATTAATTACTATGAACTCCTTTTGTTAATGTAAACATTATGAAAGAATAAATCATACTTTTAGTCCAAACAAACTAAAAATAAATTGTAATCTAAAAACTTACCTCCACAAGTCTCCCGAAAATCAGGACAGCAGTCTCCAAGCTTCAAGCAAGCATGGTCGCAATAGCACGGCTTGTCTGTCAAATCTTCTATAATGGCGTTCTGATGCGCTTTCTGAACGACACAAGCACTGTCACGCCCCGGACAGCAGAGGTTGGCATCCCTGCAATAGTTCGCGCCACAATACCCCGCCAAACATAACGCACTTGCGAAACACAGCCAGTATCGAATCATTTTGTTTCTTTTTAATCACTTTTATTGTCAAGAGTCCGAAGTTTAATTAATAACTTTTTTATTTTATTCGACTTGATAAAAGTTTTCAAAATAAAATTGCTCTAAAATGCTTTGCGTTCGGGAACAGAAACAACGCTGTTTTCCTTTTTTGAAAATGAATGAATTCGAATTCCACTCGCTACAGACCGCTCGTCCTGAAACAAAAAACAAAGTTTGGTAAGGTACGGTTGCGTTCGACGTATAATTTTCTGCGAGTTTTCGAATTGGACTTTTAAGTTTTTATTGTCGTTTGAATTTGTAATCTACGTTGAAGTTGGAACGATCAAAATAAGTTAAAAGTCCAATCATTTCATTTTGATATCCAACGTTTTCTATCCATCGTTTGAAAATGAAAATTAACGAAGACTTTAAAAACTAAAAAAGTTCTTTCGAAAAGTCACTTTCTATTTTCATATTTAATTCGATTTAAAATAATTTTTAAATAATGGATTTAGTAGTAAATTAAGCAAATTAGCTCTGACGAACATAAGTTATTGCCTCCTGTGAGGTTTGAACTCACGACCCCTGGTTTACGAGACCAGTGCTCTACCACTGAGCTAAAGAGGCTTGTTTAGAGGGAGTGAAATTGTTAATCATTATATAAACGTAACTTGAATGAATATTTGCATCTAAATAAAAAAAACTACCTAATAATGTTTTAGTAAAGCAAAATATATTTTAATTACTTATTATTACACATTATACTTATTATTCAAAACAAAATATATAAGTATAGACCTTTCTATTAATTTAAGTCTGTAAATATATGTAATGAAACAAACAAAATAATTGTGAAAATAATAACGAAAAGCAAAAAGTCCTGCTCCTTCACAACAAGACGGACAGAAGACGGTCAAAAACTGGTCCCCTATAACCATTTATAAGGGAATGAGGTGCTTGACCCCAAGGGCAGCGAACTTGACCGTGTTGTTGCTAGTTAAGTTATTTTATTAGTTAAGTGCTAGCGATACTGATAAACTGCTAAATAGAAAACAAAAATATGTTTCCACCAAAAAGGATAACATAATGATGTAGAAGAAAAATAAATACTACATACAGCCATTATAAAAAGAGGTTGTCTTATAAGTATTTAAAATAGGTTTCTTGTGGCCCCAAATTGTGTCTTTATTTTTTTTTTACTTTAAAGAAAGCATTGATGTGAAGTAGGGAAATATAATAGACTAGCTTTCCACTACACGAATTCACCAGCGATCCCCTATTTACCCCCCTTAAAGGTGAATTATCCTCCAAAAAGCGCTTCAGCAATTTTCCTACAAATATCGGAATACTGGCGAACTTCATTTTCGAATATACAAAAAAAGAACGAATGGAATCCCTTTATCGAATGAGTCAAACAATCGAGATGTTAAAGGCAAACAAAACGGGAGTTCGATATTCAAATAAGGCTTTTAAAAATAAACTATCGTATATAAAAGAACATTATCACGAGCCAGCTTCATATAAGACGAAACATGTTCCTATTTTGAATATCAACGAATAATACATTTTTGCACTATCTAGGCCTGTGGCAAATTAATGTACCTACGTTTATTTTACAGTTTATAAAGTTTCAAGATGAAAAAGGCTTAAACAACTTTCAACTTTCGTTCAAAATTCATTCTTGATACCATCTTTCCAAGAATAAATAAATAAAATATATGGTTTTAGGCACCCTTAGTTAATTTAAACTGTACCTGTACCATAGCCAACATTACAAATATTGAAATAGTAGGACTAAGACTTCTTATATCGTTTTTGTACTCAAACGGGTACGTACCTATAGCAACAGCTAAAGTCGTCACTATCCAGTAGCTCCATTTTGACTAGAGGATCTCTTTTGGTCTCGCTATAATTGTAAATTTTTGTCACGTGTAACAAACGGATCTAGTCACTTCTTAATAGATATTTTACTTACAATTTATATTAGACTAGCTTCCGCCCCGCGGTTTCACCCGCGGTCCCGAGTGCTCCGATCGCCACCAAAACTTACAGGATTACCCGCGGGGCTAATATGAAGATTGTCTGAAAATTTCATCGCGATCGGTTCAGCGTTTTCGGAGAATATAAGGAACATATATACATACATACTTTATCTTTTATATATATAGATATTATCCCATATAATATAGCCTATTGGTTTTTATAAGTAGCTGTTCCCCACAGTTTCAGCCGCGTTCCCGTTATAAAAATTTGTCTATTCTGCCATTCAGGGCGGAATCAAATCCAACAAATCAA
The DNA here is from genome assembly GCA_951216915.1 of Tetheella fluctuosa. Taxonomy (NCBI): domain Eukaryota; kingdom Metazoa; phylum Arthropoda; class Insecta; order Lepidoptera; family Drepanidae; genus Tetheella; species Tetheella fluctuosa. Next base: position 8,162,690 of record OX578233.1, on the reverse strand, counting down.
AGATCATAAAAATCAGTCCAGCCGTTCTTGAGTTATTGTAACAAACCCGACTTTGTTTTATCCTAATCCTAACTTATCCTAACTAATATTATAAATGCGAATGTGAGTTTGTTTGTTTGTTACCTTTTCACGCCTAAACTGCTGAACCGATCGCGATGTAATTTGGTACGCAGATAGCCTATGGAATGTAGAAGGGCATAGGTTACTTTTTATCCCAGGAAAACATAAGGTCCCTCGTTAACGCGGGTAAAACCGCGGGGTGAAAGCTAGTATATAATATATAGATAGCATAATGTTTGTTTTGATGTTCAACATGTATAATTTACCAAGTTTTTGTTTACTTATGTTAATGAACATGTAAGTCAAGTTAATAAGTCATAGCAATAATCTGAGATATGCCGATATACATCCTGAATTATTAATCAAAACATTAGCAAGTTTCAATCTTCAAAACTTGTTATGAGCGATGAACATACAGTATGGGCTTGTGGTAAAATAATAAATCCAATTAAATCCCGACCAGACAAATAAAACACCTCGCCATATTACGGAATTTCGCGGAACTAATAAGTGTACTGATTTTACTATGAGCTGTCAAAATATTTTCTAGTGGCGCCCTCAGCGGTTTTTTTTATTTTTCTGGTTAGGCTTTAATTAAAAATTAGTACTTGTGACAGTAAATATGCAAGGTTTTTAGTATAATCTACCAACACTAATATTATAAAGAGGTAAGTAATGTTTGTAATTTTGGGTGTAGGAGGTAATCCCCGAAACTACTGATACGATTTGAAAAAAAAAATGCATTAGAAAGCCCAATTATTGGGGAAGGTTATTGACTATTTTTATCCAGGGAACGCGGGTGAAACCGCAAGTAACAGATAGTTTACTATGAAACCTAAAATCTATTGCTGAACTCGTATTTAACTAATAACTACAAATACTCGTATTAACCAAAATGACTAGAACTAGTAAAATATACGTTTTTATATCGTGTAACTGTCAAGCTTATGCTTCTATGGGTGTAATTGACACGTATCAGTGATAGCAAGTCGTACATAACTGTAGCGAAAACGAGATAGCAAAACATACTTAATTGTGTGTATTTTGATTTATCTAAGGTTTTAATGCTACTTAGGTACTTACAGAATTACAGGCACAGGAGACTTAACAACTTCATGTCTCAAGGTTGGCAACGCGTGAGTGATACCCCTGGCAGGGAAAATATAATATTGTATTTTCTTTGCCCGTGGTGTTATGAGCGTCTATAGGCTACGGTACCCGTTTACTATCTGGTGGGCCGTAGGTAAGCTTGTTTGCCATCTATATAGTATAAAAAAAAAAATTACTTACTGGAGCTTTTCCAAATTGATGAAAATACTATGTTTTTGTTACCTATCTAATTATTCGTCATCAGACTAAATGGTGGGTCTGTTAGGAAGCGCTCTTATTGCAGATTTCATTAAGTAATTATATTTAATTAATATAACGTTGTTTGCTAACATTGAAGAGCGAGTAATTCCTCTAACATAAGTTTAATATTAATTCATGCGATACCAGGTACAAACTTCAATTTTACTTCAATCTCCAACAATATATACTGGACTTAATTAATAAACAACGCAATTACAATATCGATAACAACTCGACTGGAAACTTTCGATGATTGAGCTGTAGTTTCAATAGCACTATTCAATTCGTAGTCGATTTAACTGAGTCGCTTCTAACTCGATTAGTTTTAATCGATTACTATTGTTATTTTGTAACTGGGACGCTAGTAGTGTCATGACATTTACGATAAGATGACTCTGTTTTTGGCATCGGATCCAATTTGAAAGTATTTTTGGATATTTCTTTTGTGTACTAGGATATTATGTTACCAAAGGAAATAGGTCAGACATACTTTTGTTCAGATCTATTCAATCAGTATATTTGAGGTCCATATAGAATTGGGTTTTGAAAATACTTCCAGACATTTTTTTAAGTTTGTTGTAAGATTATTTTTTTGACAAGTTGAAAGGTTAAAAAAACAAGTAGGCGTCGCACATAGAACCTTCTCCTTTTTTGAAGTCGTTTAAAACGGGTGATGACTATGAGAAAAAAATCAAATGAAATATTTGTCATAAACTGGCTGGATATTTTGAGATGTCATTTATTTTCGAAACCTACGTAGGGTCGTTAAGCTGAACAACTTTTACAATAGGGTATTTGACTGACATTCAAATAAGCAACTTTTTATGAAATGTCAAAACGATACGGTTTAATGAAATACAAGCATGTGACGTCATAATTATATAGCATACTCTTTATGGTGTTATTATGTATGTTTATTTACAACAAATATTTACAATCAATGTATAAAATACAAACTATGATATATAGAAAACATCCTCAAAGCCCTCGCTGCTGTCGATAGGCAAGGTTCCCAACAGGCTGCCAGCGTTCCCTTTTTGGATGGTCAAGCTTATGCGTTGGCAGAAAAAGCTCCCAGCTAGTCGGTCTCCCGAAGCCTCGATGAGCTTGGATGATAAAATCCGAGCAAATCGGCGAGCCTTTATGGTTAGATTGGTCATTAAAAATCATAATAAGGATAAATTTAATAAAATAATCGTGGTTTCCCCTTTTTTTAGATGTTTTATACATTGGTTAGTGTTGGATAATTTATTTTGAATACAGGCAAATACCCTATGATACCAAAAATAAAATCGCGGTTTTTTTTTCATAAATTTTGATTGACTTTTTTTAGTATGAAACTGTTTGATGTTTTTTCCATAATACTAATCTATCTATATATATAAATAAAAACCTAAGCGCAAAACACGAGAATAGGTAGACCTATTCGGCATTTTTTTTAAATATTTGTTCAAGTCCGAGGAAGGTCCTTATGAAGTGGAACAAAAATCGAAAATTCAGAAAAAAAAAAGAAAAATGACACCGTTATTTTTTGCGTTAGGTAGCCAGTTTATTGGCTACTTTTTATCTTGAGAACGCACGTGAAAGCCGCCCCGCAGTTTCATCCATGATCGCATATTTTAACCGCTTATGGATGAAACGCTCCTAGAGTACTGAAGGAATATTTATTTCAAATTCAACTCTGTAGGTCCATCAGTTTAGGTTGTCCATTGTCAGACAGCCTTTGCTGTTTTATGTAAGATTAAAAAAAAAAGTAAGTATTAGCTATAAATGTAGGGCATTAGAGAATATAATAACAACTTCTATACCTATCTAAGAGGCTGTGGTATAGTTTTCCTACACATTTCCCTAGGCAGCCATATTTCACTACGTTATGGTTGCTGTGGGTAGAACCACAGATCGTAGCGTTGGTGAATGTGTGACTTTCACACGTTTACCTAATTTTGTTACTAATTGACTGAGTTATTTAGATTTACTTTTCTAATTCGTTTTTTAAAAAAACTTCTATCTATTTATGTGCGTGGTTTTTTTATGTAAGTCTCGAATTGGTCCTAATTGAATTACATCAGAAGTTTTTATTTTAAAAAAAACAAAGAACTTATTCATTATAATTACAGCACATGGCAGACTAAATACACCCGTATTGCCAACCATACTTACAAACGTATTTAATTTAATAATCAAACAATTTCCGCTTTCAAGTTAAATTTTAGTTTACCTGCACGTGATTTGTATGTAAATTCCCTCAAAGGGTTGTACAAGGAACTTTGAGCCCTAAAGTTATGTATTAATGGCCGTATGATCTATTCAATTACGATATTATAATATAATATGTTGAGAAATGACACGTGATATCTGTAACAATGAATGATGAGTATGACGAACGATTTACAACACCTTAGCTAGCAGATCTAGTCTGCTAAGGTCCGGAAAATAAAATTGTACAGTAATTCGATATCGATTATTTGTGTGCCATGTGGCAACACTAAGCCAACCAATGCCACAGACAACAGACAGAGGCCAGGCAGGCAGCTGTCAAATCACAATTATTCACAATTACAACAAACCAATTTACTGTCTTTGAATTTGTATAGGTAATATATAGTATCATAATTATAAAAATAATGAATAGGGCCAAGAAATGCAATAGTATTATTGATTTTTACTAATTAATTAAAAGAACATATGTGAGTATTGTTTGTGAAAAATTCAAACTGTAAAATATCTCAAAAACCCCAACTTTTTTTTTAACCAACTCCTGTTCCAATTAATTAATGCTGTATATTATTATTTCCATATAGTTTTACATGTGTGCAGTCGTAGCCTAAGTGGGTATGGACAGTGGGCATCCCCCTTTTGTAATCAATAGAATGTACCTACCTATTGATAGTTTTTCTCACGCCACTGACAGTGACAGGTATCAGTGTTACCAACCTTTACCAAAAAAAATCCCCATGTTTATTCAGAATTTTCCTAAAAATCCCTAAATAGAATTTTAAATTATAGACATCGTATCGAAGTCACAACACAACACAATTAGTCACAACAAATCACATAAACTAACAAAAATCTCTTGCTTGACTTGTCGTCAACGACAAAAATTAATGAAGGTGTGAGTGAATGAGGTGAGGTGAGTGACATAAATGAATGAATGCGGCAATGCGCCGCGCAGTTCACTTGTTTCATATCGTGCGTTCCTTTCTACACACAAAACTGAAAACACATGCTTTGTTTTCGATTTTGCAAGTTTTGTTTGAAATCCCTAAAAAAATCCCCAATATATTCCAGTCCCTAAAAATTTCCCTTCTAACACTTCTAGTCCCTAAATTTAGGGACAAAATCTCTAAGTTGGGAACCGTGACAGGTATACTTTTTAACAACAGATTAGGTAACATTGATAACTTGTAGAATGGGGAGATAGGGTCATAAAACATAAAGCTAGTGGTGATCCGTCGTAAAGGTGATACAAATCACAAGCAACAGGCACACCCTAATGGATTCTGACCCTAATAAAATCTGAAGTAAAGTGAAAAGATTAGGGGTATGCCTTAATGAAGTGCGTTAAGTACTGTTATTTTATTTATAAAGATTATTAACTTAACTATTTTTTTTTATGTAGTTTTGGGACGCGTGTTTCATTCACGACCCAAGGAGTTAGTAGTTAGTTAAACGAGTAAAAAATATTTAAAAACTATATATAACGGACATTCGGAAAAAGGTCATCATATTTTTAATATATTACTCTATATTTAGTCAATTTTAAAAGTACAGAATTTACAGCAATAAAACTGTTAGTTTAGATAAAAAATGTATTAGTAGATAGGTACATTTATAGGAAACTATTTATTTAACTTATTAACATTTTTTTTCACCAACCGCAAACTAAAAAAAATCATTTTTTTTTCGGTCCCTAAACTGAAATCGTGTATATTACAAAGGGTGCCGTTTTTGCCAAATTAGGGTTCCGTAGCCAGTCACCATAAACCTTTGAGCCAACTTATAAACGCACCTCAATTCCATATCAAAATCAAACGCAATACAACCACAAAAGATATCCACATTTACATTGAGTATCGAATCCAGCGCAGTATCACAATGTGAAAGATCGTTCATTGACCCTTAGGGCAATTAACTACACACGCCGATAACGATACCGTACCGGTGCAATCCTACAAATATTATAATTGTGAATGTCTGTATGTTTGTATAGATGTTTGTTACTAAATCGTACCGTATACATATATCCTGAATAATCTGTTCCGGGATAAAAAAATATCCTATATTTTGATAATATTATAGAAGTCAAATTTTGTATGTTCGGATGTTTATTTACTCCGTAACCGCTGAACGGATTTGGATGAAGTTAGGCACACAGATAGAATATATTCTAAATTAACATATAGGATACTTTTTATCCCGGGAAAACATAAGATCTCTCGGAAACGCGGGGAGGAAGCCAGTAGGATATATTCGGGAAAATATTATATCTTCGGAAATACCAGTAAAACCGAAAATTTGCGATGTTAAATTCAATATCAATAAAACATGTCAAATTTTCTTTTAAATCAATAAATTGATGATAATTGTACATTCCTAGATATAGCTATGATTTATAGAACTACTATGGAACTTGGCGACGCGGACACTAACTACCCTGAACATCGTTTGGACCGAACTTGGCCCCCTTTTTCACATTTGTTTTTGGTGGGATATCATAAATTATTGTCAATGTTAAACATGACTTTAGTAGGTAGTCGCCGTAAAATTTGCGTTCACAATCGCTCAAAAAGAATGTACTATGTCGTCTGCGATCGCTTTTAGGCTGCCTGTCCACCGCCGCGGGGTGAGTGGAGCGAGGCATTTGTAGACATGTCCGGAGTCGTGGGTCAATAAATATTTTTTCTATCATTTTTTACTAAGAATGTATTGGATAAACGACGTTTGATTCTTATGTATAAAATAAGCAAAGTTAACATAATGAAATAATAAATATTCTTCCAATGTTTTGAAAGAAGAACAACAAAGACCCGAAGGCGTATAAAATGTGTTACGTATTTTTGTTACATGTTTTCCTTTATCTTTTTGTGTGGGTATTGCAAAATGATGTAGTATTTATTTTCTTTAAGAATATTTATTTCATAACAATTTTGGAAAAAATAAAATGGTTTTTATTTTATTATTCAATTGATAATGTACAGTCAGTAATAAAAGTGGTGGAACAAATCCCGAAAGTCCGAATCACTGACGCATCGAAACCCATGTAAAAGTAGGTACCTACTTCCAGGTGAACTAGAATCTTGAAATTAGGCAAAAATAGGAGGCATTTTGGCATAAGTTAAAAAATAAATACAATAATTATTAATTTCAAATCCAATGTGGACAAAACAAACTTATAATTTCAGTGACCTTCATACAAGCGGCGGTAGTAAAATAAAATTAATGTAATTATGCGGAACCCAGTTCGTGATTCCTATTCGCACTTGACTGTATTTTTAATATAACAAACTAAAGATAACGCCATTAGTAGATTTATAGACTTGTTGAACTCGATTCGTTATCACACAGAAATGTAAGTTCACTCACTACTCAAGATTGATGTCGTTTTATCTCCCTCACACGTGTTGATACGGAGGGAGAAAACTAGAGCATACATTTTATCTAAGCGCTATTTTGAAATCTACTAAACATCAACATTGCTCGATCAAAATTCTTTATTAATCTCCTTTACCCAGACCTACTTACTCGCTTGCCATTCCGATCAACCAAAGATTCTTTTTTCATTTGTTTTTCTTCATTTACCGCGAACCGCGATCGTGTACGGATCTGCCACATTTGAAAATAGAAGTTAACTACCAATTGGCTTGTCATTCAAATAGAGACCGCAAGCTCTATACAGACTGGAATTAGTAGTCTTTAGTTTCTTCATTTTAAGAGATGTACCTAGTGGTATTTAATTTACGTTCGTATACCTCCTACATGTAACTTAGGATTATTTCATGTATATTTAAAGTCAAAATTTCAGATGTTAAGTACTCATTTTAATTTAAAAAAAAACTAATTTTACTTATTAGGCAACGTACTTGGAATAATCACCTGGCCGCACTCACTCATCGATTCCATATAAGTACCTAAATACATATAACCTCAATTATAATTTGTATATTGATTTAACATGACGTAGTTCTGTGGTTAGAGGTGTTTACGGATAATCCTAATACAATTACCTCAGGAGCACTGCCAATATACCTATTAAGCTATATAAATTCTAACATACATAGGTATATACCTATATAATGCTTGAGTGAGCAAACCTAATATGATTATTGATGTTCAATTCTAAGTCAAAGTCAAAGCCATTTATTCAGTTTAGGCCCTAGGAGGGCACTGAAGCTACCACCGATTCGGAAATCAGCCTTCAACTGAGAAGAACCGGCATGAAACTCAGCAAGGTTACATTTTTTATATATATTTTTCTTATTTTTTTATAATCTGACTATATATATTGGCTATATTATATAAGTATGCAACTATCCAATCTATCTATAAAAAATGGATCGCTGAAATGTTTGTACGCGCATAACTTCCGAACGACTGCACCAAATTGGATAATTCTTTCTTTTATGTGTTCGTTATTGTCAGTAGGTTTGTATGAAAACAAAATTACACCGGGAACGTGGTTGAAAGCGCGGTGGACAGCTAGTCTATACTAATATTATAAAGCTGAAGAGTTTGTTTGTTTGTTTGAACGCGCTAATCTCAGGAACTACTGGTTCGATTTGGAAAATTATTTCAGTGTTGGATAGCCCATTTATCGAGGAAGGCTATAAGCTACCTTTTATCCCGGGAAAACACAAGATCCCTCGGGAACGCGGGTGAAACCGCGGGGCGGAAGCTATATCTAATATAAATGAAATGCTGTTCGTTGGTAAGCGCATCACTTGAGAACGGCTGGATCGATTTGGTTGATTTTTGTTTAAAAATGTTCGTTATAGTTCGAATAAGGTTTTTAAAGAAAAAATATTGAAATATTTGGCAAAAACTGAAAATACCATTTTCTGTAGGATTTTTTTGTGAATTCAAGAGTTTATTGAGGAAGGTTACCTATATGCTACCTACCTATTTTATATCCCGAGAACGCAGGTGAAACCGCGATATCCCCCGCGGTTTCACGCTATACAGATATAACGTTTCTAAGTAAGTTTGAGAGATCCATTCTATACCTCAAAATTGATGTTTTATTTTAAAATTTAATCGACCATAGAATTTACTATAGTTGTTTTTTACTATGTATAGGTTAAATATGGACCATTTGACCTCAATCTCACCATGGCAAGTGATGATGTGTCCGAAGGTGATAAACGCACAAAGCCATGGAGTGAACTGTTTCTCAAGTGCAGCTGCCGGAACACAGCGATAAGTGTTTAGCGACAGATTTTCAATTTCAACATGAGGGGTGGTAGCCTGTCGGGTCCTACTAGGTACACTACCATGTTATCTAGGTTTCATCACTATGTATTCCTACACGAGGAGCTAGCTACAAAGTTTTCCCTAAGATGATTTAGGTATCGCATATTCTTATTTCAGAGAAAAGGTTTGATCGTTTTTTAATTTTAATTTAGCCTATATTTTCTGTGTATTTATGTTTTCATAGTTGTTAAATAAATAATATTCTATTCTATTCTATATACGGTTCACGGCTGCGGCGTGCCCCCGTTAACCACTTAGAATATTCATTCTCTACAAACGAAACAAAATGTCTGTCCGGTCAGAGAACCGCCGATGCATCACTTTGTTTAGAAGTGATACGACATGAGGCGTCGTGAAATCATTTTAAATAATTCACTTTAATGGATCATCCACATCGGTTCTCTTCTTGGCCATGACAAATCTCTTTCTAAACAACGACTGTAGTACTACAAAGGTAGTAGATAGACTTTTATAGTAAAGTATAATAAAATCACACTCCATAAACTCTGAAACCAAGATAAAACAAAATGGTTGATTCATAAAATATGTCACATGCAGTTTACAAAATACGAGCCATATTTAGACAAATATCTCACACGGAAACGTGAGGCAAAGCTATGAAATGCATTAGGCTGAATGGGATTATTCCTAGGGGCTGTACACGCTAAAAAAAAAATCATTCATCATTCATTTAAGTAATGGAATTCTAAATATAAAGGTTTTAGCGGGATTTGTAAAGTAGGTAACATTCCTTTTTCGAATTATGTATTTTCATAAAATGTACTATTTTGAGTTTGTATTCCTAATATCGGTGGCGTTTTATCCATTCAAGATCAATAAGATTACACCAGTGCAGGGATGTTAATATAATTAGTGATTTTTCAGGTTATCTCAAACAAAATCCTGTTAAAAGTTTTATTAGAACGACCGCCATTTTAGTAAATCCTGACATTTGCAACAAACTGACTAAGCAAAAGTGTTAAACAACATTAAAACTCTAAATTCACAATATAAAAAAATATCCTACAAATAAAAAGGCTGTATGAACCTTGCCTATTATTTTATGAATAATATCGTTACATATTTCCACGGTCATTTTAGGGGCCGTCTATTAATCACGTGATGTTTTATTAGAATTTTTAACCCCCCCCCCCCAGCCCCCTTGGTGATACGTGGTGAGGTTTAAGACTAAACCCTCACCCCACCCAAAATCACGTGTATTTTTAGTACCTACAAAGAATCTTAAAATTTTTAGATTTTTATCTTTATATACAGGTATAAAGTATAATCTAATTTTATTCTAGAAAATCGCGGGAAGAAGCGCGCGGGGACTTCGTTCGTTGCCTGGCAACGGCGAGTCAAGGTCACACTACACGCCGCTTTTCGGTTTAGAAATCGCGCGTATGACGAAAACATTAATACATGTGATATCTTACTACACCCCCCTCCCCCTTGTGATTATTTATGATTTTTGCCGAAGCCCCTCTCCCCCCCCTTTCGAGCATTACGTGAATAATGGACGGCCCCTTACGTGATACATTTTTTCAACAAAAAAAAACAAACTCGAGTTGTTCGAAAAACTCTAAAACGGAACAGAAAACCACCAATATGTCGATAATGATCGATAAGTAATAAATAATATTCAAAACAATAAATGCATCGATACGATTTCAATTGTTACCGAGAAACATTCGATACATTGACCACAATACATATTGTGAAATGGATTTACTGAATTGCATTGTTCGTTCTAAACGGTTCAAAGGACATTTTGTGGCGGGCTTTCGAAATTCAAACATTTTTAGTGCACATCTATATCACTACAATCTAAATAGTACTCACTATCTATAGCACTTAAATACTACTTTCGGATGATATATTCATTGCCTACTTTTATAATCAACTAGCTTATGCCCCGCGGTTTCATCCGCGTTCCTGTGGGATCCTATGGTATTACGGCGTGAAAATTATCCTATGTTTTATTCCAGGATATGACCTATATTTGTGCCTAGTTTTATGCAAATCCGTTCAGTTGTTTATGCGTGATTGAGTCACAAACATCCAAACTTTCACATTTATATAATATTAGTAGGATTAGTAGGATACTAAAAAAACGTATAACAATTTTTGATGTTTAGCGAACTAAATAGTAAAATACTCAAAGGATTAAAAGAAACACGTACGTATCTTTTCTCATAAACGAGTTCATTCCAATATGTACACAGTAAGCTGAAGACAAATACAGCTGGAAACCGCGCTTAAGCGGCTTAAATATAAGCACCAACATATACACTTGAAAAAATGTTAAAGCGCAATACGAAATAAGGAAAGCGGTTCCGTATACAAGTTGAATTTTTCAAGTGGGCGTGGGCCAAATCCTAAACTATAAGGAATAGCCAAAAATACTCAAAGGAGTCTCAAACCCGATTTTGATGAAATCTAAAACTGCATCATTGTATTTTTCAAAAATCAATATTTCTAGCCAGGCCTAACTTCCCTTTGATAGAATTACCTATCCTAGTAAAAAAATGAAAAATGGCCACTGTCCTTCAATGAATTTAGCAGTACCACGAGGATTGATAATGTTTTGCGAACCTTTAGAAAGCCTATAAGAGAACTGTCTCTGAAGTGCATGCCGTAACACATCGGTAGGTACTTTGCGACAGATTTGAGAGTGGTAGCCAGCCAGAGCAACATATTTTTTTTTTACTTGTGTTTGACCATAATCTCACTATGGTAAGTGATGATGTGGCCGAAGGTCGTAAGCCCACAAAACTAAGAAGAAACTTGCTTTCAAAGTTATCTACCCATTGAATAACTCACCTATCTCTACGCCAATTCAAAGTTACAGTGTTAAACCAATTTATGTTATTATTAAAGATAAGATAGCTACGGACCCCTAAAAACCCTTCTAATCCCCCTGTTTCATTCACCACACGCCACCCATTTCGGGTTATGAAAACATCACATAAAGTATAAGTTTTTCCAGTGTGCGTGCGCGAAGTGTACTTAGGAGTTAAGCAGTAGCTACATTATCCTATGTTGCGATATATTTGGCAAGAGAATACTAACTAGAACTAGCTTGAACTAGTTTAATTTTTTGTTCGCTTTAACCTTGATGTAGCAGGCAAAATACTATCGATACAGATTTTATTGATTTCTTTAAAGTAACTAAATGAAATAGGACAAGGTTTTACCTCAATTATTATGAATGGCGCGAAATCTGAGCGTATTATTTTTTAGTATAGGTATCTAATAATTAAGAACAAGTATTTACAATTAAAGGTACCTATCTATAGATTTTGTGAAATATATTACAACCTAACTATTTTTTTTTTACTTTACCACTCTAATGCTTGTTTTCAGATTTAAAAAATTCTTCAAAACAAAACGCTGGCAAACAAAGTGTAGCACCAGCTTTATCCAAGCACGAGCGAATCTATACCCACAGAGAAAATAATCCCTTTTTCTTAAGTACTTTGCTCAAATTATTACGTCTGGATTGATCTAGCTAGATTGAGGTCCTTCCGTACCCCTTTGTAATAATTGAGGTCTACTCAGTTAAGGGTACTTTTGATAACAATATCAATATAGTAGCTATATTATTGACCCGTATTACCTATTACATTTATACGCAATTTTTTTTTTTAATTTTCGTATTTTTATGAAAATTCAACCTCTATGAGATTAAAATAGAAGATGCGGATAAAACCGCAGGAAAATTTGTATGTAATAAAGATGTACAAGAAAGTTTAAGATGTTTGATGCAAACAAACAGAACTTACATACAAGGCTTTCTGAACTCATTATAAAATTAAATAATTTAGGTACCTACTACATAATGTACATTTTATGCTACTATATTATAAAGCCACAAGGCTATACAAAGTAAAAAAAAACCGGTCAAGTGCGAGTTGAACTCGTGCGCCGAGGGTTCCGTACCTACCCATCGACATTTTCTTTCGATGTGTGCTGAAGATGTGGAAAATCGGGCTCAACAAATTGGGGAGTGCATAGTGTATCGATCGCTTTAGTCTTTACTGTAAAATGTTCTACGCACACGAGCATAATATTGCAATAAATATTTTCTTTTAATTTTCTTACGCTCAATAACACAATTTTATTTATTTACCTTATTTGAGGTTAGTGACAATTAATGTAGACCTCTAAATTGTATGAGCGCCCATACAAGTCAGAGGACTATCTTAATTGGCGTCTACTATGTATGTATGCCCTTTAATTTATTTTTATTTTTTTGGAATTTTTCCTTTATTTGTGCTGTAAGTTTGCCAAATTTCATGAATCTAGGTCAACGGGAACTACCATATAAGTTTTCGACCCAAAACCTATAGGGTACTTCCGGTTGACCTAGAATAAAATTGTCAATTTTGGCTAAGGGAAAATTCTGAAAAATACAAAAATATGAAAATTAAGGTAAATTTTGGTACTTACAAGTTTTCGCGAAAATCTAAATTTGCCCATATCTTTTTATCCTGTTGACTCAGGACCGTGATTTTTATACACCTATTTGGGACTATAGACCTCAGTATCTGGTATAAATTTCAGTTTGCTAGGCCCACCCGTTCCTGAGAAAATTGGTACACGGACAGACGGACAGACGGACAAGAGAGTGATCTTATAAGGGTTCCTTTTTTACATTTTATGGTACGGAACCCTAAAAACAAATAAATGTATCTGGTTCTAAGTATGTTTGGATGATTGTGACTCAAACGCACGCATAGACGGCTCAATGGATTTGGATGTAACTTGGTACATAGTATAGATCATACCCTGGAATAACATATAATATGGTAGGTCGATCCTCGAGAACGCGGGTGAAACCGCAGGGTAGAAGCATATATCCTTAGAACCAACAGAACGAAATAATAAACAAAAATATATCATAGTTACACAGCTTTGTAAAACAAGAACTCTCGTTTCAGAAATAAGGGGGAATAACTTTATTTCGTAGGTTCGTTTTTTTTTTATACTACTAGGTGGCAAACAAGCTTACGGCCCACCTGATGGTAAGCGGTTACCATAGCCTATAGACGCTCATAATAACACCGGCAAAGAAAATACAATATAATATTTTCGCTGTCAGGGGTATCACTCACGCGTTGCCAACCTTGAGACATGAAGTTGTTAAGTCTCCTGTGCCTGTAATTTCACCGGCTCCCATACCCTCCTAACCGAAACACAGTAATACAAGTGCACTACAATTTCACGGCTTCCCGGCAAGTTCCAGCCAAAATATCATTTTTCAACGTTCCAAGTTTCAACGAAATACGGGCTCCTACTACTGAGTGATTTTCTAAAAGTCCTACACACTCACGAAGTAGTGCTTGAAGTTTAGTTACAACATAACTGTGAAATCATGAAAAAAATATCAGCTGTTTCATACAAAAGTTCAATACCTATTCGACCAAAATGTATGAAACAACCGTTTTATATTACGCGATATCAGAATTGGTCCCATAATAAAAGTTGTTTATTATGGGACCAATTCTGATATTTTTTTGATCGACGATTTTTATGATCTTTGATTTGTTGGATTTGTCTCTGCCCCGAATAGCAGAATGACTATTAAAACATCGTATTTTGTATTTTTGTTGACTTGTGTATATGTTACCAGCCAAACTCGATTTCAGGCCAAACTAGTTTGTCCTGGGCCGAACTGATTTTGAATTATTATGCGAGTAAAAAAGGGATTACGTGCAGTTAAAAAAAAACAACGAGCGCACTTCTAACATAACGTATCCGGGTCGTTTCTGAATAGGAAGAGAAATTAATCACCAAATTACGATTACTTACATATGTGAAAACATTGCACATGTAACTTCTAAAATGTATTTTCTCAATACAAAATCAGTTTGGCCTAGTACAAACTACTTTGGCCTGGAATCTAGTTTGGCTGGTAACATATACTACATACCTACAAATAAATAAAATTGAAGTATTTGTCATGCTTGTAATATAAAAATAGCCGCTTTTCACTAAATTCATATAAAAGTATATACGGGACTCGTAGCAAAAAAGCAATTTTTAAAATTTTTGTTTCACTGTCTGTTTGTTTCGACTAATCTCCGTAACCGCTGGACCGATTTCGACGGGACTTCCACATGTAGATAGTTAATGTTATAAGGAGTATAGTCAAGTGAAGTCAGTTAGGTTTTAGTAAAATGGTGGCTGTTTTACTAAAACTTTTCGTGGACTATTTGAGACAACATGAAAAGTCACGATGCACACACGCATACATTTAATTTTACTTCACTTGTGCACTCGTATCTATTGATCTTCATTGGACTAAGCGCCAGCGATTTCTATCAATAAAACGAAAACGCAACGTCACTTCGCAAGTTCCCGTCAAAAAAGTCTGAATAATTATTGTACCGACATTCCAATGTATTTTTTTCACATCCTGCCATGATTCTTGTGTTATCACTGTATTTTTTTTCTTTGCTTTATTCTGTTATGAGGTGTATAGAATAATACCCTATGCTCTTTACTATTATTCAAATACTATGCATTTATTCATATCTATCACGCCGCAGGTCGTGGGTTCGATTCCCACTCACGACAAACATTTGTGTGCATGAACATGTCTGTTTGTTCTGTGTCTGGGTGTAATTATCTATAAATGTATGTATTTACAAAAGAAAAGTAGTATATGTAGTATATCAGTTATCTGACTTCCATAGTACAAGCTCTGCTTAGTTTGGGGTCAGATAGCCGTGTGTGAGGAATAATGTCCCAGAATATTTATATTTATTTATTTATCGATGAACTACTACTTTATATAATAGTACCTACACTATTCATACAGAATGGCGTACAGTCGCAGTCAGCAAACTCCACCGCGTTTCATCTCACACAAATAGGTAACGTAACATTGATTTTCCGCAATACGTTTTGGTCCCGAAGGTACCTGCGACAACATTTGAACAACAAAATTACTTTTGGCGCAATTTTTTTCATATGACATTTTTAGATCTCGATTTATTTGAAAGTGACAATGCGGAGATGCAATATGAACCTTAAATAAAAGCTCGTAAATATCAGAATAACAGTTACAATACAAATAGGGTTACCATAATATTTTCTTATTTACCTGATATTTTATTTATTATTGCACGTAGGTAATACTTACTTTTTATTGTTTTGTGAACCATAAACGGAAAAATAAATATCTACAATGACTAAAGACAATGTCGTATACTCTTTAAAGTGTGTTGAACTCTGCCCTAAGATATCAAAATCATCGACCCGTTACAAAACATAGTTAAATAAACAGTAATTACAAACTATTTTTATTACCATCTTCTAAGTTCATTAACCTCTTGCACCCTGCTGCTGACATCTAATAGACGACGAAATAAATAATCTACGGACCGATGTACGTACACAGTGAGCATACAAATACTAGAGTAGTAACTTTGACAAACAGTTCTCAGAAATGCGTAGCCACTTGCGAGTTTCAATGAGGTAGCTTTGAAAACCATGTTAGTCTCGTTTTTTCTACCGTCAAACTAATTACGTCAAACGAGACAGGGACACTTGAAGTCAAGCTGGGAACTATAGCAGATATGCCTACAGGCATATACAAACGGCTATTCTAGTTACAATAGTAACAATATAAGATAGTACATCCGTACACGTTTACCAACACCGAACGTATTCGTACCTCCTACCTACCTACGTCCTGATTTGAGCTACCTAAAATATTATGAAAAGGTAAACTAAACTGAATGGAAAAATATTGAATGCTTTGATTATTTATATGTCTAGATGGACAGTCGTTCTACCAAAGAACTAAAATAAATAGCCCATGAATGCATCTTTGTTATGCTGGTGTCATTGATGATACCATTGTAGAAGAAATTAATGACAGTGTCTAGAAGAGATTTAAAGGGGAACCGTTAAGCTTTATTTGTTCTACGTGTTCACAGCTTCAACTATTTATCTAGACATATTTATAATCAAAGTTCTAATAGGTACTTAGTTAGTATAATAATAGGGATACAAATTGAATAATTCAATAGTTAAATAGTTTTAAAAAAATAAAGCCTAGTGAGTTTAAACAAAATGTAGTGTAACAAATTCTTATAACATAAAACTGCACTTCCAAGAGCAACGTTAAGTACCTTCCTACTCTTCTCTTCGTGGAAATGTCACATCTGAGGCATGCTTTAGAATGTAAAATTGATGCTAAAATATATTCAAGAATATTTTCCTGTTAAATAGTTTTGTGATTCTTTATTTAAAATTCTTTGTTTAGAATCTAAACAAAGAATTAAATCTAAACATTAGATTATAGAATGTATTTTCATGATACATAATAAACGAATAATTTCATGTTTCGAACTGTTTCCGTCATGCTGAAAAAAACTAACAAAATACTGAAGACGCGAAATCATTTTTTCTGATCGAGCAAGCTTGACCTATGAACAGTTTGAAATTATTTTTGTTAATTCAAATTTAATCCCATAGTAAGATGATGAAATTAACATAAGTTACGAAAATATGCCGTCTTGATATATTACCACCTGATAATAAATCCAAAACAATTATCTATTTATGTTTATACCAGCTTCCGCCTCGCGGTTTCACCCGCGTTCCCGAGGGATCTTGTGTTTTCCCGAAATAAAAAGTAGCCTATAGCCTTCCTCGATAAATGGGCTATCCAACATTGAAATAATTTTTCAAATCGAACCAGTAGTTCCTGAGATTAGCGCGTTCAACAAACAAACTCTTCAGCTTTATAAAATTAGTATAGATTTGTAAGTAGTTTAACAGTTATTCTTACCATAGTATAAACTCTACTTAATTTTGAATCAAATGGCAGTATGTGAGATATAAATCAGTGAACCATAGAACATAGCGTAGAACATATGAACACGAAATATTTTTTTAATATATTCAAGAAACTTGTCCGCACTGTGTTTCTTTTTTTTAAAGATAATAGTAACAATGTAACAGAATAAGACGCAACAAACAATAGTAAACCAACAGAATGAAAAAAAAAACAATAGGTGTTATTGTTTATTACCTTTTCTTTTTTTTAAGCCCTTTGGAGATGACGAAACGCTTTCCTAGTGTATTGTGAGCCTTTTATCTTATGTCAAGCTTTTAGTGTGATTGTTGAGTTACTGTTTAGAATTTATGGTCGTTTTGTAATGATAAATTGTTGGTTTGTACTTTTGAGGTGGTTTTTACTTGATGTGTTTTTTTTTTCTGGGAAATATTTAAGTTAACTGATTATGGTCTTTACGATATTCAGAGTGGATATCACTACGAAGATAGTGAATATTTCGATATTCATTTTGGGTAGCAAATTATTTTTTGTTTTATACAAAGGGCTCCGTAAAGGATATAGCTATAAGTGATTTCTTTTTTAATCTCATATATTATCAAAATTCAAAAAACCCTAAAGATTAAAGAAAAACATAGCATACTTCGCATCTTGATAAAATCATTATCATACTATGTAGTTGTCTTATCTATACATATAAGTATATATTTAGAAAATAAAAAGTAGTACCTAGGTATATCAATGTGTGAGGAATGTCCTAGGACATTACACAAACGTGTAAAGAAGTATGAAAACGTGATAATGAATAGTGATAAACTACTTAATATATTATTACTTTTTAATAAGATATAGTTAAAACCTCTATACTTACGTACAAGTTTAAGAATAATTTAAGCTCTCTAGCGAATTGAAAGGCAACAATTTTTTTTTTCAATTTAACTCCTCAACTCAACGTGGCCAGTGAGTTAATGATTACTCAATTTTTTTAATAAAGAATCATTTTTATTTAAATATTTGAATTTAAATTCCATGCTACAGATAAATTAAATAGGAATTTAAATAAATATCTTGCGTACAAATATTGGCAAAATAATTTACATAATAAAATTATACTAAACATGACTTTGATGAGCTTTGATTTACATTATGAATTTAAATCGGAGGATTATATTTTTGGCAGTTCTTTTGATAAGAGACGGGCAATAAAAAAAAAACTAGGTTTCTTATAAGTACTTATTGAAAAAAAATGTTCAGTCCGAAAAAAAAAGTTTTTTTTTAAATTAATGGAAATCTTCATACCGTTACAGATAAACTAATAGTTTATATTTTATTGAGTATTTGCAACAAAAATATGATTCACAAACAGTAGAGGAAATCTATTTTCTCTTTACCTATTTATACCCATTAATAAATAATTACTACTCTTATTTGCTTCCTGTAAATATAATTTATTTAAACATGTCACGTTTTAACTCTTATTAATAAATAATTTACTCTTTTGGTCGTAAAGCAAAAAAGATAATTATTTAAGGTATAGTCAAAATAATTTTAGATAACCATCCCAACACATAAATAAACACCGCTAACATTACCAACCCTAATTTTAAAAAGCTAAATTCTTTAATTTAATTAATACAACAACACAAAATAAAGACGACATAAAATACTTACACCAAACCTCCTTTAACACACAATACACTCACATAAAATTAAAAAGTTATTTTTATTTGAATTTTTTCGAACGCGATCAACCCGCGCAACCGGCCGAGTAGCAAGAAATGCCCGACGTCCTCCCGCCACGACGAACGGGAAGGTATTGAAATAGCGTGGTGTATGGGAGGGAATTGCTGTGCTGAGCCGAATTTCCTCTCCTCCCAAAGCTGAATCTTCATTACATCGAAGCTCATTGCTAATGTTTGTTCTACATGCGCTTTGATGCATTCATTCGTAATATTTTGACAGAATTAATAGTTAAATATAATGGTGTGGTAGATATATGAATGAATTGATTTTATTTTTCGAAAGTTAACCTCATTCACTGTCTAAAATCTTGTAAAACCAAAATATTGTAATTCTTTCTGGCAACCAAACAAAATTGAAAATTTTGTCACCAAGCTGCATCTACCGAAGTTTCTTGCAACTGTACCTACTTACTTGGAAGCTAGATCCCGTGTAGGCTTCATGTCCTTATTACTCACTTACCATAATGAGGCTGTGGTCCAATAAAAGCCGGATATGCTGGTCAAAAGCTATACTATAACTATGAAGTTAAATGTACAATATTCTGAAAAGAGAGATGATAAACTTTTGGGTAACTAAAGTGCAACTGGGTTAACATTATTTAAATGCACTGAAAGTAGATTTTCTTTTAATCGGCTACCGACTCTATTTCAGTCACTGAAATTTTACTTTTTAACGAATATTTCTTGCGTTTTTATTTATTACGTCAATTTCAAGCTCCTATGTTATTTGCGCCTGACGTATGACAATAGTTATACCTACATATATATGTATGTATCAGTTTTGCATTCAAAACGTTATAGAAGTACTAGCTTCCGCCCCACTGTTTCACCCGTGTTCCCGAGGGATCTTATGTTTTCCCGGGATATAAAGTATCCTATGTGTTAATCCAGGGTGTCAGCTACCTCCATCCAAATTTCATACAAATCCGTTCAGTAGTTTTTGCGTGAAAGAGTAACAAACACCAAGACATCCATACTCACAAAATTTAACATTTATAATATTAGTAGGATTAGTAGGTATACATTGGTCCCTTAATTACAAATGTCCGCTATTTATCGATAAGGAACTAACGTTTTAGAAGGATAATTAATACAATAATCCATTGCCATGCTCCTCACGCACGAATCACATACATAATTACGTCCCATAAGTACTTAAAATTGATTAAAAAAATATTTAAATTAAATAAAAATTGTGGGGGCTGGTCTGCTTGAGTTTGCTATCTATTTTTTTCTTCGTAATAATAATGCACACAAATATTGTCAGTGAGACTAAATAAATAATTTTGTTATAAATCTGAGTTTGGAAATAGTAACCTTCTAAACTATGCATTAACTAGATATTATAAATGACTTATGACTGCCTATTTGAATTAAAAAAAAACACATTCATTCATAAAACCGTAAAATATTCAAAATTGGAACCATCGACCGCTGTATAACTACACATACACAATTATTATAAACACGTCCTAAAGTCCTAACGCAGTCTCGCCAGTCTCCAGAAGCCTACCCGAGGTGAATGGTCGGTAGTCGGTAGACGTCGCAGTGTCAGTACCGTGATAAGATTGTGGATGTCAGATGAATGAGATGTGCTCTTGACAAGCTAATTGATTACCCTAATTAGATTTTGTACACGCGCTTTTATTAAACAGCTTTGTCACTGTTTGTTTTGTTTAGTTACTAAATATTGTAAGTAGCTATTAATTTCATTTTTATTTAAAGCTTAATCTTGTAATCGTACAAAATATTATGATCACAAACATCAAAGAAAAAAAATATCACAAGAAGAGATGTCATGTATTCTTACAACCAACAGATGTCAATGTCACATTTTTTTTCTTCCGACATAAAATCGAAGGAGGTCAAAGTAAATAAACTTTGCTTCATCTTGAAAAAATTGTATTTACCTAATTATCAATGTTGAGATATAGGTGCCACATCTTCACAATGAATGCTTCGGTGACTTGATCACCTATGTAATTACAAGCAGCTATATAATTGATTATACCATTACCTAACATTGTTATCATAACTAGCTTCCGCCCTGCGGTTTCACCCGCGTTCTCGAGGGCGTTCACGTATATTCCAATCCGTTTAGTAGTTTTTGCGTGAAAGAGTAACAAACAAACATACATCCATCCTCTTTATAATATTAGAAGGATCGTTTGATTTGATAACAATATTTATCAATATCTGAAGTACCTAAGTATATTTTTTTAAGATTGGTAAGTGATGATGTGGCCAGCACAGTGAAGCCGCAGGAACCTGGTAAAATGGTGGAATAGAATGGTACAGTCAAAGTCAAGCCATGAATTCGGTTTAGGCCCTAAGAGGGCACTTACGAACGTCTAAGCTACTGAAGTTACCACCGGTTCGGATGTCAGCCTTCAACTGAAAAGATCCGGCAAGAAACTCAAGGTTTTCATTTTCATTTTTTTTTAACTGTATATATTTGGCATTTTTTGTCCTTCAAATGTTTAACAATTTTTAAAACGATATAATTTAAAAACTAAAAAAAAAAAGAACAAAAGTATTTATGTTCGTGACTATACTTCCGGATGTCCTTTATTAAGTACTTACCAGACAATACATAAAAGGCTTTGTCTAAGAACTTCACAGGGCCTTTGTGTTGATTAACCTTTTCAGGTGAGTCGTAACACGCAATTAGTTCATGTACAGAGTGTTGTTAAACTAAGTTAACTCTCTTAGCTAAGTGGGAACTAGCTAGTGGAAACTAGTAGAAACTAGTTTATAGTAACGTACTGCAGTCTGTACATTGTTAGTGTCAATTGAATTAGAAAAGTTATCGTGTCGATTAATAGTTTAGTAGAACCAGCTGTGGGTTTGGTTTTCGGTAACAGAAAATAAATATCCTGTAACATTCTTCACACACGGCCACCTGATCCCAAACTAAACAGGTCTTGTACTATGGAAACCTTTTATCCCGGGAACGCGGGTGAAACCGCGGGGCAGAAGCTAGTAAAACATATTCAATAAAAAAGTTTTAATACTATATTGTGCCGAAAACCACAAGCGGCGCAAATATAGTAACCTTGATGGGGGCTATATTTTTGAACCGTTTGGGGTTGAGACGCTGGGGCCGTGGGGGTCAGGAGCCCATCGAATGTTTCGCGATATATCTAAGCGACTGATCGACGCTTCTCGTGACCAGAGGGCTGGTGAATACCTCGGCCAGAGGATTAGCATCGCCATACAGCGTGGCAATGCCGCTAGCGTTCTGGGCACACTACCAACTGGCAGCGATTTAGATCAGCTTTTCTTTTTGTAAATAGTTTTAAATTAAGATGTGTACTTTTTTGTTCTTGTTTTTATTGTAAAATAAAATAAAAATATAGTAATTTAATAATAACTCCTCGGTGACAAAGTTTCTTTGCGACACTCTGGGAGAGTTAAATAAGATGGATAGACAGTTCCCATATAAATAAACGCCCTGTATATAACTCTGTATTTCTATACCGTCATTTGGCGCACTACTTAGCGATAGTAATAAAATGAAGACGCACCTTTATTATCTAACTAAATATTATAAATGTGAAAGTTTGTAGTAGGATTCAAAATAGAAGATCAGAATTGAGCACGTTCCATATTTGTTTACAACATAATGAAATGTAACAGCGGCAGGCAGGATGTGAAACGTGCTAGTTTTAAATGTGCATTAAAATTATCCTCCGGCCATGTGGCCTGTGGTGTGATCCCCTACTGAGCTTCTCTTCGTGACATTTCCTTATTCACACCATTGCGTAATAAGTAGATTTATTATTAACTTTTAACAAAAAGGAAAACCGACTTCAAAATGGTTTTGCACTAAAAAGGATCAAATTGGAAGTTTACCCTACCGAACAGAAGATTTTTTTTTGATGACGGTCAACAGTTGGCGGAGAAGTCGGTGAATATACAAAAATATTATAGTAGGATATATACAGTGGAACATAGAACCTCCTCCTTTTTTGAAGTCGATTAAAAAGTACAATAGGGTATTACACCCATTTTTGAAAAGTGTCTCAATTCGTTCCTAAGGTGCTAATAAGCCACCAAAAACGACACAAAATTTTTATTCAATCGATAAGTGCCATAAAAATGCATTTAAATTTAACATTTTCAATTTTCGCGCGTAGTTTGATGAAAACGCTGGACGCCATGTTACTCTACGGTCATGACGGTATTTGGTCTCTTGTAAGTAAATAAATGCGCTGATATTGGTCTCAATTGGACTTATAAATTAAAAAAATGAGCTATTACCTTTTTATTAGTGTGCTGTTCCTGAATGCATGAATACTAGTGTAAAAAAGTTTGAGTTTGAGTTTGAGATTGAGATTAAGATTGAGTTTGAAATTGATTTTGAGTTTGAGTTTGAGTTTGAGTTTGAGATTGAGATTGAGATTTAGTTTGAGTTTGAGTTTGAGTTTGAGATTGAGATTGAGATTGAGTTTGAGTTTGAGATTGAGATTGAGATTGAGATTGAGATTGAGATTGAGATTGAGATTGAGATTGAGATTGAGATTGAGATTGAGATTGAGATTGAGATTGAGATTGAGATTGAGATTGAGATTGAGTTTGAGTTTGAGTTTGAGTTTGAGTTTGAGTTTGAGATTGAGATTGTAATTGAGATTGAGATTGAGATTGAGATTGAGATTGAGATTGAGTTTGAGTTTGAGATTGAGATTGAGATTCAGATTGCGATTGAGATTGAGATTGAGTTTGAGATTCAGATTGAGATTCAGATTGAGATTGAGATAGAGATAGAGATAGAGATAGAGTTTGAGTTTGAGTTTGAGTTTGAGTTTGAGTTTGAGTTTGAGTTTGAGTTTGAGTTTGAGTTTGAGATCGAGATCGAGATCGAGTTCGAGTTCGAGTTCGAGTTCGAGTTCGAGTTCGAGTTCGAGTTCGAGTTCGAGTTCGAGTTCGAGTTCGAGTTCGAGTTCGAGTTCGAGTTCGAGTTCGAGTTCGAGTTCGAGTTCGAGTTCGAGTTCGAGTTCGAGTTCGAGAGCTACTGTTTCGCCTGTTTAGAAACAGATAAAAAAAACTGAAAACTTTGAAATTTTATTTATTTAAAAAAAAATAAAAAAAAATTATGAACTAAAACTAACATTTTCCGACTGCTTATTGTCCAAGCTATCTAAATAGTACATTTTTAGATTTTTTCTCATATAGAGTAAAATACCCTATTCGTCTGTTAAAAGTTTAATTCGTATGTATAAAATTGAACGTTTTTAAACGTTTGAATATTAGGTCACGACGTAAAAAAGGTTGTAACGGTTTACAGAAAATATGAGCAATTATTGTTATTTATTATGGCATATAAAAATGTCGTATAAATATAAATAAGATCCTGCGCGTCGCATTTTTACTTTTAAACCGAATTTGCTTAAAAAATACCTATTTTTGCACAGAGAATCTTAAGCCAAACTTTGTTGTTGATGAATAGAAAGAATTAATTATATAAGGATGGTCACTATTTTGAATTTTTTACCGGATATTTCGCATTCTCATTTAATTTTGTTTCGTGAAATTGTAATTGCCTATGGGACGCAATTTTGTTATTTACACATGAGGCGTATGGCAATGGATTATTATAAGTTTATAGGTAAATTAAAAAAAATGCATATACTTACGAAACTAATCATTATTACAAAAACAGGACAAAAGGTTATACATCAAAAATGTTAGGTACCTATTATGTAAGCATTTTCAAATGTATTCTTCAATAAAAAAGCAAAATAATATAAATTACAAAGTTACTGCTGTCATTTTGTTGCCCTATAAAAAAAATTGCAACATAAAAGCAATACATTAAATATTTTTTAAATTATTATTGTTGCTTCTAAAACAAATTAAATGTCTGCTAATAAAAGTGAAATTACAAACATTGACTGTAATAAAGGCTATAATCGCAACATACTTTTGCGTTTAATTCTAAATTTAAAAAAAAAAAAAATTAAGTGGGTAACAGTAAAAAAATGACATGCCTATTTTTTTTAAATTCATTATTTGAACCACCCACGCATTATTCATGTAATAAAATAAAACGTAAAAGTATTTAGTTTAAAAATGTTTTACGATGAAAAATTTATGAGTAGTGAATCGTTTGGTAAAGTTTGGAGAGCAGCGTATAATCGAAATATCGAATCATCGAGTGAGACATGTTTGCCTAAAATATGGTACGTACCTCTTTGGGACCCTAATTTGACAGTTACATGCTCGGCCTTCGGACACACAAAGCCAAGAACTACAGGGACCATCATGTCGGTAGGTGCTGCCTGGCGGCAGATTTTCAATATCAAATCAGTTCAAATCAGGTGGGTACTTTAATGTCAGTTATGGTTCCTTCACGATGTTTCCCTTCCTTGAAAATTTCAGCTCATGTAGGATCGTATCCTCGATCCTTTGTCACAGTACCAGTCACTTTTTTCATTCATCATGCATCATCAAATAGTTCACGTATCTTTACTGCTGGGACTTAAATCACCATGGTGTGTGCATACACATAATATGTATATCATGTACTTATCGTGTAATGAAATGCGAATTCTTCATGTGAATGGCATTACGAACATTACATGTAGGTAACGATAATACCTGCGCTCGCGCTGATCTATTAGTTATCGGTTTCTAACAAATAATGAGCTCGTGTGCCGTCCACACTATTCACAGTTCCTAATTGATTTTCAAAATGTTTACGTTTAACCTTATGTCTTTTACTCGGAATAAATTCATAATTCATAACAAATTCTTTCCAGTCGAAAGCTGGACAGGTTGATCGATAAGGAAGAGAACAACTCTAGAAAACGGCTGTCTTTGAGGACCTCTGCTGTGCTTATAGACGGAACTGCTAAGCTGTATAAACAGGAGATGCAGAGGCTGTATGAAGGTGTGACCTTCCTTTTTTAGGGTTCCAAACTCAAAGAAGGAAATATAACTACATGATGAATATATTTTAAACGGATACATCGTTGATGTATAAGCGTCTTCTATTCGTTTACAACAACCTACAGGTTACCACAGCAGTGAATGCAGTGAAGAATTTAGGCGATGATAGCTCAGTGATAGTGACGTCGGATGCCGCGGTGAAGGTTGTGGGTTCGAATCCTACAATGAGCTTGAGCATTCGGTGAAGGAAAACATCGCGAGGATACCATAGCGTGGTGTTAGGGTATTTTGTAGTTCCTGCATGGCTGGCTACCACCGGTTGAAAATCTACCAAGCACCTACTGGTGTGTTCTGGCAGTTGCACTAGAGAGCCTTCTAGGCTTTGTAAAGATCGATGTCCAAATGTCCATAAGTGAATGAATAAATGAATGAGTACAGTAACAATTTATAATATTGTAACGAATAATTAACTAGTGTAGAGTCTCGCAATTTCAGGCGTCATTAAACTAGAATATGATTTGATACATCATCGTAAAAGACGCGCCTCAACCGACAATGAAGATCCACCAGGTAAATAAGATTTAAATTATTCAATAACTTTAGTCGATTATTATTGTTTTATATAATCCATTGTTTTATATAATCCATTGTTTTATTTATCGATGTCAGCATCTGTCATCTTGTGAAGTCGCATTCAATAGGGCTGTTTACGCAAAGATAATCATAAATGGCGACACTGAAATACGTTATAACACAGTGGCGCCTCAAGCGGGAGAAATGCAGTATTTGGTCTCGTTTCGACCGTATCGTTTATATAGAATTTCATTCACAATCACAAATTCTGTAATGATACATTCCTTTCATGTACTTAATTATTTAATAGAACCTTCAAAAACCACCGGGTCTTCAAACTCAATACAAACTCCCGAAAAAATGATGCGTCATAGTGACAAAAATGCAGGTATTTATTGTTTAATCACTCACTTGTGAAATTGGGAAAAATCACCCCTTAGAACGAGAAACATTTACTGCCGTACTTACTCAAAAACCTCACTATTAATTTAATAACTGATTAAAATATAGACATCCTTGTTTAACTTAGTAAATACCCATCTATAGAAAAGGATAGTATTAGAGACAGTCTATCTCATCGTGTGGCTGTTAGAGCCAAGTGATCCGGCCACACGGCTCTGCTGATAAGTTTGAGCTTTCGGTGAAGGAAAACATCGCAAGGAAACGATGGTATAGTGGTAGGATACTTTACCTGGCTGGCTATTTCCTATGTTTTTCTGTTAAGTACTGGACTTCCGATAGCTGTATTTGAAAACCAGATTAATTCCTAACTTCTTAGGCCTACGATAATCGGCCACATCACTAGTTACCTTTGTGAGAAATATAATGAACACGCGTCAAACACAAACTACTGTAATTGAATATACGCATAGAATAGGTGATCGGTAAAAGATGGATGCAGGCCGCCCAAGACCGGCTATTAAGATATCCTATTTAAGATCCTTATGGGAGGCTATTTCCAGCAGTGGACATCTTGGGGCTGAGATGATGATGATGATGATGATGATAATGACTGTATTGATAACCTCCTACATTTTTGAAGGATCATCCTTATCGAAACAAAACATTAATAAATTATTATATTACAGATTCATTGAACTATTCATTAACAACCATTCAAAATAGATCGTCAAGTGAAACTGAGCCGAGGCAAAGCTCACAAAACATAGTTGGATCGAACAGACAGACAAAATCAAGAAGACAAAATACGAATAGTCAACCTAAATTCTCTGAGGATAGTGTTGATTTGAGCCTGCACATAAACGAGGTAAGGTCACTAAATAACTAATAATAAATAAAATGTATGTATTATCTAAATAATGTAACGGTTGTATCAATGACCAGTGACGTAAGTTTTAATCCAATGCACTGATTGAAACTCAAGTCAAGTAAGACTCGTGTGGCAGCCACCGCCGTCTTCAATATATTGTAGGCGAGTAACCAACCTACCACACGACGCTGCCTTAATCAAATATGTACAGCAAGCACTAACTGAAGCTGCCAAAAAAACAAACAAAACTAGTAAACGTATATACAAGCTGTTATCAATTAATGAAATCATAACATCATTTATTATTCAACCTTATAAACCATAATATAACCTTAATAAAGTGCAAGATTGATTGCACCACTCAAAGCTGATTCACCTCGATAAAGTAAACAGACTATGTATCTTGTGGAAGTGTGTCAGGAATAAAAGTTAAAGGACTATCCATCATCCCACCGTAATAGTATATCCTTATACGAAGTGTATTTATTATTAGCATCAGGTTTTTTTTTTTCATAAGTACCTAATAATGAAAAAACATTAAGTGGCAATTGAGTTTCATCGCATGCTTTGTGCTTATCACCTTCGGCCACATCATCATTTACCATGGTGATCAAATATCCATTGTTAGAAAAATAATATAACTTCTTTCACAGGTCACTGAAAATGATAAAAGTGAAAGCAATACATCAAGAAACGTCAAAAGAAATCAAGAGACACAAACGAGTATCTCTTTTAGTACTGATAGGAGAGAGAGAGACAGCCATACGTCTGACAGGGAACCAAACGGCCTTCCTTTTGGTTTCTTTTTGATGTTTGATAACGATGGGTCTAGATATCCGAGTAAAATACTATGTACTTCACTAAATAAAAATGTTAGAAATATGTTATGAACAGTAGATTTACTAGGTTGATTTTTAAATATTATTATATGCCAAATATTGTATAAGTAAGTTAGAAGAAAAATAAGATTTTGGTTTGTTCTAGGACAGAATATTTGATCTAATACCATCAAATACCATCTAATTTTGGGTTCTATGTATCGATATGGGAAAAAATACTTTACAAAAGGTTCGATGTGCTTTACTTTTTTTTAAGCCCTTGAAACTGTCCCAAATGAGTCATCACATTTCAACCTCAACACAATAAGAGTTTATGCAAATGTTTGTGACCGAGTTGGCGCCAACAATGTAAAGATACAATATTGTAGGTCCTCCCTACACAATGTCTATTGTTACGGATATTCCCTTTTTTTTATAAACGATACATAGCCTTTTTTTGCTTTTTTTTTTTGATAGCAATGAGACGAAAGTACGAGTAAATTGTTCCTCGTAATATTGCTTTGAGACTTCAAAGGTATTTAATTAACTATTTAATTTTAATAAAAATCTGGTCAAGTGCGAGTTGGAACACGTGCAGTGTAGGGTTCCGTAGACGGTGCGATATTTTAAATTCATCATAAGTATGCTACTTACTGTGAATATTTTTAGAAGTATCAGTAAAACATAAATTTAGCCCTTTCTTATTACCTTCTAATAATAAACCCTACATAATGTAGTACGTGAATAAAAAAAACAGCACCACTTTACATGTATAGCTACGATTTTATACAAAAACATTGTTGGTTTCAGCTTTATAATCACCAATAGTCTCCGAGTAAAATCGGTCATGATGACCAGAAATTACGGATTCCTTGTTTGACTATGGAACCCTAAAATGCTTAATTTGCACATTTTTAATTTAGGATAGAGTCCAAAGCAGAATTAAATTTATACACGAATAAATTATTATTATTATTATTAACTTAGCAGTCTAGTAAACAGCATACAAATTAATTGAAACAACTCTCACCTTTAAAAAGTGCTTTCATTTCAAAGAAACCAGCAAAAAGCACGTACAAATAGCCTGCAAATAAAAAGCTATCCACTCTGGTTCAAGCAATGAAAGAGCTTCTAACGTCTCGCGAGAAAACCTTCAAACTTCAAAGTAAAATAAGTGCAATAATAATTTGAAAGCGCGGTGTGTATTGCATGCTTTTCTAGGGACCCGTATTTCGAAATCAAAATGAGAATCATAAAACTTTTTTTTTATGTCGTAATGGTCACCTATGGCCATTAACAATACCAAAGAGATTGCCATGTGTTGCCGACCTTTATAAAGCCTAGAAGGCAACTGGTACTCAGGTGCAACTGCCGAAACACAGTGCTTACAGATTTTTACAGATTTATAAATCGGTAATCACACTGACAATTATTTTGTTTTTGT
This sequence comes from Tetheella fluctuosa, assembly GCA_951216915.1. Lineage (NCBI taxonomy): Eukaryota > Metazoa > Arthropoda > Insecta > Lepidoptera > Drepanidae > Tetheella > Tetheella fluctuosa. The sequence goes on along the minus strand of OX578233.1, from coordinate 8,132,263 downwards.
TGAAAAACCATAATTTAGTATGCATACCTGCCAGCCCCTACAAGCAGCACCTGTTCTTAAGTATGACTCCTGTGGCAGCCACCATACTCTCTTCACTATAATACGGATGTAGACAGCAATGATAGGCCGAAAGCCGAAGGCCGAAGCTAACACCATCTGTGTTGTCTGTGGCCTGAAACCTGAAATAAAATATCTCATTTTCCTGTCAATATATTTTAGTAAGAGATTCTTCGTGTACGAGTCAAACATGGACTGGACGTTTAGTTTTTTTTATTTAGTACTTGCCTACTAACTGGGAGTACAGTTCCATAACTGGCCTCGGGTAATGCAACTCAAGCTGGACTTTGGAGTAAAAAGTCGAATGAAACAAACTGGACAACCCTACAAAGGTACGAGGATGTAGGAAAACGAGTTACTGGATAAGACGTTACCTATATTATCAAATAAGATAAACAAAGATCTGTATAAGAAGTATTTTGACTTTAGTCGAAATACCAAGCACACCGGTTGGTACTTTGCGACAGTTTTTCAACATGAGTAGCCAACCAGGTAGGTACTACAATGAACCTTAACCAACGAACTATGTACTTGAGAGTTTGTTACCTTTGGTTTTATATGCTTACCACCTCCGACCAGAATTTACCATAGTGAGATTGTGGTCAAACTCAAGCCTATTCATAGTAAAAAAAGGAGAAAGTAATGGCTGAAAATAATGCCGAAAACGACTCTTCCAGCAAACTCTACTAACATCAGCATATATATCGAAATATCATCTTATTTCAAGCAGGGTAAAAACGATATTGGTTTGCTTCCCTGCGGCGTTGGAATACGGAACTCAATTGCATTTTTTTTAAACTTTTTGTCGGACCCTCGTACGGTTTACAGCCACTTGGCATTTGGCACCCGATAGAGTTTTATTTCGAAAATAATCACGTTATTTCGATGTAAGACCAGTATTTGATGTGAAGTTCGTAATTGCCTCGGTGCTCGGCAAAAGCCTGGAGGTCCTGGGTTCAATGCTCGTGCAAGGTAGGTACAATTAAAATTACTTTACAATATAAATTTTCATAAATTGTGCACGGTGACAATATTTAACACAACACATTCAATAAACCATGCTGGAATTAAAAAAAAAACTTAAATGAAATGTGGGTCTGAGTTCCGAGAACCTCTGTCTACCTCTTCAAGAATAGGCGTGAACGAGTCTAAGTAACTGTCATAGGTATGAAGATATATTTATTTTATGTTTACACCGTTATGAGAAATGCTAGTGTGCTCTGGAAGCAGACTTATCCTTCTATCTATATATATATAAAATAGAATGTATGTATGTATGTATGTTATAGACTTCGAAACCGCTGAACCGATCGCGATGAAATTTTCAAACAATCTTCATATTAGCCCTGCGGGTAATCCTGTAAGGTTTGGTGGCGATCGGAGCACTCGCGACCGCGGGTGAAACCGCGGGGCGGAAGCTAGTAATATTATAAACGCGAATGTTTGTATGTATGGATGTTTGTTACTCTTTATTACGGATTAAATTTGGCATAGAGATAGATTATAGTCTGGAATAGCACATAAGCTACTTTTATCCCGGGAAAACATAAGGTTCCTCGAGAACGCGAGTAAAACCGCGGACAGGCAGCTAGTACATTTATATTTGTACGGTAGTATTTTAACACCTGTCTGGCTGGCTACCACTCTCACATTCTAAATATAAGCACGGAATGTTCTGACAGCTGTATTTTAGAGCCTACTCTGGGCTTGTGTGCTTAAAAATAAATGTAACTTAATACCTACCCAATAATAAAAAAAAAAATTAAAAACCAAAAAAAAATATTTTACTCACGCAACAAAAATATAATTCCAGTAAAATGTTAAACCATTTGTATGCAAATGTATTTATAAAAGCGAGCTACCTCTCGTCTCAAATGTTCAATATACCCTTGTCGTGTTCCCGCCAAAAAGGAAAATTAGATCAACGAACAAAAATTAGGATTGGCATTCGTAATGTAGGTATATCCACGTAACTCTGTCGTGACGTGTTGTCAACGGGCAAAGATTATTTAATTACCATAGAGTATGCAAAAGTCATTATGATTTTACCTACCTACACTTAAAGATCATCGTACTTACAGATGAGTGACAGCTAGAATAAAATAAATAATACACACTCATCATTTTATATTTTACACCCTCTCAAAAACATGTGTGTTGTGTTGTTTTGTAGCTCTGAATTGAAGCTGTAATATTTCAAAGAACCAACAGCGGGCTTGTCAAACTTTTGACATCAATAAAAAAATCTGCTTGATGTTATTTCTTATAATAATAATTGTTAATTAATGACAGCCAGTAGTAAGACATTAGAAAATATTACTTAAAACTGGATAAGACCGATGATATGATTGAGATAAGATCGAGAGTTCAAAGTCAAAGCCATTTATTCAGTTTAGGCCCTAAGAGGGCACTTATGAACGTCGAAACTACTGAAGTTACCACCGATTCGGAAGTCGCCTTCAACTGAGAAGAACCGACAAGAAACTCAGCAAGGTTACATTTTTTATATATTTAGTGGTTTTTTTTTGGACAATCTGACCATGTTGGCGTTTTTCCATTAAACGTTTTACAATTATTAAAGAAATATAATACGCATAAACACAAAAATGAAAAAAATATATCAGGAACTGTTCTCAACCGGAGTTAACAAAGTAAATGCGTAAGTTTAGATTCAATAGAATTATGTCAATAGGATTTTAACATCTTGGTTCTCATATGAAACAACCTGTCGCCAATTATTTTGGTTTTTTTATAACTTGGGTGATGTTCTACCTACATATTTTTTTTGGCATTATTTGGCGGTGTGTATATTTTGTTCTACAGTACTTTTATACCATATAAGTTCTAGACGTGAAGACTTGTAAGTGGCTGTCAGATAAACATCCTGTTATTTATCAACATTGTATTTAGCTGTAAGTCTTCCAAAGTCTCTAAATAAATACCTAAATAAATAAACATGGATGTGAGTACGAGTAAATTACATTGCTATTTAGAATGTCCTATACATAAATAAGCAAGCTATGTCCGTCTACGATCCAAATGTCATTAAAATTCGGCTCGAAGGACCAACAGAGACCGCCTCATTCAAAAGAGTTGCGCATCTTCTTCAAAAATATATTTTATTCTATGAAGTAGGTAGGTAGGTATAGATATTTCCCATCGCGTCGTGTCGTCAGTCTATGAACTAATTTAGCAGCGGTGCCTTTGTGAGCCGGTATCATTACGCCTCGATACACGGGGCCCGTCTGACATAGAAATATGTCTACCCTTTATAAAAATGCATGCTATTTACAGAGGATCCTATTCGGTCGATTACACTGTAGCGTAATGCCTGTCGTTTTCTAGATGTCAGTCAACTTTCCTTCATTTATTTTACACACAATCACATATTTGTAAAAATAAAACATTAACCTAAGAAAGTACCTGCTTATATGAAATTCCTAATCTAAATCTGATATAATAATTATTATATTGTGGTAAAACAAAGAACGAACATAATACAATTAAAGGGAACGCTGCCAGCCTGTTGGGAACCTTGCCTATCGACAGCATAGAAATCCTGAAAGGCAATCCAAGAAAGGATTTCTATATATTATAGTTCGTATTTTATACAATGATTGTAAATACTTGTTGTAAATAAAAAAATGAATAATACAATTTGTTCTAGCTCATAGGCTTTCTCTCTTATCTGTTTACCTCACACCCCTTATTTTACCCATCTAATAAGGATTGAATTTTAAATAAATATTAATTAGTACACAACCACTATTAGAAGAAACTAATTAAAATGTTATAGTTCTATGTTCAGTGGTTGAGTCTACGACTTTTTTTTTATAAAACTCTTTCATGAAAGCCTCACAAATTCACTACACTACGGTGTGATAGTCGACCGGAAACAAGGGTAGGCTTCCTTTACGATGCATTGTTGCGAAATAGGGAAATAAATATATCCTGTCGTCGTATGTAAGTACATATTGTAGTTATTAGTTATATTTTACATAGGTAATGTATTTTTTTTATATACTGGCAGGCTGACGGCCCACCTGATGGTAAGTGGTACTAGGGGGATTGCCGGTGTGTTGCCGACCTTGAAGAGCAGATTATGACCTTTCATTTCAACTAAAAAATTAAAATCCGTTACTTTTCATTAAAAGTAATGACAAACAGTAGGTAGGTATTTCATTGCAAATGGAATCACTTTAGGTCACAAAAGGTCTATTTTACAAAAATATTTAGGTCAGCACACAAATCCTAGAAGGAACTGACTCTCAAGTGCAGCTGCCGGAACACACCGAGAGGTGCTTAGCGATTTTCAAACTACAAAATACTCTACCACCGTTATTTTTTTCTTACATCTCTCTTCAACTTTCGCAATATTGCTACAACATAAAATATAACCATAAAACAATAAATCTAAGCGCAAATGTAAAAGGGTAAGCGTTATACGTAGGTCAACAAATCAAATTTGACTTATGCTAATGGTGGGGAATCAATCAATATGTTTCCTCAGGTAAACACCTCACGTAAAGAAACTATATTTATTTTATGTCAGATATATTGATATTGTTTTTTACCCATCTTCGTCTATACTAATCTATACTAATATTATAAAGAGGAATGATTTGTATGTATGTATGTTTGTAACGAATTGTCTCAAAAAGTAGTGGACCGATTTTAAAAATTCTTTCACCGTTAGATAGCTACATCTTCACCAAGTAACATAGGCTATATTTTATCCCGGGAACGCGGGTGAAACCGCGCGGAATAGCGAAAAAGGCGGAATTGAATTTATTGGACCGGATCATCATTGGGTGTTGAAAGAATAATTAAAAAGCACTGGAGAATAAAGATATACGGGTCATATACGCTTGGCAGGGATGTGGCAAGCAAGATGGACACTGCGAACTAATTTCTTCACCAACATAATCATCATCATCATGACGTACTACAGTCTCCATTTTTTGGTATCTCACGGTATACTACCCATACCCTATCTGCCACAGGTCGTTAGTTTGATCATCCAGGACAGACATTTGTGTGCATGAACATGTCTGTTTGTTCCGAGTCTAGGTGTAATTAGGATTATAGTATAAATATATATTTAGCAAAAAAATTAAAAGTTTTATAATCGGGGGTTATTCCAACCTGCTGGGCTATTCTGAACTTAAACTCGACGGTGGAATCAGAAGTTCACGAGTGAGACAGACAATAAGTCACTGCGTGATTTCACCGTCGAGTTTAAGTTCAGGATAGCCTACCTGCTCGGTTGCGGTCCCGATCGGGTAGATAAACCGATTGAGTAGGAGTCTACTGAATAGGATGGCTCCTATTTTCTCAGACTACCATTTGGAATGAGGTTGACGATCGTGGCAAATGAATTCTGCGGCTAACAGCATCAGCATAAATTTAACGAAATAGAATATTCCTTTCCGATCGGAATGGCAACCGAATGGGTCTGAATAAGGGGGAATATCAGTTATCTGGTTCCCATTACAAGCTCTGCTTAGCTCAGGATCAGATGGCCGTGTGTGAGGAATGTGCCATGATATTATTATTTATTCCATTAATGTATCCCCATACAGCCTTTAGTATCTACGCTTTATGAAAAAAAAAAACCCCGATTAAACCAAATTCAAATAACGAAACGGTTCCAAATATAAATCTTTCAAACGCAACCAAACCCATAATATACTGACCTTAGAGGTCACGTGACGTTTGGACAACGATCCTCTCTCCCAATGGGACATAACGAGGGGCATCAATGGGACAGGCTGCGTTTAGGGTACAGTGAAGTGACAGTGACGTGTCGAAAATAATGGAACGGGATAAAAATCGGGTTTGTTTAATTTTAAATGCACTTGATTTTAGAATTTAATGGAACCACAGATGGAGGAACGTATGGAACTTTTCGTCCGTTGTGACGTAAATGAATATTAAAAATTTAGTTAAACAGAAATTATGTAAAAAAAAGGGTACAAAAACAAATAATGATATGATCGAAAGTGGTCAGCACACATAGCCTTGGAGGAACTGGCTCTCAAGTGCAGCTGCCGGAACACACCGGTTGCCAGCCAAGCGAGTATTACAAACAAATTAATCTTGGTGTAAGTATAACAAAGGGTTATAATAATAATCTTTTAAACTATTCTTAACATTAACTACTCAGCCGTTCCAAATGCACAGAAAGTTCGTAACGCATTGGGGAAAACGTGAAAACTGCCCCTGAAGTTGAAATGTGAACGGCAAAGTTTTATTTTCACAAAAGTCCAGCGAAAAAGTTTTGTTGAGTGTTTTCCAGTATTTTATTTCTAACTTACTTTTTGTGAATCCGTAAGTGAGGTAAATTTTCAGTTTCAATATTGGTAGGTATTGTAGCGCGGCTTGAACGCCAATTCAATCGAGTGAAATGGTTACAGTATTTATTAGTGGGGACAGACAGACAGACGCGGCGGGGGGACTTTGTTTTATAATAAACATAAATCAAAAATGTAACCTTGCTGAGTTTCTTGCCGGTTCTTCTCAGTTGAAGGTGACTTCCGAACCGGTGGTAACTTCTGTAGCTTCGACGTTCATAAGTGCCCTTCTAGGGCCTAAACTGATTAAATGGCTTTGACTTTAATATGTAGTGATACTTCAGAATCTGCTTAAAATCATAAATTGTATAACGTCCCAACCCAACATCCTCAAACTGACTACTGTACAAGAACATAATCATATTATGGACCGTTTCTTAATAAAGAATAATGGGGGTAGCAATTTAAGATACAATTAACGTTCAGCGAACAAAGCCACGGGGGGTCGCTAGTCAATATCAACTTTATAATCACATCAGTAACAAACAATGTTGCAAAACAGAGATTTAAACAACGAACCCAAAAACGAGTAGGGTTGCCATGCGTTATACAAGTTTTTCCCAGAAATTAATAGAAAGAGGTTCATTAATTAATAGGACGCATACTATTATCACAGCGTACAAAACATACAGTGGTCTATCGAGTTTGAAATCACGCGAAATGCCGCTTTGTATAGGCATTCGTCATTGCGGCAGCTTGGGCTCGCTACCGACCCTCTCTCACCCCGCAAGCCCCGCACGGTTGCTCTGTCTAGACGTGTCCGTTGGCCGACTGTAAGAGTTACATAGACTGTGCTATTATAGAGCGCTATTTTAGTAGGTCAAAGTCCTAATAACTTTTACTAAGGGGCCAACCACGAAAATTGCGGGACCGAGGAATTAAACCTAGGTTCATTTAAAGTCAAATTTAATTTTTACATTGACATATACCTATCTCTCTGCCTATAAACAAGGGATCAGACAAATATTAAAAAAAAAATGGTGAACTGAAGGTAGGTATTCAACCGGAAGTCGAATAGACTAAGTACCTACCTCTGTCGTGATGGGATAGTCGTATTATCCGGTGTGGACCACTGAAATCAGAATAGTATGGCAACACTACAGCGATAGACAAGTTTACGTTTGTGTGCAACAACGAAAACGATTTCACAATTTGTACAAAATTGCATTATTTAAATGTAAACACGACAATTCTATTCAAACGAATGGACAATGGACCAAAATCTGTACAATACTGGATTTAATTGTTAGTGTCAATATTTTAAGTAAAGAACAAAACACTAACCCAGGAATACAGGGCAGTTTTCGGAACGCAATATACATAGAATGGTAAAAAATAAGCATAAAAACATAAAGCGTCAATAGGGTATTTTACACTAGTTATATGAGAAAAAATCTAAAAATATACAATTTAGATAGCTTAGGCAATAAGCAGTCGGAAATGTTACTTTTAGTTCATAAAATAACTTATTAATAATTTCAACGCATAAGCTTGGCCATCCAAAAAGGGAACGCTGCCAGCCTGTTGGGAACCTTGCCTATCGACAGCAGCGAGGGCTTTGAGGATGTTTTCTATATATCATAGTTTGTATTTTATACATTGATTGTAAATATTTGTTGTGAATAATAACTTAATTAATTTTAAAATTACCTAAGATGCAAAAATAGTTTTTTACACTATGCTTACCGTGTTTTCTATGTAAGTGAATTTGTAAATTCTTATGAGAAAATAAATTCTTTAAACGTAAACGTAAAATTCAATTCACAGTTTTTAGTTTTCTTAATCTGTTTCTAAACAAGCGAAATAGTAGCCGCCATTATATGACGTCATACGGTGCTGGAAGTACCTAAACTAAAAAGTGTCAACTGAAGTATTTTTTTTTTTTTACACTATGCATTCAGGAACAGCACACCAATAAAAAGGATAATAGCTCATTTTTAACTTATAACTCCAATTGAGGCCAATATCAATTTCTACAACAAGCTGTACAATAAGTTGTACAATTTGTACTTACAAGACCAAATTTCGTCATAACCATAGAGTAACATGGCGTCCAGCGTTTTCATCAAATTACAGAGTTTACAATTAAAAAATGAAAGAGTGATTTAGAGTAGTACATACTTTAAATCATGTTTTTGCGTAACATGAATTAGAACCTATATTCTTATGACATCAACCATTCAATCAATTACATCCCTGGCCCCACAATTTATTGCAGAATTTTCACTATAAAGGCTGACCCATTGCGCGCCAAAATAAAATTTGTCATCCGAATGGAAATTTGTGAAAGCATCCGTCTGTGTCCGTTGACAACTGTCACCGCCACGCGCGCCGAATGCCTGCCAATGCAAATTCAAAATGGCGGCTGACGAGCTGCGGTAACGGATTTCGCGTTGATGAATGAACCAGCCAAAATCGAGAATGTCGCGATTCAAGTTTTATAGGCACCAAATGGAAAATACATGTCAATTTCATTCGGTTACAGCTTCCCAGACGTAAAACGCATGAGTTTAATGCCTCTCCGGTCATCTATTCAACTTGAGTAGGTACCTACATCCGACGTTTTTCAGTAATGAAATTTACTAAGCCTCTCAAGTAAACTAAGCTGGCTACGAAAGTGATTGAATGATGAACGGGATGAAAGTGTGGAATGGAAGTACTTAATTTGCTTTTCGTCGGGCCACATTTCAAAATTTGCAAGTTACTACACAATTTTAGTTGATTAGCAAACGTTTACCTACTTTTGATGTAATTATTTGTTACGTTTTGAAAGAGTTGTCAGTTTCAAAACTTGAAATGCCTTTGATAAATAAATAAATATCCTAGGACATTAATCACACAAGGCCATGTGATCCCAAACTAAGCAGAGCTTATATTTATGGAAAGAAGCTGATATCGTACATAATAATTATACTACTTACTTACACCCAGAAATGTATGTCCTGGGCGGGAATCGAACCCACGACCTGTAACGTGATAGGAAATCTGTAATTGAGTAACAAAACCAACAGTAATGTAAACTTCATTATTATAAAGGACATTCCTCACACACGACCACCTGACTGACCACTCTGACCCCAAACTAAGCAGAGCTTGTGCTATCGAAGTGATATACTACATATAATACTTTTCTTTTGTAAATATATACCTACTTATATAGATAATTACACTCAGACTCAGGACAAACAGATATGTTCATGCACACAAATGTCTGTCCTGAGTGGGAATCGAACCCACAACCTATGGCGTGATAGATAGGGTATCTTACTGTCCCGTACTTCCTTATTATAGCTTAGTAGTATGAATTCACTAAGCTATAAACCCACCTACATAAAACTATTTCACAGGTATAAGTAAGTAATAATATTTCCTGACTATTTTCTTTCATAACCATAGTGACGAAGACGTTGTCCTTTATTCCTCGTGCACTTGTGTTTGACAGTTTTCCATGGCTCCGTGGATATTACCTACCTTGGCCTCTATGAGCTGACGATTCTTCACGGTAAACTTTTTATACCGGATTTCCTTAAAGCCGATTCATAAAGCGACGGAACGACGGTTGGTAAAATTTGATTACGTGATGAAACTTAAACTAATAGAGAATATACTGAAACTTTCATCTGTAATATATGTATAAAAATAACCTATATCTTAATATATAAAATTCTCGTTTCATGATGTTGGTCCGCCTTGAGCTCCGAAATTATCTGATTTCAAAATGTGTGATTTGTCCCAACCAGATCCCGACAAGATAAGGGTAGGATAGTATTATCCCGATTATTTCCATTTTTAATATCTGCCGGTAACGCGGGTGAAATCATGGGGAACAGTTAGTAAATATATAAAACTCGTTTACCACAACACAATACATCATCATCGTCCTATATTGTTATAAAAGCTCAAATCAAACAATCAATTTTCTCTAATAAACATTTGACATCACTGATAGACGTATTTCATTATTTTGTATGTTCAATTGTTTATGTGCTAATTATTATAGAGTTGAATTTACAAAAACCTCGCCTTCGTAATGAAATGTATGGCATACTGTCCTAATTTCGTGATTAAGAAGTTTCTGCTCTGTTGTAATGAGTCAGTCAGTCACCCGACTTAGACTTTTATACAACGTTATTTTAACAAACTAAAGACCAGGCACCCCAACAAGATTTACAGCTATAACTGATGTATGATCATACAAAAAGAGCATTTCGTACTTAGTAAATATGATCAGTTTTGCCACATAATAATAGAGTGTCTATAAACCCACGGAGAACGATTTTACTGGTGCAGCAAGCTAATTTCTGGTATTGGTTATAAATACATTAAATATAATGATGATATATGATTAAAATCCGCTGCGGTACCGTATCGTGCGCGTTTAACGGACCTTTTCCCCGAATCTCAGTAGGTAAGTGCCTGAAAATAGGTGTCATTTTTCCAAATCAAGCAACAGGGGAGCTGACGACCCGCGGATGAATGGAGTGGGGTCATAATGGCAGAAATTGCAGTGAAATTGTCGTCATTTGTGTTACTTTTGGGAACGTTGGCATATTTATTTTGGTGTCGCATATTTTTTTTACTTTCTTAGTAAGGAAGTTTTATCGTTTTTTCGGTACAATAGTTACAGTAGTAATTTAAACTATATTTCAAAGAGTAAACGCTGCCTGCCTGCTGGGAACCTTGCCCATCGGCAGCGGGGGAAGCCTCGAGGTTTTTTTTATAAATTATACATAGATTGTATTTTATACCTGCTATCTCAATTTTTGGTACACTATCCTTTACAAGGAGTCTGACTTAAAAAAACCACAGTCTGAGTAATTTCAATTTTCGTGTAACTATTCGATGACAAGAATTAATCCCATCACTCATGTTGTATTTCCAAATGTTTTTTTTTGATGAAATAAGAAGCATAGAAATAGAATTTTGTTGTTTTTTTTTTAAACGACACATCGAAGGTACAGTTCAGGTGATATAAAAACGCAAAGCAAACAGAGTATGACATACAGTCATCAATATTCACGCCCGTTGTAAAGTGTAAAAGTATCGGCAAAGTGTAAATTATGATTGATGTTCGGTATTACCCCACTCCCCAACAAATATAGGGTTGTCACCTACACTTTTCACAAGCATAAGAATAAACACATCTGATCATATTATTGTTTATTGCCGAAAAAATGTAACAAATTAGAAATATCAAATATGTGTAACATACCCATACCCGCGGGAGGCATTCTAAACGCAGTATTTTTTAATATAAAATTGCTTGTTTTTATTTTGTCGTAATATTGAGTTACGTTAGTTCAGTTTTATTATGGTAACTTCAGTGAATTCGATCTTCATAAGTGCCCTCCTAGGGCCCAAATGGCTTTGACTTTGACTTTTTAATTTGATTATTTAATACCTTTTAATGATAATAATATGCTAAAATAAAACTAAAAACTAAACTTTACCTTAAGTTCATTTAGTAAAAAATTTATATTTAAAAATTGATTATTAAAAAAGAAAATACGAGTAGGTAGTTAAAAAACAACAAACTTCTTTTTGTATATTTATAAGTGTACTTACCTAATATTTAATAATTAATTAAGGGAAAAGTATAGGTAAATTATTTTTGGACAAGATTGTAGCCGACCACAGGTATCGCACACAAAGCCTAAATGTGAACAGACTCTCAAATTCAACTGCCGGAACAAACCCAACGGTGGGTGTTAGTCACCCTGACCTGTACTACAGGGTACCTAACCCTGCCACCCACTACTACTAAGCTATCACCACCTTAAAAGTTTTAAGCATTTTATTATGTAAGATTTCAAGCCTTAATTAATGATAACACTAAATTCAGAAAATAATTGTTATCAAAAACTCCTGCTGTCACAAAATTTGCCTATTAAAAAGCTACAAAGACTTTGAAACTACTTTTGTTGAGCGGAACATTAAAATATAAGTTTGCGTACCTACCTGTAATTCAGGGTCTGCTGTAAAATATTGAAAAAATAAATATAAATCCAAATGATGATGGATGTTTGTATCTCACACGACATTACATAATATCTACGGACGCTACACATTAAAATATATAAGTTAAAAAAAATACTTTACCTTTTGTTCAAATCTAAATGTTGGGACGGCTTTATCAGTCATTTTCGCCCGCCTACAATTTAAATAACTTTTTCCTCCATAAAAGTTAAATTATGATAGATGTCCGGCATTACCCCGACATCACATGATTTTAGGGTTGATATTCGACGGACACTTTCCAAATTTCGGCGGTCACTTTGATTGGCGTGCGGCCGACCGACGCGCCGATTTAAAATTAAACGAATCTCAATGACAATCGCCACTAATCCTTTTATTTTTGATTCCCTTCGTAAATCTATCAACATTGCGTAACTCAAATGACATAACATACGACACGAGATTATCAAGAGACCTTTTTCGTATCTGCTACGACCTAGGAGGAACGCATGTATTTTTTTCTTTTGTCCAAAGACAAAACGAAGGTTTCTGAAATTTGCGAGCAAATAAGTGATTATTGCTCACTTAAAATGAGCCATATGTGGCTTCAAATGGCCGTTGGCGCTGTCAATGCTCAGTACCCCGAGTGTAAACAATTGACGTTAGAAAACGCTTACTATCACGTTAGCGTTTACGACATTTTTCTATAGGAATCGGCACAGCGCCTCTCGCGGAATACTCATGGAACTAATTTCTTCCATACAATTTTTTAGTAAACGCAAACGTGATAGTAAGCATTTATTTACGTAAATTCTTTACACTCAGGGTACTGAATCAGGTGATAGTGGAACATTCCGACGTCACTAGCTTTAGTGACTTGCTACCCCGAGATAATAGAATAATAAATAGGCTTCGCCTTAAATCCTGTAAGCTATAAATCAACAGACAAGATCCAGCCGAGTATATTTTGCTTAGATTTCAGGTTCACCTAAAGGCCAACCTAATCAAAATGACTCATCTAAAATGTAAAACATTAAACACCTGCACATTATCTATATAGATATAGATAACATTATCAACGAATTATCGTACAATAGTTTATTAAAAGAATAATCGCTGTTTCGCCATTTGTAGTTAGAGTCATGTTCCAATCAGCTGTGTTGTTCGCCATTTTGGCTGTTGTGAGCAGTCAGAGCACGACCGTTAGTCAGTGTAAGTAAATTAAGTAATAATTCTCTGTAGATCAGAGGTCTAACGAGAATGGCAATGCTTCCTTTGATACCGATTTATTGGCAGACGTGACTGACTATTCCATTCCCACTACCACTTCAGCCATAAACGATGATTATATATAATTTCTACCCATCATCACCCAATATCCATTGTTTCTAAGGGTCATTTCAAGTACCTAGACTACTTCTCGATCACGCAAATTTCTTTATAATGTTACACATTTTAAACCTAAAAACGATAGTGCCTGAGGCTCCCCATAATTAATACTTACCTTATATCACTTGACGGTCACTGATGCCCATACCTTTTTTCTTTAGAGATAATACTAAGCCCTCGAAAACAAAATAATCTTGCAATTTTTTTTGTCGTGGATTATGCGTAATTGCACATGAAAGTTTTTTTTTCTCGTTATAATAGGCACCGACTACGCAGGTGTTCTGCCAATTAACACTTACATAGAGGGATGTGAGACTCCTCCGTGCGATCTACCGCAGCTGCAGAATGTAGTTATGCACATCATCTTCGAAGCACGTAAGTACCCCTACTTTATTGTCTATTTACCTACAAAGCTAGAGTCACATTTTAAAAACAATTTTCCTATAAATTTTAAGATAGCCCAAATTTTTTTTTTACCTAAGTACTTATTTTTTCAGCATACACCATGAGGACAATGCGGACCATGGCAACGGCTTATCTGAACCTAGGGATCATCCAGGTGCCTATCCGTGACTACGACCTGGCTGAAAACAGGGAGACGTGCAACTTCCTCAATAACTCGTACTGTCCTATCCTTAAAGGGGAAGTCCTGGATTACACGCTGAAGATGTATATTGAACCTTTCTTCCCTATTGTAAGTTTGTTTTTCGCTTATCTCACCCGCAAAATAGTTAAATTTCGAAAATCTTAGAAGATACCCTTCCTCGTGAGAAAGATAACTATGAGATATTAAAACCCTTCGATGGACCTCCAAAGGTCTGCACTATTTTTTGTCAGAAGGCTGACAAGCAGACAGGCGTTCAAGCTGATAGTAACAGGCTACCGTTTTTCGATGCTCTGTGGCTCTACCCGAACGCTTTACGTCTTGCTTCTTTCTTGGGTTGTCTGCATAGGGTTAGATAGCACAGAGTGCCCAGTACGAGTTTTTGATGTTAACAAACACACTACTATGACGTATGCATTTATTACATTTCTCTGTAGGAATTGGTACAGCGCCTCTTGCTGAATACTCAGGGAACTAATTTCGCCTATACAAAATTTTAGTAAACGCAGACGTGATAGTATTGTTTGCTAACGTCAATAACTCGAACTAGATACTCTGATTACTAATAAACTTAGTCTCTCCGTGTCGTCCCACTCCGTACCAATCACATAGCCACGCCGTGTTACTTACTGTCTTTACCGAACTCAATGTTCTTTCGACATCCTAATGGTCCGCAATAAGAACGTCCAAGAATATTTTTTTTATTTAAAGTAATCTACATTCTACAGACTCGTGGTCCGTACTCTTTATAGATCGATAGATAGTTATTGTTAATCTTACAACTTCTATGTTGTCGCGCAAATACTATATAATATTGTTATTTTTTTTACAATGATTGATTGATTTTGTTATACCTACTTATCTTATTTATACTACAATACCTATATATTCTATACCTTATTAAAATCTAAGTTATTATAAATATTACATTAATACTTCAATACAATTTTCAAGAATATTAGGATGAGCTACACTTTGTTGCGGAATTAACCCCCCTGTTTTCTTGTTACAGAACACTTCAGTGAACATAGAGTTCAGACTCGAAGATGAATTCGATGTGGGTGTGGCGTGCATCAGAGTTGGGATCAGAATAGTGGCACCGATAGCCGCTAGTGGGAGAGCAACAAATGGCACATTAGTTGTAGAAAGGATGTAATTAAATATAACAATAGATTTATATACATGCTCTATTATTACTAACTAAGCACGTAAGTATTTATTATCGCATTGTGTCCCACTGTATGAGACGAGTCTTCCTACCTTCTTCTACTCATTCCGGACCAGGATTCTAATGGATCAATCCATAAATGATATCCACTAACCACGCAGGGTAACTTTATTAGGTGCTTGTATTATTTTTTATTTGTTACGAAGCGTTTTTATTGCATTCATGTGGTATAAACACAAAAATACTTAATTCAAATATTACAATTATGTAAATAAATAACAATATAAAGTACCTAATTAATAAATTATACACAATATTAGATTTAAATTATTATTTTGTTCAGTCACCTACATTGTACATTATGATATTTTTATTTAATTAGTAGTCTTTTATTATACCTAATAAATAAATATAATGACTAATAACACCAAATTCTACCGTTATTTGATTGTTACTTAGGCAAAATCCATAGTTAAATAATAATTTTATACATAACCTATCTCACAATCACCACGTTTAAAAACAACGTACCTATTATCCTTCTTTTTTTAAAAAATAACAAGACTACAATGCACCTCTATTAAGAGAGAACATAGCAAAACATCGTATATCTATGCTTGGCACGTTCTGTCTGAATTGCCTCCGTGACTCGCTCCTTACCTTCACCAAATGTTTGAAAATTTCATGCTGCATTTTGTAAATATTCATGAACAAAATATATATTTGTCTTGCTGTTTTGAATGTGCATTTATTCGTGTTCTTTGTTTATAATGTATAGTTACGTCTAGGATTTGGTACCTAGGCAATAGATAAACTGAATATTATGTATGTACCTCCTCGTATTTTTCTTTTTTTTATGTCAGAGAAGCCTGACAAACAGTACTCCGAGTGTAAACAATTGACGGTAGAAAACGCTTACTATCACGTTAGCGTTTATGACATTTTTCGATAGGAATCGGCACAGCGCCTCTCGCGGTATACTCATGGAACTAATTTCTTGCATACATTTTTTTATAAAACGCAAACGTGATAGTAAGCGTTTATTTACGTAAATTCTTTACACTCAGGGTACAGGCCTACGGTCCACCCGATGGTAAGTGGCTAACGTCGCCTATAAACATCAATGATACCAGGGGCTTTGCCAATGTGTTGCCAACCTTTATAAAGCCTAGAAAAAAACTGACTCTCAAGTGCAACTATTGTAGTTGCTAGGCAATCGATTTTTTAATTGAGAGTGGTAGCCAGACAGACGGGTACCTAATACAATGTAGGTACCCTACCCAAGTAACAGCCTATCCCCACCGTAGGTACTATGGTTTCCTCACATTGTTTTCCATCACCGAAGGCTCAAGCTCTACCAAAGAGCTATCATCGCCTTAAAATCGGTAGAAATAGGTAGGTAATATTGCCACGTCACGTGTTATAAAAGTTTGCATGTATAATATGTATTAGGTATATATTATATCGTAGAAAAATCACACGAGGAGTCTAGTAGGAACTATTCACCTACAAAATTGAGACGAAGTCTATATAAGTATATTATTTATTATTGATATTTTAGAGTACCTATAGCATGGGGTGCTACAAGAAGAAAATCTATTCACAGTTTTTTGTACGGTCGACAACGCGCAAATGATTCCCCGGGTGTTGCACACGTCAATTGATAACGGAAACCGCTTACAATAAAACAAAAAAATACAGGCGTATTAAAGGTATAAAAAAGTCACGTTAAAAACAAATTGGTTTCCAAGGAAAGATCAAAGTGGCATTCAGCTTGTACCCTAGCGCCATCTATCGGTCCTACTAGTAGCTTCGCTGATGCATAAGAACGGTACCGCATCGACGTCCTCGACCCTGAAATTTGTCTATCACAACAAATATTTATAACTAACTTAAAAAAAGAATGATAAAATTGCACAAAATTCACATTTCTTCAATCTATGCGCTATTAGTTAATATTATTTTTTGTCCTGTCTACATTTTTGTTTTTTTATGTCACAGGGCTGACAACCTCAAGTTATACTCCAGAACGTATCTTTGCGCCATCTATGAATACTACACTATACTAAGCAGTTAGTGTAGAAATATTTCTATGTGTAAGCCCTGCGAAGGATGCCATAAATTAATTAACCAAATAAGTAAGTTAATATTTTAATAGGTATTGATTTTTTACTATACATAGTTAAGTCTGTAACAACAACAATATCACAATGGTAAGTAAGATGTGGCCGAAGGTGGTAAGCACACGAAGCCTAGAAGCAACTGACTCTCAAGTGCAGCTGCCGGAACACACCGGTAGGCGTTTGGCGAAAGATTTTCAACCACATAAATTGTATTTCAGTTTATTTCACTAACTAGCTTCCGCCCCGCGGTTCCCCATGGACCTTATGTTTTCGCGGGATAAAAATAACCTATGTCCTTCTCCATACCATAGGCTATCTGCATACCAAATTTCATCGCGATCGATTCAGCGGTTTAAGTGTGAAAAGGTAACAAACAAACAAACGAACTCACTTTCGCATTTATAATATTAAAGTTAGGATGAGTGTGTGTATTTGTATGTTTGTTACTTCTTCACGCTCAAACGGCTGGACTAATTTTGATGAAATTTGGTATGGAGGTAGCTGACACCCTTGATTAACACATAGGCTACTTTTTATTCCCAAGGAAAATATAAGAACCCTCGGGACCGCGAGGCGGAAGCTAGTACGTAATAAATCATAGAAAACTAGGCAATTCCTGACTTTATTGCAGGCTGTTCACAGCAAAAGCAACCATCCGAACAGTGCGATAGTAGAATGTAGTTAATATGTGAATACATATATTTTCATTTCATATTTTCAATATTACCTACTAAGCCTAAGTTCTCTTTTTGTAAAATAAAAGTATATTATTAGTTGTTTATAATCAGAATGATAAAAATCCACTGTCAGTGGGAAAGTCCCGAGGAATCTGGTGGCATTGCTGCATTTTCACTGTAGTATCAATTCACAACTCTTGCAGTTATAGCTAATGATAAAATTTAAAATAATAGATACTGAAGTTTTTCATCGCTTCAGATGACTTAAAAACACAGAACTTAGTTGACTGGTGGCTAGCGTTTAGCGTAGTTTTCACGATCTTCCTTGAACTTCCTTCATATCTCTATATAAATAAAAATTAATCACCGAAATGTTTGTACGCGCATAACTTCCAAATAAAACGACTGCACCAAATTGGATAAATCTTTCTTTTGTTCGTTATCGTCAGGTTTGTATGAAAAAAAAAATGGGAACGCGAGTGAAACCGCGGGAACAGCTAGTTTTTAATATTTGGCGGCATAGCTAATTTTTTTAAATGTCTGGTTAAAAAGCAGGCAGACAATCCACCTGATGGTGTGACCACCGTCGCTTACAGTACCATTTTTGAGCATGAAGTACTAATACCAGCTTTTGACATTATTTTTCCATAAAGGTAAAGGTAGTCTGTGGTAGGGCATTCCAATATTAAAACAACAAGTTTATTGAAATCTTATATTTCCTGTGAAAAATATTTGGCTTTATTTTTACGAAAACAATACCAACAACAAAGTTGTAACATTTAGTCAAACCTCATTTCTTTTTTCAAAAAAATATCGACATGGCCACCTCCGACCAATAAGGTTGAATCAAGCTCACTATCATAATAAAATCTGAATTGAATTATACATAATTATAGGTGAATCAATATCACAAATACAAAAATAGGAAATGTATGATTTGCCAAGTGTCTCTATCATAATAAATTCTACAGAGTATCACAAATATCTATTTTTATAAAAATCCAATCACTAAGCACTGATTCAACCTTTATAAATAACCAATTAATAAACAAAACAAAACAAAAAATAAAATGCGTTTTAAACCCCAAATTTTTTAGTAGCTTTCAAATTTAAATCGACTGAAATAATCGACAGAGTTTACTTTATCAATCATTGAACCCAATTTCCACGTTTCAATATCAAATATATAGGAAAACATGGCGGATATTTCTTAGATGAAACACTTTATAACCCAGAATACCTACTAATGTTTTAATTTTTATTAATACATTAATATGGAAAGCGAGAATATCATTATTGATGATGTCGATTAATTTCAGTGTACGTTTATACGGCAGTATAAGTCACCAACTAAAAAAATCACGTTAAAATCAAAATTGTGTGTACCAAGTTAACCTATATAGTGGATGCAATGTGTATGATTATAAACAAACATTTTATGTCTTATGTCATTTCTATACAGCTTAATTTTGCTTGCAACAATTTATCAGCTTATGCATATTGCAACTTCGACTAACTGTCGCGCTATTTTTCACCTTACGCAGCTTCTAGCGAAGAGCCTACGAAATTGTGTAAAAAAAATGTGTTATGCGTCTTGATTCTGTTTTGGATCGGACATTGGCCGGACCCGATGTCCGTTTGGTTGTAAGTCAGTGTGTTTATATTCTCATATAGAACACATACATAGTACACGTAATTGTATTATTTCTGCCTTAGTAAGATAGTCACGAGTTAACTATTTATCAACAGTAAGCAGTCAGTTTTGTAGAATACTCAGTATTACTCAGTTCCAAATACTGTAAGTTAATTAAGGAACTCAAAATCACCATTCTACATTCTAAACGTACAAATGCTTGATCAAAATTATTATAATAATAACTAAGAATACCTACTTATTTAAACTACTTTTACTCTTATTAGAATGTTATAAAAATCACAGAAGTTATTCACATTAAAAATATGTCTTTAGATTAATCCAACACTCCTAGACACTGGCTTAAATCACATTTTGATGTCTTTAACAACCACCTTTGGGTCAATTTTTATAATTTCACTTAACTTTTGGAAAGTAAATGGCACCATATTGTTAAAAAATGGCATAAGCGTCGTAACGTTTGCATAATTATCGGGTGTCGTAGGGCTGGTGCCATAATAAGTGTACTCCTGCTCGCTGTCAGAGTCTGAATCGAGTGTATCTGGCAGTTTTGTTGTAGATTTTTTAGCCACAGTTTTAAATATCGGTAATTTCGACGTGGACTTCTTGGCGATACGTTTGGGCAGAGGCATGGTAGAAGCGTCCGAGGATTTTCTCTTCAAAGATACTGTATCTACGACAATAGGACTGCTCGAACTGGGAGCGCTGTAAGGCCCTGTTGTGTATTTTAAAGAAAGGTAATTATGTACAACATTATGGTGCGCCACCAAATCCCTTAGATACTTGAAGTGTTTGGTGCAGTGCCCGCAGTGGTGCACCTCCTTTAGATCAGCCTGCACTTTGACGAACGCGTAATTTATCGGTATGTTAATGTGACTCTCTTTGTGGTGTGCCTGTAGAGATTTCATATCGAATCTCAGCATTAAGCAAACGCAACACTTCACCACGACAGAGCCTTTCTTAGCAAACTCAGGTGTCAAGTTTTCATGTAAATGAGTCGCCTTGGCACTGTCGCTTATATATTTCTCACACGTTAAACACAACACATTATTAACTTCCTCTTCTATTAATGGTCTCTTTTTTTGCACAGACACTTCCAGATTAGTGGGTGGATAGTCCGGTAAAGGCACAGACAATATACGTTTCGGCGAGCCTTTATGTTTCATCTCCAAGTGTCTCTCAACAGCTTGGGTGTAACCGTAGAAAACGCAATATGGGCATTTGTATGGTCTCAAATCGTAATGCTTTAAAATATGTGCTTTCATACAAAAGCCATTTGGATTAATATATGGGCAATACGGGCAGGTTTTACTTAATTTCTTTTGCGGTACCTCATCTGAACTGTCAATGACGAGTTCAGCATCATCACTGTCAGGAGATAGTGATCTTTTACGTGTTAATGCTGCTCCTTCAGGGGTTTGTACGCGTTCTTCGTAACGCACCACTAGTAATGAGTTCTCGTTTGAATCAGAAAGAGATTCTTCTGGAGAGCAAATAGGTTCGAGGATGTTATCAGATGTATTTTGAGTGAGGGATTTGAGTTGTCGTTTTTGTTCTGTAATGACAGCGTTGACCCATTCGTTTCTCATCGCAGGGTCTCTTGTAGCTTCTTTAGGTCGAGTCGATAGGCCTGGATGGACGCTCTTGCAATGGTACTGCGCTTCGTGATAAGTTTGGAAGTGATTTGAGCAGTTACTGCAACACCATCTGTAATTTCGATTTGAATATTATAGGTATATTAGCCATTAGCTGGACATGTGTATGGTTGTCTGCGTTAGTCATCGTGTATAATAGAGGAGCATTGAATAAAGCAATAGTTTACATGTGAATTATAGCATCAAATAGCGTAATAAGAACAGCAAAGAACAAGAATTTTACTCAGAGCTGAGAAATCAGACTAGTTTAAATACATTGCCACATAAATGTTTCTAAAGCATGAATTAATAAAATAATAATATAAATATACATTACCTTATCTTAGTTAATTCACTTTCCAAATGGTCTCTCATAAAGGCATCGTTCACAACTAAATTGCATTTAGGACAGCACAACTGCATGTCTTTAGGCGCCCCTACCGAACCTAAAGCTTCCTCTAACTCTTTCAAACGATAGTTATTGGGTGCAGCGGCAACTGGTTGTAATGTAGCCATCATTTGTATAGATTTTTCGATTTGTTTCAGCCGGGATGGTCCAGCAGTAACTGCAGTCACTACCATATTAGGTATTTTATTTACATTTTGATCATTATCACTATGTGTGTGCATTTGCAATTTGGGTACAATCTCCTTGTTCTTCTCGATAATTTTGTTTTGATGTTCAATTTGCTTCGCTACCCATTTCTCAATGTTAATATCGATGGGCAGTTCTAATGGTTCTTGGTACTGGCGCCTGTGCTCCGAGGCCATGTGTTCATTCAGACCGGTTTTATGGAATGCCTTGTACGAGCAAATGGTACAACTCCATCTGGAAATTGATGTTGTTATTCATTACATATTTTCAAATTATTTTTGTTCCTATATTTATACTGGTGAATATTTTTAAGATGGCATATTTTCGAAACCTATATTAGGTACCTACATACTGAGTAACTTTTTCTATGGGACCAAATCTGAAATTGAAATTTATCGTATAAAAATTGTAAAGCCTACTTGAATCAAAATTTTGACTAAGTAAACCTGATTTTAGCGACTCTCGCAACAGGCGCGATAACATTAGCGTTTTTAACGCGCAATTACATAACGCGTTACCGATATAAGAGTGAAGCGTAGGTATATTATTATATCGATATATTGTGTTCATTTGTTTTCCGTTTGGTTTCTTGTTTTTCAATAATAGCAGCGTCCGCCCAGCAGTTTAACTCAGGAAAAAAAGTATCCCAAACTTTATTCCAGGGTATAACTATCGATGAGCAAAATTTCATCCAAATTAGTTCACTTATTATAGAGCTGTGTGGTAACAAACACACACAGACACAGACTTTCGATTTTATATTAATAAAGGGTAAAAAGATAAAAATTTAACATAAATTATATATCGATATATAATCACAGCAGTGCATCCATGCCCCAACAGAAAATGTAGATACTAAAAACTAAATAGCTTTGAACATCTTTGTATGGAACCTGGCATACCTACAGTCGGCTATTTGAAAAAATCACGATTTCGCGCCCATTTAGTATTCTAAACTAATATCGCATAGATATTATACTTAATAAGTGATAGAGTTGCCCACTTATATAACACAGACTATATTATGTGAAATAAATTCTATACTTACTTTCTATACTTCAATTCTTCATATAAATGTGACTGCATTGCTTCTGGAGTAGACTCGGTAACCACTTTACATAGAGGGCACTTATAATTGATGCCATTCGGTTCACAGAACTGGCCAAATTTCTTGCATAACTCTTCTATTGATTCTCCTGCGCCAGACTCAACTACTTCCTTCTTAACTAAATTAAGATCGACAAAAGCGGGAGTAGAGGTAGGTTGGGTCGTTTGAAGTGAAGATGGTAGGATTGGTTGGGTTGGTTGAGTCGGTTGAGATGCATCAGTGACTTCAGTCTTAACCTCAGACTCGGGAATACCGCTCTTTTGACGCTGTTTCATCCATCGCGGGGTACCATCTTCTTCATCAGGTATCGAATCTTCTCGGTAATAAAAGTAAAAAATGTCCTCACTCTTCCCAGGATGCGCATTAAGCTGATGTTTTGTCACGTTCTCCTTCATGGATGTTCTGAACGGACAGTAAGCGCATTTGAATTGCATCTTCGACTGATGTAATTTAGCGCAGTGTTCTGCCACTTCTGGGCGTAACATGCTCTTAAATTGACACAGACCGCATTGCCAAGGTTTTAAATCCATCGTTGGAGCTGAAGTGGGCGGAACCGGAGCGGGTAATGTCGGCATAGTCTCCTCCCTAACTACTCTCAATTGAGAACCTTTATGCACTTCAGTGAGATGTTTCTCAACCATGAGACGTCTGTGATGATAGTACGAGCAAGAAGAACAAGCGTATAGTGAAACATCGTGCATCTTCAAGTGCGCAATTATACGCGAGGCTGTCAAAGGCTTTGATGTGTCAAGGTGCTGGTAGGGCGGGCAATGAACGCAGTGGAAGTCAATCGTGCCAGAATGTAAAGTGTCCCAATGGAATCTGAGCATCGCCTCATTAACTGATATGTACGAACAACCTTTAGCACCACAAGTATGCCTCTGACGCTCCGGTACGTATTTCGGATATCGAGACGCAGCTTCGGGAGGTATTAATAATGTAACGGTCGGAGTGTCGTGTTTCGTTGCTTTGTCAGGCGTTCTGTTAACGATTGAGCTGGACGCGAGATTCACCATCTTATCAAAATGCTTTTCATTAGTTTCCAGATGTGGCACCGGGTTCACCGGGGCCGTCTGCGGTACGGGTTGCTGTTCTGTGTGTTGTTGCAAGTGCCTCACCATGTTCAGACGTACTTTCGTGTTGAACTCGCACAGAGAGCAGTAAACTAAGCTGTCGAGTATCGGATTTATCGGCAGCTTGTCTATGTCTTTAGGGCTGTAACGTTTTGTTTTTTCAGATAGTTTTCTCTTTTGCAACGCTTTACTCTTCTCAGATTCGTTAACGATATACCTTATTTCACCATTTGGCATTGTTTTAGAAAGAGTACAAATGTAAGTCACTTTATGAAAATCTTTAAGATGTTTTTTTGCTAAAGTAAGACCAGTAAATCCCATATTGCAAAGACCACACATATGATTCATGGGGTCAACGTGATCTTTTACGTAATGTTCTGTAAGTTCATTCTTATCTTTAGTCAATAGTTGGCAATGTGGACATTTGATACCCGTTGAAGTGTTTAGTGGACAAAAGTGTTTCTTGAATCCATTTAAAGTTCTGAACCTACCGTTACAACCCGGGCATTTAAATAAAACTAGTGGAGGTATCTTTTTATAACGCATGCTCTCAATCGACGAATCTGTCGTAGTTTTCGATATGTCGTCTGAAAGATCGATCACATTACTCCCAGAGTCTTCGTCATCGCTATCTAAGCAATATACGACATCATTCAGGGGTTCTTTAACCGGTGATTTATCAATAGGTTCCGATTTTAAAACAGGTGTTAGCTGTTCATTTATATTTGGAATAGATGCTTGGGGCGGGGTTAGTAAGCGTGGGGAAGTCGCAATTGGTGGAGGTTCCAATATCGTCGAAACTGATAGGTCATTTGAAAGTATTTCCGTATCTGGAATATCTATTGTTGTATCCTCTTCAATATGAGGTTCAGCTGTCAAGTCAGACGCCGAAGACGCAATCAAAACATTTGTGAACCCAATCAATTTTTCCAATTCTATAGATCGTTCCGCTTCTTTTACGGGGTTATCTTTGTTACCACTCGGAGTCACGTCTTCTGTGGGTACTTTTGATTTATTCAAGTAAGCTAAAGGAAGCACCCGCATTTCTAAACCATCCTAAAAAGAAACAAGTCACTATTAAATTAAACATTTGATTTAAAAAATATATATCAATATTAAGCAACTTATGAATTTAATTTATTGAATCCTGTATCGTAAATTTACTTACAACTTTATTGGTGATGATCCTCAAGTACGCTTGGGGTTGTTTTGTGGGATGCACGGCTGACGTATGGTCAAGTAATTCTGATTCATTATCAGCTCCGTATACGCACCAAGTGCATTGATATAATCTCAACCCATGAGCCTTCATATGCTGTACTAGCTCCGTAGGGCTAGCGCCCATTATAGGGCACAACTGTAAAATATGTTGATATTAGATCGATTGAAAGACCACTTTACTGAGATTTCTATAAATGAAGTCGGTTACAAATACAACATACATTGCAAGGATAAGCAGTTGCTGAACCATGTTTTTGCATCAAATGATCGTAGAATTTTCCTGAAGTAAACGTCCGGAACTTACAAGATCCCTCACTATCATCTGAAAACATTCACAATATTCACATAAATGTAATTTGAATATATCATGATGTACTGTACATAAATATTTATCAATACATATTAAAATCAATAAGTAAATTGAAAAAATAATAACTTACTATGCTTGCAAACGTAGTAAGACACAGCTTCTTCTCTCGTTAGCATATCGGCCACGTCTTCGCCGACGGTTTGAGATATTGACGTGGTCCGAAGCACAGATCCAGCTGTAGCTACTTCCCCGTGAATTCTAGTTATATGTGCACCGACCAGCTGACTTGCAGCAGCTCTATAAAAACACTGGGCGCATGAATATTGACAACGCCCGTGAACCTTAAACACGTGCATCACCAAGTCAATAGCGTTACCCGATGAGCCATAGTCGCAATAAGAACAGCACAAGGCATTTTCACCACCGATACGTTGATGAGTTGACGCATGAATGATTGCTTCCTCAGGCGAGTCTGAAGTGAATGAGCAATATCGACCCGCACATTTGTAAACTTGTAGTAATTTTTCCTTTGACATCATAGTGTCTAAAACGACTTGATGTTTCTTTGACATTATTTCGGCTTGTGCTTCCTCATACTTATCAAAAAGTTTCTCTTTTTCAATTTTCTTTTTAGGAGCAGTAATAGAAATGGGACTTGCACGTGGTGGCTCCACTACTAGAGGAGCGGGAAGTGAGGAGCCAAGACTTACTACACTTTCAATTTTGGGGAAAGGTGATTCTCCACGAGGGGTGGCTTCTTTATCTTCTATCGGGATGAGGTCAGCAATTGGGCGAACGTTAATATATGTCTTAGGTGATGCCGTCCTTTCAATCGACAAAGGTAAGGTATATGAATGCGCATCAGCCACATCTGGTATAGTCTTCTCCTTAATTCTGGTCTCTTCATCTTTTTCCAACACAGGGAAGTTATCAATATGTTTATCGAGATAATGTTGAAGACACTCCTTAAAATGATGCAACCCCTGTGGTGTAATAATGACTTTACATATACAACAATATCCATCCCATTTCTCTGTGTGCTTCATTTGTATGTGCTTTTTCATTGAAATCAATAAAGTCGTCTTATAATGATTATCCTTTCCATTTATACAGCACACATACTCCTTTGAACCAGATTCAGTAAAAGCAATTTTAAAATGTGGATATTGGACAATATCATCTGAATTTTCGTTAGTTTTATCAGGTTCAATTTCAACAGGGATTGCAGGTACAGGATGAATAAGGCTTGCTTCATCTTCAGGATCATTTTTATCAAAATGAGCAGTTTCTTCTTGGTTCAAGCCCGAATCGTTTGGCTCAATTTTCACAGTACTTTCAATTATTCGATCTTCATTCGTCATGCTAGCTAAATCAGTCTCAGCATTGTCATCAGTTTCAAAAGTAATTTTTGATTGTATAGGAATAGGTTTGGATTGTTTTAGCTTTGGTGCTTTAATCATCTGAGGTATAGAAGTACTGGCGTCAGATTTATTTAGGAGAGAATCAGGTTCACTGGTGTGACTGCTGTCAGTGATGTCACTACGATCGTCACTGATATCCGTTACGCTTTGATTTGATCGTAAACTTCTCAATACGCGAGGTTGCTCGTTTGTATTGCAACGCTTAGTAAGGGCTGTGATCGCTTTCCTTGTCATAGAGGCTAAATTAATAGTATAAACTTCAGTTTGCTCATCGTTATGTCGAACGATAACGTGAGTTTTAAGATTTTCAAGAGATATCTGAGTAAAATTACACTTTCCACATATATAACCAATAAGTTGTCCTTTTACATCTTTAGGAGGTGGCGGGATGTCTAAATCGAATGGACATCTATTCACGTTAACACATTCTGAACAAGTCTGCTTATATTCACCAGTGTGCATACTGACAACATGCCAAAAGAATATTTCCAGAACTGCTTTTGATTTGCCGAATTCCTTAAAGCAAAACCTGCACACATATTTGTCCGTTGGTATTTTACTTATAGCCTGGAAATTGATTTCTTCACACTGTTCAATAGCTTCTTTTGCCGTTGGTGGATTCATCCGAGATAGAGGTATTTCTGAGTGCGGGTGATGTTTCTTATAGTGGTGAACTATATCTTTTCCTATAAACATGCACAGTCGACATGAGTAGGTAAACACATTTTTGCGGAAGCAATAGTTCTTGTCAATGAAGCAATTCATATCTGGTATGTTAATAGGCGTTTGTGGTGATAATGGCTCATCTTCGAGTAATGAATCACTTTGTTTCGTGTCCACCTTCTTTTTCTTCGTCTTAATGACTCCTGCTTGCCATCCTCGACGCTTACGCTTTTTGTTCTTTTTTATGTCAGCTAATAGTTCAGTACTGCCAAAAGACGACGCTAAGGAGCCACTTTCATAATCCGAGCTACTTTCATGTCCACCATCGCTTGCTTTAGTTATACTCGTTTCTCCAATAGAATCAGTCTCAAAAGCGTAAGGGTCTTCTTCTATACTTTTAGCCATAACTTTTGTTTTAGACTTAGGCCCTGGTTTATACTTTTGAGTGATTGTCGGTTTACCTACTTTACTTTCATTATCAGCAATGATCTTTATATTTTTTGCTTTTGATTTGGGTCCTGGCTTTTTCTTTATGCGTTTATCTGGAAGGGAAGGCTGATCGACGCATTCTGCATTCTTAAACTTCTCTAAAACTACTACTGGTTCAACATCCTGCGGAGAGCCTTCATTTGTATTTTTTTCATCAACCAACTTTGCTAAACGACACATTCTTATGCCCGTGGCATTTAAAACATCGTCTCTAATAAACATCTCTTTGATGTCTTCTTGTAATTTTAACAACTCCCTTGATGGTTTCTTAATAACTGGTATTTTTTGAATATTACAATTTACAAGACCCGCTCTTGTCACTCGTTTCGGTTCACTAGTAGTAGATTTTTTCATATTCTTTCCTTTATATTTTTTCATATATTTAGTCTTCTTCAAGGGTGGCTTCTTCGTTGGTTTAGCTTTTGGTTTAGCTTTTTCAGCATTTTGTGTAGAGTCTAATACTAACGCTGATTCCTCTTGACTCTTATCTACGTCATGAATGGTATCTGTCTTAATTTCAGCAACGGTTTGTATTCCCGTCTCTTTCAAATCATCTGTCTGCTTTGATTCTAATTCTTTTTTAGCGTTTTCTTCCAATTCTTCCTTATAAGTATCACTTTTATCCGAACATTTCTTTTCATCAGTTGCTATGAATACTTTATCATCAAGAGAATTCACGTTATTCGTATCAGATAACTCATTATTAATAATATTTAAAGCCTCTGACTTGTTACTAACACCCAGTTTTTCAATTTTATTGATTGCGTCATCTTTAACGTCTTCTTCATCTGATACTATTTCTCTAAGTTTTTCAAGTTTTTTCATTATTTTCTCATTATCACCAGATTTATCTCCCAGTAAACTGAGTAATTCTTTTATTTTGGAACTATCCTGCAGCATTGATAATAGACTACCAATCGATTCTAAAGCAGGAGCTCCTTCTTTACGAGATGAACTGGGCTCCGCATTATCTTTGACCAGTGTTTCGGATACATCATATGTATGTGTTTCGGAGGATTCATGTGTGGCTGTTTCTGTAGTCTCATGTGTAGATGTTACATCAGAGTTCATTTCAGTTTGTTTATCATTTGTACTATCCGGTAAACCCGCTACTTGTCTAGATTTTTCTACTGCAATTTCATCATTATTAATAGTGCTATCAGGAGTAGAACAGCCATCATTGCTGCCAGCATCCATGAACTCCTCTAATTTATCTTCAATTTTCTTAAGGACTCCTTCTTTTTCGGTACCTGTTGTAGAGACAATAGCGTCACAGCTTGACTTATTTTCATCGATATCAGTATTCTTTTTTGTAATATTTTCTAATGATATAACTGGAACTTTTTCAACTATAGTGTCATTGGAATCTTGGACAGGTTTAGGTTGATTAGATTGAGTACTGACTTCAGGCTTATTGTTTTTCGTTGTATTCCCTATGCTAGTAATTGGTATGTCTAAGGACTTATCTTTCTCATCTGGTGTATTATCTGATTTTGGACTAATTATACTTTCCAACATATTCTCCACAGTAAATTCTTTAGTAAACTTGTCACTAGTATCATTTTTAGAAGTATTAAGGTCATTATCGAGATCTGCGATCAAAGCATTAATATTATCAATAACGGGATCTGATACAATGTTTTCAGAAAACATATCTAGGTCATCCATACCAAAACTGGTATCTAAATCATTAAGATTAGTACTATCTAAAGTTTTATTTTGTTTCGTTGGACTTAGTGTTGGACTGATTATTTTGCTATTGGGCTTTTTGGACTCATTGAATGATCTGCTACTATCTGAATCCTCACTTATCTTGTTGTCTTTAGTATCAACGTCGGTTTCAGAATCAGAGTCGAGAATAATCGCTTTCTTATTTTTTCGGGTTTTATTAATATTCTTGGTGGGTTTTGATAAATCGCTATTCCTAGATCTAGTTATTCTCTTTTCGATGCAATCGTCAATATTGTCAGAGTCCTTGACAATTTTACTGTTTACTTTTTTTTCGATAGCGACACTTGGTTCAGGCTTTTTCTCTGTTGCAGTTTTCTCGCTTATTTCCGGTTTTTTTGGTACATCTTTTTCTTTCTCCTCTTTTATTTCAACAGCACGTTTGATTTTTGGAATTTTATAATTTTTAACTCCGTACCCAGAACCCAAAATTGTCCCTCTGGCTATATTATCATTGGAATACACAATTCCATCGTTTTTTCTGTCACGGGAATCTTTAGAGTTTCTACCGTCTTTAAATTGCTCACGACGCATCCTAGGATCTCTATAGTTTTTCCTTGGAGAATATGCATTAATTGTATTACTTGAGCAAGTATTTATATTTTGTTTAGTTTCACGGACATCTTTTTTAGTACGCGGATTCCACTCATATGTGTCTTTCGATTTAATATTATTTTTTTTGCTTGCCGTTTTAGTTAGTTGTAAGGAACTTCTAAAATTTTCAAAATCAGCTTTTATATCCCTTAAACTTCTTTCAGTTTTAGGGTCAACAATATCTCGCCCTACACTGCATGCTCGTCTTAAATTGTTTTTTCTATCAATGTAATTTTCTGTTCTTGTTTTGGAAGCTTGTGGTAATGTTTTTACAACACTAGGCTCGCGAGCTAATGATCGTCCTACACTTGCAGAACGTCGTTTTCTAGCATCAAAAGAATAATCAAATACTTGTATTCCTTTACCACTTTCAATAAAATCTTGAAACGTTGCATTTACGCTTGTATCTATAGTGAAAGAACGTCCGGCGTGAGATTTCACTGACAATGTATTTTCGATTTCAGACTCTCTAGGGTTATCTCTTCCGATACTACGAGCTCTGGATGAAGATCGTGTAAAATTATCATTAGAAGGTAAATTTTGTCCGACGCTACGTTCACGGCAATAACCACGCCTCGTGCCTACCTCTTCAAAACTTTTTGAGTGTTCATTATTGTACTGCCCACTACCGCGTTTTCTATAATAAGGTATTTCTTCTTCATAATCTTTAGACATATTATGACCCACACTAGGTTCACGTTTTGACATTTGGTCTCTATTATTATGGCGTTCATTTTGATCTTGAGAATAATAACTGTTTCTATCACGTTTACCAATACTATGATCTCTGTCATTTTTTCCGAAATTATCGGAATTACGATAAGATCTGCTATGTGATTTATATGAGTTACTACTGTTAATACCTCGTTCTTTGTAAAAACTTCTATCTCGTTCATTATACTTATAATTAGCTTCATGATCAGAAGATCTATTAAGTCTAGGATCTTTGTTGAATTTAGTATTGGTGGGATTTTGAGAATATTCTTGTCTGCCAAATGGATGGCTGGGGGCCATGGGCATATCATTGCGGCCAAAAGGATGATTAGGTGTCAAAGGACATTCAGCTCTACCAAATGGGTGGCTCGGAGTAGTAGGACAATCCGATCTATCAAATGAATGACTAGGAGTTGGAGGGCACTCTGATCTGCCAAAGGGGTGACTTGGAGTCGTAGGACATTCTGATCTGCCAAAAGGGTGACTTGGTGTAGCAGGACACTCTGATCTTCCAAAAGGGTGACTTGGTGTAGCAGGACACTCTGATCTTCCAAAAGGGTGATTTGGTGTAGCAGGACACTCTGATCTTCCAAAAACATGACTGGGTGTGGGAGGGCATTCAGATCTGCCGAAAGGATGACTTGGTGTAGTAGGACAATCTGATCTGCCAAAAGGGTGCATAGGAGTTGATGGACCTTCCGATCTTCCAAAAGAAGGAACAGGAGTTAGCGAGTTATCTCTCCTGTCATATCTATCATTTCTCGGATCCTTCTGATATTTATATGAATCACTATATCTCGACTTTGGTAACTCGGGCGCTTCTCTTTGAACAGAACTATTTCTTGGGTCATCCCATTTTGATTTACGACCATCTCGCCGGCCTTTTCGGTTATCCGTGGTAATATCATTTCTCTCCCATACAGGATGTATCTCTTTTGATACTGACTGCTCTCTCGGTTCTCGGAGATCAAAAGCTGGAAACATGGGGGCATACACATGTTTTCGATTTGCGAGGTTATCTACTTCAATTGACTGGTGTGATGGAGTCATTTCATATGATCTAGCATTAGGAGTCATAATCGGCGTCATGCTGGGAGCTAAAATAGGAGTTCTATTAGGTGTCATACTTGGATTTAAAATTGGGGTCATATTTGGTGTTATATTTGGAGTGACATTCGTAAAGCTTACGATTGGATTAGGTAAAAGTGGCACTTTCTCACATATATTATTTGGACAATTTGTTTGGATAGATAGATTCATGTCTCTCCTTACCCGAGGATCAACTAATGGTGATCTAATCTTATCACTTACACCCTTATTTGCTTCACGATTTATTTCAATATTAGCAGCATCTATTGATTCGTTCAATAATGGAGGTATATTTAATGAAGATGCACACATATTAATAGTGTTCGGTGACAATAAAGGTAATAACGTCCTCATATCAATATCAGCTTTAGAACTGGTAATTGTTGATTTAACAGGATCTGCTGGAATAATGACAGGAGTAGTCGCGATATCATTTCTTTCTTCTACGTAATCAGGCGATTTGGGAGCAAGATCGACATAAATATCTTCCACTGTGTTACATTTTTCTTCAACTCCATTATCAAAAAGATCGTCGTCGTCGTCATCATCATCATCTAAAGCTAATTTTGTAGGAAAGTTAAATCGTTCACATTCTTTTTCGGTTAACTTAAGACTTTGCTTTTTAGTATTATCTGGTAAGGTCATATCTTGTTCTTTGGATAAAACAAATGGCTTTGAAGAAACAGCTTTTTCTTTGTACTTCTCAATTGATATTCTTTTTTTGGGCAAAATTCCTTGCGCGTTTGCTACTTTAGATATTTTGGGTTGATGAAGGGCTGGTGTGATTGGCTCTGATCCAGGAATTGCGATCGTTTCACTTAGTATTTCATTCTTGAGTGCCTGAAGTATATCTATTTCTGACACAACAGTTTCTTTCGGTGGTTGCTCAGGACCTATCCGCTCATGTAGTAACGGTATTTCTACATTCTGTCCAAGATTTCCTTCAAGTTCTTCATTTGTTTTAGTAGCTTCTGTTGTTTTAGAAGCATCTGTTGCTTTACTCGCTTCTTGCGATTCCAAAGTCATAATGATCTCACTTTCAGGTTTTAAGGGTGGGTTTTTAACTTCAGCAGTAGATTTGAAGGGTTCTTTATTGCCCTGATCCACTATTGGTTGGTAAAAATTGGCTTTGAACTGACTGGGCTCAGTAACACGTTTAAGCATTTGTTGGAGAAGATCATTTGAATCCGTATTATCAGCTCTCTTACCTTTATTTTTGTCTTTATCTATTTTATCGGTGGGAACGGAACCTCCTATCTCATCCTTGTCTTTACTAGAAGAAATACTAGAGAAGCTATCGTCGTCATCATCAATAAAAGAAGTGTCCTTAAAAACAGATGTACCTTTATCTTGAGAAACAACTGTTTGCTTAGTGATTTCATTTTTTTCTTCATCGGTACATTTTTCAAGAGAAAAAGTATTATTTTTATCTTCGTCCGCACTATTATCAAGAGAAAATAGATTATTTTTATTTACACATGTATCGTTTGTACTATTATCAAGAGAAAATAGATTATTTTTATTTTCACATGTACTTCCATCATTTGTTATAAGTTTAGTTTTAACCTCATCCGTATTTTTTTCATGTAAGGGCTCTTTATCTGGCAAGTCAGATATGTTTTTATCCTTTCTTTTGTCTTTATCGTCAAACATTTCAAAGTCAGATACATCAATGGTTTGATCCAATTTTTGTTCCGAATTGTTATCAGTACCATCTTTATCTGCATTGATTACGAGACATATCTGAATTTTGCGTGGTTGATTGTCTGCTTCTGCTAGCTTTTTGACTTGATTCGATTT
The DNA here is from genome assembly GCA_951216915.1 of Tetheella fluctuosa. Taxonomy (NCBI): domain Eukaryota; kingdom Metazoa; phylum Arthropoda; class Insecta; order Lepidoptera; family Drepanidae; genus Tetheella; species Tetheella fluctuosa. The sequence continues at coordinate 8,097,844 of OX578233.1, read as the reverse complement.
GTTTGTATCTTTTTCAACAACCACTAAACTGCCGTAAATACTCTCAATAGCTTCACTTTCACTATCAGACAATTCTCCTTCTTCTACTTCTACCTTTTTATTATTTTTATTAGGTATTTTCGTCGCCATCGTATTCTTATATGACTTCAGAATTAAATCCGATATATCATCGCTTGCACCAGTTTGCTTTAATTCTCCAAGTATTTGCGTTCTCAATTCGCGCAAAGTATCAATGTCAACATCTCCGTCACTACAATTTATAATTCGTGATAGTATATCCTTGGTATTAAGTGAGTTTAAGCTTTCTTCTGGCACGTTTAGTGTGATATTTAAATCTTTTGATTTTTGTTTCGAAGCTTTTTTTCTTTCTTTTTTATTATAGGTAGGAGAATATCTTTTAGGAGACCTTCGAGGAGATCTTCTGCTAAAAAGTGGTCTGGAACCTGGCTCCGGCGACACTAAAACGCGTGTATAATTGCGCTTTGAATTTGGCGTTTGATTGGATCTGCCATCGAGAGTAGGTGAAGAACGCGGCGATATCGAATATCTGTGCGGGCGGCGTTGAAATAGAGCTGGTTCTTTACTTCCAGGCGTACAAATCTCTTCAATTTCACTAGCCCTCGCAATTTCGGGCAACGTTTCGGCTTTTTCTTGTCTCTTAACGACCGATTTCAGTTTATGCCGTACAGTTTCTAAGTCCTGTTTGTCCGTTGATTTTGTCGTTTCTGCTGGATGTATGGGTTCCAATTTTGTATCCCTCTGAAATGAAATTGAAGTATTACATTTGCTCTTTACATTGAATACAGACATCTATGATCGTGAAAATATATATTATTAGTTATTTGAATGCACAACATGAAAACATACCTGTTCTACTTTAGCATATAAGTTAACTAAAACTTGTTCACACTTCAGTAGATTTTCCATTTTCATCCTAGAATAATTTATTAAACATTAGAAATACAATATATGTAATTTTTTAAATTAAAATAAAGTTTATAACTCTTTGCCAAGAATGTTGCACCTCTTTTTCTTGTCAAGTAACAAGTCTCGTAGTGATCGGATCTTATCGAGTTGCGCCTGTCGAGGATTTGCAGACCCAGTACTGGAGGTCTCCAGCCTCTTGATCATGCTCTCCAGGAAGGGAATGTACTTCTTCATTTCCTCGAACTTGCTGTCGTAGTCCATATCCATTTTGACAGCTGCGAATTTCAAAATGATTAAATAAGTTGTTTAAAAGGCAAACGATTCACTACTCAGCGTAATATTTCAATCATATGAGCTGTTCTTTAACGTCAACGAAATTGATTAAATTATGAGAACAAAAAGAACTGAGATATATAAAGCGTACTTAGATTTTGCTCAAACTCGACATACGTAAAAGTTGGCTGAGTATCAGCATAATCTTAGATTTGTAAATTATATACATGTGTTGGGGTCAAGCTAAGCATAAACTAAATCAATATACAAATTAATGTTCATATCATGCAATAACTTCTTGATTTTTATCATAAAAGAATAATACAGTTTAAAAATGTAAATTGGTGCTTACCTTTTTAAAATAAAAAAAAGATGAGCAAAGGCTGTGTAGGTACGCTCTATGGATCTCAGCCTTAGAGGGTCTACTTCGAAAAACGATACACGACAGTCTGATCTTCGTTTTCAAATATGAACCAATGGAATTGCAGCAGAACTGAAGAGAATTACGTGCAATTCTATTGGTTAAATTTTGAAAACGATGTTCGGACTATCGTCTATCGTTTTTCGTAGTAGACCCTCAGTGCCTTGTGTATTTTTTCTTCTACATTTTTGTTTGACCACATTTTCACCATGGTAAGTGATGATGTGGTAATCACACAAAATTGAGTATTTTTCATTTCATTTATACACACTAACAACTATTATTACAAGTTTTTTTTAACTAATGCAACAGTGTGTGCTTATTCTAACATATATAAGAAATAATTAGGTATGTTTTTTGAATCTTTGTGAATTTAGATTTGTATGGAAGACATTTGTATTCTGCACGAGTCGATATTCCAATACCTATGGAGATATTAATGTTCACATCAAAAAATTACACTCGGGGTAGGTATTAACTATTATACGGTATTAACAATACGACAGTGATTAAAATTAAACGCATTCATCATTTAAAAAATACAAACTTATTTAGTCTTGACGGATGAAACAATAGTCAGTCTTATACGTCAGTATAGTTACGTACGTTACGCACGTGACGTATAGGTACATACTGTACGTAGATATGTAAAAATATCTATCATAATGGCGGATTATTCAAACCGTTACAGTTTAATTTTATCATACTATTTGGTACCAATTATATAGTTAAATAATTATAAAAAAAGAACATTTAAGGCGACCTTAAAGTGGCATAAATACATATAACTAACCTATACAGGCAGCCATTACTAATACACACACAGCAATAGTGGAGCTATAGAGAACAAGAACTACATAATGCGAAAACGCAAATAATATAATTCAAGCCAAGATCAAAACCGCAGAATTCTATACTCCACTGCTAACGTGCTGGTCTAATCTAAAGCAAAGCAACACGACACTTAATGTTGGCCTTGAGTTGTAATCATCTAAAATGACACCCGTGTGCCATTTTGCACCCCACCCGACAAAGATCGAAGACGTAGAAAATAGGGTCACAGTGTTGCACTGCAAGTGGGCAGGGCATCTGGCGAGGCGGGAGGACGAAGGGTTGAAAACAGCAATGTCTGAGTGGTGGCCAAGATACCACCAGCCTGAGGGTCGGATAATTTAGTCCAGAGGTCGAGTAAGCTCTGGATGACACTAACGCAAGACCAAAAACAGTGTCAGTGACTAAGATAGGGTACTACTCAGCAGTACCTGGATGGGTGTGGGCTAATTACTGTAGTAGTAATATATCAGTTCTCTGGTTTCCATATTTTACGGTCTGCTTAGTTTGGGATCGGGTGTTCTTGTGTGAGGAGTATATTATTATTCCATTTATTTATTATTATTACATTACACGTTTTGGCATTCTGCCAAGCGAATATGCTTTTTCTGTAGGCAAAATAAGAATTGCACCAAAATTCTCTTAAAAATAATTAAATTGGCGGAATTCAGTAACATCAAAATGTTGTTTTCGTCCTTTTGATACGTAAAGCCGGTTTGATTCTTCAGAAATCATCTTTTTGAAAAATGTAATCATTATTTCGTAAATTCTAAAATATATTCATTTTTCACCTCGAAGATTTTCTTATATTATTTTAGCACATCGGCTAGCTAGTCAAACAGTTCCTGTCCACTTTTTTTATGCTTGTTTAACCACTCCAAATTCTCTCGCACGGGTGAGAGTAATATTACCGAATTACAGTTTCTCTTAGTAGCCACCAGTGCCAGCCAGTTTGGTAGCTTGCTAAAACTCTTGGAACGGATCGCACTTATGCTGTTTCAATTAACACATTCGGCGCCGGCAACGATTCACTAAGCCCTTACGCTATGCCGGCCGAAATTATCGTAGTCACGGAGAAGTGTCACTGGCATAGGAGCACGAATTCCGTTAACACACATGAGTGTCAACTGGCATAGGTAACTTAGTCGTCATCAAGATTTTAGTACCGTATGTGTATACGGTACTATAAAATCCTTTTTTTTTTCACATAGTAAAACGCAGATGTGAAATATCCCAATCAAAATAAAATCTAAAGTGGAGGTGCCATTGGTGGAATTCATATCTTATACGATAGTTTGGGAGAACATCCTTCAAGTATTGGATATACTAGGATGATACTGTCAACTGTTTTGTTCTTTTTTTTAGGATTTGATAATGAGTAAAATTTAAAACAGAACAAATTTTCATAAAACGTACTATCGACTCTAGCTATAAGTTCAAACTGGTAGAGCTCACGCCACGCGCGGCCCGCTCCGCTAGTTCCACGTGAACACACTCCAAACTATTCCACACGTGACACATGACATAGCGCATTGCGCATGCGCATGAATGATGTAGCTGCGAGAGCGCTCGCCGCGCCGCGCGTGCCTGTCACGAGCTTTTCCGCTACTTACAACATTAGACCTGCCTTCCATACTTGGATATTTGGATATATAATGGCGTTGTGTTTGGGTACAATGGTGTTAGTGACTGCGCCCGCGCCGGGCCCGTCACTGCGCCTGCGAGTCAACGTGAATGTATCTCAGAATCGATTCAAATACATGTAATAATTATGGATTTTATTTCAAAACGTAAAGAGCATTTTTTTTTACTTTGTATAGCTTGGGTTCGACCACAATCTCAATATGGTAAGTGAAGATGTGGGCGACGGGGAGTAAGCACACAAAGCCTAGAAAAAACTGACTCTCAACTGCAATTGTCGGCACAAACAAGTATGTGTTAGACGCTAGATTTTCAATAATTTTGAACTCGGACCGGTAACTAATTCACCAATTTTTAACCGAAGCAACTCTTCTTTGGGCTTTATTACGCCCCGAAAATCAGGACACTGTAGTTATATAGAAATGTTAATTGACATAATTTCTGAGCAACACTACACTAAACATAGTGATGTTACGAGTCCTTTTTGGCATCACATCTTTTTTCTTTATTTTTGCCTTTACTAACAATGTTATTAATAATGTAATTACGAACTATTTAGTACCTTATTGCTTTATTTTTGCAATTATTGTTTGTCACATGTGCCATTTTTATGCTTCGTCTTCTAGAGTTTTTTGTGCTAATGCCATGGCATTTGCTATTTTCTGTTTCTTTTGTGAAATAAAGCTTGGTCTATTGTAGAAACACCATAATTTAGAAGGAAAGCGATTTTAAAGGCCAATTTCACAAAGTATTCTTTTATGGCATTTTTTTTTCGGGTAAATTAAAATAAAGAAGAATAAGAAATAGTATTAGGAATAATCACGTTAAAGGTGCAATAAGCCAGCTTCGTTTTATTTATGTATAGCGGCCATTTCCGACGCCGCGCCATTTGCTTCAATTCAGGTAGATAAGATAACAACGGAAAGTCATAACGACAGCTGCATTAAAAAAAAACCGCTACCTAAGTAATCTATCTTACAATGTTATTCATGCATTTTTTTACTACGGAGGGTAGCTTACTTAACCTACATCGTTACTATGGATTTTTGTTTGAACTATATCCTCATTAACCTCTATATATATTTATTTATTGTGCACCAATAAATAAATAAAAATATACAGGATGATTTTTTAACAGCTGATATTTTTTTCGTGGTTTCACAGTTAGCCTCGTAATAAAAGTTGTTTATATTGATGAGTACATCCACCCCTGCAAGTATTGCCAGTGACTAAAAAAGTCACCCAGTATATTATATATTATATAAAAATTAATATTTGTCTGTCTGTGTGTTTGTTTGTAACGTATGCATTTCTCTAGGTACCATTCATCCGAAGGGGATGATACTATAGTGAGCTGTTGAACGCAGGTTTCCAACATAGAAAAAAATACATTGCAACACATGCCGGAGATAAGCTACATATATCAATGTTGCGTATACGACATTTACACAGCGCATCTCGCGGAATACCATGCAAAATTGTAGCAAACGCAATGCGATAGTAATAGTAGCATTTACTAACATCAAAAATGCGCACTAGGCACCGAGAACAAGGCGAATTCATGTTGCTTCCAGTCTTAGTCTCTTCTTACGTAAAATATCTATCGAGCGCAAGAAGTCCGTTCTCGCAAGTCTCGTTTGATTTCCCTTTAGAAAAATGTTTGTTAAATAAATACAACGGATATAGATAAAAATAAATCTGAGTAATTTAGCATAAAACATTGCCCGGCAAAAAAAACTGTAGGGATTTTTGAACTTTCCTACGGAACCACGGTAATTAATAGTAATTCTACGGATTTTTTTTGATTCAATTTTCCAAGCATTCAAAAGTATCAATAACTAAATTTTGAAAAACACACTGACCATTACTATAACTATCGCAATAGCGAATATGAATTGATCCGGTATTTTCTTTATATAAATATAAATAAATATTCTGGGACATTATTCCTCACACACGGCCATCTGACCCCAAACTAAGCAGAGATTGTACTATGGAAGCCAGACAACTGATATACTACATATACTACTTTTCTTTTGTAAATACATACATATATAGATAATTACAACCATTTATCTTAGGAGATTTTCCGCTTAGGTTTGTTTTAGTTTTCAATCTCTTTAATAGTTTAGCACTAAATTATAGTTTAATTTAAGCTTAATAATATTAATAGAACCCAAAATAGTCGTATCAGGTCTACATTGAGACAACGGATTTATTTTTATCTGGCAACACTACCCGTCTATTTCTTCAATTCAATTCGTCCGGTTTATGAATTCTTATAAAAAAAAGCATGTCTGTGCATGAATCCGTAAATTGATTGCTTGGTATTTAGACACACTTTTATTCTTTACTAGCCAACGCACGACATGCGTAACGGTAGCAAATTATGCTCCTATGTTTTTTTTTCAATTGTCAGAAACATTCACGTAAGTGCCAACAACAAACTGTAGTACTATCAACTGAAACGAATAAACGATGCGTGAACGCAACCGCAAAACGCTACAGTGAGCTTACAAATACTAAACTAGAGCAACACCCTACAAACATTTTTCAGAAATGCGTAGCCACTTGAGAGTTCAAAAGACGTTGCTTTGAAAACACGTTTCTTCTACCGTCAAACTAATTACGACAAAACGAGACAGGGACTCCTGACGTCAAGCTGGGAACTATGGCAGATATGCCCACAGGCATATACAAAGTGGCAACGCGTCGGTGCCATAAACAGCTAATCTTGTTACGCGTTAGTAACATATTATTATAAGATCATTGCTTCACTACATCAACTCCTTCCCATTTCAAATATTTGTTGATGTTCCACCGTGAAATATTTACCACGCATCGAATTTTTATGGAAGATTTATTCTTCCTAACAATATCAAGACTGCTTTCATAAACTAACTCCTTTTTAGTTCCAGATCTGTTTACTTCCGTAGTTTATTTTTCCTTTTAACTGTTGTTACTTCTGTTACTGCTTCAACTTCGTATGACATTATGAGCCGCAGAGAATTTATCCACTGCGTATAAAAAACTATGATAAATTCACTGCGTGTCATAAATGTCATGGCAAATTGGAATAGTAAAGTATTAACCACTCAAAGAATTCTTGAATTTTGCCATTCATTTTTCATATGTATTCGGTTACATTGGGGGAAATACAAAAGAAAATCTTTTCTAGTTGAAATTGTAACTGTTCTCAAAAAAGCCAATAGAAATATTAACAAATATTTCTGTGTGTAAGACAATATCTTCTCCATATTACCTATACGACTCTTGAATTTTTTTACGGCATTAAAACCATTCGACTGTGCGACAAGCGAACCCCGCCTGGACACAATCAATATTATTAGCTAATATTCTCTTCAAGACTTCCAACCAAAATAGAAAAAATCGGGGAAACCTGAATACATGGCAACATTATTAGGCATGTCTCCCCAAAGAGCTATTAGAAGTTTTTATGGAAAAAATCGTTCCATGAGTATTCCACAAGAGGCACTAAATACTTCGTAAATGCGAACGCGATAGTAGCGATTCCCAACGTCAAAAACTCGCACTAGGCTCTCAGGTAGATACCTACCTATCTACTTTTTAATCGATTTGATTTTTTATTTTAAAATATGCTCTCAGCATCATGAGTTTACATAGCGCTAACCTCTGTATTACATATCTGTACGTGGCGAGGTTGCTCGTTTGCTAGTGAAGAGTATTTCACAAAAAAATACCTATATAAATTAGGAACTTATTTTTAAATTAAAAAGTTAAGTACACCTACTAAGGTGTTTATAAAATTAAAAAATAAGATAATGAATGGATGGATTTCTAAAAAAATCCATAGAATTTAAAATGGTATACTTAATGTACAGTGCTACAATATGGGGTTTTTCAAGAGGGGCGTAAAAAGAGCTCTTCAAGGTCGGCAACACATCGGCAATACCCCTGGTATTGCAAATGTTCATAGGCGGCGGTGACCACTTACCATCAGGTGGACCGTCTGCCTGCTTGTCAACCTACTGACATAAAAAAAAATGAAAATTGTAATAGGTAGGTACCTACTTAGGTACCTAATATGTAGTTTATAAATTAAAATTAAGATTGATTTTACGGGATTATTGTTGCGTAACCAAGATAGCCAAAAATCTAACCAACGACCTAGCGGCTAGGACCTAACCGCTAGGTCTAATACGATAACCTAATCACAAAACAACCATAATACTTACCTACAAGTTCTAATTTTAAGCAGGAAAGTAGGTAGGTATGGGTACCTACTATAAGAACTTAGTAGGTAGGCTACGTAAATAAAATTCATGAGTGACTATGAGATCAAATAATAGTTTATTATTGACCTGTTTTAAGTATAAGTAAGTAAATACTAATATCAAAATTGAGAAAATGAATCATCATTCACTTTTAACAGACGTACCTTTCACTTTACATCACATACACAAAAGATCTGCACAGTAAACTACGAATTTACTAATGAATTACTTATATTAAAAAAAACTCCCACATAGTCACGAGCAAACTAAACGAAACATTTACACAAAATGGACGACGATGTTGAGCTAGCCGCTCCCGCTAGCGGAAATTCTTCGTCTCGACATTCCCCCTCCGACTTCGCGTCGACCAATGAATAAACAAAATGGCGACGCAATGGCAAAGTCGCGGATCGATGTAAGTACTCAGATACTCATCTTAATATTCGTCAGCACAATTACTTTTATATTCATAATAAATTAATAATGGATTAAAATTATAAGCATTTACTTATTTTTCTTTTTAAAATTATTGAATGACTCAAATAATAAATTGTGTAACAAAGCTTGCAGTATGCACGAAGAAAGGAAATGAACAGAGGTAGGTAGGTATACGTACCTAATAATGATGCGCCATTCGATTCGTTTTATCATTGGCACGAGACGACAGCATACGTTACGTATTTATTAATTCAGTACCTATGTACAGGTGCATATTGATAGGTAGGTAGGATAAAAGAAGGTACGCTTTGATTATTTAAAAGTAAGTATAGGCAGGCAATGTAGATTTTGTATGTATGATTCAAAATTAAGTAATGTAATGATCAATAAAAACTAATAAAGTAGGCGTAGGCATAAAGGGTTTTATAGTACTTAGGTAGGTATGTAGGTAAACGTACCTTTTCTTCGAAGTCATTTTTTATAAAGTATGTATGTACACTCAATAGATGCACTGGTAGACAGTCTTGCCAATCCACTTGAACAGCTACATCAAATTACAAAAAAAAATATTATTATTTGTAAAGTTATTCTCCCAGGTTTGACCATTAAGCTATCTTGCTTTTCCCTAGATAGTACCAACCTTATCATAGTACAATGTGTATTTATTTGGAATCGCCACCGTCCATATAATAATATTTGACCACACTTAAGCCGGTACCTACATAAGTACTTGGGTATGACGCAATGAAATTTAGTAGGTACGGAATCTCGACTGCCGATCTATTTCTTACACAATTTTTTTATTATCGAGTAGGTAGGTAACCTACCTATTCTTATCCACTTCCTTACTCATAGTTTATACTTATAGTGGACACTGAACATCACTGGACGAAATTACTTACTCGACGAGGTTCGAGAAACTACGCGGCACGGCGCCATGATGCATGTTAATCATCGTCTAAACTAAATCAATAACTTATCTCAAATATTCACTAACCTGTTTTAAACTAAAATAAAAATCAACAAAATTGTTAGTCGCCGCTAAGAGCACACGATATGTGCATTTTCTTGTGACTAGCAAAACGCTTAGTCTAGATTGCTTGCTTGCTATTATTTAGAACTGACTGAGCTGCCTGGACGTCCTTTCTTTGTTCGACTCGCACGGGAGCGGGCGACGACTGGTGTAGAAGCGCAATATGCAGACACAGGCAAGTGTGGGCGAGGCCGGCGACCTACACTATACCCCACCGCTCCGTGCGGGGGGCCCTCGACAACACGCCACGCCACCAACACCCAACCAATCCGAAAGAAAATCATTCGACGAGCAAGCGTCGCTTCAGTTGCACGGGGCTTCGCTGCCGTCCCGTGTCCTCACAAAGTTGCTTTTATTATTCTCAACGCGCCGCGACGAACGCACGTCAATCAGTGACCACGTCTATCGACTTTCGAATCGGATCGTTCATTTGTTTTGTTTATATTTTTGGTGGTCTTTATAAATTTCGAAAATTAAAAACGGCTAGTGACGTCTAACGAAAAAGGTTTTAGACCGAGTTTACTTATATTTTACGTCATTGCAAAGTGTCAAGTGCTGATAAGAAGAAAATCTAGTGAACAATTACTTTAATAGAAAGCGTTATTATTTTACACCCAAGTATTAATTTAACTTAGCTTAACGATATTAAAGTGCAATGTTGCTTCTGCAGTGTTAACGTAATGATCTCATTTACTTGCAGACAGGTTTGGGGCCATTAATTACGTAAGGGTCTCGAGGGTTTAAAAATCTACATGACATTAGCTTGGGGGTTTGAATGGGTTAACCCCCCCCCCCTGGGTTTAACTATTAATTTTAATTTTTTATACCCGGGGAAGGGGGTCAAAAATGGCCATAATCGTCCTTACGTAAATAATGAATGGCCCCTTTCACCGTCTCGCAAGCAAGAATAGGAACCTGTCTTATACCTACTCTTTTGGTATAAGATATAATATAAGTATGTCTGTACCAAAAGTATGTCTGTATTGCAAAACAATGGAGAAATAAATCGCTTTGATCACAATCGTAAAATTTTACCGAGACATAATCCAGCAACAACAGAATTCACTATTTATAAATAGCGTTCCTACGCGTTGTCTATATTTAAGTGATAAGTGCACGGTTCGTAGGAACATAGGTACCTACATGTAGAGTAGGAGGTATCGTTATGTGAATTATCAAGGGAATTTGATAGCAATTCTGACCACTACCATGGATAGAATAGTGGTCACAAATAATTAATTAAGTATGTAAAGTTCTCATTAATTAATCACAAAATAATAACACTCTAGGTAATAGCTAGGTATCTACCTACGTCATGGTATAACATACGGTATATACGTGTTATTAGATAGTGTAAATACTTATTACAAATCTAAGTCAACGACTTGATCTTATAATTTTTAAGAGAATCACGCCCAATCATAAGTACCTACTTACCTATCTCTAGGTAACTTGTAAAGGCAACACGGCATAAATTTCAAGGTTTCAGTAGATAGTGAATGTGAATTATTATTATATTGCTAGGCTAGGTTAATTCCATAAAAGTTATTAATAATAAATTACTAGGAAACAAAAAATTGTACCTACCTGCTTAGAAAATGTGCAAAGTCAAATTGATTCTAATAAACGTAACTTTTACATTAATGTCGATTTATTACATTTATCACAAACAATTTAAGTAGATAGTTTTTTTATTTGCATCATTCTTTTTCAGAGTTATAATACGGGTAAATTAGTGCTAATTTACCTTATCTTTATTCATAGTCATTGAAAAATGTACCTTTACAAGTGCCATTTTAGAGCCTAAACAGAATGAAATATTTGTCATAAACTGATATTTATGGAGACAATGGAATGAGTCCCTGCATTGAGAAATTTCTTTCGTGTTCCTTACTGAAAGAAATAAGTCTTCCAAGCTTGTTAACCGATCCGCCATTTTTTCGTAGTAGACTGCAATGCACATGTCCCCCTTGCAACGAAGAACGAACGTTTTTGTGTTCATCTTGAGATATGCTTTGTGTTGTAGATGTCAAAAGGGTGACAACCAGATAGACGGCCCCCCCCTGGTAAGTTCTCACCGTTTGACAATGCTCATTAGCAATACCAGTGGAGTGCAAATGTTTTGCCAAATTTTACAAATCCTAGAATGTAACTCAAATGCAACTGAAATTTTCATCCTGAGGGTGCTCGCCAGGCAGTTGGGTAGGTACTACAAATTACCCTATTATGTTATGATATAATTATTATTATTACTATATGCATATAGGAACTTATGTATGGTGTATAGTATGTAAATATAATATCGTATAGTTACCAACCCATACAAGAGGTACTTAGATAAAATGCATTTTAAATAAAAAATAAAACATATTAAAAATAGGTATGCACTAAAAACATAATGTGGTAGGATAGTAGGAAATCTGATCTAAGTAGAAATAATGTATGGATGTATTTTGAAGTTAGCGAAAAAAAAACCAATATTGGAAGACCTAGAATCAAACGTAAAAGTGGTAAACAGAAACACTACTTATACCACATGGAATTAGGAATTGGACATGACATTACATTATTGTTTTGGACAGCTCTGTTTTTTTATTTCGGATTAAGTCGTGTAAGTACCAACGAAATTCATATCTGCGTCCGAAACTGCTTATGGGCTCATTTTCATTAATCATCGACAGAAACGGTGAAAATTAAAATAAAAATATTTTTAATTTAAGCAGCACCTATTCATAAGTGTAGTGCTAAATATCAACTGTGAGTATTGGAAATAGGAAGGACTCTCGAAACAGCCAAAGCCATCGAGTTGAAGCCCCGCGCCTATGAGGGTCGAAACTACTGTAGAGCACAAAGTTACCTACAGTATCAGTGAAATAACAACCGGCCGTCTACAATTCCTTCCATAAGATATTCACGAGCATTTGTTTTCGAAAAAGAACAGCGCAATGAAAAATATTGCATAGTACAATTTAATTTACAAATGGATGGTGTATTTTGCTAAGACTGGGGAAACTAGCAGTTTTCACATAAACTGTTGCCAAACCTTCTAAGGACCTGCTCTGCAAAACGAAAGTGAATGTATATGGGACGTATAAGTATCTAGAAATTAAAATGGCCAACACATTATGTAGGCAGTCGTTTTCTTTTACATTTAGTATGTCCAGAAACCAAAATATTTTCACCAACCAATTCAATTTTCATGTGATCTATAATCTACTAGCTTCCAGCCCGCTGTTTCACCAGGGATCTTGTTTCCCCGGGATACAAATTATCTCATACGTAAACCAGAATATATTCTGTGCCAAATTTCATCCAAATCCGTTCAGTACTTTTTGGGTGAAAGAGTAACAAACATCCATCTATCCATCCATCCTCACAAACTTTCGCGTTTATAAATATTATAAGTAGGCTGTAATGTAGTCCAGCATACAATAGCAAGTACCAGAGTGGGTCAAATAAACAAACGCATTAAACAAGTATAAATATAAGGTTGCACTCTAAATAAAGATTGAGTGTAGTCCATCTGTGTCTGTGTAGGTACTTAGCTCCATGGCCAACTTTCTCCCGTTGTTGAAAGTCAAAATATTAAAATTAAGTACGTATGTTATATTACCTTTCATGTAGGTAGTTGTACCAACTTATTATTGACACGGCGGCACTTGCTTGCTCGCTCTCTAGCTATTTCTGTCCTCGACTCAAGTATTTATTGATCCTTGAACTTTGTATTTAGCTTCGCGCATGCTCCGATGTGACTCGAGATAGGATATAAGCCGAGCGCCATATAATTAATACCAGTTACCGAACAACCTTTGCGTTGTACGGTTGTGGCCAAAGAGGATTAAATCATTACGTTTTAGTTGTGGCTTCTTTGAAATATCTTTCAACATATCCACGCACTTATTTTAGAACAAATCACAAGTGCCACAAAGTTCTTTTTGCGATGAGTGCATAATTGACGCAGTTTTGCGATCACCTTGGACAAATCAAGGCTACTCCCGCGATGACAATTCATAAATATGGAAATTCGTTCCGAGACAAAAACAAATAAGTTATGAAGATATACTAGTGTTCTGTTAACAGATATGACCCATTTATCTTTGCGAACGACTGCTCATGTTATGAGCTTTATGCGTCTAAGAAACTATAGAGATACTAGTGGGCCCGACAGACGTTGTCCTGTCCAAACTCGATTACGACGCCATCTACCGGGTCCAATTGTATTTTAAAACCATCCAGGGACCCACTCATATATACACACAAAATTTAATTCAAATCGGTCCAGTCGTTTAGGAGGAGTTCAGTCACATACACACGCACACAAGAAATATATATATTAAGATAAGACATCATTTTTACTTTTAACTGTAAAAAACATCAACATGACTAGTTGGAATAGTTCATCCACTCATTAAATGGTTGTATAATTTCATGTTAACTTCCAATTCCTTATGGAGCTCGGACGAGAGAATTCACGAGGCGAAAGCTAGTGACAGTACACAAACAAATGCATCTACAAACTACACACGCTGCATTCTAAAGTACATGATGTTGGAAGGTTATAGGAAACATCGACGATTCAGCTATATTATACTAATATTATCCTCAAACCGACGACAGTCCGTGCCTAACTTATGTAAATTTATATAAGTAGGTTATAGCGAGGTCATATGTATTATTTATTTAAAAACTGATACGAGAAATATCCAATTAGTTGCGACAAGACGGTAGGTACTGTATACTTTAGGCACAGTCTATGTAACTCTTTCTTACAGTCGGCCAACGGACACGTCTAGACAGAGCAATCGTGCGGGGCTCGCGGGGTGAGAGAGGGGCGGTAGTGAGCCCAAGCTGCGAATGCCTATACAAAGCGGCATTTCGCGTGACTTCAAACGCGATAGACCACTATATGTAATTACGCTGTGCTTTAGGGCAAAGTTACTCGCAATGCTCAATGAAAGTGGGTACTAGACACGCTTAGGGCAATTTGGATGGTGAAAATAAAACAGTATAAACTTTCAAATTTTTCTTTAATCAATAATTTAAAGCTTACAGTTGTTTATGTTATAAACGCCGGCACGACGGAGCGTGCGCTCGCGGCGTCCGCTTACAATCCCGAGAAACTGAAATTTCGCCACTATTAACCACTACGTAAGAACCGAAACAGCTCGACACATCTAATGCGCCGCACGCTCTGGACCATTCAAAGGAAATAACATGATTAGAGTATTAACTTTTCAAATCCATCTCAAAATCACATCAAAATTGAAATCTTTATCAATTTATATACCTGAAGCCGTGAATTTTTAACTATTACCTAATTGGAGATTAATTTCACCACATTTGAAATGAATTCACCATTTTTTGCCTAGAGGCAGCTTCTTTTTTATTCAATTCAGATATGAAACAATGTAGCTGCTATACATGGCGAAATTATCCCCCTTAGAATAGTAGATTAATTTATTATTAACTAAGCGCCTCAGTAACAGTTAAAAACACCCCGTATACCAGAAATTAATTAAACTGATATCAAAACCGACAATGTTGTAATGACTCAAGTTCTACTCTATTTTGACTCGACAAGTCTTTTGTTTAAAAAAATTGAGTCATTTTACAACACTTCACTTCACATATTTTGCGACCACTGATTTATTTCACTACATTGTCTTTCAATGCAATACATTTTTTAACCTATTGACATAACAATGCAAATTCAACTTTATCTGAGTTGAAATACGGACACATACACACCAAAACGGCGGCTTTTGAGTTTTCATTGCACCCGACTTCAGTGTTTTTTTTTTTAATCAAATGGCCGCATTTGCCCTGAAACATTTCATTTAAAACATAGGCTTTATTGAGGGATACATAATTATTATTTGTATACACATATTGCTTCATTGCATTGAGCTGTGGGATGTCTTTATTTGTTTGGACGGTAACAACGTTATTGCAAGATGTTAATTAGGCCGCCGACTCACCTAAGAAATAGTTTGTACCCTAAATTTAACTCTTTAGTTTACGGTCAGTTTTTGTTTAGGCAACAAACTAGTCCCATATGTGGCCACGGCCTAATGTCCCAAATTATAATTGACATGCTAGCTCAGGTCTCAAAAACAAACAAGTAACTCGCTAAACATCGTTTTATGAGGAGCGTATCGTAAAATTCATAAAAAATATATTTCGGGGGGAAAATACAAACACAAATGTCAGCGACAATACATTCGTGTTCAATTCCAAAATCGTTACAAAAACAAATGGGGGAATACGTAACTGGATGTCATGCCTATCGCATGTAATGACTTATTACCCTTTCTAAACGAAAATCACTCTCCTCATATAAATGACGTAGTAACAAAAATGCTTACAAACACAACCATAGACATCAATATAATATTTTCAAACATTCGCGCACTCATTCACACATCCGTTCACACAATATCAACCGACCGAGACACGCACAAACTTTGCACTATTCGAAAATCTCCTTATTTTTTTTTTATCTTTCACGTCAATTTAATTTCACCTTGTTATATTTTATACCCTGCTGTAAACTCTGTCTGAAACAATAGTTTAAATTTAAATAGAGTTTAAAACAGGATCTTTAAGACTTAGTCAATGTTACAGGGAGCTGACATTGGGTCGATATAAATCATATGCGCAGATTTTACAAGCTATTTGGATACGCCAAACTGTTAATTACTAAAAAAAAGTAATACATCAAAATTTTTGTTGTAACCCGCCGTCAGCTGCCACCTTTCTGTCAACCTAATCATAAACGGCTAGTAAAATTCATTTGACATTCGCTTGACAGTTCCCAATTGCTTTTAAACGTCAAATCGACAGCACATTTATAATTAAGCTGTCAGTTTTGTCAATACTTTGCAATGTAGAAGTTAATATAATAATACGGGAATTTTATTTTTATAACATATTTAACTATGGTAACAGTGTTTGTTTGTTTAGACTTAGATTAAAACAAAATAGGGTAGATACAGTACCAAGTCCACAGCGAGTAGGAATACAAAACTACATATAGCTGCCGCACTACTACTCGGATAAAACTTTATACATTCCTAATTATATATTTTTTTCAACTACTTTCTTGTTTATTTTGACAGCTCTGCTTACAATTGAGATATAGAACATACAAATCTAGTTGTAGTTGTGTTGTTCCACACGTGTAGTATGTACCCTATCTTCCCTTACTTGTTTTAATCTAAGGGTATATAGATTAGATTATTTTTTACGTAATAGAGACGATATTGAGAAATGCCAAAGTCATGGGGCAGTACTTGGATGAACTGTCAAAAGTGACATGTTTAATAGTTTATACAGAAATGACATCTTAACGTTATAAATTGGAGATTAAAGCTATATCTCCACTCCCCTTGGAAAGCAATCTACGAGTATATAACTACTTTAAATTTGAAATAACTAAAAGATTTTAAAACAAAACTATTTTATCGAATGTTGCGTGTCATAATGAAAACTTTGATCAATTTTATTTTTAACAATAACATAACGATAACTTTCAGTTTGTCATTACTTGCGTGTGAATTGAATTTGATTCATATTTAATAAATTATTTAGGTCATTGTGTTTATTAGGTTTCGTTGCAACATTTGACAACACCTTTGAATTTAAATAAAGCAAACGATTATTAAAATAATGACGTTTAGACGCGTCAACTGACATTTAATTTACGTCAAAAGTGACATGTACGTCATATATTTTACGAACTTTGTCAATTCAGCATGAATTTTTCAAGGGCATAGAGATTCGGGAAGCTCAATACAACAATTTTTTATCGTAATATTTAATAAGTTTCATTTGATATCGTTCAGTATTCTCGGACACGTCTGTAAACACTAACGTAGACTGGTATCAAGGACACAATTTGCAAAAAAAAATAAAAATAAACAACTTTTTAAAAATAAATAGAGAAAAATAAATACTTCATATATCTGGACCTCCGCGATCAATCTAGAATTTATGGGCGAACAAAGTGTCATTAACTGTCAAAGGCGACACCGCCTCACCGATCTTGCAATTTCAAATTTTAATAAAGTAATTCCAAATTTGAAATCGTAGTCGAGTAGTCGTCCCTCATGTCGTCGGCCGCGGCGTAGCGTATATAAAGCGGGTCGTGTCGTGGGTGGTCGTGGTCCCCGGTCCGGCCGTCGGTTCAGTTGCGCACCGGCGGCGCGGGCGAGTGGTGGTGCCGCTCGAGGTCCTCCAGCGAGAGCGCGTTGGGCACGTGCACCGAGGGCAGCTTGCCGGCCGACGCGCGCGCCAGCAGCTCCGGCGAGAACCAGCGCGCCAGCTGGTTGTCGCCGCCGCCGGTGCCGCCGCCGCCGCCGCTGCCGGTCATCTCGGCTAGTTGCTCTGTCGAACATATACGTCTTTTGAACATTGTATTAGTCCTCGATTATGTTAAGGGAGGACTACATTAGACCGACGCCACGTGTGAGGTGGTTGTACACACTATAAGGACGCACATCACATACGTTTATCTCATATTCCACGCTACGGTTATGATCTTTCACACATTCACACAAACTTTCACATTTCTAATATTGGTAGGATGTAATAAGCCTTAGTTTTAAATTATTCGAATAATACTCCAAAAAATCAAATAATCGAATAGCAAAATTTTCCATGACGTCATCGGCAGTTCATGTTCAAAATGACATTTACCGATCTAGCGAACAACTTACTTACGCTTCGATGCCGAACAGGTAGGTGGACGGGCCGCTTTAGTCCTCCCTTAAATCTCGCCGCATATTCATAACTGTGTGGTACGGGAGCGTGTTTTAGTACTCACCATTGAGGCTCCTCTGATGTGACTGGACGAGGAGCTGGTGCAGCGTGGCGCCGCCGCTCATGCCTCGGGACATGCTCATATTGTTAAACTGCAGTCGAAAATACAACATTTATGTTACCAAATTACTTAATAATAGATAATACTAACGTATAGTAGCGGATCTTCTTTGGAGTTACGCAAAGACGTAAGTACACTGGCACACAACCGATTTTGGGATACACCGATTAATAGGCACTGAGCGAACACTATTTTTGTAATTATTATGTTATTATAGAATTTATTTACTATGGACATAATTGAGTTGATTTTAAAGCACTTTGCATGAATTATACTTCATACTAATATTATAAAAATGTGAAAGTGAGTCTCTCTTGACACCTCTTGATTTGGAATGCCCAAGAAAAACAGTGGGTGGAAATCTAGTCATCAATGCCATTCAAACTCTTTTTATGCGTGTCCCGATTAATTTCCGATATTGGGTCTATCGGAAAACCATCGCTGAAGCATTCCACATGGCAACATAAGCTGAGATAGGTCCATTTTTGGCCTCACAGCACTAATGTGATATATTTGATGTCATTTCTTTTTAACTTAAACCCCATTTATTCAAGCTAGAGTAAACCACACCACACTTCGCTTTTTTTTATTTTTATTCATAACAGAAAACTAAAGCTCATTAATAGCTACTAAACAAATAAAAAAGGTTCACATACAAAAGAAAAAATGGTACAAATTATTTTGTCTGCCTATTTATATACATATAGACAATGCCCTAGTAAGAAATCTAATATAGACTACTTATGTAAAAGTCAATCACATTAAAAAGGACGGAATTAAGAAGACTCAGAAACGTGTAAAAGCGACATGAGACTAAATAAAAACTCACAGAATTAGGTACTTGCTGCCTCGACTGCTGAGAATGTGGGAATGGACGCGATCCGCCCATTTGCTGCAATGAAACAAAAGTAACATACTGAGTGGATATTTTAAGATGACTTCTTTTATTTTATTAAGAAACTTACTACTACTACTTATTTTAA
This sequence comes from Tetheella fluctuosa, assembly GCA_951216915.1. NCBI lineage: Eukaryota > Metazoa > Arthropoda > Insecta > Lepidoptera > Drepanidae > Tetheella > Tetheella fluctuosa. Next base: position 8,078,160 of record OX578233.1, on the reverse strand, counting down.
GTATGGTTACAAAAATGTTTACATTTTATCTATATCTATAATATAAAAATGAATCGCTAAATGTGTTGGTAAGCGCATAACTCAACAACGCCTGAACCAATTTGGCCAATTTTTTTTTTTAAATGTTCGTTATTGTCAGGAGAAGGTTTGTATGAAAAAAAAATTATACCGGGAACGTGGGTGAAACCGCCGGGAACAGCTAGTATATTATAAATATGAATCCCTATTTCCCTTGGTCACGCCATAACTTGAGAACGACTTTACCGATTTCATTCATTTTTTTTTAAAGTTTTCTAATACTTTGTAGAAGGTTCTTACGGAAGGAAAAAATCAAGAAAATTGCGCAGAAAATTGGAAAATTTCAGTTTTTTTTTTTTAACGGATCGCAGATGAAACCGCGGGGCGGAAGCTTAGGTTATTGGAATCCCATAACGTTCCTGAATTAATTTCATGTACCGGATGATATCTTAGTATGATATAGTGAAATCACCCCATTTGGCGTGGTTGGTAAGATACGCTATCTATCACGCCGCAGGTCGTGGGATCGATTCCCACTCAGGGCAAACATTTGTGTGCATGAATATGTCTGTTTGTCCTGAGTCTGGGTGTAATTATCTATATAAGTATGTATTTACAAAAGAAAAGTATAATATGTAGTATATCAGTTATCTGGCTTCCATAGTACAAGCTCTACTTAGTTTGGGGTCAGATGGCCGTGTGTGAGGAATATGTCCCAGAATATTTATTTATTTATTTACACCCTGTACATTAGATCTATTACGTGCTAAGCTGTGAAAATAAAGCGATCCTATTGGCGGATAAAAGCACATCCCTCGCTACGCAACTCTGGTGAAAACGCCTTAAGCATCCATTGATAAAATTTACCGGAGTGGTAGCTATAATTATTAAGTGAAATATTTAGACTCACCTGCTGCTGATTGAGATAATGCTGGTGGTAATCGGATTGTGATGAAGCGTACCCCATGGGTGGCGCTGCACCGCTCTGGTTACCCTGCGATTAAACAATTCTAATGTTATGACCACCATTTCTTAAAACAATAAAAAATAACAAGTATTTAATTTTGTTTAACTAGCTTCCGCCCCCAGCAGGCATTCATTACGGAGCTGAGTGGTAACAAACATATAGCTTTTTTTTGTGTTTGACCACAATCTCACTATGTCAAGTGATGCTGTGACCGAAGGTGGTAAGCACATAAAGCCCAGAAGGAACTGGCTCTCAAGTGCAGCTACCGAAACACACCATTAGGTGTTTGGCGACAGATTTTCAACCTAAGGGTGGTAGCCAGCCAGGCGGGTACTACAAAGTACCCTACCACCGTGCTATGGTTTCCTCACGATGTTTTCCTTCACCGAAAGCTCATTGTAGGATTCGAACCCACATCCGACGTCACTACCACTGAGCCATCATCGCTTTTTTGAAATATCAGCTTTTTTGTCATGAGTTTGACAAGCAGGCAGACGGTCCACCTGATGGTAAGAGGCCACCGTCACCTATATTATTTCACAGACGAAAATAAAAATATTTGTATTCAAATAGGCCTTCACAAGCACTTATAAATAGTCCCGACTCTAACGCACGTTTCGGAAGGTTACTTTTGCTGAGAAGAGTCGGCAAGAAACTCAGCTAATCTTTTAAAACTTAATCTTTTCAAAACCAAACTCAAATTTATTACATAAAAAATAATTATTTAGTCATAATTATCACTGTCAATATTTGTTATAACAGAAAAAGAAACACGTTATTTTTAGTGACCTAGTAAATAAGTAAATAAACAGATAGCAAACGCCCCCAGAAGCAGCACCTGTTCACAAGTATGAGGAATTTACACGTGTCACTCACCTTAACGATAGGTCGTCCTTGCGGCATCTTGGGCGGCTGCGTCCACTGCTGCTGCTTGGGGCTCGGCGCGTCCGCGTCCTTGTCCGCTGTCATCTTACGTAGCACCTGAATAACAACACTCATGTAGTTTGTCTACCACCCTTAAATTCTAAATCTATCGCTAAGCACCATTCCACTGTCTCCATTGTAACTTGTGTTGTAAAAGCGCTTGCTGGTGTGCCGGCATTTGCACTGGAGAGCCAAGTTCCTTCTAGACTTAAAATTAATATACACTTAGAACAGATATTTCTCAGATCTTGCCACCAAAGAAGTCCCAAAGGTCCACCTCTATCACAGAAGAAATAAGATCGATTTTCGCTAAATCCACGGGTCTTCTTTGGTGGCGCGAACTCTACTGACGTTTTTTTTTTTTAATTTAAAGTAATCTACATTCTACAGACTCGTGGTCCGTACTCTTTTTAGATTAAGTTATATTATTGTTATTCGTAATCTTACAACATCTATGTTGTCGCGCAAATACAATATAATATTGTTTTTTTTTTTCTGACATGTTAAAACGTGTCATTTTCAAATGAATGTCATTATTTCCGCCTGAACAGATACGTTGGTGGGAATGTACAGGAAACATAGACTCACAGATGTGGGTGTGAAAGAGATGGGCGTCGGCTGTTTGGGTTGGTGTTGCATTTCGTGGCGACGGCGGTAGTTCTCCCGCTGCTCCTCCAGCTTCTTCTTGATGAGCGCGTTCTGCATAATGGACTGCGTGTGCGCGGCTAGTTCACGGGGCGAGGGGATGCGGGCGGGAACGCCTGCCGCGATATTAGTTTATTGTTAGAGATCATCTCTCAACTCTAATTTATTAAGTACATTATAAAACTGGGATAAAAATGATAATGTACCTATTGTATCCTTCTAGACTTTAGGTATCCACCTTTTACCGTTACCACCACTTACCACAGTATAATTGTGGTCAAAACACAAGCCAATGTAAATCAAACCTAATCCATACTAATATTATAAAGCTGAAGAGTTTGTTTGTTTGAACGCGCTAATCTCAGGTACTACTGGTTCGATTTGAAAAATTCTTTCAGTGTTGGATAGCCCATTTATCGAGGAAGGCTATAGGCTACTTTTTATCCCGGAAAAACATAAGATCCCACGGGAACGCGGGTGAAACCGCGGGGCGGAAGCTAGTTGAAAGATAAAAATGTCACACATATCAAGAAACGATAAAAACGTGGTCAAAAATGTTTTTAATTTCGTGTTTTAACCAATAAAAATGAATACCAGTAAAAGAAAAATTAATGCAAAAGTGTTTCAAGTTACCAAGTTACCGGCCACCTTTTTACTAAAACCTGACTTGACTGTATGAAAATTACTGAAAATGACTAACCTCAACAAAAATCTAGGCGGCAAAATAACATGTTGCCTACCTGGATGGTGCACCGTCAACGTGTTAGGGCTGGTGGCCATGATTGGCGACACACAGTACGCTGCGTCCGTAGTGCAAATTATGAATATAGCACTTATATAGCAAACTAATCCGATCAGAGATACGCTTAGATTGAACGTCATTTTGTAATATAGCCTGGTAAATAACGGTTACTAAACTACGTTAAAAACTGACGTCATGACAACAGAGTAACATGACGTCCAGCGTTTTCGTCAAATTACGCGCGAAAATTTTAAATGTAAAATTTTAAATGTAAAATTTAAATACATTTCTATGGCAATTATCGATCGAATAGACATTCAAGGCCAGAGTGAATAGGTTTCTTCTGGGTAAGCGTGCTCCATCTTAGGCTTCGTCTTCGCCTTTCGACGGGTCAGAGGCCAAACGCAAACCCATTGTATGTAAAAAAAAAAAAAAAAAGAATAAAATTTTTGTATTTTATTTTGGGTTAATTAGCACCTTAGGATCGAATTGAGATACTTTTCAAAAATGGGTGTGATGCCCTAGACACATTTAAGAAGATACCTTCTGCAAGCTGACTTTTTTACAATTTGGTATTTTAAATTTATATTAAAGAAGAAAAAATGTTTTACGAATTGTATTGAAATTTCATACATGGCCTAAATTCCATGCCATGAGTGTGATCTCCCATCTCTTTTTGGCACATTAATGGAAATAGGCTGTCATAAATGCTATAACACGGTGCGGTTTAATATCAAGGTATTCATTTTCAGAGACTTAAATATTTTGTATAAGACCTTCAATCTTGTTTATTTTTGATCGGAGGTAAATAGCAATGTTACAGAGCGAATTTATAAAAATGAGTGTATACAGTTCGAGTTACAACTTTGGCGTTCTGAAGTTGGTTACGAATTGCGTCTAGATACATAGATCGGATAAAAGCGGAGTGAAGCTTCAGAACGACAAATTTATAGTAATCGAGTTGTACCTTACGAAAAAAGTAAATTAGTTTGTGGAATAAATAAAATGCAGTTCAAATAAAAAAAGAAAAAAAAGTTTGCAAATATTATTACAAAAATGTGGCGGTAAAAGTCGTTTATATTTATCACCGACCTTTACATATTAAATAATGTCAAATCAATATTAATTTTCATACAAGACATGCACTCAATATCGTTTTAGAAAGATTCGGGACAAACACGGTTTTAAACTTATGAAAACCGTCTAATTTGAGTTATCGGTAAACATAGAATAACGTGGTATAAATAATGAGAAAGCACTTCATCCATCAAGCATTATAATAGTGTATAATTAGAGGGTAGTATTATATAGTTACCTTGGTGTGGGAGTGGCGAGAGCCTGAGTGGCTGGTGGTGGGCCGGCACCACGAGGTGAGGCGCCGCGCCCGCGCCGCCAGTCCCGCTCGCCGCGCCAGCCGCGCCGCCCGGCAGCGGGGACCCGCCCATCTGGACATAATCACACTAATAAATAAAAATAATAAATAAATAAATTTTCTGGGACACTATTCCTCACACCCGGTCATCTGACCCCAAACTAAGCAGAGCTTGTGCTGTGGAAGCCAGATAACCGATATACTACATATACTAATTTTCTTTTGTAGATATATACTTATACAGGGTGATTTTGTTATCACTGGCAATACTTGCAGGGGTGGAAGTACTCATCAATGTGAACAACTTTTATTATAGGGCTAACTCTGATATCGCGTAAAATAATACGGTTGCTTCATACATTTTGGTCGAGTAGGTATTGAACTTTTGTATGGAACAGCTGATAATTTTTTCATGATTTCACAGTTAGTCCTATAACAAAAGTTGTTCACATTGATGAGTACTTCCACCCCTGCAAGTATTGCCAGTGATAACAAAATCACCCAGTATAGATAAATACACCCAAACAGACGTGTTCATGCCCACAAATGTCTGTCCCGAGTGGGAATCGAACCCACGACCTGTGATAGATAGGGTATCTTACCAGCCACACCAACCGGCATCATCATCTTCATATCACCTAGGGTATGTTCCGATATACGATGCGACCACTGTAAGGTGTAACGTCAATTTGGTATACTGAGAAACCGTTACTTTATAGTTAGCTATACTGGGTACTGTTTAAAACGGAACGCACTCCAGTATACTGTCTGTCGTCCATGTACATATATACTGTCACACTGGATGCTGTTGATCACGCGATCAAAGCACTGAGAGCACCTTACCTCAAAAACGCCAGTGCTCACAGTACAAAAATGGCGACGATTTATGACGTCACAGATTTCCCTAGAATACTGCGGCAGTATACTGTCAGTCCATAACGGAACGAATTTCTCCCCAGTAAGGGATATGTTCCGATACACACTGGGAGCACTGTTCAGTTCTCCCAGTGTCGTTTGGTAGATAATTACAAAATTCTTCAATTCTTCAAGAAGTAATCAAAAAAGTCAAACTCGTTTATTTATGACAGTCCTACTAATATTATAAATGCGAAAATTTGCGAGGATTGACGGACGTTTATTATTCTTTCACGCAATAACTATTGAACAGGTTTGTATGAAATTTGGAAAACAGATATCCAAAATATATTCTGAAATAAAAATTACCTTATATGTTATTCCAGAGTATGATCTATCTGCGTGCCAAGTTTCATCTAAATCCAATCAGCCGTTTATGCGTGTTTGAATTACAAACATACAAAATTTCATATTTATAATATTAGTAGGATGTAGGATGCAAAGAAACAGTTGTCAATAGAACCCCAAGCTATGCTTACGGAACCCTAAACACGATCTTACCTGTCTCTGTTGCTGATGCAGACGCAATATCGTGAGCAGAACCTCGCGGTGGCGGCTCTGCAAGCCAGGGTTGCCCAACTGCTGCATCAAATGCTGCACCGTTATCTCACCAGCTTTCAGACCTGAACAACATGTTTATTAACTTTTATAGTTATTCGTTTTTACACCAAAATACTTACAGTTGTGTAATTTATTTGAACAGGGTACATCTTCCTTTTTTCGAAAGAATGGTAGACAAAATTGTAGTTAAGGCTGCGGTCTCCCAAGAATCAGTGTTCTTGCGGAAATATCACAAAGAAATATTTTTTAGTCATCACAAAAGCAATAAATGGAATATATTTTACGTAATTTTAAAGTGTGAGATTTGAAGTTTCCAAAACATTATTTTTCTTTTTACTTTGACGCTACTTTTAGTAGCTTTGCGAGGTTTTATACATCATCATGTCATTCATGCACACGCCACGAAAAAAATATGTATGATAAAAACATGAATTGTATTCAGATTATCTGCAAATCCTCTACAATAATCTGCATCTAGTAATTTTTTACAAAGTTTTAAAGTGGTTCCCAACCATTAAGATTAAATTTTGCCGGGTTGAGCTCGTAAAATATCTGTATAATACATGGTATACACCCAGACTCCGAAGAGATGTTCATGCACACAAATGTTGTCCTATTACCATGTGGAAATCGAACATACAGTCTACAGCAGTGTCAGTCAGGGTATGTAGCCCTAACTCCAGCTCGCCTATAAATAAGTTAATAACAGTACCGTGCACAATAGCCTGCGCCTCGGGCCGCTGCAGCAGCTCGCGGTCCACGGGAGGCAGATGACTCATCTCGCTGTTAGCCTGCACCTGCTGCACTTGCTGCTGCCGCTGCAGAAAAAGAAATAATATAGCCAACGATAAATAAGAAAGAAAGGAGAACACTAAGGATCAGTTGAGGCATATTAAGAGCTCTTATTCTATGTTTTATTTTTACACGTTTTGCTATTTTTTATTCAAATCGGATATAAATAATCAGCAGTGGACGTCTTGCGGCTGAGATGATGATGATAAATCGGTTCATACGAACCAACCGCATAAGGAAATGGTGATAACTTCATTGAATTCGGGTCAAATTTTGTAATATTTAGATCCACGACAGATGTCAGGATTTGGATGCCATATAAAAACGAAAAAAAAAAATACGTGTGGCACTCGGGGACTGCCGCGGTAAAGCTATTGCATAGCATTTTTTATCAACTTATGCAATTATAATTATTTATTTATTTAGGCTTTTTTTTTCTTTGATATTAATAGATACCTATATACCTTCTCACAAACAGCATACACACACATACATGTATGTATGTGTTTTTTTGTTTTTGTTTTTCATTGATATTAATAGATACCTATACACCTATATACCTTCTCACAAACAGCATTTCGCTTAACGTGTATGTACGTGTGTGTGGGAGGTGTTAGGTTTTTTAGGAAAAAAAATCTTGATTCGGTCGCCGCGCTCAAACCCCGAAGCAATACAATAGCTTAACAAACCACGAAGCCCGCGATAAAAGCTATGCAATAGCTTAAAAAAATTAAGCCGAACCTAATCCTGAAAAAACATCGAGAGTAGGTATTCGTTCGGCATTATCACCCTAATGTACACATAATTTGCCTCGTTTGACAATCGCGTTGCCCGTAAATATAACAGAACTAGATGCCTATGTCACTCTCCGGCCCAAATTACGTTGAACCGTTGCTCCGTGAAAATAGAACAAATCCAACAAACACATTTTCACATTAATAATATTACACTAGATTTCGCCCCCCGTTGTCACCTGCGTTCCCGGAATAAAAAGTAGTATAATGCTACTATCCGACCCATAAACTATCTCTATGCAAAGAATCACATCGAACCGTTGCTGCCTGAAAGGTTAAACCAACAAACACACTCGCATAGCAGAGATTCTAAAAAGAGTCAAATTCATTAACACTGCTTACGCGGTAACCCCGCTGGTCAGTCAAGGAACAGGAAGCCACTGTCCCTAAGACCTTTCCTTCTGGCAATCCATAGAGGAGGTTTGTGGACATGAAGACTAGAGGCCGAAAGGTGGTAAGAAGTCATGGGTCCATACCTGTTGCACCTGCAGGAGCTTGTATAGGAGCTCCTGCGGGATGTGCGGCTGCTGCTGTTGCTGTTGTTGCTGCTGCTGTTGCTGCTGCTGCTTCTGCTGCTGTTGCTGCTCCATGCTTTTGTTCAGCATCTGCACAACGATAAAAATATAATTTTAAATTTTTTGCTCGTCTTTATTCGAAAATAATTTCACATTTTTGGCGTTACTTTCTCCAAACAATTTCGATAATAAAGAATATGGAACTAACTTGAGCTCAAGTTAGTTGTCTCAAATAAAAGAAGACTCAGTCAAATTTTAAGGCGATAATAGGTCAGTAGTTGTGACGTCGAATGCTGCGACGAAGGTCGTGGGTTCGAATCCTACAGTGAGCTTAAGCTTTTAGTAAAGTAAGAGAAAGAAAAATTATTTATTCGACGAACACAATTCAATAAACTTACGTAAAGGAACGTAAAGGAAAACATCGTGAGGAAACCATAGCACGGTGGTAGGGTACTCTGGATGACGAATTACCCGTGTAGCTGGGTAACACCCGTAATTGAAAAGTTGAAAATCGCCTACCGGTTTGTTCGGGCAGTTGAGAGCCAGTTTGTTCTTCAAGGCTTTGTGCACCTTCGACCACATCATCATTTATAATAGTGAGATTGTGATCAAGCACAGGCATATTATACAGGATGTAAGGGTCGGTCCTCCGCAAACTGACAATTTTCTACGGAATTATTTCACATTTTTTATCGTTTTTAGAGTTCCGTACCTCAAAAGGTAAAAAAAGGAACCCTTAAAAATCACTCTCTTGTCCGTCTGTCCGTGTGTCACCACCGATTTTCTCAGGAATGGGTGGACCTAGCAAGTTGAAATTTATACCAGATACTGAGGTTGATAGTCCCTATTAGGTGTATAGAAATCAAGGTCCTGATTTAACACGATAAAAAGATATGAGCAAATTTAGATATTCGCGACAACTTTTAAGTAAAAATTTACCTTAATTTTCAACTTTTTTTTATTTTTCGGAATTTTCCCTTTCACAAGTAAAGACAAGTAAGACAAGATAATAAAAGAAAATTTATTGCAATATGCTCGTGTGCGCAGAACATTTTACAGTAAAGACTAAAGCGATCGTTACCTACACTACGCGATATATGAGGACAACAATTTTCCAACGACAAAGTTAAGTTTGTCCCTCAATCCATATCTTATTCCCGTGATGGACGAACAATTTTACCATGGTAAAAGATGTGACCGAACTTTGTGGAACAGAATGAGTTTTAGTAGTATGTCTAGGTTGCAAATAAAAGACTAACCTGGAGTAAGCTCATGGGCTGCGGTTGCTGTTGCTGCGGGTGAGGGTGCCGCTGCGGAGGCTCTGCCGCAGCGGGAACTGCGTGTCCGCCCGACACTTGCGCCAACTGAACAAACAAATATAAGTTGGCGAATAACAAAGCCTTTTTGCAACACTGATTACTGGCGGGGATTTCGATATATCGTTGGACAGTTTTTATTATAATAAGTAAAAAGTATAACTTTTGGTAGTATACAAGGTGGATATGACGGTCGATCATTAAATTTATACACTATCGTTACAAGTGCACTAAAGCACTAAAACAAAGTCGAAAACGATTTTAGAACGAAATAAAAAAACGAAATTTTCAAAGAAAGTAAATACCTTACGGAACGTAAACAAAACACAACATAATTTATAGTAGTTACATCGTCACTAACCTGTAACAGGCGCGCGCGCGACCTTTAACGTGGCGCAGGCGATACGCTTTCTTCGTCTCACATAACGTGTTAGACAGAGAAATGGAGGCAGCGCGTTTGCTCGGGTAATTGTACGACCTACTTTAGCCTAGTGAATTTGCTACGTGTGAGTAAAATAGATAAAACGAAAATGTATTACTGTAGCGATCGATTTCAAATATTTTTTGTAGACGGTTTATAAACAACGTGATAAAGCTCTGGTTTTATTTAATGATCGACCGTTTTCTCCATCTTGTACATAAATTTATTTCGTGTATTTTGGAATATGCTCTAACGATTTGGATCAAATAAAAAAATAATAAAAAAAAGTCCCCCAGGTACTGTAATATAAAGTAACTAACGAGTCGTTTGAAGGCGGAGAGATCATGGTCAGGCACCGCGTGCGCCGGCTGCGCGTGGTGCGCCGGCCGCAGCCGCGCCTCCAGCTCCTCCAGGCTGTGGATCTTGCCGCCCACCGAGTTCACTTCTACTAGTACATACAATAACAACTTATTCATAAATTTTTATTACATTTAATATTATGTTTTTTTTTTAGTAGCTTCCGTCCCGCGGTTTCACCCGTGTTACCGAGGAATCCGTATGCTAAATTTAATTCAAATTTATTCATATTAGTAGGATACATAGTAGGTACAGACCGGGGGTGGCCTCGGCGTTGGCTCGCCTCAGCAGGTCGAGCAGCGAGGGCGGCGGAGCGCGCCCGCCCGCCGGCGAGATGGGCGCGAACACGTGCTGCTGCTGCTGCTGCGGCTGCGGCTGCTGCGGCTGGGCCGCTGCGGGCGTCGCGTGCTCGCCCGGCCCCGGCACCGACTTATCCAGATCTATACATACAGGGTGATTTTTTAGTCACTGGCAATACTTGCAGGGGTAGAAGTACACATCAATATGAACAACTTTTATTATAATATAAAACTTTAAAAAAAAATCTTGTTTCTTCACTCAACAATTACACAACTTGATTAAAATCAGTTTCAGTTAAAAACCAGTTAGATAAAGCGTTTCTCTAATATTTTTTACGTTATAATAGCTGCATTATACAAACTACTTCATTTCAAATGGAATCATTTTTGACACAGTAATATTTCTATGAATTTAGAGGTAGTTTATTTAAAATCGATTACAACAAAGTCACATTTCACGTTCCAATTCCAAAATTAGATGTTCAAATTTTACTCTCATCGCACCCAAAGAGGTGTTACGTCAAAATCATTACCCGGTCATTTAAACGTCAAAAGACAGACTTACCATCAACAATATTATTTAGCAGTCTCTCGTAATGGCGGGCGTCGTTGGTGGGACTCTCTCGGCGGAACCATCGGCTGAACCGACTGCCACCTTCGGACTCGCCACCACCGTTCTGTAAAAACAATCATGTATAAGAAGCCTGTATGGGAGATTAGGCCACAATCTCACTATTGTAAGTGATGATGTGGCCTAAAGTGGTAAACAAAAAAAATGAAGGGACTGGCTCTCAGCAAGGCGGGTACCTACTACAATGTACCGCCGTGATATGGTTTCCTCACGATGTTTTCCTTCACGGAAAGCTCAAGCTCATTGTAGAATTCGAACCCACAACCTTCGCCGTGGCGTCTGACGTCACTACCACTGAGCTATCATCGCCTTGAGATATCACCTTAAAATATGACGTGATGGTTGACTCACCGTAAGCACGTCAGGAATGGTATCAAACTTGAGGAACTCGTCGAGATTAAACTCCGCTTGCTCGTTATTGGACTGCGCCTCCTCCGACTTGGACTCCACGCCAGAGTCTTTGTCCTGTTCGTGATGTACATTTATTATCAGAATTGAGTTACACTTGCTTACGACAGCCATATCTTTTTAAAATAATATATTTTTAACAACATCTTCAAAGTGGGTTTGCACTAAAATGTAATATAAGTAGATAGTACATACGTTGGTGGTGTTGGCCGAGTCGTTGGCCTGCGCCTGCGCGGCCGGCGACGAAGTTTCGCGCCACCGCTCCGGCGCCGGCGACCGAGATCCACCGTTATTGTTCCATTTCTAATATACAAACAAACAAACGTCAATATTATCTAAAACTGTTCGGTATGCCTTAACAATAATAAATAGTATATTATGAATTAAAAATATTTTGAGAAGATGGCTTCTTTTTTAATCCTATGGTTAAAATTCTAAGTCATTTATTCAGTTTAGGCCCTAGAAGGGCACTTATGAACGTCGAAACTACTGAGTTAGGTACAAACGGTTCGGAAGTTAGCCTTCAACTAAGAAGAACCAACAAGAAACTCCGCTAGGTTACATTTTCATATAAGTATTAATTTTTATTTTTTTTTCCATCAAAAGTTTGACAATTTTTAAGCAACTGACTAAATGGCTTTGACTTTGACTTTGATATACTATAAACACAAGCAACACTTACATCAGTCTCTTTATTGTTCGCAGTCCCATTCTTCTTGGTGGGTTCGTCGAAGCCGCGCAGTTCGATCGTCTCCAGCTGAGATGTCGGCCCTCCACTAAACCTGTACCATACACACATACATACAATATATTATTACTCTATTTATACATAATTATAAGGTCCTGTTATTATAGTGCCTATGTTGCATGGTGAATGACCTCGCGGGCATTGACACGGCAGCGTACTTACCCACCTAATAACTACGAGTAGCAATATTTTTACACTAAAATTATCCATGATATAGAAATGTATACAGTACGTAGGTTTTTGTACATGTTACTCCATATTATGGATAATATAATAATGTAAATACAACAAACAAAATACAATCTATACTATATTATTATGTAGAACATCTTCTCGAAGTTCCCACCGGTGCCGTTAGGGATGATTACAGTATACAAGTTATTTGTAAATTTGTTCCACGCGACTATCGCGAATAATAAAAGATAGTTTCATTGTGTATCGATCGACATTCTTACCATTCGGGTTCATCTTCCTTCTCAAAGCGTCGTTGAGAATAGCGACCACCTGATCTACGGTTGTCCTCCCTAAAACAACATTGTATAAAATTATTTTACCATACTTTATTTCCCTCGTGGTTTCATCCGGGATAAAATTTTGTATATTTCCGTGGCCCATGTTACAGCACCTCTGCCAATTTTCATATAAATCGGTTCGGTAGTTTAATCGTGAAAGGAAACAAATAGACAGGCAGAGTTACTTTCACAATTATAATACTAATGGTACCTTCAGTAGCTTTAACACTCTCCAAGGGCCTAAAGTGAATACATTACTTTGACTTTGATGATAATTTTTAAGCTGTGGTTATGACGTCAAGTGACCCTGAGCATTGGTTGAAAACATCGTGAAACTGGTAGGATACTTTGTAGTAGGTACTCGCCTGTCTGGCTGTAATAACCTCTAGTTGAAAATCTGACCCCAAGCACTTACTGATGTGTTCCGTTAGCTATACTTGAGAGCCAATTTCCTTCTAAGCTTTGTGCGCTTTTCAAATTTAGCCACAGGCTTTAGGCCTAGTAATAACAAATAATTACATACTTTGTTTGTTGATAGAGTGAGATGGAAGATGTATTACCTGTGCGGCTTATCGTTGTTAAATCGATCGTCCCGTTCCCTCTTGATGTCAGAGGAGTAGGAGTCTCTCCCGTACGAACGCCGCTCGTATCTAAAAAAGAAAGAAAGAAAATCTATATATTGACCAACAAAGTCACGTTATCACTCACCACCATGGTGACATTGTGGTCTAACACAAACCTATATATAATGAAAAAACTAAAATATGTCAATACGAGTTCAAAAATATTTTGATATCCTTCCTACTAATCTTACTATCCTATCCTATCCTACTAATATTATAAATGTGAAAGTTTGTGACGATGGATGGACGTTTGTTACTCTTTCACGCAAAAACTAGTCAACGGATTTTGATAAAATTTGGCACACAAATAGAATATATTCTGGATTAAAACATAGGGAACATGGGGCGGAAGCTAGTCTTATATTTACGGCACAAATGGCTAACTTATCTTAAAGCCCACTGTATAGAGGTATGTTATATTGCGCGTCCTAACCTGTCGCCATTGGTCCGGGCGTGCGGGCGCTCGTCCCGCTCGCGCTCGCGGTCCCGCTGCGGCTGCGGCTGCGGCGGGCGGTACGGCTGCGGCTCGGCGCGGTACTCGTGCGCGGGGGGCTCCTCCCACCCCGCCGCCGCCGCCGCCGCCGCGCCCGCGCCCACGTCGCGCACCATTATACGACCTGAACCTATACGACGACCACCTGGAAACGGTCATCTTTATTAATATTATAAAATGTTAATGTAGTGTATTGATATATTACTAATGGTTGTCCCAAGTAAAATAAAAGCGAAAGGTGTGTTCCGGCAGCCGCACTTGAGAACAAATTCCTTCTAGGCTTTATGTGCTTACCACCTTGTGCCGCGTCATCACTTACCTCAGTGAGATTGTGGTCAAACACAAACCCATGCAAAATAAAAAAGTGATCTTATCTGTTTATAGATTAAAATCCTTCATATCAAAACTACCGAAGCGTTTATGACCCCGGAGTGGCCATCTACATGTACTTAGTTACGAGGATACGTTAAGAATACGTTCTTAACTAATTAATAAGTAGCATCACTCACTAATCATAGAGTTGCCATAGAACACCATTTATAAGATATCTGGTTGTAGCTGAAACTACAGAATCCTTACATACTAAATGTTGGCATTAATTTACAATGTCATGTCGAGTCTTCGGACAAGCATCACCTTTAACTGCCATTTTATTTTAATTTAGGCCCATTGAAAAGATTTTTAAACGATTTTTTTCAAACATCCAATAAAATTAACAATAAAATAATAACAACATCGAAATGTTTATTTTACGTTAATTTAAAGGCCATTCCTTATTTATGTTAAAATTTTATGGAATGAACGTACCTTGCTCGGGTTTAGCCGACAGCGCTGGCTGCGCGGGGTTATGCGCGGGGTGTGGCGTCGCTATAGCAGGTACTGCGGCCGACAGCGGGGACTCCGGGCGGGTGCGGGCGAGCTGCGGCACCGGCGCCGCGGCCGCCGCCCCGGGCGCGCCGCACCCCGAGGTGAACGACCTCCGCTGGGGCGAGAGCACGATCCCGCTACTCGGCTCGCTCTCCTTACGAACACGCTCGCGCGGATCCGCCGACCGACGCTCACGACCGTATACACCCTGTATAAAGATTAAACGTCAAAACCATTCCTATACCAGACTTCTTTTTAGATTAAATCCTCTTATTTTTTTTAAGAAAGCTCAAGCTGTTCTAGGTTCAATATCCTTACCACCTTCGGCCACATCATCATTTGGGAGATTAAGGACAAACGCAAGCCTATCCAAAAAAGGACCCGAAAAATATGTAGAATTCTTTGACCAAATAATTTAAGACATGATGTAAACTATCATGACACAGATTCTAAGACAATTTAGAGGAATCTTTAGTTAAAATAAAACCAACGATATATTCACCTTATGGTTCTCATTGGGAGCGTCCCCTCGCGCCCCTCGGTCTTCTTCGTTCGGTGAATCGGAACGTCTCTTCAGCACACTGTAACAACAAATAGGTACATAAATCATCTTATAAATAATTTATGAAATTCAACTTTATTATTTACAGTTAACAATATAAAGACCAATTTTGATTGCCAGTATGATGTTTCATGACTAAGTAACAAGGTGGTGATAGCGTAAGCCTTTGGTAATATTCAAGTGGAAAATGCTTCCCTTACTCCGATGTAACTCTTCAGTAGCTTGACCTTAGGAGCAAGTAAGAATCTAACACACTAGGCCTTATTGCCAAATTTTAGCCCTATGACGCCATCCATAACTTTGAAAGCACACAGACTTCTATAATGTGAAAACCGCATGTCAGTATGCGCTAGCGCATGGTACGCATGCCCTAGTATAAACAATAACTTACAGAGCAAGCGCCTCGCAGCCAGCGAACGCGTTCTCCAAGCCTCGCTTGACGAGCGGCGAGTTGCGCAGCCGCATGAGCTCGTCCCGCGTGTACGTGAGCGGCCGCCGCGCCGGCCCCATGGCGAGCACCGCCGGGTCGCCGCCTCCTCCGCCCGGCACACCGCACTCTTCGTCGCCTGTCACATAGTTAGCCAGCTTTAAAAAGTTTATGTTACAGCCAATTTCTGAAAGCCCAGTCAAAGTTAATCTATGATCAAAACTATTTCAATCTTCTTAATTTTGACAGTGACACTTACTGATACTTTATCATTGATCACTTTTTTTATAAACTGGGAGTTACTGGCGGCAAAGAAAAAAGAATGTGTGTTGTGTATTGTACGATGTGATAAGGATTGGAGAGGAGATCAAGGAAAATGTTTTCTTTATAGGTACCTACTTCATTTTTTTCTGTTTTTCAAATTGACAATTCCTGTTTTAGCTAGGAAGAAACATACAAGGTACAAAAGTGGTTTACTCCTGTATGCACGGAAGGACTCTCGTAAGATTATAATGTAACACGAAAAGGGTATAAAAAACATTCAACAGATGACGTCACGCTAGGGTTGTCAAGTCTTAGAGCGCTGCCAATCTGAATCCGAAAAAATGCTGTCCGAATTAACCATAGTACTTTTTCTAAGACAGGTTACGCACTAAATCGGAGTTCTCTCCGTCATAGTCATAGTACTGTGGTTACTTTGGACAGCATTATTTCGGATTCGGATCGGATGCAGTGCGGAAGCGCTCTTAATATTATCAAATCAATGTTTTATAATCGGATAGGCTGTTAGCACAGATCACAGGCCCGGCACAAGAATAAATTGTGTCAGCAGATCAGCATGTTAAACAACTCCAGTGTCTGTGATGTATTTACTGGCTATCTCCCGTGAAACCTGCACTCACTAAAACTTATCATAAAATAGCATTATTTTTGTGAATTGAAATCACGCGATCAAAGCTCTTAAGATAGCATTCATATAGCATCAAGGTTTTGTAATCTACAATGTATATTCTACATAACATGTAATGCAGCTGATAATTTTATCATACCATCATAGTACCTACCAGTTTTATTAAATATCTGTACACTGAGTGTAAAGAATCGACGTATAAGTAAACGATTCGGCTATATTAATTAGTGACTTTTCAATAAGTAAATTCTTGTAATGAGAAATATAGTGGTACACAACAAATTAAATGTTATTTAAAATAACATATATCTCAAAAAGTAACTCGACAGTGACAACCCTACATGTAGGTGCGAAAAGATTATTTTTATTATTATATTAGCCCCCTCCAACCCCCCTCCTCGACGAGGCTGGGCGTCAGACGATCAATAGCACGCAAACAGGTGAACCTCACATGCATGACAGATGGAGGTGTATGCAGCGTAGGGTCAGTGCTTATTGCTTTTTTTCTAACCAACATGCACCAAAACTGTTGGGCTATCGATCGATCGTGAGAGGAAAGAGGTTTTCTTTTATTTTGTCACTAACTTTTCGCCCGCGGCTTCGCTCACGCAGACTATTTGATTTCGATAAATCCTATACTAATTCCTTAACAAAGCCTATACTAAGCTCCGTGGAAACTCCGTGAAAATCCATTCAGTGGTGTCAAAGATTAGTGTGTTTAGACAGACAGACCGACAAGAAAAAAATACTCTGTTACTCTTCCTACGTTACCCAATCCATTTTTTAAAAGCACAGACACTCTGGTTTTACAGGTTTTATATATATATATAGATAATAAGTATTCAAAACATCATCGTAACATATACATAAAGATAAAAAACTCTGAAGAGAAAGTTTGCATTGATAAATCCTTATTGTAAAAACGTCCTGTATTCATCATACAAGACGAACAAACAGAATCCTTACTGATAATGTATTGAATTAATGGGTAACATTTCTTTATGGTATTATTATGAAGAGATTTCAAATTTCATTGAGAATCGTTCATGTATACCAAAGCAAAGCGAATAAAGCAGACTTTACTTTGATTTGGAATGAAAGGGGTGATCTTTTGATGGTATCAATGGAAACCGGTATCATGGTATCGTAAGTAAATCCTAACTAATATTATAAATGCCAAAGTGAGTTTGTTTGTTTGTTTGTTACCATTTTACGCCTAAACCGCTGAACCGATCGCGATTAAATTTGGTATGCAGATAGCCTATGGTATGGAGAAGAACATAGGCTACTTTTTGTCCCGGGAAAACATAAGATCCCTGAGGAACGCGGGTGAAACCGCGGGGCGGAAGCTAGTATACGTATAAAGCAAGCATGGTATAAAGATTGGAAACGCAGTTACTGCTTTACGAAACAATACATGTTACTGAATCCATCCGTTGAACGCATTCGCAAAATAAGAAATGAATGCTCAATATTTTCAAAAAATTGGACCAATTAGGTAAATAAGATAATTGAATAATAATTAAACATGTAACACAACTCGTTCGATACAAAGATTGTACAAAAATATACTAGGTAGATACGTATAATTATAATATAGTATAAAGATTAAAGTTTGACGCTAGTGCATTGTTTACTTCCGAACAAAACTCGGGAGGAACTATCGAATAAATACACGGCAAGTGCATGTTTCATCCACGACGAAAATAAACTGACAATATATGTGGCAAAACTCAAGGTCGCCACTTCACAAACTTATGTTTCTTCACGCGACAAATCAGTGGCACAGTATATTTAGCTACAGTAGTTTAATAGGCCGTGTTCGCTCAATCGTTACACATCCATATAATTACATGAGGGAATAGTATAAAATAACATGCAAAAACAGTAGAAAATGATTAAATACTAGCTGTCCTCCGCGGTTTCACCCAAGTACCTGAAAAAAAAATAGCCTATGTCCCTCTCCATACCATAGGCTATCTTGCGAACCAAATGGAATTAATGAGTCTTGGATATCTCCTAACACACGGCTATCCAATGTTAAACTAAGTGTGCTATGGTATAAACCAATATATTCTCAAGTGAATTTGGGCACAAACGCAAAGACATAATTTGAGCAGACGTAATATATTGTACACATACCGTCTCTAATTTTGTTTCAAATGTTTTTATATATACAGCAAAAGCTTAAAGTTAATAACACGTTTTAAAGGCAGAAAGCAATTATGTGGTCCTTGTGGTCCTCAATCCTAAATTAACGTTTCTACTGTAACTTAGTTATGGCTTTCCTAGATATAACATAACATCGAGTTCGTTGAACTAAATAAGTATATCAATGGTATTGTCTTACTGTTAAAGTTATTAAATATACTGTGCCACCGACGCTGACATACTTTTACTAGCAACATCGTCGGTGAATTGTACCACGTATCATCCATAATCGCATATTATATAGAGTGGCGCGATGTAAAGGACTGATGGCTGACTGATACATTTTCAAAGAGTAAATTATGAAAAACTATGTAAGTTTAAATAGGTAGTTTCGAGAAAAAAAAGTAACTTCAGAAATAAATACTGTAAAATTAAATGAATTAGGTACATATCCACGACCCGAAACGAACTACAAACATTATTTATTATATAAAGCTACCTACACATACACGTCAACGAGATATTTGACCGCATTGCTCACTGCACTGCGCTCTGCACCCATTGTGTCAATATATTTTAGCACATTTGTCTCGGAGCGTACCAGAACAAACAATTCACTAAGATATAACAATAGGATATAGGATAGGTACCTGTTATTTACGCCTACAGTATTGTAAAATAGAATTTAATAATATCACTTACGCCACGACACCCGCTTGATCCTCTTCGAAGGCGGCCCGGCATGAACCTTCGGCGGGGGCTGAGTCGGAATCCTTCGTAAAGCACTCTGATAACGCAGCAGAAACGCATGTACGGCACACTTTATTGGGGAAATGACTTTTTCTAGCGGCTGAGGAACCGCTGCAGCGGCAGCGGCTGCGGCCTTGCGGGCCCGTCTTAAAGCTACCCTGTTGCCAGCGCGGCGCTTCCTACGCTTCCTGCTCTTTACGACATCACCGACCGGCGGCAGATTCTCCTTCTCTATCTCCAAGCTTACCATCGCGGTAAGAGTAGTCGCGAGAACGCTGACGCGTCAAAACAAAATGGCGGGTGGAAACTTAACCTAACAATAACTTAAACTTAGCGAATTATATTAACGATTAAAATTTATATTAAAATTAAATTAAATAATACTATAACAACAATTAAAACTAGATGGGTGTCTGAGAGACGTAAGCGACGCCGTACGCGACACGAGTTACGAATTCGCGACGTGTGATTTTCGTCAAAACTACGTTTAGAAAAGATATATCGCGAAGCAGATGGGAAAAAAACTATTGAAAGCGGGAAAACTCGGAAGTTTTCACCTCGAGAGATCGCGGATAGACGTGTAGCGAACGGGTTCGTCTCAAAGACTGACCCAGACGATTCGATCGTTGGAGTTCGTTATTTAACTACCGTCAAATTTTCATTATTAATTTAGACCGTTTTGAACGACAAAACGTAGTTTTTTTTTTACCTACCTACTGTACATTAATTGCTATGTGAAATTAAAATTAATTCGAGAATGATTCTATTAATAAACCACGAAAGTTATTTGTTTGTTGATTGACACTAATATTTGACAATATATAATTATAAATAATATGGATTCTCATCTCTGTTAAAATTTATGATTTTTTATTGTTATTTTAGATTATATATAACTTAGGCTACTTTTATTGGTTATAGGCAGAGATTTAAATCGGTTCCAGGTGAAACCGCGGGGAACAGCTAGTTCATAGACACGATGATTTACAAAAAATATAATGTACTCCATTCATACAAATCATATTTACAAACGCAGTGCAAAATTGTCTGTTTTAAATTGGGTCCCTCGTAGGTGAAAGTAACATATTGTATACTTGTTTATAGGGCGCGAGGGGACCGACCTACCCTTGACCTTCGCATCCCCGCGGAATTTCTCCCCTCTGCAAAATATACACAGTTTACGAATTACGCAATATACTATAACTATGTATGTGGACATAATCTATATTTTAATATATAAAATTCTCGTGTCACGGGGTGCGTGGTTGAACTCCTCTGAAACGGCTCGACCGATTTTTATGAAATTTTGTGTGTATATCGGGTAGGTCTGAGAATCAGCCAACATCTATTTTTTAAACCGCTGTGCGACTGAAACCGCGGGGGACAGCTATTCTAATATATAAAATTCTCGTGTCGTGGAGTTTGTAGTTAAACTCCTCCGAAACGGCTTGACTGATTCTCATGAAATTTTGTGTGCATATCGAGTAGGTCTGAGAATCGGACAACATCTATTTTCCATCCCCCTAAATGTTAAGGGTAGTCCACCCCAAATTTTTTATTTTTATTTTTTAGATTAAATTTTTCGTTTTTATTTTTTTATGATACAGCATTAAAAATACATAAACCCTAAATTTTCAACCCTCTATCCTCTATTTTTTATAAACTTTAATTTTTTGGCAAGATTTTTATCTCTATTTGTCATGACTTAGAATAAAAAATATTATATTAAAACCTCTACGATCAACCCCTATTTTTCCATCGCGATTTTTTTTTATAGCCGGTCCTGTCTTACTCACTATACAGTTTTCGGTTTTTTTTTTGTTTTATTTGTGTATCGGTAAATTTATCATTAATTTTCAGTGCAATAATTATTTATTCACAATTTATTAATAACTGATTAAGACAGTTTTAACTCTGTCTATAATATAAAAATGAATCGCTGAATGTGTTGCTGACCGAAAATCTCGAGAACGACTGAACCGATTTGGCTGATTTCTTTTTTGTTGTGTTTGATGAAGTCCGAGGAAGGTTTTTATGGAGAGAAAAAAGTAAATAATACGAGGAAAATAGTAAAAACAACAATTTTCTTTTCCAATACAAATCACTCTGTCTCCAGCTGTCAAACATTAGACGTCAAACAAAACAAAGGCGCGTTAGACAGAACGAAATCTGTTTGTTTTAGAGCAATAGGGCAGAACAAGGTCTGCGGGGACAGCTAGTAGTATATAAAAATTAATTCATATTTCCCTTGATCACGCCATAACTTGAGAACGACTTTAGCGATTTCATTCATCTTTTTTTTTTAAGTTTTTTGATACTTTGTAGAAGGTTCCTACGGGAAGAAAGATTAAGAAAATTGCGCAAAAAAATTGGAAAAATACAGAAAACTTAATAATAAGGGATCGTGGGTGAAACCGCGGGGCGGAAGCTTGTCCCTTACTTGTATCGCCTTTCGACAAACGCTAAAACTGACTTCAAAATTTGATTAATAAATCCTACTATTCCTAACCTACTTAATTATTATAAATGTGAAAGTTTGTGAAGATGGATGGATGACTGCAAAACGGATTTGGATGAAATTTGGCACACATATAGAATATATTCTGGATTAAAATATAGGATACATTTTATCCTGGGAAAATATAAGAGCCCTCATATTCATATCACCCCACCGCGGGGTTGCCCGCGTGAAGCCGCGGGGTCGAAACGAGTAAGATTACGACTATTTAGCACAATATTAATTTAGTTACACAACAGTTACTAATCATTTCATAGCAAAGATGCGTCACAGAGACTTAAAATCAGATTGGTTATTAATTTTTATTATTGAACCCTCCGCGCGTGACCGACTCGCACTTGACCGTAGTTTTTGTTTTAAGTCGGCGAAAGCCTGCTGCTCAATGAACTCTAGACCAGAAATCATCCATGGAATTTGTCAGCCTGAATTCTAAAGATTCGAAATTCAATGTAAAGGTATAAACTTTTTGAGTTCCATGTACTATAAGATGCATAAGTTATTAATTTGTACACTTCTAAGGCGCCGTTTATACATAAGAGACGTGGCGAGGACGTGTGGCGGTCAAAGTAACAGAATATAAACCTTTAGTACGTAGCCTAGCGTCGTTTTTGTCGTAAAGGACCCGCGCCTCCAGGCGACGTGTTTTACGTCTAAGTTACGTTTTACGCCTAAGCCACGGCGCCTAAGTTTTAGTATTACTTTATACTTTGATCACTACCAACTAGTGATTTTGTAGATAACTAGTAACCAATATAATCTCATAGTAAATACAAGTCAAGCCGCCCGACAATTAATATAAGTTAATGATACATTTCTTAAAAAACACGATAATTGTGTTATGACAGTATATCAGATACTAGGAGAGATACTCGGAGATATGAAGGTTGTGGGTTTGATTTCTACAATGCTTGCTTTGTAGTATTGCTTAACTGGTCCATAAGTTAAAATCTTTCACCAAGCGTTTTCCAATTTATTTCCACAAATGCACTCAAGAACGAAGATGCATTCTAGGTTTTGGGCACATCATCACTTACCATGATTTTACTGTTCAAATGCCTATACAAAGTAAAAAAATAAAACAGGCTACTTTAGAGTATGCAAAAAAAAATTATGAATATCAAACACTGGGCCTATTATAAGAAAACCAACTCAGAAAAACATTTACATAATTCATCTTGTTTTTTAGCAAATCAATAGCCTAGTTTTTATAGATCTTACATACAAATTGATGACACTGCAAAATGAGATATTCATTAAGAAAGGCCTGCTTTAAATAAATACAAAGTCAATGTGCATAGATAACAGCTTTTTCATCACTTTACATATTATTCATCAATGCTGTACATTGACCTCTCAAAAATGTAACACTATTAGCATAATCAGGTAGTTGCTTTATTCTAAACTAGCTTCCGCACTGTGGTTTCACCAGCGGACCGAGGGTTCTTATGTTTACCCGGGTTAAAAAGTAGCTATGTCCTTCTCCGTACCATAGACTATCTACGTACCAAATTTCATCGCGATCGGTTCAGCAGTTTATAATATTAGTTAGGATTAGGATTCTCAATATGAGTATAAAATCTATTTTTAAAATTCAAGATAAGTCATTCTGCAAAAACAAATGCTAAGAAACTTTAAAGGTACATATTTTCTTTTTTCTTGATTGCAACATTTATACTATAATGCCATAATTTGCATGTATTTTGTTGATTTATGCATTAGAAATGATGGAAATCATTGGATATTAATACAGAATTTTATGCAGCATTATACCAAAATGACAGGTCTTAGCATGTGGTAAGAGAAATAGAGATTCAGCTGATGTTTTATCAGACCCAATAATAGATTAGGTTGAGAAAGTTACTTAGAACATTATAACAATATGTAACATATTTTTCACTTTGTTTTGACACCAATCAATTATTTATTTTCTCAATTAATCAATAAAAACAATATCAATTGGTAGTATTATTAATTTAACAGCATATTATGTTTTTCAATCATCCACAAACCAAACATCACATGTCAAAAAGAGAATTATAAAAAGTTATGCATAGACTAACATAAAAAAGTATACATGTCGAATTGAGAACCACCTCCATTCTTTTTGTCGGTTAAAAATAAATTATGCCCCTTCTACACTTACCAAGACATGCTATCCTTTATTTATGGCATATCACCATACATGTTTAAATTAGAATATTTATTAGTAAGCAGTATTTTATTTATAATTGAATTTCCATATAATTTTATTATGAGGCTACAGTTATAAGTATATAAAGCTTTTACGTTGACAAGTACAAGAAGATGTGGGTCATAGAAATAAACTGTTGTGTTGTCTATCTATGCAGTTAATAAGGAAAACTTAATCACACTCTGCAATTATACTATGTAGATATATTGAATTTGAAATTTTTGTTCACTGAACCAAAACTTACCTAGCATTTAACATTCTTCCAATAGTATAAAAAAATAGATGTATTTATGATTGATTGACAGATTGGTGTTATTGATTGACAGTCTCTTAGGTTAGATTTACTAGAAAGTTTCATATTAACTCTTTAGCCTAATAAGCCTACGCATCAAATAATAATTAATGTTTTTAATCAATTTATTCTCAGTAGAGAACATTCAATTGAGAGCTCTTAATTAAGTATTATGCTACATGATAATAATGTAATAGAAATAATGGTTCACTCACAAACAATATGAGTAAAAAGAATTTACCCTGCACTAAAGTTGACCTACATTTTACATGAATACAAACATATTCTGTTGTTTACAATTTAAAAACAATGCCGAATAGACTAATATGTGTATTCCACAAGAAGTTCTATAGGAAATAGTGCCTCATTCAATAATAAATCTGGAAAATCATTTTGAAAAATAAAAGGATGACAGGGAGATTTTTGTTGATAATATTGAGATGAAATGAAGGTAGGATGATAAAACGTGATGCAAGCAGTTCATAGATTACTCACCTTCATGATGGGAAGCCTCCTTCTGGCTATCATCGGTCGGTTTTTCTCTCAAAGAAGACAAAAGGCTCACAGCTGACATAGCTCGCAGTTCTCGCGCTCCTAATACTCAGTCTTCTCTCAATATATTACCTTTACTAAAATTCTATAACAACTTTACAATATTTACAAAATTGTTCAGGAAATTAATCTATCACCTAATGTATTGTTTATATCACAGACTTTTCGTTTTTCAACAATACGGATAAAAACGTCCACGCACGAAAATACTATCAATATTTACAAGACTCTAGGTATAATAAACTTATTTACACATTAAAACTAACGTTTATCATCTAATTTTTAACAAATACGCTCTAGCGGTCACAAGATACTCATAACTTAAAGAATTTATCAGTTTTCGATGCAAAAATATATAAAACGTCCGCCATATGCCTTTTGAAACGTATAATGCTCGGATAAATTGAAAATAGAACCTATCCAACAGTTTCCTAGACAAATTTTGGCATTTCTAATTTAGTAGGATTTTATCCAGTTGCCATTGTTTACTTTTTTTCCTAAAACGGCATTCTTTGTAGTGGCCTAAATTCATATTTTTATTATAATATTTATTCAAATCAAATTAATAATTTTATCATAGACGTATTTTAAAATTATTTAAGAATACAAAAAATATCTATACTTTTACTATAAGAAATTGAACTACGCATCCACTAGCTTTCGGGTGAAAACCTGTTATTTTCATTATTTAAATGTATTTTTATGTTACATGATAAAATCTATGTTCTTATTAAACATTTTTGAACGATAAAAATAACTTTATTTTCCTTTTTTTCCCCACGTAAACTAAGATTGATTTAAGATTTTAATTCTTATATACTTTCTGAACGCCCCACCCAGGCTTACCTGAATAACATTTCGTTTAAAAGTTATATAACAGTAATAATAAAAAAACGAAGTGTTTTTGTACACAGTATTGTTTCTTCCCATAGCATAGAAAACGTTTTCTCATTAAATATAAAGTATTTTACTTGAGTTATTTTAATTTTCGCTTTATAATGTGTTAAAACGCAATGAAGCGAAGCATGTATAAACAAAACTGTAAACAATACTACACAAAGTCAAGACTGTGATAAAAATTTCCGAACGCAATCCATTATGGTATATAGTGTATTATCTATGATTATGGTGCATCATCGGTGTCGTGCTTTCATTGCTTTTATTTTTCTTAGTTTTTCTTTAAAAAAATGTCTCTAAAGTGGACTGGCTGTGAATCCGGTATATTACGTAAAAGTGAGTTCAAGGAGAAGAAAGAAGAGTTGTTCGTGTTCGGCTACTCGTGCAAATTATTCAGGGAAGATGAAAGAGCCCTGCACATTGATCAAGGAAAACACCTCATACCATGGATGGGGGATGAAACGTTGAAAATCGACAGGTTCGATCAGTTTTTTACTATAAGACTGCTAACTGTGGCGCTAAAAGTTAAAAAAGCAACGGTATATAATCAGAAAATATTAAATTTTTGGAAGATCTTTAAGATTTTCGCAGAGGATGTTTCACGAAGCTTCTGGCGAGCAGAGGACAGCGGCAGAGGCCCGCGAGCTCGCGGCTACGCGTAATGTTATGGTGACAACCACCGTTGGTATGTATAACTTGCAACGGTATAATTTGAGTATGTATTACTATAAGTATCATCAGTGGTAGGCACCCATGTTATCCTTATAAACTTGTATTACAATTGGCATTGCTAAATTAATAAAAATAGGAATAAATTGTAATGTTTATAAAGTGTAAGTTCCTTTTACCTCCTCTTTAGAGGTCATACTAGAAGTAGTTATTGATTTTTTACTAAAGCAATCAAAAGCTTAGTAAATAAGTAATCAATAATTTTGGTACCTCTGTGACCTTGACTTTAAATGGCAGATCAATCCCAAATGTAAGCCATAATATTATTTAGATTGCTGACTTCTACAAGGTCAACTACTAATTTGTTCTACAATATTATATATTTAGTCATATTGGCAACACTATACAATTCAAATGTATAGTGCTACCATGGCAAAAATTAATAACTATATTAATATAAGCCCAACAACATACAACCTTAGCAAGCCCATTCAATATAAAAAAAAAGCAATCCAAACTACACTATTACAGCTTCTTTAAGCAGACTTAGCAGAATACTCTTAGGTATGTCTAACTTAGTCAGCATAAGGGCATCCTATCCACCCAAGAGCCTGAAACATCGGATCATTTCAACAGGTATGATGCTAGAGGCGCCTTACATGACCTGTCGACGTTGGAAGCTCCTCCAGGCGGGTACGATTGGAGAGTGGAGCTCACCAGGACGGAACAGGAAGTGGAACAGCTGTGCGATGAGGAGCGGTACCGGGCTCTGCATACCAATGAGGATGAGGAGGAGATGTATAAAGGTAAGGAAGCATCCACCATAATGCATGTTTTCTCTTAGTTAACTTAACACATTCGGTGCCAGCAACGAATCACTAAGCCCTTATGCTATGCCAGCCAAAATTATCGGAGTCACGGATAAGTGTCACTGGCATAGGAGTATGAATTCGTTGACACACATGTTGTCACTGGCAAGTCTAGCAACGAACACCTAACATGTTAAATAAATTGTTGTATTTTATTGGAATAAACCCATAGAGTAAGATTATGAATTTCTCATGCCAGTCTTTCTGGTTATGCGCCAGACTTCCTGAATAATAATAATGTGTAATAATAGGCCTTTTTAATTTCCAAAAAAATATGGTAGTTTTTTTTATTATTTGAAACCCTAATTGGGTGTAGGCCTTTTCCAACTCCAAGGCCAAAGACAGAGAAAGTTAGAAGGAATTGGAGGACCTGAATGTTCATCAATTCTGATCATTGGGCATGATCTACAACTGTTGTATTTCATATATATCTAAGATGAGGCCAAAATGTTGTCTGTCAAGATGTTTTAAACCAATTGAGAATAACTATGTATATGTTTCTCTTTCTATCTCATTCTTGTTTCATCATCACATTGTCTTATTCTCAACCCCAGAGGAAGAGCTGAAGCGCCTCCACGCAGCTGGGTATGGTCAGGTGGGGTTCAACTATGACACCCCAGCAGAGCCGAGCCCCACATCACAGCCCACAGAGTCTGACGAGCCATTTGAGCCTGCGGCATCGTTTGTAGCTCTGCTATCCAGTGATATTGTATTGGTAAGACATGTCTTTTTTTTAAATGTGAAAGTAGTTCTATCTAGTAGTATCTTTCCACAAAATTTTGTGCATAGATAGCCTTTTTTTTTTTTTACTTTGTATAGGCTTGTGTTTGACCACAATCTCACTGGTTGGTTATGATGTGACCGAAGTTGGTAAGCACACAAAGCCTAGAAGGAACTGGCTCTCAAGTGCTGCTGCCGCAACACACCAATAGGTGTTTGGCGAGAGATTTTCAACTTGAGGGTGGTAGCCAGCCAGGTGGGTACTATAAAGTACCCTACCACCGTGCTATGGTTTCCTCACGATGTTTTCCTTCACTGAAAGCTCAAGCTCATTGTAGGATTCGAACCCACGACCTTCGCCGAGGGGTCCGACGTCACTGCCACTGAGCTATCATCGCCTTAAAATATGGTATGAAGAGGAACATAGGAAACTTTTTTTCTCGGGAACGCAGGTGATAGTAGAGGGCAGCTAGTGTACTATAAGTGGAACTGTTTCTTTAAATCTAATTCCTCTCTCTCAACAGCCGGAAACCCAAAAGCAGAATGCCATAATAGAAAAGACGGCAAAGTTCATAGCATCCCAAGGTGTACAAATGGAGATATTAATCAAGGCCAAGCAGGGAGACAACCCCCAGTTCCAGTTCTTGAACAAGGATTCTGTGCTGCATCCATATTATACTGCTTTGATTGGTCTGGTCAAAGCTGGGAAATGGCCGGAGAAAGAGGTTGAAGTTATAGCTGAAGGTACTGTTTTAAATTTATCTCTTTATAATGTTTTGTGTGGCAATATGAGTATGGGGCTGAGTGGTGGCTGTCACATATTTATTTTACTTTGTATAGGCTTGTACCAAAATCTCACTATGATAAGTGATAATGAGGCTGAATGTGGCCACAACATAGATCCTAGAAGGAACTGGCTCTCAAGTGCAGCAGCCAGAACACAACCATATGAAACTCATAGTAGGATTCAAACCCACGACCACTTGTGAACAGGCCGTACTTGTGGGGGCTGACCCATTTGAGATTGCATATTTGTTTATCTTAAAAAATCTTAATACACTTATGTATAAAACAATTCAAAAACTAGAATTTCAACAGACCTTTTTTGTTTTGTAGAAAAACATCAAGAAAATGAAGACTATCTTCATCCGAGCTTGGCATCAACTATTATCGAATCTGTAAGTACATTTGCGTTCTATAACACACTAGCTTTTCCGTGCGGTTTCACCGGTGAAATAATTTTTAAAATCGGTCCAGTACTTATTGAGCCAATTCGTTACAAACATACTTACTTACAAATCTTTCCTCTTTATAATATTATTATTAGTATTAGTATAAATAAATATCTAAAAATAACTGAATAATGTACAGTTTGAAAATGACAAGGAGGCCACCATCACGGATATGAATTGTCACCCTAAAACGTTTATAACTTTTGAACCAATTAGGAACCAACAAAATCTGATATTTTACGACAAAATTGCGACAGAGATGGATTTGATCCATGATGGTGGCATTGCTAGGAAGTGCCACGCCCAATATATACATATTTTATAGTAATGAATGATGTTGACCAGGCGCCATCAATACCTAGTATACACTACAAGCCGTCGGCGGACTGTGACTACACGATGCTGATATGCAAGATGCTGGGGTCGAGGGCGGAGTCCTGCGAGCTGGCGCCCGGCGAGGAGCCGCCGCCCGGCACCGAGCCGCTGCCCATGCCGCCGCGCCAGGAGATCAGGCGCCCACCCGTCATGTACAACACTACCGGCACTACCAGCACTACCAGTACTACCAGCACTGCTGCTCAAGGTTGGTACATCCTTACCTACTATAATTGTTTGAGTTTTAACAACGTATGTCGCCTTCTTGCAAGGAACGTCAAACTAATGAGGCTACGTAATTCTAACTTACGAACGACTTCATATAATAACAATTTATAATTAAGTATTTATATTTATTTACCACAGTTGAACAAAAACCAACACCAGTAACAACCCAAGCCCAACAATACGCGGCATATTACCACCAGTATCTGGCGTCTCAAGCGGCGCAGGCGCAAGTCCAACAAAAACCACCCAAGAAAGAACCTCCTGCGTCTTCTACCCTCAAGTCGACAGGTCTCAGCTTGATGAAGAACTATAATACTGATTCTGATAGTGATGTTTCTGGTGAGTTATAGCATTACCAAAATTATGTTAGCAAGATCTAAGGTTCTAAAGGCCTTTTTGGGGAAATCCTCATGGATACCCGGACCGCTTCGGGGGAAGGGCCCGGGTTATGTCAGACTCTTACTGACTAAAACCCCACTGTATTCCTTCTCTGCCATATGGCGAGGTTGCGGGATCAACCGATCTTCGACCGCGTGCCCCGCCAACGGCACGCTCCCCTAAGGGAGTCCTCCGTTTTGGGGCGGGGCTTGGCACACGAGATACAGCCAAGCCCCGCCCTGGGATACAGGCCTTTGTCTAGTCTTTGGAATAGAGGCTATATCCTGTTAACATGTGCAACCACCGCTATATTGCCACATGTATAAATTATTTATTTATTATTAATACTATTTACCATATTAATTCAACTCATAACGAAAAATTCTAAACCACAAAAAGAAATGCATTTTTGATCATACCATGGCCTTGTTGCAGCATTATTTTTTTAAACTTTTTTTGGTCTTTACCGTTGCAAATTTTGCTATATGTGTATATGTAACTGACGATAATAAATAAAAAATCCATTCCAGATTTCGACGACAGTTCATCCACTGACAGCAAAGATGCCTCAATCATCCAGCCGCCTGACGACGTGCAAGTCATCATCGACAAGATGGCGGCGTACGTTGCACGTAATGGCGACGAGTTTGCGGACATCGTGCGCGCTAAGAATGATCCACGGTTTACATTCCTTGACCCTGAGAACGTTTATCATCCGTACTATAAGAGATTGATGCTGGAGAAGAGGGGAATTGATGTTAATGGGAAGGAGAAGAAAGGAAGGAAAAAGTCTTCGGGTGAGTTTTTTAGTTTGTCTCTCGCTGTTTACATTGGCGGTTTCACCTCCGTTTCCGTGGGATCTTATGTTTTCCCGGGATAAAAATTATCTTATATGTTAATCCTGAATATATTATATCTGTGTGCCTTTCATCCAAATCCTTTCGTTACAGAGTTGAATAATAACATACATCCAAACATACAATCTTTCACATTTATAATATTAGCAGGATGTACATAAGCTCAAGGCAACTTTATAAGAACTTGTTTTTCTGGCAATAAATCAGATATCACGTCTAAACCACTATGATATCACCACAGTGGTTGGGTACCTTGTAGTACCCGCCTGGCTGACTAATTGAAAATCTACCGCCTAACACCAGTGTGTTCCGGCAGCTACACTTGAGTACCAGTTCCTTGTAGGCGTTGTGTGCATACCTTCAACTACATCATCACTTATTGATTGTGATCAAAAAAGCCAATCCATAAAAAACTACTGTTTTTATTTGCAGCACCAGTGTCATTCTCTATCAAAAAGCTAAAGGAACCAGATCCAATACTACCGAAACCAGCGTTACCTTACGAGTCCAGCTCTGAAGATGACTCGGAGCAATTAGCTGAGAAACCAGAAGAACCTAAAGAAATCCCTAAATCAACTTCACAGATATATCCAATGAATAATATACCACCACCCATACTATATAAAATTGAAAATGTGGCTTCAAATAACATAACAGAAGTGAAGCCCGTTGAAACAATACCGAACATAATACCAACTATTGTGCAAGAAGTTCCAAGAAGTCCTAATAAGGAAGAAAAAATAGTAACTCCAATTTTAGTACAGGAGAAAAAAGAAGAATCTCCACCAAAAGAAGAAGTCAAAGTAGTGAAAGAAGTTCCTAATATTAAAGAAGAAGAGAAGGTAGAAACTGAAAAGACAGTGTCAGAGAAAAAAGATTTTGAGGAAAGTATGTCAGAAAAAAGAGATTTTGAGAAAAGAGTGGCAGAAAAAAGGGATTTTGAGAAAAGAGTGGCAGAAAAAAGGGATTTTGAGAAGAGAGTAGCAGAAAAAAGAGATTTTGAGAAGAGAGTAGCAGAAAAAAGAGATTTTGAGCGACGAGTGCCAGAAAGAAGAGATTCGGAAAAAAGAGAAGCGGAAAAAATAAAAGACACACAAAAGAGAGATAAAAGGAGACATAAAGATAGAAAAAGAGAATACAGATCGAAATCTGAAAGTAGAGAGTCTAAGAAAGTAGAGAGTAAAAGTGTTGATAGGGAGAAGAGAAAAGAAAGAGAGGTGAGAGATAAAAAGAGAAAGAAGCACAGTAAAGAGTTGGAAATGGAGATAATATCTTTGGAAGATAATTCTGATGATTTGATTGATTTGACCGGGGACCAATCTGATTCTAAAGGTGAGTTATATTTTTCTTAAGACTGCAGTCTCCAAAAATTCAGTGTTCTTGCGGAATTTATCAGAAAAGAAATATCTTTTTTAGTAAGCAATAAATGAAATATATTTTTCATTATTTTAAAGTGTGAGATTTGTTGTTTCCAAAACATATTTTTCTTTTTACTTTGACACTACTTTTAGTACATTAGAAAGCTGTGAAATTAAAGCGATCCTATTGGCGGATAAAAACACATCCTTCGCCACGCATCTCTGGTGGAAAAGCACCCTAAAACTCATGGGACTCCATTGTACTGGGGATATTGAACAAACTAATTTCTAGAAGATGAATATGGAATTTTGTATACCTTGTTTAATTCAGGTGAATTTGAAACGGAAGCTGAGCGCTCCAAGCAACTGGAACGGCGTCGTCGAGCCGCCGAATTCCTCAAGAATGTCGGCGTGGATCCCGCAGCTGCTGCACTGCCTACCTCCTCGCTCGCTAGCGCTATGGTAAAGAAAACTTCTTAAATAACATACATATTTCCTTTACTATTAGGGTGTACTACTTTAAATTAGGATCATGTTTTCGATTGTACCTAAACAAACACCTACGTTATATGCCCGCACTCGAAACTACCTAATATATTTTTTAACATTAAAAATATATATTCATTTTCATTCCTCATTTTTCTTTACTTTGTATAGGCTTGTATTTGATCATAATCTCACTATGAAGGGATGATGTGGCCGAAGGTGGTAAGCACACAAAGCCTAGAAGGAACTGGCTCTCAAGTGCAACTGCCGGAACACACCAATAAGTGTTTGGCGACAGATTTTCAACTTGAGGCGGGTACTACAAAGTACCCTACCACAGTGCTATCGTTTCCTCACGATGTTTTTCTTCACCGAAAGCTCATTGTAGGATTCGAAGCCATGACCTTCGCTGCGGCGTCCGACTTCACTACATTTGAAAATGAATCGCCTTAAAAAATTCTATGACACATAATGATACCATAACAGATGTAAGGTCAATACCCTTTGTTTCTAAAACCACAAAGTTTAAGTTCAGTGAACCACTAAATTTCGCAAGCATCACTATATTGCTTACTATATAAAATACGAAATCGATGGTCAGTGGTTGTCTTTTGTTTTGTGACGCACGTCCTGCTACATTGATATGTAATTATAATCCACGTGTTTTTACTTAGGTCGATACCTTAGAATCAATCCGTAAGAAGAAGGCAGAAGAAGAAGAAAAGAGACGGCGTCGTGATAAGCGGCGACATCGCGAGAGACGAGGTAAAATATTCTAATTATGTAAATAAATAAACTTGTTATTATTATATATATTTTGGGGCCACTAAGATACATCTCTATAAGGGTCTGTTCCTTAGAGTATACATAAAAGCTATAGAGTAACAGTATCGCTCCGGTCCGTTGTGCCGATCGTAAGCAAATATGTTATAGATACTTAGCTTTGGTACAGCCCTACATAGCGATTTTCCATGCAACTGCCCCGCGTCTCCCGCATCCTCTTTTGAAACCCTTCTGTGTTCATACTTGTGCTTTCGGTTCATACTTAGTAAGGCGCGCTCTATAGGTTGCTTATGTATGCTCTAAGGTATGTTCTAATCTAGAGGCAGTGTATCAGGCTATGTTCTAGAAAAGCCGATTTTTGTTTACACGAATTCATTCGAGCATTTTCCGCACCCCCTATAACTTTTGGACAGCAAAGTTTTGAGTATTGAAATGAACACGAGTTACTAAGGTCTATGATGCCACAAACATGCGCAGAAATCAAGAGCCTAGTGCGAATCGGACTCGCGCGCGAAGGGTTCCGTACCATTATCTATAAAAACGGCAAAAAATCGCGTTTGTTGTATGGGAGCCCCCTTAAATATTTATTTTATTTTGTTTTTAGTATTTGTTGTTATAGCGGCAACAGAAATGCATAATTTTTGAAAATTACAACTGTAGCTATCGCGGTTTCTTGAGATACAGCCTGGTGACAGACAGACGGACGGACAGACAGCGAAGTCTTAGTAATAGGGTCCCGTTTTTGCCCTTTTGGTACGAAACTCTAAAAAAGAAACTTATAAAACAGCTTTGGGTACCTCCACTTTTATCTTCGTAACACCATTACGCCTGACTGAACCTAGATAGTTTTTACATTTATGCTTGTTGTAAGATACATTGAATAAATTATGTTTACTACTGTGGCTTTTCCAATATATTTAATTAAAAACACTAAAACTCGTCAATATACTATACTAAAAAAAAAACCATTCACAAACAGGAGAGAAAATGGTACCTAACTATTTTATCTTTCTCTATTTATATATAGACTAGCTGTTCTCCGCGGTTTCATCCGCTTTCTCAGGGTAAAAATAGCCTATAACCTTCCTCAAGAATTGGACTATCAAATGCAAAATGAATATTTCAAATCTAACTGGTAGTTCCAGAGATTAGCGCCTTTAAATAAACAACAAATAAACATAAAATACTCTTCTATATATTACTAGCTGATCCCCGCGGTTTCTCTCGCGTTCCTGAGAAACAAAGTAGCCCATGTCCTTCTCCATACCATAGGCTATCAGCGTACTAAATTTCATCGCGATCGAAAAGGTAAAAAACAAACAAACTCACATTTGCGTTAGGATTAGGATTATTATTCACTGTATGTAACTTTTAATTTATTAACTTATTTTTTCTTCTTTCCTTTAGAATACGAGGACGATTCTGAGAGGTCTCATAGAAAAAGTAAACGCAGAAAGTACAGGTAAGGCATTGGTAAGGCACGCTGAAGACTTTGTTTACAAACAACCTTTTATTAAGTTATTTCATATTGTACAATCAAAATATTTTGATTACAGATCTTCTGATGACAACGAGGAATCAGATTATGATGGGTAAATATATTTTAAACTTCTTAATCTATACATACATACATATAATAAATCTGTAGGACCAGCGTGTCTGTTCATTTTTTTTTGTTAAAAATGGAGTGTGAGTGATTTAAGAGTAACAGAATGTAAAGAGACCTTTTTTTCTTGTCTGTCTGTCTGGTAAAACACGCTAATGTTTAAAACCACTGAACGGATTTTAATGGAATATATAGGTTAGTATGGCTTGGCGCTTCGGATATGCTTTGTTCCATCGAAAATGGCAAACGGAAAACAAGTTACAGAAATTTTATAATGTCGAAAAATTGCTAACGAAAATCTAATCGAAAAACTTGCACTAACATTCCATTAATATTACAGCTCAAAAAAGAAAAAACGCAGGAAGGAAAAGAAACACAGCACTAAGAACAAAAAGAAGAGAAGGAAAGAGACAGAAATAGAGGATCACCCTCTACCACCCAATATAGATTTGATGAACACCCTCAAAGAGTTGCGAACATCTTCGCCTACGAAAGAGTTAGGCCTAGATATTGATGATACACAGCAGACTGTAAAACAAGACTCTTCTGATGAAGATAAAGAACTCATAGATAAGAAGAGGAAAGAAGATAGGGAATACAGCGAGGGGGAGTGGTCTAGTGATAGTGAAGGTGATTCCGTGTCGACGGAGAGTAAGAGAAATGACTGACGGAGTTCCCTTTGGCTTGCGAATGGGACTCGGGTCAAAACAACATATAAAAAAATTGAATACTAGGAATCGCGTGTCAAGCTATTGGCGCTAGTAGTTAGTTAGAATTATCTTATTTGCCGTATTATATTATCTAATTTGACAGTGCATTTTTCGTCTTATATGCAAAACTGGTTTATTTGCAGTTTACCGGATTGTGAAATAAAATAAATTTGTTTATTTGCAAGACAATCATACTACATCAGTTTCTTTTTATGGAGCACTAGCGCCATCTAATGCACTGTTTTATAAATAAATATTGATTAGCAACATTAAATATATTTTATAATATGTTATAGGAAGTACTAATTATGATTAAATTAATATTTAGATATGATTTAAATATGTAACTGTATTTGAGAAATGATTCCCATCTTGGTATGCTTACTGCCTCTACCACATCAACACTTATGTGGTGAGATTGTGGTCCGAATGCAAGTCGATAAATAAATCAAATAAATACCCTCCAGGACCTTTGACATATATGTACATGATGTAGGTATATACCTAATATAAATTACATATTAAAAAACAGGAATCGCGAGTCAAGTTATTGAACTATTTGTTGTTGTTCAAGTTTCAACTATTTTAAATTTAATTTATATTTGACCCTTTTTGAACTCACCAATCCACTCATTATTGGAATAAATCCACATTTCTCTATAGGAATTGGCGCAACGCCTCTTGCGGAATACTCCCCTCTTATGGCGTCAGGGGTTAATTATTAATACAGTATAATTCGTTAACCAAAAATTGGATTTTTAAAATTAAGAATGTGAAATATTTTGACATTTTAAAGTAAGACGTAATCTTTGGTGTTGGGTTTAAAGTATATGTAAATAAATAAAGTTATAAAAGACTTAGTTAATATACAGAAATAATATAGGTACATAAATATATAAGATAATGTGGAATTGCAGTGAAATGTCTATCTCTGTTCCCTTTGTTTTAATTTTCTATTTTATATGTACTTATTGAAATAAAAAGTATAACCTAGAGTTCCTCTCTAACCTTCTTTTTTTTTTATTTGATTTCTCTAGTATTTTTGCTACAACTCTGTTACTATTGAATAAACTACAAAATACGTTACAGGCAAAACTACTTTTGACTAAAGAAATTATGAATTAAGCTTCTGCCCCTCGGTTTCACCCGCGTTCCCGAGGGATCTTATGTTTCCCGGTATAAAAAGTACCCTATATGTTATTCCATGGTATGATAGATCTGTGTCAGTCATCATGCATTTATAAAATTACTAGCTTCCACCCCGCGGTTTCACCCGCGTTTCCGAGGGATATTTGTTGTATCCTATGTTTGAATCCAGAATATATTATATCTGTGTGCCTTTCATCAAAATCCGTTCGGTAGTTTTTGCGTGAAAGAGTAACAAACATCCAGACATCCAACCATACATTCTCACAAACTTTCACATTTATATTATTAGTAGGATAGTAGGAAAACTAACAAGTATTTTTAATTATAAACGATTTTGACTAATTAGTTTCAAAACTGCGTTTTAGTGAAATCTCAGTCTCAAGTAGTTTTGTCCTGGTTCTGGTTGTGACAAATACAATGAGTGAGTTACAATGAAAATATTATCTTAGATAGATGGAAGACAATTTATCGTTAAAAGCTTAAAAAATAAGCATAGATAATACATAATCATAAATCATCATAATATAGATAACATATATAAATATAGGTGTGGTTTTGAATTCTCGCCATATTTACAGAAGAGGATGTTTCATGTTGTTATTGAAACAAAGATTTAAAAATCAGACGTATTTTTTTTTACTGATTAGTTTTTTATTCAAGGAACATGGCAACCTCCATGACCGTGACAAATATAGCGGAAATTCCAAACCATAACAAGTAATAAAACTTATCAATAGGGTATTTGACTGACATTCAAATCAGCAACTTTTTATGAAATGTCAAAAGATAGGTTTATATGGAGTTTTGTATGAAATACAAGCATGTGACGTCATCATTATATAGCATACTCTTTATGGTTAGATTGGTCATTAAAAATCATAATAAGGATAAATTTAATAAAATAATCGTGATTTCCCCCTTTTTTTAGATGTTTTATACATTGGTTAGTGTTGGATAATTTATTTTGAATACAGGCAAATACCCTATTTGTATTTTGCCCATTTTTTTAACAATATTTTTAAAAGTAATATACCAAATTATAATTACATTGCTGATAACTTTAAGAAACTCATAAAATTAAAGGTTATCAGTGTTGATGTTATTCTCATTCGTACAATCGATCACGTTTATTTAAGGCTTTCCGAACACTTGGTACTGTGGACACGTGTATAGCGGATTTGCGAAAAAATATATTGTTTTTTAATTACAATAAATTCGCACGTTTTTCTTGCCTTGAGAATTAGTCAAACCAAACGAAAATCTACTCGCGTAAATTCAAGATTTTTTCCCATTTAATGGTTTATATATGAATAAGCTTCTTCTTGACAAGTGTGTTCTTTTTTAGGCTTATTTGTAAAATAAATTACATTTTACAGTCTTAATTACTATAAGGTTCAATTTTGAACCTTATCTATATATATATTTATTTATCTGTCACTAAACAAAAATATTAATTTACTTTATTAGTAATACTGGCTGTTTTTGTGCCTTTGCTTTAAAAAAAATGTTTAAGAAAGTCCGAGTTTTATTTATTTCCTCGCAAATATGTTATAAAACGTCGTATGACATACGTGCGCTTTGATAATTACAGCCTCTGCTTTCTTGTAGATCTCGCCTACGGCTCGGGCTAGCAATTTCGCCTCGGCTGTAATTTTCAACTTACCGCACTTATATCATAATGTACTATTATTGCATCCTATACAATAATATAAAATTTAAAACGGGTGTGTGCAATGCCTTACCAGTTCTTAAATAAAACAAATTATTCAAGCTCTTATTTCTACATACATAGAAGTTAAAATACACTGAACTCTTTCATTAATCTTGGGAAACAGCCGAGTATTTTGTTATAATGGAGGTATCCACGCATTGGTTTGACCCCGCATTATCTTTTTATACAATTATTAGTAATACAACAGTTTTGAGAATATTTTTATTTAGTTATTTGTAATTTAATATCGGACTCTTTACATATAAAATAAATATACACACACATTATAACAGCTTTTGCAGATGTGCCAATGTACCTAATTAATTAACCATTAAAGTTAACACAGGTACATGAATGCTTCGGCGCCCCCGTTTACCTACCCAGCCGGCAGCGACACGTTGGAACACCCCAGGTTTTTAGTCAGTAGGTGTCTGACATAGCCCCGTCGCTTCTCCGCGGAGCCGCGGGGTATCCATGAGGATTTTCCTGGGTTAAAAAAAAACGAAAAGACTTTGTTTACATTGTCTTTATTGCAGTCGGGTTTATGATTTTTTAAATTAAGTATTTATTATATTTAAATTTCCTGTTAAAATAAGAAGCTGAAAATATTTATTTATGAAATAATTTTACTTCCCACTTTAGAATTCTTGGCCACCCATGACATTTTAGGTTCATTATCTAATCTTTACAAATACCGTAGGTAACATTTTCACTGATGTTAACCTTCGCGGGATTTTGCCAAGCAATACCCCCCAAAAATACCATATTTGTCATTCTAACTTAAACTTTATTTCCAGCTAGTAAAGCCCCACATTAAAACGATACATTTGAGATAAATTGCCAATGTCAATTATTACTCTGAAGTTTGTTTTGAATAGATTTTTTGTATAATAGAACCTTATGAAATGGTTTTAGAGTCTAAATTACTGCGCACTAAGATAAATTGGGCGGTTTATTTGAAGATGTCGAAGATAATAATATAAATTGACAATGTCAATTCTATAATCCCTTTAAAAATCACCAAGTCACTTTATCTGCCTTTGCCATGCTCTAACTCTGAACGTACCTGCCTAGATATAGCTATTTATGATAACGGAGCGTAAACAATGGGCACTAATGCTTAAACCTAAACGACTAGTACCTACAGGTCTACAGGCAGAATTCGCGCCATTAAAGAAGTCTCGAAGGGCAATCTCTATCGCAGAAGAAAAATGATCGATTTTCATTAATTCCATGGGAATGGCGCGAACTCTATCTGAAGATTTAAAAAAAAACGTGCCATTGAGAAAAATCGAGTCCTGACTGCGTCATATTTCTCTGTTAGCTTAGTATGAAAACCTCTTAAGTAAGTATATCTTTATCACATCTTCTCTTTAATTAGTCTCCTTACCTTAGGCTGATGGTTATAAACATTGAACAACAGTTAACTTGACATACCTACATTTAAACGGCTGAATGCTGATGAACAGCGGCCTGAAAATATTATTAATAGGGAAGGTACCTACCTACTAATCAAATATCTGTCATTCCACTTAAGCCATGTTCAGGCTTATCATATTTGATCTCAATTATTAATTTATGCTTATAAGTATTAAATTTGGTAAAATGTACCTTCAAATATTGGATGAATCTAAATGTGAGCAAAGTCAGGGTAGAACTATGTTTAACTGAATTATTAAAGTATTAACTTTATCTACACCCATCTCGTTGTTTATCAACGATAGCACTACTTGAGATGCCAATTGTCACTATATAATCGTTCAGATAACATCTTTAAACTATTATTTAATTTTACATTGTAAGACTACGTTGTGTTAAAAAAATATTCGCAGAAAAATGGCTTCCGAAGTAGTAAGTATGATATTTTTGTTGAGTAAAATAAAACAATTTGTGCAGTGTCGGCATAAGGTTGGGGCAAACATCATAAGGTTGGGGCAATTTTC
The DNA here is from genome assembly GCA_951216915.1 of Tetheella fluctuosa. Taxonomy (NCBI): domain Eukaryota; kingdom Metazoa; phylum Arthropoda; class Insecta; order Lepidoptera; family Drepanidae; genus Tetheella; species Tetheella fluctuosa. Next base: position 8,036,916 of record OX578233.1, on the reverse strand, counting down.
ATCTCTAGAATTTACATTACCAGAAAAGTCCAGTGTCCATGATCGACCCATCGCAGCTGCTCCGGCCGGAGCCAAGCTTCAACGACAAGCCGATTGATGCATTCCGTGACTACACGATTGATGACACGGATCCTATCAAGGAGCGCGTGCGCAGGACTTACTACACAATGCACACCAATGTTACCGTGGATCTTGTAAAACGTAAGTCTTTAAGATCCATGTTCGGGATGTTTGCAACTAACAACAACTTAATTTTCTCTACTACTTGTAAACTATACTTTCTAAAATCCCTCAGAAAAACGTGAGAACTGGCTCAAATTCAACCACTTCAAGGCTACGATCAAGGATACTCTAATTAAGTTGAACGACCTTGTTGATGAGTCGGACCCTGACACGGACCTCCCGAACATCGTGCACGCCTTCCAGACAGCTGAGAGGATCCGCCAAGACCATCCTAAAGATGACTGGTTCCATCTGACTGGATTGATTCATGATTTGGGCAAGGTAATGTGAGACCGCACTATAGGTTTAGATCGTTGAATACAGATTTCATCTTTAGGGTCCCTACCTATATTCAAGAAAAGATACATCCTTTATACGTTGTATATTAATGTAATGTTGATATTATAAAAATTTCGAAACTACTTTAAGCTTACCAGAAAATTATTCAATAGCTAATTGACTATGGATACCACATATAAGATAGATAGGTAAGCAATTAGTATGACGTGAAGTATGAAATTAAATGTTCCATTTTATTTCTTTATACATTATTTACTAAAGGTGCATGTTAAAGATAACACTTATTATCTTAATGCATATTGTTTATACAAATTATCCATGCCACATAATAAAGGAAATTAGAGTGTCTGTCCTTCCGATTTATCACTGTAAAAACAATTATTTTATTCTTCGTCAATTTGTCCGGCCTCTTATTCTCTGTATTTATTAGATGCCCTGTTTTCCCCTACCTAATTTGACCCTTTAATATTTAATCAATCAATTATGCCCAAATGAATATTGTGTACAAAACTGAGGCGGAAAACTAGTGTTAAAATAATCAGTCTACTTGATAACCTCCTAAAATTGATGAACTTTAATTTCATTTCTGAATCATGAAACTGATAGTGATGTTTGTACACTTGTCATTATAAGGTACCTATTATTATGTTGTTGTATGTCATCATTAGTATTTTAATAACCCCCACTAGGAGAGGCTCATGTTTAGACTTTAGGGTGAATTCCATAAATAATAAATATAACATATATTCAAAACCCACGCTACATTCATAAAATTTATGAAAAACTATCCAGTGCCGAATCAAGGCATGGCTGATTGGGCATGACAAATACTTACAATAGATAACAAAACGTAGTAGCAAGTAATTTACATTAAGGTTTCGTTTGATTTCTAAAAATACTAGCGACCCGCCCCGGCTTCGCACGTGTAGCAGTACCCCGAGTGTAAATAAAATTCGTTAGTAAACGCTTACTATCACGTTGGCGTTTACGAAATTTCTCTATAAGAATTGGCGCAGCGCCTCTCGCGGAATACTCATAGAACTAATTTTCTCCATACAAATTTTTATTAAACGCAAACGTCATAGTAAGCGCTTATTTACGTCAATTATTTACAGTCAAGGTAGTACAGAGCATTATACACTTTTTTTTTTATAAGCACATAGGTAACTCTATTGGTATACGCGGCGCACGCCAGTAAAGCTCCCAGATGCCATGATTCATCATCATCATATTTCAACTTACCTAAACATTCCTCATAAATATCTCCGTCCATAGTTTTTGAGTTTACCGCATACAGACAGACAGACAAAAAGACAGACAGACAGGTGACGAGAGGACTTTGTTTTATAATATGAAGTGATATGTAGTGATATCCATTTTTTTTGTTTTACTTTTTACATAGCATAAAACCCATCTTTTTATATCGATGACTAGTATCACATATCAACTCTTGATCACCAGGTGATGGCATTCTATGACGAGCCGCAATGGTGCGTGGTGGGTGACACCTTCCCGGTGGGCTGCAAGTGGGCTGACTCCATAGTGTATGGATCTGAAAGCTTCAAAGACAACCCTGACACTTACAACCCTAAGTATAAGTAAGTTTTTGATTTTATGAAAACTTGTTTAGCCTGTAGAAATTCAGAAATTCGACCTTTTTTTCTGCTCCTCTTTGGTTCAGTGCCTGCCAAGGGATATTTCGATGTAGAAATCTATGGAAGGCAGGCATACGAGTACTGCAAAGTACCCTCTCGATGTTTTCATTAATTACAGTAGGAAACGTTCTGAAGGCTGACGAGCAGGCAGGTGGTCCACCTGATGATAAGTGGCTACCGCCAATAGCAATACCAAAGGGATTGTCAATGTGTTGCCGACCTTTATAAAGCCTTTATAAAGTCTCTCAAGTGCAACTGTCGGAACACAGTTAGCCAGCTACTAAGAACCCTACCATCATGCTGTGGTTCCTTCACCGAAAGTTCCACACTCCACTTTCGCCGCGGCATCTGGATGACCGTTTATAGTCATCATTGTAATAAAACGGTGTCACAGAAGAGCCTATAGGTATATCTACTGTCACGGTGTCCCATCATAATATTTACCCTCAGCACGAAATATGGCATGTACGAGCCTCACTGTGGGCTGGATAACCTGCTGATGTCGTGGGGCCACGACGAGTATCTCTACCAGTTCCTCAAGCACAATAAGTCTAAGCTGCCGGAGAAGGGGCTTTATATGATCAGGTGAGTACATTGTAGATTTGGTGTGTCTGTACATTTTAAATATAAAAAAAGCAATAAAACCCATTTCTAACATTTTTTGGTATTTTCATTCTGTTTGTTTGTACAAACATCACGTTGAATGCGGTGGCGAAAACGCAAAATGCAGAGACTATTATTATTTGTTTTCGTCTTTGTCAGATTTTCATGGGGTTTTCACAAGTTTTTGAGCTATGGATTGTCGTTGACTATAATCTCACCATCATATGTGGTGATAAGGAATAATGCATAAATACTAATAACATGAAACATTGGCAGTAACTAATCTTCTAATAAATGTAACTTATTCAGCCTATTTCGATTTAAATGATCTAAAACAATCACGATAAACCAACTGTCTAAAGTGTGTGCTTTCCATGGGCGTACGCACGGTGGGGCAGAGTGGGGCACTTACCCCACCCTGGCTGACTCACGTAGACCTCTTGTAGTCAATACTCAATTAATTTGTTTATTTTTTTGGTACCTACTCTAGATTTTTATTTTTTGCCCCACCCTAAATCCAAACCTGGCTACGTTCATGGTGCTTTCTCCAGCATATAACGATAATATTATAATCTAATTTGCCCACAGATATCACTCATTCTACCCGTGGCACGCGGGCGGTGACTACCGACACCTGACCAACGACAAAGATGAAGAGATACTACAATGGGTGCTTGAGTTCAAGTGAGTTTATATTGAAGACTGATGTTGTATTTTCCAGAAGATTACATGTTTTCAAATAGAAGTCGGTATTTTTTTGGTGCTTTTTACAAAATTGGATTGGCCACTGTACGTAAATTATTATTAGATACTCTTACTCTTGGTAATACCGTTAGAAATAAACTTCATGCCGTATGCTAAGCTTTATTTTCCTGGAGCAATATTGCTAATGTCAATTTTACTGAATTTATAAACACAGATCATACAGTTTTTATGCAATTCCAAATCAAATTAAATTGTATATGTGACTATTTGTACTGACTATTTTATATTAAATCTGCCGAAAATACGAAATATTAATTGCATTTGCATATTGCTTGAGCGGCCTTTTAGGGTGTCTCATCTTTTAATGGGAAATCTATCACGCCTCATCTATTTGACGGGCCGGTTGGCGTGGTTCGATTCCCACTCAGGACAAACATTTGTTAAATGGTATGTTAAAACCATTTTAATCGACTACAATAACAAAAAATGATCGGTAGTTCTGAATTTGTCACTAATATTTTTTTGTTTGTCACAGTAAATACGACCTGTACACAAAAAGCGAGAAATTGCCCGACATCGAAACTCTCTGGCCTTACTATGAGGGTCTCATCAAGAAGTACATTCCCGGGGTCTTGGAGTGGTGAACACGTACCCGACTGATATAAGTTTAATAAGTAGGTACCTATAGTCTTACTTTTTTTGTACATAGCAAAAGATATATTTTAATGTAAACTAAAATTATTACGTAGTATAATTTATATAAAACTATTTATCCTTACCTATGTATAGTTATTTATTATGTTGTTAAATAAAAACCTTATACAAATCTCAATACTTTATTTGATTACTAGCTTACCGCCCCGCGGTTTCACCCGCGAACCCCTATTTTACCCCCTTAGGGGTGAAGTTTTCAAAAATCCTTTCTTAGCCTACATCATAATAGCTATCTGTATGCCAAATTTTAGCCCGATCCGTCCAGTGGTTTGATCTGTGCGTTGATAGATCAGTCAGTTAGTCACCTTTTCCTTTTATATACAGGGGGATTTTGTTATCACTGGCAATACTTGCAGGGGTGGAAGTACTCATCAATGTGAACAACTTTTATTATAGGGCTAACTCTGATATCGCGTAAAATAATACGGTTGCTTCATACATTTTGGTCGAGTAGGTATTGAACTTTTGTATAGAACAGCTGATAGTTTTTTCATGATTTCACAGTTAGTCCCATAATAAAAGTTGTTCATTTTGATGAGTACTTCCACCCTTGCAAGTATTGCCAGTGATAACAAAATCACCCAGTATACAGATACAGAAGAAGATTACTACCTATATATACTTTACTTGTACTACTATACTACAGTACCCCGAGTGTAAACAATTGACGTTAGAAAACGCTTACTATCACGTTAGCGTTTACGACATTTTTCTATAGGAATCGCCACAGCGCCTCTCGCGGAATACTCATGGAACTAATTTCTTCCATACAAATTTTTAGTAAACGCAAACGTGATAGTAAGCGTTTATTTACGTAAATTACTTACACTCAGGGTACTGATAGTACTACTTAGTACTATTCCGACATTGGCACTTGAGATCCAGTTGCCTTCTTGGGTTTATAAAGGTCGGCAACACATTAGCAATCCCACGGGTATTGCTAATGTCCGTATGCGACAGTAGCCCGTTATCATTAAGTGGACCGCCTGCCTTCTAACATAAAAAATAATATAGAAATCGTAGAAGAAGATTCGTAGAATAGAGTAATCCGAAAGATTCAAAAGCCATAGCCTATAGAAAACCGATAGGCAAGCGACACGGTGTGCAACATTTCAAGATTCTAGACCCAGCGGTTAGAGCTGTGCTGTCAGTTACTCTGTGTCTCCTGTTATCTTATAATATATATAAATCTCCTGTCACGATGTTTGTCCGCGATGGATTCCTAAACTACTTAACCGATTTTAAATTAAATTGGCACACCGTGAGCAGTCTGGTCCAACTTGAGAGATAGGATAAACGGCTGGACCGATTTGGATGAAATTTTGTGTATGAGTTGGACAGGACAACGTCTGTTACAGCTAGTATAATATAGATATCATATGGCCACGTGTGAAGAATATGCCAGGATATATAATATAAAAACATTCGTAGGTGTGGTCCAATTATTATATTGGTATCACGTGCCAGCGGATAAACGGAGTTGATCTATTACTTCATTGACAATGACCATTGTTGTTGATAAAAATAGCATCATTCGATTGACATTCGTCTGATACTCGTGCAATATGTTCATCCTTGAAGAGATGTCCTCATTCTGAGCTAGGAGCTAGGGTTATAGTTCAGGTAGATTCTTGGATGGAAAAGAAAATTGCCGTGGATAGTTCTATGCGGGCATTAATTTTCGAAAAAATAGATGGAGTCAAGTGTCAAAAACATCGTGGTATTAAACTAATACTATTATTAAATAAAGGACGAAAATCTAAATAATATTAGGTACCTATAGTAAGAAATTGTAGCCACAAATTTAGTTTTTATACCAAGATTTTCGGAAATCGTAGCGTTTACTCTACTTTATCCTTAACTAAATTATGTCCCGGTATTTCTAGTATACCTAAAGTTTTACAATAAGTGCCAAATTCTGCTACTGTAGATTTCAGTTATTGCACATTTCCTGAGATAATTATTACTTAACATTTCTATCAAGGTTGTTTGTGGAAGGCAAACTATAAGCATATTATTTTTTATTTACTACTTTGTAAAAATAGTCTATTACTACTATACTATATATTTCCTTTATTAGTATTATAATTTTAGGGTGACATAATCGTCTATACGATTAAGCCCTTTAATAAAGTATTATAATTTTGTCATATTGTTTTATAAACATCAATGGATAACAGTTAAGATAGTAAAATATACTACGACGCACTATACTCGTTAACGTCATTCCTGTCAATTATTTATTTGATCTACGAGAATTAAAAAAATAGTTTTATCTAGTAGTCCTATTTTTTTTTCAATACTTTAAGGTTTACTAAGATTTATCAAATATAGGTACGCTACGTTTAAAAAAATACGTTTTTGTTTTACAATCCTAGCATTAGCGCTAAAATTAAAAAGAGACCTTTTTTTAAATTTTGAGGGATTTAAAAAAAATAAGGTTCTATACTAGACGCGATATTGCTTCTAAAGTAATTCTTATCCATCACACATCATCCCTGATGACAAAGAATTATGCCTGCATTCGCTTCAGACAGTAAGAATCAGTTAGAACCTAGATCTTGAACTAAGCGGATTCTTTTTCTAATACTAAGCCGACTTCTATTTTTTTTTACCAAATTGAAAGTGTAGATAAGCGATATACATATCCAAAATTAGTGTATTAGATTTATCATTCATTACATCGTAAAAATTCTGCGCTATCACAGGGAACATCAACACTTCGACATTATTAAAAATTTATTTTTCGCCAAGTTATTATTACTATTACGTCTTTTGTTAGATAAACTCTGACTGGATTGGTGTTTGACCCCCTTATCAGTTATCAATTAGCATTTAAGATCTGACAGTGAACCGAGGTCCTCAGTCTTTTGCGTTGAAGTGGTTGTACGTGGACGAAACTATGAAGCCAAAACCAGTGAGTGACTTGTGGAATATCTAAATGAGACTTGGCTATAGTTAAAAGACTTTACAGTAGATTTTGGACATAATATAGTCATTTATAATTATGTCCTGTACCTTTAAATTTTAATATATAATTTAATTTAAAATATATAATTAATGCAATTTATTAGTCGCTGGCGATACTTGCAGGGGTGGAGGTACTCATCGATATGAACAACTTTTAATATGGGATCAACTGTGAAATCACGAAAAAAAACCAGCAGTTCCATACGAAAGTTCAATACCTATTCGACTAAATTGCATGAAGCAACTGTTTCATTTTACGAGATATCAGAGTTGTTCATATTGATGACTACTTCCTTCCACCCCTGCAGGTATTGCCAGTGACTAAAAATATTATAAAGACCTAAAAGAGCATCTTCTAGGAGTGTCATGATCCTGGGAGCAATGGCAATGAGGCATTATGCATTATGCTGTAGCCACATTTTACTACGGCTAACTCTATTCCTTCTATTCCTTTCTCAATCAGTATCACAGAGATATAGCCATAGCTAAGCTCAACTGGAGATGTAGTCCTGTCAAGAAAATGGTAGACCATTTAGTTATGAGATTTTTATTTGAATCTATCCCCTGGTAGCTTGCATGAAAGACTGCAGTAGGGTCATCTGCTGTTAGAATTAATAAGTTGACTCGCGATTCATTATTAAAGTATCTTCTTTGAACTACATTTCATCATGCGGTATCTCCCACGAACTTCTATTTTACCGCTTCATAGGTTGGTTTTTGAAAAATAATTTCTTGGTACACCCCTACGTTACGAACGAGTTTAGGCTCCGTGTTGCTTATCGCCTCTCAGACAGTCAATAGGACTTCTCCTTTTATTTAAATACATAATAGCCTGTTGTTTTTAATATCCAGATAAATTATCGTAAAATGTGACTAATATTCGTTCAGGATTCCCCCATCTCCATGATGGATCCGTCCCTCCTGCTGAGGCCGGAGGCGGTGTACAAGGACAAGCCGGTGGAGGCCTTCAGAGACTATACTGTCGACGACACGGACCCTATGAGGGAGCGCGTGCGCAGGACTTACTACGAGATGCACTCTAACATGACTGTGGATTTCGTTCGAAGTGAGTTTAGTTAGATTTTACCAATGGAGTGCTCATAATTATTAGCGTAGATATATGTAAATAAATAGATTAGAGATGGTAGGGCTGGTTGGCGGCCGGTCTACCCGAGTCTGGCCGGTTGGCGGTTGATCACGCTGTAGGTTGTGGGTTCGTTTCCCACCCAGGATAGACAACTAAGCACAAGCACATTTCTGTTTGTCTTAAGCCTGAGTGTCTACACACAATATGTTAGTGGCGCCTCTAGTGGTGAAACATTGGCAGATTAATCTCATTGTGAAATTTTTATGTCATTAGGCAAAATGGACAAATGGCTCAAGTTCAATCACTTCAAGGCTACGATCAAGGATGCTCTCATCAAGTTGAACGACCTCGTCGATGAGTCAGACCCTGACACGGACCTGCCGAACATAGTGCACGCCTTCCAGACAGCTGAGAGGATCCGCGAAGATCATCCTGACAAACCCTGGTTCCACTTGATTGGACTTATTCATGATCTTGGAAAGGTGAGTTGGGAAAGCAAAGTTGAAATGAGTTGTATGCAGTAAGACTGCTACTCCGCTGTTGCCATGGATTTTATGCGTGCCTTTTTGGTCGGTACAATCCAACGCAAAAATATTCGTGTTTGTCGTGCATTTTTCTAAGTCTAAGTAATAATTGTCTTTTAAATAGGATTCAAAATAGTATGCAGTAGTACCTAATATGGTGGGGAATTAGGGGATTTTTTCAAATTGGATCAGTAGTTTCGGTGCTTACCACCTACATCCAAACCAAATCTATACTAATATTATAAAGCTGAAGAGTTTGTATGTTTTAACGCGCTAATCTCAGGTACTACTGGTTCGATTTGAAAAATTATTTCAGTTTTCTTGGATAGCCCATTAATCGAGGAAGGCTATAGGCTACTTTTTATCCCGAGAAAACACAAGATCCCTCGGGAACGCGGGTGAAACCGCGCGGAAAAGCTATTTATAATATTAGTGTAACTCAGGTTTCACCTAAAATTTAATTTGAACAGGTGATGGCATTTTATGAGGAGCCACAGTGGTGCGTGGTTGGGGACACCTTCCCAGTGGGCTGCAAGTGGGGCCCGTCCATCGTGTACGGAGACGACAGCTTCAAGACCAACCCTGACACTTACAACCCTAAATACAAGTTAGTTTACCTGCTTTCCTGACTCAAAAATAAGTGATGATGAGGCCGAAGGTGGTGAGCACACAATGCTTTGAAAGAACTATTTCTTAAGTGCAGCTGCTAGAACACAGCGATAGGTGCTTGGCGACAGATCTTTCAATATGAGGAAGGTAGCCTGCCAGGTGGGTACCTCACTGTAATTAGGCCATAGGGCACTAATGAAGTTCGAATTTTCTGAAGTTACCAAAAAGCGTTATATTAATGATGAATACCATGTTCTAAACGTGTCTTAAACTAGCAATATTAGTATATTAGTATCTGGGCGACCGAGCTATGCTCAGTTATTTTTTATTTATTTTTCAAATCGCGTCTCTTAATTTTAGAAAAGACGCCTAAGTATGTAGATATACCTAATCTAAATACAAAATTTGATCCAAATCGTTAGATAATTGCACGTTTAAAGTTATAAGATATTTTCCTTCGTTGCAGTACTGATAATGGCATATACGAACCAAACTGTGGTCTGGAGAACCTGATGATGTCATGGGGACACGACGAGTACCTCTACAGGGTGCTGCTTCACAACAAGGGCAAGTTCCCTCTGGAAGGACTTTACATGATCAGGTAACCTATGCTTCTTTTCAGGGTTATGTCTTGAGAATTGCTCAGTTTATGTTTTGGGTAAACGAATTTGATTAATTGGGATGTATGGCAATGGCTAAACTATGAAAACAAAGAGATGGTTTAAGGAGTTACGAACTCCATTATTGATGTATAGGAAACGAACCTGTTGAGCTCAGATAATCTGCATGTATAGGGTAAAATGGGGTAATGGGAGTCACTTAAGCGAAAATGCAAATAAAAAATTATTACAAAATAAAATCTTTATTGCAACCGCCTCATAACAAAATCTACTTAATTAGCTATAATTTGAGATCTATAGTAATCACTTTGGTAATCAACTTTGGAAAATAAAGAAGTTGGAAAAAAAAATAGATTTGACTCTCATTGCACCTAGGCGAGGGCAATTAGAGTCAAAGAAATTCTAGCATAAATCGCAAACATAACTTTTGGCAGAATTGACTTTTGGTAGTTCTCACACTTACTTTCGGCATCTAAACAAAAATAAAAACAGTATAAATTATTTAAGTAATTTAATCTAGCTACATGCATTATTTACTTGTTGAAACCTGCCTGACTCTCACTACCAACAACAACAATTATTGAAAAATACACATTAGTTAGACACGTGATTTAGGTTTCTCATCATACTTTTGAATGTCCGGCTAAACGTGTATAAAAATTACAAGCAAATAGATCAACAAATGTGCCACTACCGTTTATTTTGAGTGGTTGAAAAATTACATCGACGCGGCGCAAAAACAAAACACTTCTCTAATTTCCGCTGTGGCAGCCATACTGGCGCGAGCGAATTACACCGACAGCAAGGGGTCAAGAGCGTGATGGGGCGACCGTATACTCGTCACTAGTGTTTGCCGTTTTGTAGATATGTGGGTGATTCCCATTGCCCGCTGACTCCCATTGCCCGGTCTTCCCCTAAAGGACAAACTGACAGACAGGTTCCTCATATAACATAGGCAGGGATTTTAAATATTCAGCCCCTAAGGGGGTAAAAAAAGGAATCTCGGGGTGGATAACTAGTTTAGTTAACGATTGCCATTTTTATTTCTTAACATTTTATATAAGATAGGTTCTTTATATTTTATTAGGTCAATTTGCGTAGTCGATAGATCCCCCCTAGCGTCTCCTACTCACATCGTGATAATAGACAAATAATGTTCTACTTACACAGATACCACTCATTCTACCCGTGGCACGCGGGCGGCGACTACCAGCACCTCCTTAAAGAAAGTGACGAGAAAATCAAGGAAGCAGTTCTGGAGTTCAAGTGAGCATACAATCTTAAATATCACCTACAGTCAACAATGAAAGTAGCTGAACAGATCCAATTTTACTAAACACATTTACACTATAACTATTAAAAAAAAATGGAATCTGTATTATAAGGTCCTAATAAATGAAGTACGGTCCTTTTGAGGGATGATAATAAAAATATTCGGTCGTAATTTTAATGAAAAAAAATACCTGAAATTGTACTTCATACTATTACATACTTTATCAATTATAATAATGTTTATTTTTTCAGTAAATACGACCTTTACACGAAGAGTGCCGGTGTTCCTGATATCGAAGCTCTGTGGCCTTACTACGAGTCACTCATTGACAGATACCTCCCTGGAGAAATCGAATTTTAAATGTAGCGCTATGTAAAATAAAAAAATATGGATTTATTTATGGATAGGATAAGGTATGTAATTAAATAAAAAATCTTATATTATATAAATATTAACGTAAAATATAAATAATATTGTTATTATAGATTGGCCAATTTATTTGTTGTAATTTTTTGGGTTGTAGAATAATGTAAATAAATAAAATCACACCTGATTAGTTAATTTATTTGAGTACCTATTTAATTTTCCGGCATGTTTTTATTTAAATAAATCGCTAGTATAAAATAAAGTCGCTATCTACCTGTCTGTTTCTCCGCTTACTTCTAAACCACGCAACGGATTTTAGCAACTTATAATTGGAAAGAGCGCAGATGTAGGTACTTAGGTAAGACACAAATAAAAACAATTAATTTATAATAATTCAGGAACTTTATTTAAGCTATATTTACAAAAATACAAACATCTCAAAATAGACAATAATAATCATAATTATATTATAGCCTGACTAACAACCAAAGTTAGAAATAACACAACATGTCACTACATTTATAAAGTAAGTAAAGCCCGACCAGTAAAATAAAACACCTCGCCATATTGCGGAATTTCACGGAACTTATAAGTGTACTGATTTTACTATGAGCTGTCAAAATATTTTCAAGTGGCGCCCTCACGCAGGTTTAATTACTTTTCTGGTCAGTCTTTAGGTACATACCGTCCCAAATCATATTATACAAAAAGTAAACAAACCGTATACTCATACAAATTGTTAAATAAATTGATCATCATTTGTTAAAAATGTCACTCAAATCTGCCTTATTTGAGTGACAAGTTTCACATACTAAACATGCAAGCAACAAATATCCACTGCTATTTTACTTTATGTTTTAAATACGTTTTGTAATGTACTGTATTGTGACGTGTGAATAAATATGATGCATGCATTTTCAGAGTGATTTAATGTCAAAGAAGTTTGATTACTGTATGAGCAATCTAGACCCATGGTTTTTATATAATTTATTTTATTATAGGCATCTTGCCAAATTTTTGTTGGGTAGCTTTTATAAGGCGCACAAGACACCAAGACCATATTGTGCAATGTAGTTATTGTTGTAGGTATGTTACAAACATATTTTTAGGGGTGTCAAATGCCTTGTATGCGTCGCGCATTATAGTTTGTGTCTTTGGTGCGAAGAGCGTGTAAACGGTATAAATTGAACTCAAACAAAAGTTAACTTTAAACAGCTGCACAAAAGATCTAATTTGACAATTACTAAATACTTTAAATCATAAAATTTTAACGTTTTCAAATCATAAAATACATGAATAAATTGAAAAAAAAGTAAAGAATAATTATAAGCGTTATATGCGCACGGCCAGTACAGTAAAATTACTTTTTCGAATAAAATATATATTTTGCGAGGTTTTAATGAAACTGTAGAAAATAGTTAGGTAAGTTATATAATAGTAATGGACATTATATTTGGCATTATGGTTAAATATAGCTTAATATTTATGAATACATATGGGATTATTAAATGGAGTTTATTTTTTAATATAATCAATTCCGAGTTATGTTGTCGTACTTAATTAATACTACAATATAATAGACAAACGTTATTACTTATATACGGCTTAGATTAGAATGCAAACCTTTTATATTTAAACGGAAAGAAGCTAACACTTATTCGGTGATAGACGTGGACTTAAATTAGTATCACTCAATTTATTTAGTCACTGAGATAATAAACTAAGCACGAACCATTTTTAAAGTTTAATATACTCTACAAAATTATGAATATACCCCCTTATTCAGACATGCTCGGTTACAGTCCCGATTCGGTAGACAAGCCAATTGAGTACTCTACTGAATAGGACGGCTTCTATTTTCTCATTTCAGACTTCCATATGGAATGAGGCAGTCCATCGGTACACGATCGCGGCAAATTAATTTTGCGACTAACACAGTATCAGCCAATCGGAATTGCAAACGAATGAATCTGAATAAGGGAGAATATGAGGTCAGAGTGGGGAGCGTTTTGCGAGGCTTACGGCGTGTATGTCTGTTTGTATGTTAAGCTTACATATAAGCACGGCAAAGTTAAATGGTATGCCTGCAGCTATGTGTATCACAAAACGCAATTTCACTCAGTTCGCACACAACAAGTGTAAAGTTTGCAATATTAGCTCGCTTTTAGATTGACAATTCACAAAAATGGTCAAGTACCTACCTGAGATTGTTAATATCAATAAAAAAATATGGAATTCGTCCAGATTGCTATAAATGTATAGTGAATAGTAATTAGACGAATTTCCCATTTAAATCTTTCATTACTTCTGTCTGTGTTACCGTTAACGTGAAATGTCAGTCTTAAAGGTTGAATAATTAGTTATTTTAATAATCAAACTATACATTATATTTATACTGCTTTTTATTCATATCGTGCATGCAAATTCAAGGCCGTTATCTTCACATTCTTAAGGCATTTTTGTTTTTCTTATCATAATAACGATATTTTTTATCTTAAATAGTGTTCAAATTGTAAGTGCGTGGGATTTTTTTAAAGAAAAAAATAATTTATTTTTCTATCATTATATTACTATTAAATATTAACATCTGTCAGCTAATTAAGATAAAAAAGAATCGTAATACAGATAACCCTTCTTACTATCAATCAGTCTTCAAAAACGTTATATTACGCATCTCATCTAAGGACGAATGAAGGCAATATTGTCTTTTCTTTACTAAATACAGCGGCTACGTATCGAAAAATATCACTAGCGTTTTAATAGCTACTTTTTTAAGGAATGTAAGTCATACAACCTATAGTGCATGAATCCGTACCATTTAGACTCTTATTTAGAGCTCATCACATCTTTAATACGTGATAATATTATCCTCTACATTGTCGGTGGTCACTTGCGTATTATTTTCACATACAGTGGATACGCGTGCCAGTATTTTTAAAAAATCACTACGCAAATTGATGTTATATATAGCATTGTGAAATTAAAATTAATAATATAATTCATATATCCTTTTGAGTTCTAATCAGTTGCGTATTATCTTCGAAATTATTAAACAGCTCTTATACATTAATGAGATTGCAATTTTTAAAAAATTATATAAATCAGGAATACATTATAATTCTGAACGACTAAAGACATGTGCATTGATTGTTTTTTTTTTCAAATTATCAACAAATCCGTTATTGTACATACTTACCAATATATTCTATGTTTCGAAATGTTTGTAAATGCTTGTCACGTAGGCCATTACTTGCTGCCAGTCCGGACGCTCCTGTTGGATCATGTCTTGAATATTCTGAAGAAAATATTTTGTGTATAAACTTAAGTATCTATTTAGAAGAAGAGTCTATTTGGAATCAGATGGCTATGTGTGAGAAATGTCCCAGGATATTTGTTTGTTTGTTTATTGTGAGATATTTTTGTTTACCTCTGCTACTCATCCTTAATTCTTTCTATCCTGCGACATCGATTGTCTCATTCATAGTATACCAGCCTCTTATATTTAATTACGATATGTCTCAAGAAATCTTTTGTATGAAACAAAGCGCAAAATATATAAAAAAAAGTGCTCACCAGTGTAGTAGGTATACCAACAGACTCCGCAGCCGCAAAAGCCACTGAGAAGTTGGTTCTCTTGTCGTGTGGTGACAGGGTCGCGTAAGGTATTCTACACTCGCCTAGATACGAATGAAGGAGCGCGCATAGTGCCATCCCGTCATTCCATGAAGAACTTTAAGACAAATAAATTTTATATTTAAGTTTCTAAGGCGATGATAGCTCAGTGGTAGTGACGTCGGACGCCGCGGCGAAGGTCGTGGGTTCGAATCCTTCAATGAGCTTGAGCTTTCGGTGAAGGAAAACATCGTGAAGAAACCATAGCACGGTGGTAGGGTACTTTGTAGTACCCGCCTGGCTGGCTACCACCCTCAACTTGAAAATCTGTCGCCAAACACCTATTGGTGTGTTCCGGCAGCTGCACTTGAGAGCCAGATCCTTCTAGGCTTTGTGTGCTTACCACCTTCGGCCACATCATCACCTACCATAGTGAGATTGTGGTCAAACACAAGCCTATACAAAGTAAAAAAAAAAAAATGTAGTCATTTTATTACAATTATTAATACCACATTTCCCCTTTTTAACTTTTTCCCAAAAATATATGTATCATGTTTTGGACTTTGTGTTATTTATTTACCATCTCAGCCATATGATAAAATTATGCAAAAGAAAACTCCATTATAAGTTTAATATTTCAAAATAACAACATCCTACTAATATTATGAGTGTATGTTTGTCACTCAATCAAACGGTATTGTGAATTTGGACGAGGTACAAAGAAAGAAAGATACCTTGGAGTAAAATATAAAACACTTTTAAATTTACTGGAAAACGGGATACCTTGGGAACACAGCAGAATTAAAAAATATCAATTACCTAAAGTTGGTAATATCAATGTTGTTGTAGCCAAATGTCTTCTGTTGACACCATTTCAGTAAAGCGTTGCGTTTTGAACCGCCATTCTTCACCTGCAGTGCATTTAGTGGATCTTTCCTTTCACCTGTTTAAAATTTAAAAAAAAGTATTATAAAAACTAAGGTTAGTGGTAGTGCCATATCAAAGTACATTTTTATTTATTTATACAATTAATTATTGTATAGGTATTGCTAAGCTAATCATTAGTTTTATTAAAACATTTTTATAACATTTACATGCACACACAAAAGCTTAAGTTTTACTTTTAAAGAAGGTATCTAAAAACACAAACAATATACCTATATTTCTACGTGTGTAATACTATATTTATTACATACTTATTACGTAATAGTCGAATAATATTTTTCAAAATCTCAAACGGAATATAAACACCGACTTATGTTACCGATTGTACTAAATCAGCAACACAAGTAGCTGAACCAATACTTTACAAGCACTAAAACTATCCATTATATGTAAAAATGTATGTAGGATTTTTACATATTTACTTTATCTCACCAAATTATGGATAGTTATATAGGTTACTTCCAAATTTAGATCTGTTCAGCTACTTATGTTGCCAACTGTACCTAGTTCGAATGAAAACTATAATAAGTTATTTCCATTCGTCCCTCTACCTACCTATCTACGCTCGTCTAAATAAACTGATATCCACCCCCAAGACTTACATATATCTCCATAGCTGTTCCGCCTGACGAATGACTCGATTGCTTTCTGCTGCAGCGTCGCCAGCGCGCGCTGCTCGTCCGGAATGTTGGCGGTGGCCGGCGTGGACTCTGTCCCGCGCGGGTTAGACACGTTACGCAAGCAATGTTGTGGGGGACCGGGGTTTTGTGCCAGGGTTGTTGGGGTTGACAACATTTTCAGGGATCGGATAAATGTTTTTTTGATAACGCAATGTAGGTAAATGGATTCAAATGTATTTTTTGATTACGAAATGGATTGATTGAAGAGCTTATCACCAGTATTTATTAGAAAATGTTTATTGCTAGTTTTCGTTGTGAGTTATCTTAGTAAACTTTCACTGCCGAATGTGATTTTCTACTAGCAAATTCTAACAAAGTTGTTAAACGTTACCAAAAATGCCAATACTATTGTAAGTACAATTCTACATTAATTAAATTAAAAGCTGGCACAAAACTACCGGTCTAGGAAATGTGTGCAAAATATTTTCAATACAGGTATTTGGATCTATACAGTTGAATGAAAATATTTTTTAAAGAGATAAAACGATGCAACGTGTGACCATCTCCAGTTTATATAAGAATGTATTATTCTATAAATTAAGAAACCGCTACCATTAGAAAAATAATTTCACATTCTTAAAGCAACGTCTAGGTCTATTATCGATATAATTTTTTTATGAAATGATAAAAAAAAAACAATAAGAGTCAAATATCTTGAAAGCTACTGATTTCAATAATCAGTAAAACATATATTCATGCTAGTATTCATCACCGTTCTCTTTTATTTAAATAAATAAACACAATCACTTTGAAAGTTTTCGTTTGAATATGATAAGAAGAATAAATAACGTTAATGACACACAATTCTGCAAAAAAGTAATAACAATGCTTGAGGGTTAAGGAAAGAAACAATATTGCACACATGCACGCATGTAATTGAAAATAAATTAGTTACGACGCACACAAACACAAAATAAGTTAGATTTAACATAGGCAAGTGGTTGGCTCAAGCGCCTTTCTCATGCCGCCATGCTGTAAGAAAAAAATAAAAAGCAAAAACTTACATGCAATTTTTGTAATAATCTGATAAATTTATACAATTTTGGAAATTGGTGGTCTTGCCGATTTAACGCACAATTTGTAATAACTCATATAAAATTGTAGAAAGATATATACATTTACATAGTTATTTCAACATGTACTTAATAATTTTATGTAACAATACATAATTAGGTTAATAAATAGGTAAGATAAATATGTTGACAACTTGATTTTACAAAATGGACATGCATTCACTTTATACGATTGAATGTACGATGGAAATGGCAACGTTTACTCATCAATATAGAATAATAAGCATCAATTCATCTATTAATTCTATAATAGGCATTATTCAGGCATTATTTTTATTATATACGAGTACCTATTATATATTGGTATAGTACGGATTTTTCCTTTAAGTCAACCGCTTAACTGAGTTTGTTTATGCTGTAGGTTTTTAAAAAAATATGCTGTTGTAGAATTTAAAAAGAATCTTCGGTATTTATGCCCGGCCAACTTATTTATTGATTTACGAATCTCCCAGTTAAGAAACCCACTCAGTAAAACGGTGTACAGTTATTAAGCTACCGTCAACTTACCGGTCGCTATAGGTGAGGCTCTCGAAGATCTAGACGAAGGAGGTTTGGCGGCAAAGTTGTTATTCCCTATCCCGTTGGTGGACGGAGTAGTTGGCTCTGTCATACCATTCTTTATGTTGGTGCTTGTTGTTGTTACTGTCACTGTTGTTTGAACCTAGAGAAAATTACTTGTTTTAAAATTGAACCTTATTGCAATTGGTTACAGCACTATTTAATACTCGTCGGATTTTGTAAACTAGGTACATTAGACACCAGAGGTAGTATCGCTTCTTGCAGACTCTGCAAAAATGTCTCCACACCCTGAAGAACCCCATACTGTGCCTGCTGCTTCACTTCGTTGAATAGAACTAAAAAGTCCCCCCCCCCCACCATTCATAATAGCAGGCGATTCAAATAGTGGGTACTACAAGATCAAGCTCGACGCTTTCGTTTGGAAAGCAGTTTCTTAGATATACCTACCTGAGGCCACTCTCCAACTGGTGTGGTAGCAGGTGATTGTTTAGCTGCCTTCGCTGCATTCTCTATACTCTCAATCAAAGACTTCACTGATAACCTAGAATCTTGACGGCTTACCCCTGTAATCAGATTTAAGGTTGCTTAGATCCGGCGAGGGTTTAAGGCCGGGAATATAAGTCAGATTTTTTCATCCGATAGTCTAATCCGACTATCGGAAGGCGTTGGAGCCATTACTTTGTTTAAACATACAATACACGTCCGATCCGATAGTCGGGCGATGTGTATATCGGATGAAAAAATCTGACGTAGGTCTATTCCCGGCCTAAATTGAACAGCTTTGTCTTTACGACCCAGATGTTTCCATGTTTATTTTCGAATGAAATAATGATCTCAAGCAAATGCGCTAGAGCAGGATCAAGATAAGTTCTTTTTGGTAGTGTATATCACTTTATCGCGTTGAAAAGTTCTATTTTACCATATAAATGAAGTCAAATGTTAACTAAACATAGCCGTACTTTAGATAAAACGTAGATAAAATTTTAATAGAATATATTAAACATTACAGTTTCAAAAACTGTTTAAAAAAAATAAGTCGCCTTAATTTTGTGAACACAGATATGACTTAAAGAAGGGCCGAATGGAAGATATTGCGTCGACCCCAAATGATTGGGAAAAGTGATGAAAAAGTCTACAATACCTTTAGTTCTTCTATGTGATGCTGCAGTGGCCATGATGTCCTGTAACGAAGCGCTGGTGAGCAACGGTGGCGGTGGTGGGGTTTCTTCTGTTCTTGGTGGCATGGCTGTTGGTGACAAGTGGTTGTTTATAAATAATCAAGATATGAATTGTGCTGTTACTGCACGAAAGTTTACTGGATAATTCTGTACCAACTGCTAGATACTAACTCAAGACTATCTCTGTCGACCAATATGTGTTTTCACCCCTATAGTTCTTTGCTTTATTACGTCCAATAAACTTTTGTGCGATAAAACCATGGATTTATAATTAATTGGTGATAAGATTTATTTATAGTGATTTATTATTTTAAAAAGGCCTGTACCCGGCTTTGGAGCAGTTATTATAAATTTTATAGTTGCTATTTTGTAGGATAATCCAGATTATCTAAAAGATAATTTAATTTACAGATATGTTTTCTGTAACTTATGTACCTACCTGAATAATGTACCATCAACCGGCACCAAGAAAACGAAACCGATGCCCATAACTCAGAAAGCGGTGTTGACAAGCGATATCGCCATAAAATAATGGCTTTTGTGCTGCTACTTCACATAAACGTTAGCTTAGTTAAAATTGCTTCACCTGCACCTTACATCATTAAACATCGTAACATTACTCTGCTAGAAAAAGCAATTGATACATTGATCCAGATAAAATATTTGATAACGTTAAAAATAGATGTCAAAATTATTTTAGCGCTGTACTGCTAACAGAAAAATGTAACGATAGACACAGAATAAATAAAACATAGGCACACAATCCACCACCTCACCGCCACCAAAATGAGAACAAAAAACTAAACACACGACACACTTTACGTATTCCATATACATTTATACAGTTATTCACATTGAAATCACACTGGGACTTAGAGTTCGCACAAATAAGCCTGCTGACTTACGTAGCGGTCTCGGCGGCGGAGGATCGTTCAGTGATCGTATAGGATGCGAGAGTCTTTTGTGCCCCAATGTCTTCCAGTAAGGTTTTGGTTCGCGAGGTAGGGAGCCCGTATTTGGATCTACATTTGAAGCTTTCTGTCCTTGTAAAGACAATTTTCTAACAGCTTCTTGCTTTTTGGTATCAGATATCGGGGGCTTCTTCTCCCATGTTTGTACTAATTCTCCTATAGAGCCAATCGGTTTTTTATTCAGATCTTTCGCACTTGGAGTGCGGGATAGTGATATGATAGATTTGGTAATGGTAGCTTTTTCTTTTACGATAGTTTTGTCATCAGTTTCGTTTATTGATGTTTTAAATTCCGGTCGCTGGTGGTGATTTCTAGGTTTCTTTGGTTTTCTCGGAACTTTAAGTATCTCTTCTCTAGTGACTGATGCAAAATCTTCAAATTTAGTCTGATTCTTTTTTGATATTTTGACGTCATCTGCTATGTTGTTGTCTGCCGGTGTTACTATGATAGGAATAACTGGTTCCCCAATTTCCTCATAATAATTCTCCTGCTCAGAATCTTTTTTAGATGGTAGGAATGGATTCGTACTGCTCAAACGTACATCTTCTTTGATTTTACTTTCAACGGGTACTTTTACTTTGGATAATGTTTGGGTTGTATTTATAACAAAAGGTACATTTTCCATTGGTTGGTAGTACTGGTTATCTATAAGCCATTCCGGAGTTTTAGATAGCCTAACTACTTTTGTTTTAGGAGTATCTAAAGGTTTGGAAGGGATACTTTTACTAGGAGATGGTGATTTTGAATCTGGTAAATTTTCGTTTGAACCAAAAGTTTTCCAAGACAAGAATGGTAACTGTTTCGCTTTGCTGTTCTTCTCATAAATGTTTTTCTTTTTGTTATTATCTTCAGATTTTTTGTCTACAACTGATTTATTTTCCACTTTATTAACGACTACCTGGTCTATATCGTTGTAGTAAACTGTTGCCTTCTTGTTTTCTTGTTTAAGCTCTACAAGCTCTTGAACGTTATGTTGGTTAAAGAATATCGGACTTATTAAAACTGGGCTCAGAATAATCGGAGATTGATGACCTATATTGCCATTTATAATTTTAATTGGTGTCAAGAACGTTTTCAATCTGTTTTCGAAGTTACCTCTATTTATATTACCTTGGTTAGTTTTCACTGCTACTACATTAGGAACATCATCACAAGCTAGGTCGTTAGTGTTTATTTTTAAGTGATAGCTAACATTATCGTCTATAGGTGTTTCACATTTTTCTATGGGAGAGCTAACACATTCTGACAGCGATACTTTGAATGGATTATTTTCTCGTTTCGTATTAACTCCTAAATTGTCTCTTAATTTGTCATCTGTTTGGAATTTCACATCATCTACAATACTGAAATTATGTTTAATTTCAGTTTCCATCGTATACTTGTGAAAGCTAGGAAGTTCGGGTATGGTGGTTTTATTTACAACATTGTTCATTTTTTTAATAATATCAGCAACTGATTCATTATTTTGATCATCATTACAGTTATTATTATCGTCTTTCAGCGCCTTTGGGGGTGTAAGTGATCTTTTAAGTTTATTATTCCCAATTATTCTTTCTATTGCTGCCTTGAATGTTAGTTTTAGCTCTTCGTTCACCTTTTTTAAGTCATTTTCAATTTTTTCATCTGTTACTATAACTGAGGCATATTTTCGTGGTAATGGTTGAGTAAAATCTATTGGACGAGTATTCCTTATATCATCTGGGTAGGGATATGGCAGTATCGATTCAGCTTTCATTACTGGTATTTCTTTAATAATATTTGAAATAAAGTCATCAGTTTCTATGAGATCATTTAAAGTTTCAGCACTTAAATTGGAATCTTTTTTATTATTTACTGGGCTCAATAAATCTTCACTATCCGTGTAAAAATTATTTTCAGTAGATAAGAACACACTATCTGAACCTTCAGTAAACAAAGAAGATTCACTATAATTATTTTCACCATTACAAAATTCTATGCTAGTAGCCTCTTGCAAAGCATCTTGATATTCAGGATTTGCATTCAAATTTTCCGTACTGTAAGCTTTCGGTTTTCCATTAAAAATACCTGATAAATTCCTACTGAATATAGTCTTATCACGGGGTTTGATAACGTTACTGGACTCTGACTTTGAAACTAACTTAGTGCTAACGTTCAGATCAATTAAATCTTCGGTAGGTATATCTGGAGGATCATCTGGAGTATCAATGGCATCTTGCCTACTGATTTTCTCATTAGCAATATCTACAGCGTCTTGTCTCTTCATTTCTTTATGATCAAAGGTTGGTAAGACTACTTCAGCTAGGATCTTCGTTTGAACAACTTCTGCCTTATCTAACACGTCTTTCTGGCTGTCATCAACATTAGTTTCGTCCATAGTTACGTCTTCGATTTCAATTTTTATGTTTCCTGGTATGAGATCATCCAAATCATTATTCACTTCTGGTAAAACACTAGACTTGAAAAAAGCTTGGTCTACAATACTCGTATCTACTAAAGGTGGATCTGTAACGCTGTGAACTCTTGACAAGTATCTTGTTCTTATATTTTTAAAAACGTCTTTCGACGAACTATCGCTTTCGACACAATCCGATTCTCTAGTTTGTCCTTTATCATCATCCGAACAGATAATATCGCTATCCATAGATTCTGACCTGTCATCACCTGTGTTGGTACATTAAAGTGTGATTAGACATCATATATTAACAATGTACACATACAGTTTGATGATATAGTAATAAATTATGTTAGTTCAATGACATTTACGACTACATCTTAAGCTTATTATGACACAGAATTAGTGCATGATAATGCTTGTTAATTCTGCTGAAGAGGGCACTGACAGTCCTTTAATTGACATATTTACATGCAGTATGTAAATTGTACTCACTATTATAAAATTTTAACTGGTAATCCAATTCAAAAGCATATATTTAATGAATTTTATATACATTAGTGCTATCAGTAATTACCGAGGTGATCTGAAAAGAATTAAGTGTCCTGTAGCGAGTAGGTATGCGGCACAAAACTCATGTATACCTCAAAATGTACAACACTCACTCATCAACTACTTGTATATATATATCAGACACATGCTAACCCTGCACACGTACGTTATTTACTGCGGTAAGTAAACAATTATCTACGACAAATGTTGTTGATTAATAAAATTATAACACAACTATTATGTGTACAACATAATGACACAGAAAAAATGTTATTCACAAAAAATTACATCAGAGCTACTGTATAGCAGATTGTATAAAAGTAGACTTTAAGGTCCATATAACAGAAGAAATTAATCGAAAAGAAACCCTACAACATTGCCCTAGAATTTGAATTTAGTTGATGCAATTTCAACTCACAAGGTTTTTATTCTCATCAAACATTCTAGAACTAATAAACATATTGCCTGTATCTGAATTTATGATCAAATATTGCCGTCTGTCATTTTGTACGCCATCGATAGGGACAAGTATACTTTTAACAAGAGATTAACATTCTAGAAACTGGGAGATATTCGCTTAGAGCTCCATTTGACGATAACTTCAGATAATCCACCTTAAATTAAAAGTTTTACCGCAATAAACACCGCACTTGCATCCCTCTATCACACTACACTGCATCTCCATATGGCCATCCCTCTCGCACGTACCTTTGAGTGAGTGCATCTGGTCCTCGAGCAGGCGGATCCTATCCCTGGCGATCTTGTTCTCGGACACTAGACGCTCCAGTTCCCTTTGAGCTTCAGTTTTGAAGTCGTTTGCGACGCGCACTGTCATTAGTAGGTCGCTTTGGAATTGTTTCCACTCCGCTTCCTGGTAATTTCACCAAGCATAAATTGGACGAAGTCATTCAAAGAGAATTTCTTTTTTCCACCTTAGAACTAATGCTGGTTTGTCTGGCTAGGGCTGTTCTATACGTACCATTCTTACATCATTTATTGACTCCTTTGAAAGTCAAATAAAGTTGTGACGTTCAAAAATGTTATGTTTTTATGTGCACATCTAAATGACCCTATTCAGCATCACACGCTGACTAACTCCGTCTCGCTCCCCCACATTGTATACTCACATCTCTCTCCCTGTCCCGCGCTAGCTGCGTGTTCCTCGCCCGTGCGTCTTGTAGCTGCCTCTCCAGGTCTGCTGTCCTCGCTAACGCTTCACCTGCTCGACTCATTAGCGCTAGCTTCTCATCTGTCGCTACCTGCACCTGGAATTTGAGTTGAAAATGTAAATATTATACAAGTATCATTTTAACGATTTTTTTAACCCATCACACGGGGGAACCCCCATAACACAATAAAATAGATTCGGTATGTGGTCGACGATATTTAAGTGATGAGTTTTCTAAATCCGTAAAAGTAAAGTAGAAATAGATTATGTACCCAAGGTCCGATACTTGTTTTTAACATCCATGTCACTACGGCAAGTTTTAATGTTTCTTAGAGCCGCTATTTTCGCTTTCAATCCACCATGTTTTTCACTTTCATTCCACCATGATTTCCGCCATGTTTTTCGCTTTCGTTCCACCATGTTTTTGGCCGTAGTGACATTAGACCAAGAATCGGGGGAGATGAAGCAAAAATTGGATTCCATACACAAACTCCGACATTATTCTCTAGTAATTATCATCATATCAATAATTGACAATCTGATCAAACCACCATGATCACCTCCATTATTACACTAAAAAGTGTACCCCTCAAGATCACAATATCTCACCTGCATTTGTAGTTCAGCAACATTATCCTGTAGTTGTTTAATTTCTCCTTGCATCGCGCTCTTCTCCTGTCGTAGCTGCTCCATTTGGAATTCTAGTTCGGATATCGTCGATTTGGCGTTATTACGAGATACCTGCGGAAGAGAGGTAGTCACATCGGTGATTTAGTTACTGCCCCGCGATTTCACCTTTATTCTCGAGGGAATTCATGTTTTCTCGTAATAAAAAGTATAATTCTACATGTCATCCCAGGCTATTTTCTGTTTAGGAAACCAGTTTTCTCCGAGATAAGCATAAATTTCTTTGAATTACGCCCTTTTTATTCGGGAACAAATTAAGTTAGCACTCAAGAGATTACATTCGTGATGAAGAATCGAGAATTAACTTCAAGCACAACCTTTAAGATCAACCCAGGAAATAATTTAATTAGTTGCAATCTCGGCTTAAAACAAGAGTTCACGATGTTCGTAGTTCGTAGGTCGCCTATGTCTATGTCTATGTCTAAGGGCACGTACGAGGGCGTCATCGTGCAGCTTCCTGGCGTCGGTGTGCGCGCGGTCGAGCTGCCGCTGCGCGTGCGCGAGCCGGTCGGCGAGGGCGTGCGCGCGCGCCGCCGCCGCCTCGGCCTCGCGCCGCGCCGCCGCCGCCGCCGCCTCCGCCTCCGCCGCGCCCTCCGCCGCGCCCGCCCGCTCCGCCAACTTACGACACACGGATACGTACATTATGTACTACGTATTATATTACCCCGTCCCTTTCTAACGTATCATCGATACGTCCAAAATTGACGATTCGAATTTGAGTAATTTCATGATCCACATTTTTTTGCATCTATAGTAGGTAGCAAAAATAAAGACGATACCTTAGCTTTAGCAGCATCGAGCAAGTCGGTCAAGGTAGTGAGTTGATGCTGTCTCGCAGCCGCCAACTCCCGCGCAGCGCCCGCTTCGGCTTCCCACTGCGACCGCTCCGCTTCTGTCCTTTCTAAGTTACCTTCTAATGCCCTGAAATAAGACATCACTTTAAATTTTATCAGCTCACCACTGGGGCCCGAACCCCGACCCTCGTTTGGTTGCAATATTTTGTGAAAATTATATATATATAATTATATATTATATATAAAGCATATTACATACCTGACTTTATCAACTAGCGTTTCATTCTCTTTGGTTTTTTCGTCGATAACAGACTTTGCGTCTGATAGCTCGCCTTCGATCTGTTCCTGCTTTGTTAATAGCAGCCTTCGTTCTTCTTGAGACACCTGTAGGATTAAAAATTGTTTAAATGTTCGTTAATGGATCTCAAAAGAGTGATGACGAGGCCAAGAATGGAGTGAAGCATAAAGGTCTCCAGCTCCCCCCCCCCATACGAGATGGATATCGACAATTGTCAGTTACAAGATGATTAACCTTTGTATGATATATTAAATTTCATGACAATTCAATTTCAAAACCACCAAGTTATCAGTCTGAGTTACCAAAAAGACAACCGACTTTGGTCGAGAAAAATATTAGGATCAGACTTACCTTAAGTACGTGGAGAAGCTGTTCCGTATCTCCTGCGAGGAGAGTTTCAGGTTCGACACCTTCGCGGAGCAGCATTTCCTGGAGCGTGTCAACCTGTAACATAGTACTTTACATTATTTTCTATAAAGGAATCTTGTAAGGAGTGCCAACTCATCTGATCATTACGTGATGATTCCAACTGGATTACTTGTCTTGTCTTTTGTAAATTCTGCCACTATTTTATTTTTTAACATTATTATAGACAGCAAACAGGGTCAGCCATTCCTAAAATTGACACCCCGAATGAAGGTCATCAGGCTACCTACTAAATCATTGAATTTCAAGTTGTTCATCCTACTTGCTCCCAACTAGCTCCCCTTTACCTTAGTCCGACTATCCTCCAACTTCTCAGTCTGTCGACACAGTGATTCCAGCAACACTTGTTTTTCATCGGCCAATCGTTCGTTGTCTGCGTGCGCATCCGCTAGTTGCGACTGTAGGTCGGCTAGTTCTGCTAGTGTGGCTTGGAGCTCTTCGCTTGTACTGGAATCAGTTGTATTTAGGTTTAGTTGGGTCAGATTAGATAATTTTTCATTCCAGAATAGGTGTTTTAACTTCAATATAGGCATTCAGAGAGTGTTTGTGGAAGTAATGTTTCAGGAGTTATCATCGATTGGAAATCAGAGCACTAAGTACTTCAATACTTTTGGGTTATCTATTCGAACAATAGTTTTTTATAGTATTTACTTACATGCAAAGTAAATATATATTATGTATTGTGGGCCATCTCGCTCAATTCACACTAATAAAAATGACATGACAAACTGTATAGGATATTCGAGAAAATGTTGAACATTATTTAAAAGTTAACAGTGTCATAAATGTCTAATTTTGGCGCCTCATCTGCATAATCTCAACAAAATTACGATCTTTATTTGCATTAGCGCTTGGAGATAATAATGATATACTAGATACGTACGTAGTACGTACAAGTAATAATTACATTTGTAAACGATTTAAGTCACAATAGATACCTATATTTTTCCACCAATTTTTTTTTTATATCAACAAGTTTACATACAGGCAAACTGTCCACCTGATGGTAAATGATCACCGCCGACTATGGACATTTGCAATACCATAGGGGGATTGCCGATATCTTGCCGACCTTGAAGAGCTCTTTTTACCCCCTTTTTGAAGAACCCTATGTCATAGCGCGAACGGAAAACCATAATGGGGGGCCCATTACACAGTTTCACAGTTCTTCGCAAGGATATGAATTTTTAAAACAACGATTTGGAGTTTTTTATGAGAGCTGAAAGGATGAAATGAAAAACTGTTTAAAAGTTTTTGCGAGTTACGCAAAAACTTTGGTTCTGTCCTCTACGTGAATGTTAATATCTTCCTGATAATCTAAAAAAATATATTGTATCTTCTTGCATATGTAGTTGGAAAAATTAAGTATACGCTACACTACACCCAAGCTTATGAACACACCAAGACTGACTATACGATACCTGTAATGGTGCTCCTCCATCTGCAGAATGCGGTCCTGCAGACACGCAACGGACACTTCGCTGAGCGACGACGATGAGTGCTTGTCCCATTCTGGAGTACTGGCCTCTCCGCTGTCACCTTCACCCTGATCCAAAAAGAAAAAGGAATACTTAAGTGGATCTATTGGACGATATTGGACATAGGCCGGGAACGTTTAATCGATACCGATTTTTCAATAGCCTTCGACAGAATAACTCACAAAATTTAAGAAATCTATATAAAATGGGATAATTAGTAAGTTATTACATGGACAGAAAATCCCAGGCTGTAGCGAGCAAAGATTACGTATCCAATGGGAGTTTCGCCCAGCAGCTAAGGAATCCCTCAAGGATCTAATATGGATCCTTTATTGATTACTTTGCATATTAATGATATACGATAGACGACATGATCGACTCACGTTAGCCAGCGCAATGGAGGCGGGCGCGGACGAGTGCATGCGCCTGGGTGCGGGCGCGAGCAGCAGCTGCCGCTTCTCGCTGTCGGAGAGCGGCGAGTGCGCGACGCCGCGGAGACGCGCGCGCAACGCGCCATTCTCGTCCGCTAAACGCTCCAGCGCTGATTCGCGATCCGCTTCCAACGCCTGAAGAAAAAACAAGGGTAACAATCACATGCCAGGTACTAAAAAAAATATTTGCTCTTGTCCTGCTGATGTTTATCTCATAAATGTTAAGCAGATTTTCATTGTTTCACATGCTATACAGAAATCTCTAACTACACGTTCCTAAAATTTTTAGGTATGTGTGTACGTATAACTGTGTACTATGATTTAGTTATGCTGAAGAATATTTTCTTCAATAAGGTATGGTTATCAACACCACCATTTCAAACAGTTACAAAACGTACCTTGATCCTTTCAAGTTCAGATCTCAGTCGTTCGGCATCGGAGGCTCGTTCCATCAGCTCGTCAACCCTCGCTTGCAGTTGTGCCCGTTCCATCGTGCTCGCTTCCAGTTCCCGCCTCAAGGACTCTATCTCACGGGCTCCTGACACCATTGATGCCTGCAGAAACCCAAGTTTTAGCTGTTTTAAAAGTTGTCTAATTTAAATATGGCAATAAAGTTTGGCACCTAATATTGTAAAGCTATAAAAAATAACTAACCTCAGATGGTACTCTAGGCCTGAGCTCCACCTCTTGGAAACCCGGCATGTGCTCAGCGTTCAGGGTCACAGGTAGACTGACACACTCCTGCGATCCCCTCTCATCTACCGAACCTCCCAGTTCCTCTGCACTTCCATAGTCATGCCTGACTTGCCCATCTTCGTAGCCTTCCAAACACTCCCTCAATTCTGGATCTTCTAACACCGCATTGTTATTACCGAGATCCTTCTTCTTGTGGGCTTTGTGGAGTTTCTCTTTAGACCCAAATAATTTTAAAGACTTATCTCTAGCCGGGGCTACTTTGTGGTGCTTTGAATCGAGACTGGACACTGAGGGAGCACCCTTTAATGTGGACTCCTGTTTCCCCTGACTCGGTCCTCTACGGAATAACGATTTGAACTTCATCATCTTGGTCGTTTATTTCATATTCGTTTTCGTATCACTGATCGAATAAGTTCGAGTTTTGCATAATGTTCGGTCACTGTGCTGGTTGCTGGAGCGTGATTGGAATTAGTTATGCACAATACCGTATTGTTTGCTTAGACAGTAAAACTAGACACGTAGAGTTACAGGAAACTATTCGGTACTTATATAATATTTTACGTTAAAGACTTCTTAACTTGGTTTTTATTTACAGTTTTCTCACGAGCACTACGCGTCGCCGTTATCAATGTACCGTACCCGTATGCTAATTAATCAAAGATAATGGAGATAGCGAGAATGATGTTGAAGTTGACAGCATGTAAAGGAAACGTCTGAGCATAAATTAATGTCAGACACATGCTGCAAATGCATGAGATGACTGACTCAACTCATCATAATTGCACGACACGCAGTCCCCAGACGCCATACTCAATTGAAAACAGAGCCCTATTATACTATGAAGTTCGATAAAGATTAGTCTCTCTATTAAAGATGCTTTTAAAAGTATTTTTAGAGAAGTCGAAACATCTTTTAGTCATTCTCCAAGATAACTGAGTGTTGGTTGAGTATATTTTTATTACAAGATATTTTATAAAAGATACCCCAAAAAAGCTTGGCTAACACAAGCGCCTACACCAATAAATTCATTAGTGACAGCTCAAAACGCTTTGAAACACAATTACCCTCACATCGTCCATCAATTTTCAATAATCCCCCGCATTCAGTACAGGTCATGCACAGGGGCTCCCCTCGTATGCAAATAGATAGGGGGGGGCGATGAGGGCCACACCTTACTAAGGGCTATCCTTTGTTCTACGATTTACTACAGTGAATGTTTTTTTTTTAAATCACCTCAACTGCTGTTTTTGTTGTTGACATATTGTAATTATTTTTCCGAGAACTAAGCATTAACTCACCATTACGGAAACTAACTTGATTAATCAGAAATACTGCACAAAATTTAGCAATTAGTTCTTCCTTCTTTTACGGAAAAAAATGTTGTTGAGAAGTTATAAGCAAAATATTACGTATACAACCGTATGGAACCATAAGTGTAGTGCATCCATATGTATTGAAACCCGCATGATGAACTATGTTTTAAAATGATTGAGATAAGTTGAAAATAATAAAACTTTGTGGGTACAGTCAGCGTCAAATGTAGATTGGCACTTTAGTACCGTGTCACATTACACAAGTTATAATTTAATACAAACTGTCAAGAAAATTACAATTTTAGATTATTATGAAAGGGTACTAAAGGTACTAAAGTGCCAGTCTACTTTTGACGCTGACTGTACTTGCAAATATGTTATTCAGCACAACCTTTTGTTAAATTAACGATGTATGGGAAAACTTACCAAGGTTACTAAAATTAAAGACTGTGCAAGTAAACCTGTTGTCTTGAAGAATCTGTTTTTTTTAGAATAGATTTTTCATGTTTTGTTTATTTACTTATATTGTCATTCGAGTGTAGGTACGTGTCTATTTTAGCGAAATACAAAATTACTTAAAGGATAAGTTAAAGTTTTGCTAATTTTAGTAGATATGAAGGTGGGGATCAAATATCAGAAGAATTTGATGAGCTAATATCAACCGTAGTAAAAAATATCACTAAGCATTCCGAGATATGATGACAACTATTGAAGAGGCTGTATGGCCAAGTAGCTTTGCCGTTTGATAAAAAAAAGTAGAGCAAGCTAGGCTATGGAGTTATAGCGGGAAGTGGCACACATACAATATTATTAATATAAAAAAAAAACTTCAATGAACGAAGAAAGAACGATACAAAATAACAAATTGGAATTGGTAGATTGAGAATTGAAAAATGTTTAAAAGAATAATAAATTAGCTATATCGAAATATTTCAACAGTTCATATTCAATTTATTCAATGTTTTACTGGACCGCATATTTCGATGCAATTGGTAAGTACCTATGTAGACGATAAGGCAAAAGATACAAAAAACATCGCCGGAGCCACAAACAACCTCCAGATCATATAAATAAACGATCCAAAACGAGTACGAATGTCTGTATGCACACAACTCACAGCGGATCCATTCCAATGCATTTCAATGGAGTGTTATTTTTTCAGTACCCACTAATGTATGCACGTACACGAAATTGTATGTATTTATACAATTTCGTGTACGTGCTTGTATTTATGATAGGTGCTTCCTATTTTTTTATTTGGGTGTCTTATTGTCTTTCCATGCCATAATTTCTATATTGCCAATTACTCAAATTGATACTTTCATTCAATTGGAAGCGATTGCGTCATTTTGCAATAATTCATCAATTGTAAATTTTACTAAGAAAATATCCTCTCGCATCTTTTAGCACTGCACACAAGCGTCATAAAATTATCTATTTTATGTAAACAAAGATTTAAATGCTTTATGATTGTATGAGATGTATCTACGAGAACGTAACAACTTGAATCTTAATAGTATTGCTAAATAATGTCTCAATTTACATAACGTTTTCAGTCTATTATTTATCTAGTGAAATCTAGAATAGAGATAACTTGCATAGAGCCTCAAGGTTCTATTTAGAATAATCATAGGTAATTGATGAAAAACCGAGAAATGGACAAAGAGAAGATCAATACTGCTACTGTAAATCCTTTACCGACCTATTGTTCTAAACCATTCATTTACAATTAGTCGTTTCCATGTAACACAGTTATGAAAACCTTTCAAAGACTCAATGCCGCACCCGTTCAATACTCTCCGGCGATCTAGTAGGGTTATTGGATTGAAACACTCGCACGCAACTACGCTATACCTATATGTAAATGTATTGGTAATTTGTATGTGCATGCTGTATGAACGACGGACATCGGGTATCCTATTTAGGAGCGTAAGTAACTTGGATATTGCGAACATACCAATTGCCAAGGCGGGTGCAAAATATTTGTGTCATTCGTAAAGGACAATGGAATTTTAAATATTGGCATCAAAGTTAAACTAAATTACAATAATAGCATGATTGTGCTAATGAAGAAATCTAAATTAAGATCTGCGAAGATTATTCGGATTCCTTCCAGACATTCATTTGCTATTTATTGAGTTCTTTAGAAGGGAATAAATTAAGGTCTTTAGCATTTACTGTCCCAAACTTCATCGAATGTTCTGTGATGCGATTTAGCACTCTGTCTGTGGAAACATTCTATTGTTAAGCTCAAATAATTGCATAACAACAATGTAATGAAAATCTCCGCATACACATTAAATTTCGCCTGTTCAAGCAATGCTCAGAATAATAACAATAAAATTTATACAAATTGGATGCGGCGTCAACTATGTTACCTAAGTGCTAACGAGGCATAAGCGAAATCTTACTTTCACCAGGGAAAGGATAGCATTACATTTATGTACCTACATTCAACACTTTACAGTACAATTGTGTCCATTTTAGGTTAATAACATACGAATACCAACTGCTATGTAATGAGAGATGCAATGGTAATGCATATCGACATCGGTCCAAGAATAACGTTAAATTATCTCTTGGAAATCTATAGTGGTATTAAAACACGTTTGCGATATAGTTATTGCATGCAAGATGGATCTTGCACGCGCATCTCTAGAGTGTGTAAAGAATTAATCTATCGATTAAACGTTTCTATATCCTTAAATTATAAACCTGCCTGATTCATGATAATAAAGTGATTTAATTGAAAAGCTTGTTGAAACGGATACAGTTGTATCATTTATTTATAACATATGCAAAAACTCAAGAGAAACGTCCGATTGAGAAGAACCAAGGTCGACTAAATTTAGGCTCATTTTGTCCACCATATTTAGATACGAACCAAATATTCCGAATACTCCATCGGAATGTCGTAAAATTTTGCATTAGATCGAATATTTGAATATGAGTGCAAGGCCCTATCGTTGCATTAAGGTACGTAAGTAGATACGGTGAGTCATAAATATAATTAAAACTTGCTGGTTTAAATTAAACCAGTAAACATCGACGAAAATAACTTCAAAACAAGAAATTTGTCGAAACAAAATATTCTTGAGCTTAATAGGTTTTTTTATCAAGTTTCTATCGAATAGCATTCCATAGATCGGAGCTACTAGGATGCCGACGCCAGGCGCAGGCGGGTGAACGACCAGCCGTGGCCGCGGTGGCCTAGGGAGGTCGCTCGCTAACTCTAATAGAAGCTGGATAATAAATCGTTTTAAATTTCGACCATTACAATTTTGAGCCGTTTGATTTGTTCGCACGTTTTTAAATTGCCAAGTGAAAACTCGTGTCACTAATATGCATGGCATAGTCAATAGAATAAAATTTTCGGATAAATAAATTATTTAAGTAATAGGTTACAATACTTAATTTTTAATTGTATACAATACCTACATAATTTTTATTTTTTCGAGCAAATGGGACATGGTATTGCAACTGCTTAAGAAACAAAACCTAGATAATAAAAGTTTCTAAACCTAGGAATTTTGTCCACAAATGCTATAATTGCAAGAAATCTCACGTTCCTAATAGGATACAATCAATATCTCGATGAAGAAAACGTGTAAATATGTTCGAATGTAAAGATTAACGACCGAAAATAGGCCCACGACCTAGAAAGGTCGCTTTCCGTTGCGTTTACTGTGCAAACCAGTTTGTTCGCTTAACTCAGTACTTAGACACATGACTTGACGTTGTACCATAAAAATTTAAACACCATCAGTTAACGGTGCATTAATATAAGACAAACTTGACAAAGAAATTACGGTTTTATACAATCAGTCGCAATCGAATATAAAATCAACGTTTGATCTGTACGAGTGCTGTACTTTCTCTCCGCTCCCATCCGAAACCAGTTTGCATTTATGCAGCGAGTACAAGAAATTGAAATGGGTGATTGATTTCCAAAGGGTAATATCAAACTTGACTCACAACAATGCTTATCAATCAAATAGTGACTAAATGCTTTAGTCTAGACTAAACATATTGCTCATTACTGCTCAAGAATGCATCGAATGCAGGGATAGCGAACCGTTTGTTCCACGTCAGACATAATAGGTGCGTGGTGCGTCGCCTTCGGCAGTGTGTCGCCGACGCAATCATTACCTCGAATTGTTCTCTACAACCCAACTCATAAATAACTGCTATGTAAACACTACGTTGCATTAAACATGCCTAGGGGAGGTACTGAAAATCTTTTGACATATCAAACGAGTGATTGTGTCAGTCTTATTGGCGATGGTGACTATTAAACTGATTTCAGTAACGTATGCAAGCATGACTAAAGCAACATAAGTTACCTTTGATAAATTCAAACTGATGAATTATAGTTACGTTAGTAAAGCGAAAACCTTGTTATAGTCCTTGGATAACACTTGAACAAATAACAGTTATCCAATCTAGCTTTATTGGTCAGAGATGACGCAAAGGTTTAGAGTCACCATCAGTGTAAGGTAAAATGATTCAAAATAATTAATCGGTCAACCAACTGGCGATACCCAGCTCTACTGTAAAAGCTATTGTTTAGATCTTATTTTTACGTTACTCATCCGCTTCAGCATTTCGCGGTGCTGAAGTTTCATACTTAACTTAGGAATCTCTAATTCATCCTGAACTAGCTCCTTTAGCCTAAAGACGTTCCGTGTAGCAGGAAAATCCAATTCTTTAAAACACAAGGTCCTTTTTATCGTCAATATTAAGTTCCATTGTAATTTAAATTGTCTATTGTGTAATGGCCATGGATATGACTAATTTTATTTTGCAAATTTCGAATAACTCAACAATAAGTATATTTATTGGGAAGTGGAGCTCAAAAGCGACGTCACCTCGGAAGAGCTATTGTGTTGTATTGCATAGTGTTATCATTTTAGTAATTTATCCTTTTTGAGAATCACCTCGTGTACCGGATCATTCGTTTGATGGTTCATAGTCTATTCAATATAGATAACACATTTTTAGTTATGTTTACTTATTTTTACGATATCTTATCATCACCGATTATACAGCTGTGGCTGATAAACTTGAAATCAGTCCTTGAAGGACTACCATTTATTTATATCGATATTTCTGT
Organism: Tetheella fluctuosa; assembly: GCA_951216915.1. Taxonomy (NCBI): domain Eukaryota; kingdom Metazoa; phylum Arthropoda; class Insecta; order Lepidoptera; family Drepanidae; genus Tetheella; species Tetheella fluctuosa. Next base: position 8,000,960 of record OX578233.1, on the reverse strand, counting down.
GGATTTCAACGGATTATCTGCATTCAAAATTATCGATATGTCTAGGGAAGATCCAAAGTCATAGACACACTTACTAAAGGATTACTGATATTATTAATTCGAGATTTTCGAGTATATGCATCATAACTGGGGTCACCATTCAGGCCAGAATATATATATTTTTTATATTATTGCTTACAAGATTAATCGATACTTAATTTAGCTTTATGAAAATATTTTGTGATGTCTAAGTTACGATTGTTTTGTAATATCTCTGCTCAGTCATTTATGTGATCATGTATGATATTTTCTAGTTATTTAATTTCTGAATTTCTTTGGACATCTGGAACATCACAAGTTCCGTGTTCTTGAATTTATGCAATATATTTGTCTGCTATATAAAGTATGCTATTGTTCTTTTTGCTATTATTGTAAAGACCACCAACACATTTTGCTCCCTTGAAACAAAAGGAGTTGTTATTGTGAAACAACTTGTTTAAACAAGTTAGCATATTTTTACTGCGCAAACTCACTTGCGGTGCCGACTTGCGTCGATTAATTAATACGTCATTATTATTTTAATTAAATAGCTTTATACGATTTAGGAATTGAATGTCATGGGGCCAATTGTACTTGGACTCAAGAGTTTTATTACTATTTATAATCGAATGAGCTAACTAAAACTACCTTCGATACCTCTAGTCTTAGAATAATCGCTCCTCTAGTTTAGAGAAGCTTCTGTGCTTATGTTGTAACGTAACGACCTCCACTGATATTCTTTTATCTTTGGAATTTAGTGTATTATCAGAGACAATTGATTCAGTGGAACAGATTTTTCAAGGCTTATTATCTATACTATACACAATAAGTAGTTTCTTAAGCAATGGAATTCGTCGTTTTAGACAACTTCAGATGCTACCGGATTGCTTTACAAATCTGGTAGGTATATCAAGAAACAAATAATAACGTGAGATGACTTTGAAAGGACTACATGAGGTTTTAGCAAAAAAAACGGGCTATAATTGAAAATATTGGATGATTATTCGTGAATTTAATGTGTTCCTGTTTAAAATGCAACGTCTTTTAATAATAGCAGATGATAGCTTAATATTTGAGTGGGTTACATGAGGTCCCCACCATCTATAGTTAATTTGATTTGTTCACACGACGAAGACAAACCACGTGAGAATAACCGTGGACTAAGAACTGGTAAAACTTGATAGTGAATACTTTCAGCCATCAAGATATTACACAACAATGGAGTATCCATCTCAGGATTTAAAAAATACATGTCCTCAAATCAATAGGTTATTAAATTTAAATATAATTACATAGGTACGAACAGAGGATAATACAAATACAAAACGGTAATTAATTGAGGCAATTATTATATTTGTTTTTCTAACTACTGACTTAGTAATTTACTAAAATAAGATACATAGTCAGAGCCGTTTACTTTAGGTTGTTATAAATGTTACATTAGGCATATATCTACAACTTGAACGACCTACAACTGCAATTTTAGAAGCATTTCATAAAAGATCATGTAAATCTTCAATTCATAATAAAGATCGTTACAAAAATAAGGCAACATCCGTCGCTATGCAATACGATTCGTTACGTGAATGAAAGCAAGTAACCCGAGTAAGCAAGCAATAAGACACTGTAAATAAGTTCAATTTTTGTTACACAGCACGTCTGGCCACATTAATTGATGCTACGTTGACGCCCCGCGTAAAATGCACAGATGCACCAACTATTCTAACTAATTCCAATCACGTTACATGTTACACTTCACAGGATATCACAAATATTTAACGCACCATCGTCAAACTTGATAAAAGTTCGTTTTGTTTGTCATTGAATACAAAAAAAGTTCGAAAACGAAAGCACCCGGGCAAACGGCACGACATCCGTGGCCAACCGAACCAAACAAACTTGCCTGTCCGCCCGCCAATACCCACCCGCCCGTTGCCTGTTGCCGTACTCGTTTTCAACCGACCAATCAATTTCGTGCGTCCTGCATTTTTTTCTATAACGCCATCGATTTAAGAACGTACATGTCTCACACTGTGGTCGAACTTCGAACTATCTCTCAAAGTTCGCCACATAATACATGGAGGAAAATAAACCCTGCGGGTGAGCAGGACGACGACAGAGCCAACATTCTTTTCACACGTGAATTCATGAGACAACCGCGTGTGTTAGAGCAAGATACTGTATATGAACAGAAATTATTTTTCATCACGTGCGATCATATCTTGATTGGAAGATTGAAATTGAACAATGCTACTATGTGTTAAGGTTCATTATTCATATTAAAGCACGAATAATTGCAGGAATTAACTTGAAAATTGTGGCGCGTGTTTTTGAAATCATAACTTATTCGATCAGCAATCCGTAATTATTTAAACTGTTATAAAGTAGTATGCAATTTACTGACCTTACTGGTGCCGAAGGAATCCTTTTCCTAACATTCTTTACATCATTTGCATTTGTCCAAACATCATTATTGTTTAAGTTTTTCGTAAGTTTCAAATTATTTTGCTCGACTATTTTAGGTTTCAAAGATGGCGGCAAGATACTATCTGATGGTTTTGGACTTGGAGTCGGTGGTTTCGTAGGTGCATGTGATTTTTTTACAATTTGAAGAACAACATTTGAGCTTTTCAACTCATGTATTTTCGTCGTACCGAATGGTTTTGGGCCTCCAGGGTCTGGAGTCGTAGGTTTGCTCCGTAGAGGCCTTTCTGGATCACTTGTTAGTTTGTCGATTCGTCTTACAGTCGGTTTGAGTAGATCGACACTTTTTTCTTTATTTACTTTTGCTTTTATTGGTTCTGGCGGCGGCGGGGCTGCATAAAATTAAAATTATTAAGTAGGTACCTACTGCGTAATGCGACTGTAACTTACAATATTATTGCATTAAATAAATAATTATTTTAGTAATTACCAGTCCTAGGCCTATTTCTAGTAATAGGTTTAGTCTCCGCGCTGCCTATTTTGGTAGTTGTTTCTACAAAGTGCGATGTATGGGCGGCTGGTACCGCCTTGCTTCGAGAACTGAAAGTCGCCTTGAAGAAATTCGACGCAAATACCTTATTTCGCACTACTTGAGAGTTTAACTTGTGCGATTGTCTAAAAAAAAAAGAAAACATAAACAAAAAACGATTTTCCTAGGGGACACCCGGGTTTGAACCGGGGACCTCTCGATCTGCAGTCGAATGCTCTACCACTGAGCTATATCCCCAATGAGAGCAATGGTGAAAATATGGTATAAAATGTACACAATATACGCCATCTACATAAATAAACTAGTCTTTTACAAAGTGCTACATGAACAAGAGATGGCGCTAGTTGTTCTTAACAAATCATTGATATAAAATTAATCAGTTCTAACTTTGCTAATTAGCTAAAATTCACGGTCTAACTAAAAAACTTACTCGATTTTATTATTATTAGGCACCCGTGGCGCCTTCTGCTGCATAACCTCCTCGATCTAGAACAAATTCAAATATAATTAAGTTAGCGATATAGGTAATAGGTATCTTCAAGTACTTCAGCAGTAGGTTAGGTACTAAAGTGAATACTTAATTTAATTAGTCTATGTACATAATCATATAATACAGTATATAAAGTTTATATACATAGTAAACTAGCATCTCACATTGTAACAATTTAGTACCGGAGTTTAATATTTAAATTACGGTGGTTATGTTTCTACCTCTGAAATATACGAAGAAAAACGGGGAAAATCATACTTTACAATAACAATACTTATTTCTACGCATTACTATAATACCTACCTAAAATTAGGTAGATATGTATGAACCTGCTATAAGTGCTGTAACTATGCATTTCTAATGAAACAACAGGACGAGTAAAGGGTAAAACGGGACCCTATTACTAAGACTCCGCTGTCCGTCCGTCTGTCTGTCTATCCGTCTGTCACCAGGCTGTATCTCATGAACCGTGATAGTTAGACATTTGAAATTTTCACAGATGATGTATTTCTGTTGCCGCTATAACAACAAATACTAAAAAAACAGAATAAAATAGATATTTAAAGGGGAGCCCCTACAACAACATAATGGCGACTGTGGCCAACAACAAAATTCCGCCAATGTCACGTTATTCTTTTACCATAGATAAATTTATATTCTTATATTCATATTTTAAGTAAATTAGAGAAAAACAAACACAGGACAACACTGCAAACACATACAACATACTAAGGGAACTAAAGTTTTAATTTATACTTTCTTTCGCCACGGGGAATTTTCTTGTGGATAGGTATAAAGACTTTGTGGAAATTACATTCGCACGTGACACTTATCCACCTCAGTCAAAACATAATTTGTAAGAAATAATCCCTATTAAAATGTAATATCTATTCGTTAATATCTACTTACATGATAACTACTCATTATTTTATTCACTACATACAAATTGCAACTGATTCGTGGACATTATAATTTCCTTATCAACTTATTATCGCGCAAGATAGTTGATTAATTGTATTTACCACAATAAAATTATATTCTCGGGTCCGTCGAGTGGTCGTCCACGACATCTTTGATGATTAAATTATTATTTTAAATCAAAGCATAGAACTATTATGTATACTCTGCAGTCCCTTGAGTTTTTATTTTTAACCTTATGTCAGTTTTGAATGGAGACTATTTTTTTTTCTTGTGTTATCAGCCAGTCTTATGAAGAAAGTCCATGAAAACTAAAACCTCATTACGGATTTAAAATAAATTCACAAATAATTAAGCTCTAATCCAATGTAATTACTTATCTATCCCATATTGTTTACTCATGTTTTTATGTAATTAATTTATTTTGCTTTAGTTATCGCTATTATAATGAAGGCATGTAGGTTAGGCTTAATATTAATATGTTCCCGTATAAGTACATAATTTATTTTATAAATTGAAATTAATATATATATATTTTTTTACTTTGTATAGGCTTGTGTTTGACCACAATCTCACTATGGTAGGTGATGATGTGGCCGAAGGTGGTAAGCACACAAAGCCTAGAAGGATCTGGCTCTCAAGTGCAGCTGCCGCTTCCATATACGGTTTTTCCTGTTGATTTATTATTGATGTAGGTAAGTAATTAGGTAGGTATAGGTAAGTGTAGGTGACGTGACGCAGATCAGCGCACATCAGGGGAATACATTTTGTAACGTATGTACCACAGTCTAAGTAACTCTTTCTTATGGACGGTGGCATGTCTGCGTCATAGTTTCAGTTTTCATACGGGACATACATACCCCCTTATTCGGCTTATTCAGACCCATTCGGTTGTCATTCCGATCGGAAAGGACGATTTTATTTCGTAAAATTTAGGCTGATGCTGTATTAGTCGCAGAATTCATTTGACGCGATCGTGTACCGATCGACCTCCTTATTCCAAATGGAAGTCTGAAATGAGAAAATAGGAGCCACCCTATTCAGTAGAATACTCAATCGGTTTGTCTACCCGATCGGGACCGCAATCGAGCAGGTCTGAATAACCCCAATAATTCTGTTCTGAGTAAATCAGCGTGCGTTGCAGCAAACCAACGCTCAACCCTCAACCTTACCGTTGTATTAACAATTAATTAAATAACATATCAATTAGCTAATTAATTATGCAAATTTTAATGCAGATCTAATGTGATATAAATATAATGTTACTGGGACATCCAAAAGGATAACTCAAAAAAGTCTTAACAAAAATATTTTTTATCGAAAAAAGGTGAGAGATTTTCAACTTGAGGTCAATACGAGTGATTAGACAATTGCTCGTCTAACCTTTTTGCAATAAATGCCGGAGTTCTTCAGGGATCACTTCTTTCTACAATTTTATTTCTACTTCATATCAATGACCTAAAGCCTATTATAAATAAATGTAATATTTAAATGTAAGTTAGTAAAGTTACTAAGTTCTGCCACGCGGTGTCGGTTTAGGTGTGAAAAGGTAACAAAAAAATTGTGTAAGAATTTTATTGTTATTGAATCCTACATTCGTACCTACGACCTTCCCCACGGTATTCAACGCCACTGAACTATCATCCGTATTCGCTTTAATGCTAATCTAAGCGTATAAATTTATGGTTTTCCGATTGACCTTTTTTTTATAACTCAATTTGGGTCAATCACACACTATATATACAAATATATACCTAAATAAAACATCTACTTTGTATTTATTTTAATGTTAGGATTTAAGGTGTGTTAAAATTTGCAATATTTTACGTGTGGTCCAATTTACGAGATCAAGCAATTTTGAAATACGAAAAGTGTTTTTGACCAATTGCCTCTTGCATGGATGGGATGACTGACAGACCTACCTAGAGATACACAGATCAGAGTATAATTATGCTTCATAAACATGCCACCCGCGTCTTGACCACCTACATGACCAACGCCCTTCTGGTCGCCGAAAAAAATATATTTATTCAACCATTCAGTCGTTGAACCCTTTAAAATGATATCATCAGCAGCTCTTGACATTATCCAATGCAGTGATCGAATTTGTTTTTTTTTTTTTTTTAATCTGTACCTAATAAATAACACCTGCTTTGCCAAGATTTAATAGTTTCTATTGCTGAACTTTTCTATTCGGTTTTTTTCTACTTATTACCACAATTTAACCGGTTTTAAAACCTGGGTTTTGTTTAATAAACAGGTTATTATTTTCTTTTTTTTTTCATTTTTGTGTTTATGCTTATTATATTTCTTTAAAAATTGTTAAACATAATATAATGGAAAAAGCCAACTGTCACTGTCAAAAAAAAAGTGTAACCTTGCTGAGTTTGTCGAATGAAGTCAGTTTGTCAGAATGTCAGTTGAAGGCGACTTCCGAATCGGTGGTAACTACAGTAGTTTCGACGTTCATAAGTGCCCTTCTAGGGCCTAAACTAAATAAATGGCTTTGACTTTGATCATTATTATAGTAATAGAGATTTCGTTGAGTTGGGTACAATATAATAATTTTAGCAGTATAAAATATTTTACGATAAAATGAATCCTCTCGCAAAATAAACCACAGTCATTTATATACGGTTTTCAATAACTCTCTTGTTAAAACTTTAGTTTTCAAACACGTGTGTGACGTTATTTTATTTAACCGACTTCAAAAAGGAGGTTATTTTTGTAATCTCATTGACCTTGCTCTAAAAACTGACAAATATCCTTATCTCGCATCACTCGCACCTTGTACGGTGATAAACTTAGGATAACAATCTTATTGTATAATGACACTGTAAATATTGCGCGAAACCTGTATGGTTGGTTAGATATAAAAAGTAAGTATCCTAACTAAATGTGAGTTTGTTTGTTACCTTTTCACGCCTAAACCACTGAACCGATCGCAATGAAATTTGGTACGCAGATACCCTATGGTATGGAGAAGGACATGGGTTACTTTTTTCTCGGGAACGCGGGTGAAACCGTGGGGGACAGCTAGTTAGAAAATAAAAGTGGACAGTACCTACGACGACATGGATCATAATGAACGTACCCAGAAAAGGTACTTACTTAAGTTACTCTGATACTTAAGTCATTTTTGTGTAATTTAGATAAAAAGCATCCTATGTCCAGTATATGATCTATCTTTGTGCCAAGTTTCATACAAATCCAAAATCACTACTTATAAATATTAGTTGCAAAAGGAGTACGCAACGTTGTCTGCTTGCTGTGGGTGTGCTTCGGCTATTTATTGTATAACGTAGCCGTTCCCACAGCAAAGTCATAAAAGCCGTACCCAAAGTACAATTGTGGAAATAAATCTCATTGATAAACTACCTATTATCTATCATCCATCAGTAGTTTTATAATGGGTAGAATAGACTGAGCGACGAATTTGCGTGTTAAAAAATACCTTATTACAAGACAAATAGATCGTTAATTGTAAATCCTCCCCAATCCCCAGGAAATTCCTATCCAATAAACAGTGACGTCACAAAAAGGAAAGTCTAGTACCGCCAAAACGTCACAATGATGTAATTTTAGCAACCATTAATGTACAACGTAATAAAAACAACTTTATTGTTTTTCCACACGTAAGTATGATTTCATTTGCATGTTATCTTCGAGATTTGAATAATTTGAAATATAAAATTTAGCGAATACGTTACAATAAAACTGCAATAACATATGAAGTATTATTGACATCATTACAGTTTTTATTTAAAATTTATTTTTTATCACGCGATTGATTGCTAAACGTCAAAATAATCGTTGTATATGTCAGTGTCAATGTGGCTTGTACGTTGCTTAAGTATTTATATATAACAAAAGAGCAAAGAACTGCATAGTTTTTAAATAAAAAACTAAAGATATGTAATCTTCAATCTTGTAAATCTTGTGGCTATAAATTAACCATTGACAGCACATTTTGTGCAATTTAAGCACGTCTTTTGCAACTTACAATCCGTCTGCTCTGCGAAATCTATAATAAGCTACCCAATAGAATTGCGAATGGCATCAACTTCGCAATATCTTGACAATTTGTGAACCTAGATGCTAAGCATTTGTACAAATCAATAGAGTCTGTCTGATTTATTTAATCCTGTAAATCTAATAGGAGTCAGTCTAATTTGAGAGTTTTCTCTTCATAAAATATCTTAAATACCTTCGCAACATCACCTTCAATTCTAAAATTACCTAGGTACATACATATAGGTATATAATAAACAGTTAAATTTATTTGTCACATTATATTTATGTTACGCGATCAATATCTGGAACGCCTTGCATGCAACAGTCGCCTACGCAACCCAGCGTGTAAATTATACTGACCTGCAGGTTGCAACTACTTGCAACGGAACTGAATTGATAAACAATGCCTTCATAAGAGAGCTTGATTGCTGAAGATATCTTACAAATTATAAAAAGACTACTGGAAAGGCAAGTAAACTCTCCTTGTTTCAGTCTCTAAATATAAAAGTGATAGGAGGTGAACAGCACGTGTCAATGATATGGCCTTGTGATTTTGGCATATATTTTAGCGAGGTTGTAATTTGGTTCAACTTGTCTAGGTATGGAATCTAGGTTTCTATTCGAAATCATTCACAGGCACTTATGAATTGTCAGACTCTAACGCACGCTTTTGCTGAGAAGAATCTGAATCGAGAACCAATAAATTTTCAGGGCATGCTACATTACAGGGACGTATCTATGAAAGAATTCAAATCAACCCCTAAATAGGTAAATAAAAGAGCTAGATTTTATTATTCACTCATAACTACTATATAATCCGCCTTCAACAACAATTTTATCAATCGTTATCAATAAGAATGGCGCGATGATTGTAATTTCTGATTTGCGAGACACTCATCGACATATCAATGTTTGCATACTCGTGGAGTCAGTTAACTTGGTTTATCCGTTCCTTAACTCACGTACACATTAGCTAGGGTTGTCAGTGGTCACAGCAAAATATTACGAAATTAATGTATTCAATTCAGATATAAAGCTTAGCTTACATGAAGCTGCAAATATGGCGAAATTAACTTAAATCTAATAAATACTGGGCAGATAATTTCCAGATGACTTATTTTCATGCTACATATTTTAGGTTTGTCAAACTGAGCAACGTTTCGCCTTGCCGCACACTGGCCAATCGCCACAGCTGCAAAAGCCGCCACCGAGCTGCGGACTTTAGTTTTCATACATTTTATATGACATGGTTGTCGCCGGTGGTCGCCACACGCCACGAATGGTCGCTACTAACTATAAAACGCTAACAATCGCAATAGGACGAAAAAAGTAGCGGCCACCGACCACTTGTTTCGACCACCGACCACAAGTGACTGTCACGCGCTTCCGCTACTTACCAGCCGCTTCTAGCTTCAGGTGGCAGCGTTTTGTGGCGAGGCTTACTAAGATCAATACTGAAATCGTGGTTTTTTTTTGTTTAATCTAGTAACGTTGTCTTTTATACGAAATGTTTGATATTTTTTTTCGCGATTTCCGAGTTAGTCCCATCGTAAAAGATGTTCAGTATGACGAACCCAATATAGGTTCGGAAAAGATGATATTTCAAAGCATCCACTTCTACGATATATCTGGCATCAATTGGTTACTACTATCCATTTTTGTTAATCCCTGGAAGGGTTATCAATAAATCGGTTTTTGATCTCGTTTCAGCTATCACTCAAATATTTTGATATTTCTATTCCGGGGTTCTAAATATGAAATTTCCTCTTATTTTTTTGTGCCATGATTTCTACGATCAAAATCCAGTTCGTGAACACGACGAATGTCTTCGTGGCTACCATTGCAAAACTTTAAATGCTTCTCATATCATTAGATCGCAAAATAACCAGCTTTTAGATCACTATCTACAACTTACAGTATCTCAAACCGGATCAATCGAATGTATTTAACGGACCTGTTTCATTAATTAATTTGCCGTTTATTAAACTGATGCTAATTAAAGTTCTTTTTGGGAATTTGCGAAGGATGTAATTAAGGATCTATGATTTTAATGCGTGAGAAATGACAATTGTTATTCTCCATCACCGTAAAAGACGGCAGTTTGTTTTTGCCCGCGGCTTCGCCCACATATTTCACTATCATAATTAATTGTTGATGAGATAACACTGATTCTATACAAAAATGAGAACAGCGGAATTCGATGTAATTATTTGTTTATAAGTAGACCATGAGACTAGTTTCGTTTCGTAAGTGGGGATAAAGATTAAGGTTTTAATGCCTTCACATCCTTCCTTTGTCATTCGATTTAAGAATTCCTTAAATTCACGGTCACATGATAAAAATAAATTGCCAATGAAAATCTTCTCAATAATCTATCTCAATAATTCACTACATTATCTAACGTACCTGACGTATACTCGCTATAAACGGAACTAGAAGATCGGGTGAATCTACCAGAAGAATGTTTCTTCATCAAATTCACCTAACCGTAAAGAAAACTGAAATCGTGGCAGAGACTTTTATAAAACAAGACTAAAAAGAAGCAAGAAAGAAAGAGATACTCGAGAGTCTGCTGATGTGAACCGAAAATATGTCGACATTTATTGAGGTTCTCATAATGAGGATCCATTGTCCACCATGCAGTATTCATTGAGTTTGAATGAACCGCTTAATTGCATTAAACGGTTGACAATAATTGGATACAATGGTTCAGTGCACGTTCTAATTCTCCTACACATGACCTTAATGATTACTATCCCATTACTGAATGTTTCAGCTTCAGTCCAAAAACATACAATTACGCGATAAGAGTGTATTTATAAGGTTGAGAATATAGCGAAGACTTTGAGAAATACGTCAACAGTGACGCCACTAAAAGGAAACTAACTAATTCGATTATAATTTTGGTATGAAATTGTATTAAGAAAATTTTAAATGCGTTGAAAACAAAGCTCTTAACCTAAGACAATACTTATGTAAATTAACATTTCATGCAGTCGTTAAGCTAGGAATAAGGACTTATTCATGATGATTTTATTTGGGAAGAACTGTGAAGAGAATGGGAGAGAGCCTTGCTTAGATAGACCCCTGTGTGAGACAATTCTAAGCAAGGTTTTAAGTTTCACAATAGTATCTCGTTTACATACTACATGTATACAAATTCCATTAAGGCTCCAGTCTCCCTAAAATCAGTGTTCTTGCGGAATTTATCAGAAAAGAAATATTGTTTTTTAGTCATCAGAAAAGCAATAAATGAAATATATTTTACGTTATTTTAAAGTGTGAGATTTGAAGTTTCCAATACATATTTTATTTTTTAATTTAACGCCACTTTTATTAGCTTTGTGAGGCTTTAAACATACCTCTATTTACGTTCCACGCGTAGAGGGTCTCATTCATGCACACGCTACGAAAAAAATATAACAAAAACAAGAAATGTATTCAGATTACATTTGTCGGCAAATCCTCTACAATAATCTTATCTAGTTACTTTTATTCCAAATTGTCTCAATTTCTTATTTAAATTGCTTTAAAAAGTTATAAATTTCTGAATTTGACCCTTGCAACATATATTTTTTTCTATTACAAAGTAATGGTTTAGAGAAATCACACTTTAACCACTCCGAAAACAACTACTTATCTGTCGAATAAAAAATATATGCATTCAAAAAATCATTGGAACTAAATTTACCGAGACTAAACATATAACACAACGAACGCTGTCAATTCCCAGCGAAATTGAATGGAATTTTGATGCATTTTATGCTTTATTTGTTTAGTTTCGGTAAATTTAGTTCCAATGATTTTTTGAATGCATATATTTTTTATTCGACAGATAAGTAGTTGTTTTCGGAGTGGTTAAAGTGTGATTTCTCTAAACCATTACTTTGTAATAGAAAAAAATATATGTTGCAAGGGTCAAATTCAGAAATTTATAACTTTTTAAAGCAATTTAAATAAGAAATTGAGACAATTTGGAATAAAAGTAACTAAATAAGATTATTGTAGAGGATTTGCCGACAAATGTAATCTGAATACATTTCTTGTTTTTGTTATATTTTTTTCGTAGTGTGTGCATGAATGAGACCCTCTACTCGTGGAACGTAAATAGAGGTATGTTTAAAGCCTCACAAAGCTAATAAAAGTGGCGTCAAATTAAAAAATAAAATATGTATTGGAAACTTCAAATCTCACACTTTAAAATAACGTAAAATATATTTCATTTATTGCTTTTCTGATGACTAAAAAACAATATTTCTTTTCTGATAAATTCCGCAAGAACACTGATTTTAGGGAGACTGGAGCCTTAAGGCTTAAGAAAAACAACAGCCAACAACAAACATACGCGATACGAATATTTATTTAAAAAATAATGTAAGAAAAAAGTTACAAACCTGTTCGTGCCTTGTGGCACAATGTCGCAAATCGAATAATTCCAAACGAACAAACAAATCCAAACACAACACTTAGCACATCTATTAGCCTAAATAGGCGATTACCTATTTAAATAATAAACCGTTAATTTAAATCTTCAAAAAACACGTTAGAATAATCATTAATCACACATGCGCGCCTTATCGGGGTAACGCGTACACTGGAAATGATAACAGCTATCATAAACTGGAGCAAGTAATTTGTTTTTTTTATCACGTGTTTTTTTCGTTTAAAACATTAGTGGAACAGATTCGCGCATTCGGCATAATATGACGTTTGGAACTGAGGGATTCGAAACGGCGCCGGCGCAGCTCGTCGTGTTGCGTTGCGTCAACGTAACCAGTGGGTGTATCGTATCGTGTGATATTTTGCGAATTGTATGCAATGCTAATAGAGCTTTAGAATGGCTGAAAAATCACTATGCATGAGGAGTCAATCTTTACGTCTGTATGTGTGTTTTTCTTGCAAATTTCAAAATTTTCAAAATAGGTACATACATTTTAAAATTATTGGTGATTTTTAAATAATAGGTAGGCTATTAGAATGTGCAGTGACTTACTTATACGCTGCAGACTGTGCAGTGTCTTACTTATACGCTGGCAACGGTCATTTTTTTTGTGAAAGTGTCATACATTTTAGTAAATTTTGATTTTCTAATTCTAGCTTACTTATAATTGCAGGCACAATATACGAGGTTCTAGTAAATATTAGTTATTTGTTGAAGATGGTTTGAATTCATTTGAATTTCAATGAGTCATCGACGCTGAATTCATTTCGAATTTGTTTTTCTAATTTGCACTTGGACAATACGTTTCAGACTTTAAAATATGACATACCACACTCCGGATGTTCTGTTGTAGATATTTAGTAAACAGCTGACATACTGTAGGCAATAGGTGAGTTACTGTTGATAATGTATAGCGTGGGTGTTTACCGCCAAAACATTGGTCTTTTCATCTAAACGTGACATCAGAATGGTCAACACGGACTTTTAAAATTTAGAACAGATCTTGTTCTGAGCAAATGGTTGTCTAGAGGCGCACGTTTTAAGCAGGCGGATCACCTGATGGTAAGTGATTTCTGTCACCATGGACATTAGGAATATCAGGGTACCTATACACGCCTAGTAGGCAACTCTCAATATTGAAAATCAAGGAAAAAATAGGTAATTACAACAGATCGATACGGAAAATTACCTCTTTTTACAACGCATAAAAAGTGATTAACTGAACCCACAAAAACTATAATGACATGGATAAACACTTAGTTTCCATTACCAGAACTATAGTAAATCTGATTTGAAACGGTTAGAGCTAACCTTTGAGGTCACTGGACAAAAAACTGATGGTAGAAAAATATAGTAGGAAAATTATGGTTGAAAACTATTTGGAGTTCCAGCCATACAAAGTTTTTCTTTTTCCTATGGATAGGCTTGTGTTTGACCACAATCTCACTATGGTAAGTGATGATGTGGCCGAAGGTGGTAAGCACACAAAGCTTGGAAGAAACCTAGCTCTCTCGCAGCCAGAACACACCGGTAGACCATGACGATAAATTTTCATCTTCAGGGCGATAGCTAGCCTCACGATGTTTTCTTTCTTATTAGATAGGTAAACTGACCTATAATGGATATGAAAGGAACCTTAACTTTTAATTGTTCTGATCCAATGCCATAGTCAGGTAAAGACCAGAACGCCTACATCGCCGTCCATCAATACAGGTTTCGCAGCGTATGAAATTTACGCAATCGAAGTTGGCAGGATAACAATGTGTGAGTTTTGTAACCCGCCCACTATGGGGCTTCGAGGTTCTTGTCTGAGTCTTGCGATAATTTTGACTTATCAGGGTCTTAGGGAAAGGAGTGGAATCAGGGTTTTTTTTATGTATTTTTATTTTATTTCCTGCCAGCTTTTTATAGCAGCAGCCTTTAGATAAAAGAAAAATAATTTGGGTGTATAGAGTGCGTTGAGTGAGGTTGAAATGCTTCTTTAAAGATATTACAGGTTCATAAACCTTGCCAATCGTGCAAAGCAGAGCACATTCAGTTTATTCAAGTACTTATCCTAACTATCGTAATCCTAACTGCCTAACTTAATGTTTGTTTGTTTGTTACCTTTTCACGCTTAAACCGCTGAACCGATCGCGATGAAATTTGTTATGCAGATAGCCTATGGTATGGAGAAGAACATAGGCTACTTTTTATCCCGGGAAAACATAAAATCCCCGGGGAACGCGAAAGCTAGTAATATTATAAACTAGCTTCCACTCCGCGGTTTCACTTGCGTTCCCGAGGGATCTTGTGTTTTCCCGACATAAAAAGTAGCATATGTTCTTTTCCATACCATAGGCTACCTACGTATCAAATTTCATCGCAATCGGTCCAGCGGTTTAGGCGTGAAAAGGTAACAAACAAAACATTTTTTCTCGGAAACACGATTGAAACCGCGGGGGACAGCTAGTATGTATAAGACCGGCTCATGCCACAATGCGGTGAGGAAAAGCTAGGCAATAGGCTTTATGGCCTGACTTAACTCCATTCACAAACCGATAGATTCTAATATTCACGAATAAAAATACAAACCTAAGCTAGACTCCAAAAACTAGGTCATTGCCATCGTCCAATCAATCTAGGCTCACGCTAAAATACACTCTAGTCTCACAGAAATAAAGATTACATGATATTTAATGTCATAAAAAAATTATAAATCAATTAATCTTAGCGTAATGTAATAAAGTTATTGATTGTTATGCATAGCGCGTGGGATGTTAGGGTGGCGATAAATTTTTGTAATATACGGACAGTCTTACATAATTTTCTTTATAATTTTGTACGGAATTAAATTAATTTAAATATATTAGGTTGAGATGACATGATTTCAACTGATTTTAATTATTACGGCCGTTTCAGTGTGTAAGCTTTCTTTAGGTTGCGGGTAAATGATCACCACTGCCGCTTATTTATGGACATTTGCAATATCACTGAATCGCAAATATGATAATTATTCTATGTGAACAGTCAGCAAGAAGACTGACTAAATTAAAGAATGGACTGGCAACACTGGGAGTAACGTCCTACATACCTGTTAATAAGCCTACATCTTATCGGTCGTCATGACTGATCGCAAGATGAATAGAGAACAAAAAACCGGCCAAGTGCGAGTCGGACTCGTGCACCGAGGGTTCCGTACAAACTTCATCCATCGTTCATCCATCACGGGAAATGCACAATTTTATTTATTTACCTTATTTGAGGTTTGTGCCAATTAAGCTAGACCACTAAATTGTATGAGCGCCCATACAACTCAGAGGTCTTTATTAATTGGCTGAACTATGTATGTATGGGGACACCCTTTAATTTTCAACTTTTTTTATTTTTTGGAATTTTTCCTTTATTTGTGCTGTTAAGACCTTGCTATTTGCCAATTTTTTTTTATATTTGAGTTGATTGATTGAAAGGTAAATTGCGGTTTACGATTTATGACGTATTAAAAAAAACTACTTACTAATATATATCTCGATCAAACCAATTTTCAGTGGAAGTTTGCATGGTAATGTACACAATATTTTTTTTTTAGTTTAATCATTCTCTTATTTTAGAAGTTACAGGGGGGGGGGGGGACACATTTTACCACTTTGGAAGTGTCTCTCGCGCAAACTATTCAGTTTAGAAAAAAATGATATTAGAAACCTCAATATCATTTTTGAAGAACTATCCATGGATACGCCACAAAGTTTGATGAAAAAAAATAATATATATATATAAATAAGTTCTAGTACTTACTTATAATAAAATTCTAAAATAAAAATATTATGGTGACTCTACCTGTTGACATGTCTGTCATATATCACTTTTAAAAAGCTACTTGTCCATTAGTATTAATCATTGAAAAAATATTCATAAACGTACATTATAATTATTCAAGTAGATCATACATAAAGCAAGTACTTATACAGACAGAATTATGACCTCTAGTACCAGTGTATATATTGGGTATTTACTTACGTTTATTATGATCCTGATACCTTCCCCAAAAAGTAAAAAAATTAGCTTTTTTTTTTTAGTGTAAACATTGGCAACATCTTTAGTTACTATGAGGTTGTGGCCAAACAGAGGTTTATACCATAGCATAAATCCTTACTCTATGGCTATACGTAGTAAAATATACTTCAAACACTGATAAATAATAGTGCAAAAATATAATTGCGTCGACCAAAAGATGTTGCGTACCCACTGAGACACCTATTGTGCTTACGGTAGCTCTGTACTTATATCCCCTCGTTGTAATAGACGCCTCGTGAATTCTTGCGAAGCCGATTTTACAGGCTGCGTCTGCCAAAATTTCAGAACTAATTAGTGGCTGCGATGATATATTTTTTCATTCTTTTTGTATGGTCTTTGAGTCGCATTATGTTGTTTTTACTTTTATATCTAAATTACTTTTCGAATATTATTGTCTAAATTAGACTTTGTAGTTTTGTATGTATTTTTGTTTCCAATATTTATGTAGGTACCTACGAAAACAGAATGGCGTGGGCAAAACTACTTAGTGAATGAATATACAATTTTTATACTCTTTTGAATGGAATAATATTAAAACTATAGTGTCACGTAGGTGTAGAAAAACAATATCTAACCAATTGAAAGCACCTCTTATGGTTATGCGTTAAGGTCCAATTTGCAAGAACAATAAATAGATGAAAATAGATCAATGTAATAATACAATAGTAACAAATGCTTATTATTATTTATTCATTGCTGTTTTATTTGGTAATAAAGCAAAATATTGATAGATGGAAAGCAATGGACGATGTTTTTTTTTATTTAGTAGTACAATATTTTAAGTAGGTAGGTGTTGATGATTCTTATTGAATGACATAATATGGTGACAACAATTTTAATGGATCTATCAATCAAATAATATATTTTGGCACATTAAGGTGATTCCACACAGCAGTTTATATATACTATCGTGCCGTTCCGCGGTTACACCCGCGTTCCCGAAAAAAATAGCCTAAGGTCAGGCGGGGCAAGGGCGCCATATTTTTTGCATAGATGAATTCGATGCAAAATATTTTTTTTGAATGCTGATTTAGGAGTGAACATTTATTAAATTGCCAATATTTGGAATTTTGTAGCTGCAAGAAACGTCAATTCAATCAAATCTATCAATAATTTCACGATATTTTCTATTAAATTGGAAAACATGGGTATAGGCGCACTTGCCCCTGGAAACGGGGCAAGTTCGCCTATATAAGAAAAAACGCTAAAATCGTACGTTACCAGAAAAATAGATTATTTACTTAATAGAACATAAACAAATAAATGCATTACTATTGGTTTCTTTTTATTTTACTCGTCCTATAAGCTACTGCAGCTTCCATAACAAATTTGGGGCAAGTGCACCATAGACTAGCAATCAGGGGTTCTAAACCTTAAATGCAGTTTTTTTTATAAAAAGTAAAAAATGTTGTATTTAAATAATAATATTTGTAGGTTTGGCTGGAATAATAGATATCTCTAATTATTCAAATTAGACTTTTATTTGCATTACGTCTATTTATTTAAAAAATACAAAAGTAGGTAACAATTTTTCCTTTGACGCGATAGGACGCAAATACTCAGTAATCTTTTAGATGGCACGCAAGAACTTACAAGGTAAAGAAATTCGGGTAAGAAAATATCTGAATCATAAAAGTTGACGACTTCTGGCTCGGGGGAAGTGCGCCATACTACTAAAAACTTAGGCGCACTTGCCTCACTTCTATTTTGAAGTTAAGATTTTAAATTCGATAAAAAAATATTAATTTCACTATCTAGGACTAAAATACAGATATAGATTGTGAGCAAAATCGCATTTTGCTCACACAAAACCTACATGTTTGAGCTACTGAAGTGAAAAATCTTTTTAAGTACCGCTGCCTGACAGGTACCTTGCCCATCAGCAGTGGTAGCTTCGAGGAAATGTTCTATATATCTTACTAATATAAAGCAGATGAGTTTTTTCTATGTTTGTTCGTTTAAAGGCGCTAATCTCTGGAACTACCACTCGGATTTGAAATATTCTTTCTGCATTTGATAGTCCAATTCTTGAGGAAGGTTATAGGCAATTTTTTATCCCGGGAATGCGGGTGAAACAGCGGGAAACAGCCAATTATAGTATATATTTTGTATTTTTGTCGTAAATATAAAGCTTAATAAACAAGTTATATAGTAAATATGTATAATATACTTAATTGCAGGCAGCAAATAACAGAAAGGTGTGAAGCGTGCGTCGGCGGGACATTCGGGTCAGCCCAGCACGTGGCGTGGGCTTCGTTCCAGTCTGTGACTTTATTGTGGTGTTATGTGACGATATCGTTGTTATATCGCTTTATCGTTACGGGAGACGCTGCCAGAGAGAGAGAGAGAGAGGAGGTATATCTACCACAAGGTGTAGACACTCCTATCAATCAAGTACAATAGAGCAGAGCTGATCGAATGCGATTTAGACCATGAACGTAAGTAAGTACCTTTTATATCTACTACGTCCATGATTTAGTCTACTTCATCTTTGTATTCCGAGCGTGAAACGAGCCTGCTATGTTATTCTGTACTCAAACTCGACAGTGAAAACACGAAGTGACTATTCTCTGTCTCACTCGTGAACTCCGGATTACCGAGTTTCGCGAGCGAGATAGACAATAGTCACTTCGAGAATTCACTGTCGAGTTTTAGTACAGAATAGCATAGCTGTATCACAATCGAATCTTCTCTCTCTCTTTCTCTATCTAAGCCATTTTGAAATCTATTTGTCTTCTCGTCGTTCTCGGTTCCCTGCCATCATCTAAGGGGGCAGTTATACGACTACTTACTTCGATTCTCTTTTAATTATAAGTATTGTGACGTCAGTGTAACCTACTAAAAAACGATTTTTAATTAGGTAGACTAAAATTACATTTGGTGTGTTGCCACGTTATCACCACCACTTAAAAATAGTGTTTTTATAGTGATGTAGGTACCTAAGTACAGCACGGTATACCTTATGCAAATACGTCATGCATATCAAGAGGGAGGTAAGTTATGAAGTTTAGGGAGTCACCAGAGCGGAGAGAATTGCCATCACTAGATATTAAGTACAGAAAAATCAAAAAAGGATAGTGGCTAGTAAAAATTGGCATGTAGGTAAGTTATCTATTAAAGGTTATTATCTATCTTGAAAATACAATACATAATTAAACATATAAACTAAAAATAATTCTATAAAATCGGTAAAACAATATGTCCGACGATATCGCTATAAAACTATATCAGAATAATCCTTCTCGAATATTTTAGTACACATAACAGCCAGTTTGTAGTCTGTGATTGCTGACAATTGGCATGAGTCAACGATTCGTGTCCTTGGGACTTAGTTAGGGGTATTTAAACCTTTATACTTGTGATATTTACTACAGTCGCCATATATTCAAAAAGAAGAAGAAAAATAACCTTATACCTTGGCTAGTTAATCTTCTATCTTCTTCTTCTGTAATATATAAAAGGAAAACGTGACTGATTGAATGATCTATCAACGCACAGCTCAAACCACTCGACGGATCGGGTTAAAATTTTGCATACAGATAGATTTTTTTTTATAGAACATAGTCGGTAAACAAGCATACGGCCCACCTGATGGTAAGCGGTTACCGTAGCCTACGAACGCTTGCAACACCAGGGGTATCACTCACGCATTGCCGACCCTTCCCCCCTCCCCGATGAGCTCTGGCGACCTTACTCACGCGCAGGAACACAACTATTATGACGTAAGCATCCACATCTAAGAAAGGATTTTTGAAAATTCCGCCCCTACGTGAGTAAAATATGGGTGCGCGGGCGAAAGGCTAGTGAAGCTATATACTTAGCGCTTGATTTTCCTGTTCTCTAAAAATACCTAAAGTCTTTCTGGAAGACATAATTACAATATGAGCAACACTGAAACGCCATCTTCTACCGTCAAACTAATTACGTCAAAACGAGACAGGGATATTTGACGTCAAGCTGGGAGGGAACTATGGTAGATGCCTGCAGGCATATACAAAGTGGCAACGCGTCGTTGCCATAAACAGTAATCTAGTTACGATCGTAACATATAAGATAATTGAATGGAACTATCAAATATCGATTTAAAATTGCGTTTCAGTTGGCCAAAAGCCTCTAGTCTACTGAAGTTACATATCTGCTAAACTAACCTTCAACTTTGTATTTTGACTTAAATCTTTGGGTAGGTACGTACTTATCAAGGATTTATCATCATCAATAGTTAAATATGGTATCTTGAAAATAAAACACGCCGATGAGTCGCAATTAGGTAGGTAGATGCATTAATTTATTTATTAACACCAACTAATTGTTCTCACAGAGACTCTGACCTATTATTATTAATTAGATAAGACCTTGCGACGAGTTTGGGTAAATAAGACCTATAGAATGGTAATACTTAAGTATTATTTAGTCTTCTGTCCCTCCCCCAATATTCGTAATACTATCCAAAGTATTCCGAAATGTAAACAATAAAAAGGCATATTTAGAGGTGCTTGGAAAGGAACTGACATCCTCACGTTTATAAGTCAGTACAAGATCGTACGATTAACAAGTGTTTAGGGGTATAGTATCTAAATCTGTCTGACTTTTTGGTGCTTTCCGACAGTTGCCTTATAATAAGACTTTGTGTAGGTTGTACTTACCTACCATTCGTATAATTACTGTGGAGAGATTTTGGTCAAATAAGAAAAAAAAAAGTGAGAACTTACCCATATTTTCAGTTTCCATCGGCCTTCTTAAAATAATTCCCGTTACTTTACACTACACAAAATAGTTTTGACACTTTAATATCACAGCAAGCCTTTTGGTTTAGTTACATTTAAGTTTCGCTTCACTTTAAAATAATTCTTAAATCCTGAAAAGGACACTACCTATTTATTGATATCCGTAAAAAGTTTGGTAGCCACACTGCACCGCACTGTATGCTAAAAGCCTCTGTCTCCACTCCCTTCGCTAGCTGACCTAACTTTTTAATACTCTTTTTTAATAATTCAAAATTAGAACTTCACAGAAAATTAACGTAAATAGAGTAGACTGAGTAGGTTGAAGCGAAATCGTCTTGCTATCGTTAGTTCGCGCAGCCACTGCACAAGTCGAGTTTAACTGCAGTGTTTTCTATTCTCAGGGTGACCATGGCACCGGGAACTTATGTAGGCTGGTTATTGTAAATTATGTTAATTTAATGCTATTTGTATATTGTGGTGTGATATTTGTCACGGAAAACGAGATTCGCGAGGAATAAGTAAGTTATTGCATTAAGTAACGCAGAGTTTTAAGAGGTACCTATATTAAATTTTCTTACTCCAACTACACTTTTTGGAAAAGACAGACTAGTTGCTCTCTGGCAGATATTTTGAATTCCAGATTTGATTCCAGAATAATCCCGGTAAATCTGTTTGAAACTAAGGGAATTACGGGAAAGGAAAAAAATGCATTTTGTACAGGAGTGAGAGGTCTCAAAAGGACAAAACCATTTGAGTTAGTGTAGTATTATAATAGTGTACATAGTTCAAGTGCTACTTAGGTAATAAATCAGTAAGAAAAAGTGTTGGTGGACACATAATTTAAGTATTTATAATTAGTCTAGAAGTTAATGTTAAATACAAATTACTTATTAGCCTAATTAAAACTGACACCACTGAAGATGTAGGTACACTGGAATGTATAAAAAACTGGAGATTTCAAGGTTCGTAATTCCCTAAAAAATTCTCCGCAATTCCCATCAAATCATACTCACATTATACAATAATGAGCATTGCCGAAAGAAATCGACTAACTGAGGTTATACAGCACAAAAACAAAAAGCGCTTACGGTGAGCGACGTTGACTTTCGCGATCTCTATCGTTAGCTGGTCGTTTTATAGCCAACATCAACACCGTGAAGATACCGTACGTAGGAACAGATGGCTAACTATAATACCTACCTACCTACATTACTAACATCTCTATAGATATCATTATAAGAATACTTATACGTTGTTTCCCTTAAGCGATATTCGACCACAGAATATGTAAAAGTGGCAGGCTACATCACTCGAAGCGAAGCATGGGGAAAAAAGACATTCAAGTACCTACTGAGATGATTTCTACTAGGACTGACGGACTGCTTATAGCATTTTTATATAGCATATTTAGACGATCCTTACAGGGTTGCTGGGCGAGAGCTTGGGCAACGACTAAGACACTTGGTGTGGATTGCTGATCGCGGTAAAAAAAAGGTATTGTATCTGAGACGAAGTGCTTAGTCCTAGAGGTCGCTACAATCTGACTGGCTGAGGGTCAGGGGGACCGTGATGGGGTCCTCAGAGTCTATGGGGACCTGTTTAGAGTCGCTGGGAGCCGCTGGTAGACGTAACAGTGAGCTGCTGTTCAGTGATACTGTGGCATCCATGAGAGTGGTTATGTTCAGTTGCGAACATCCTGAATATGTTGATCTCTCACCACCTAAATACTCTTCCCTTCTGGGCATAACTAGTGTAGTTCCCAGGTAGGTACTTACAGTTATTTATATCTTGAGTTAGAGGGTCTCATCTCGCTCCTGACGTAGATGGTATACTTACAATAAGTATAAAATAATTGCTGCTTTGGTTGAAATATAAAGTGACGTTTTCGCTCTTTCTTTTTCAGAACATATAATTTTCCGAGAGAGAAAGAGAAAAAATAAGATGAAAGAATTGCCAAAATTGCCGCAATATCGGAAACGTTTTTAACTCTACCTACCTAATTCACCAAGGCATGGTGAAAGACGTGACAGTCTTTATCTACGTTCCGGTGTTTAAATTTGATTCAGCTTTACAGTTTTTGTCTATAGCGAATAGTTATATTTCATTTATTTATTGTCTTAAGTTTTTTGGGCCAAAAATAATGTCATGATGATGCTTGGTTTAGTTGCGATGTCCATCCGATGTTCTCTCAACGCATTGACTAAGTTATAGTTTAGAGAAAAAATATTAGAGTTCCCGGTAAAATATTCCAAAGCCAAATGTTCCCGGGAAATCATGCAAAAGTCCCGGGATCACGAAAAGTACTTAATATTTCATGTATTTTATTCCTGTTTTAGATATTTTTGTTTATTTAAAGTTAATTACATTCTGAACAGGTTGTATTAAATTATTTAGGTACAATTTAGCATTGTCCTAAAATTGCTTTATTTATGTATGAAGTTATATTTTCCTATTTTAGTAAGGTATTAGGTATTATTTTTTATTCAGGTATGAAGTTAATATCTATCATAAAGTGCAAATTAAATAATTTCCAATGAAAGTCCAATATTAAAAATTCCTCATAGCTACACTGTAACAAAACTTATCAACTTCATTCGTCTCAGCAAAATGTTATCATTTTTAAATGGCGCGCTGAAAGTCATCCTTATTTGATTTAAGTTTTCCTTTTGTATAGAATAATAAAGCCCGCATAGGGTTTCATTTGCGTCATGGTTTCTGGACCGTGAACTGGCATGACGGATGCATTGTTGTGCTTCTCTGCTTTTGGGCTCGGTTTAAGAGGTGCGCATTGCGAGTTTTCACTTCAACTGCTTGGTCGAATTATTGATGAAAATAGTATTCTCTGCAGGCCGCTTAAAACAGACATTTTTTAAACTATAGATAATTTTAGATTCGTAAATGACGAGTAGGTAATAAGGAAAAAATAATATTGACAGTCGGTTTACATACGTATGTAAACCGACTGTCAATATTATTTGATACAAAAGCGGAAGATTAAATTGGGTATTTGGGACATTGATGCCTTGTACACCAAATATGAACTCCACCAACTCATTCGTGGTCAAATTGATCAGTGGAGTCTTCTTACTTTAAATTGCTTATTTTTTGTATTTTAGTCGATGAATTTTTATTAGATAAATCCCGGGCTATTTTACCGCAAGGTTAGTGCGGTCATCCCTATTTTGTCTATTCAATTTCAATGAGTCAATTTATTGAAATGGTTTTTCTTTATTTATAGTTTAATAGGCCAGTGTTCGACCACAATTTCACCATGTAGTCGTGATGTGGTTGAAGGTGGTAAGTATACAAAGCTCAGAAGAAAACTGGCTCTCAAGTGTAGCTGTTAGAACACACCGATAGGTCCTTGGCGTCAGTTTTTCTCCAGACTTGAAGATTGTAACCTCTTTTTTTAAGGTGAAGGTGTGTAGTTAGTGTAGTACTAAAAAGGGTTTCATCGCGATGTTTTCCTTCCGAAATTGTAGGATTCGAACCCAGAACATTATAGATAACTAGGCTTAACGTCAAAATTTTTAGTTGTACATGTTAACTGTAATGTTATTAAACCGAAAGCAATTATTCATTATTGAGGTAGTTAATTTTGTAAAAAATTAAATACCTAGTTAAAAACAGGTAAGTAATAGTTAAGATAAATTATAACAATTTGTTTTTTTTTAAGAAGTAACTAATCACAGCTCATTATAATAAATGACATAGGTGTACGAATATTTTGAGGATCAAAAACATATTAGTTTATACATAATAACTGCGATAGTAACAAATTGCCTAATTCATACATAAGTAAGATAAAAAACCGGTAGAGCCAGTTAGTTAACACGAAGAATGCTAGTTCGTAGATCTTATTTTAAATAACAATGTTTGTTAATGCTTATCCGGTTGAATAATTCAAAAATAACATGAAGTAGGTTTTAACTTTCTAAAAGTCGCTGCAAAACATTACAAACGAACCCAACAACAAAGTCTACAAATCGATATCAATTATTTAGCCTCGATCTATTTTTAGAGTAGAATCCTCATAAACATCGATGTAAATAATGTAAAAATACAAGACAGAGACGTAAACAACTCCTTATTACATTACCTATCATGCGCCAATGCGGTGCAGTGGCACTACCACACACAATCGATAAACGAAACGCACATTGCTGACTGCACTAACGATTCCCGCGTTTTTTCGTATTAACACCGCACTTTTTAAAAACTACGCTTAATTTTAAACATCATTACTTTGTGACTAATCTATAAATTATTATTTACACTTTTTACCACAAAATTAACTCATTTCAGTTACATAGTATTGTTTATACAGCCAGATGCGGCACTTACTACTGACATCGCATAACTGACAACGACCGGCTGGCTGAGTAGATGGGAGCACGGCAGGACGCCAGTGCGCGCGCCCAAACTATAACCTAGCCGAGTTAAAATAGTAGGGTGAACGGGAGCTATTGCTTTACGACGGGCAGTTACGAAAATAGGACGGGTTGGTAGCCATTCATGCTAGGGGACGGTGCATCTCAACCGATAGCTTCCGCATTCAACAGCCGGTGTGTAAAAAGCTTTACCTGGGGTATTAAAAGTGATGCTCTTACGACATTTTCCTATTGAACTTGTCTGCAGTCTGCGCAAATGTAAAGATTTGCAGTAATATTGCATCTCATTTACCTGTACGTTTACTGCCTTTCCATTAATCAATAGATTGAAGTTATTCAATAATAATAAATGAATATTGTTTTTTAATATATTTCAGTCACACAAGTTATTCCTTTTCATGTTGTTTTGTTGCAATAAAGTGTGTGAAAGTTAGAAAAACTGGGTAAGATTTTCAATCAATATATCATAAGAAAAGTCCGGACTCTATCACTGACATACTTATCAACGCCCAGCCCAAACCCTTGGACCTAGAAGGCTGAAATTTTGCACAGAGGGTCCCTTTATAATGTAGACAAGGAATAATGCAGCATTTTTTCAAAATTTAATCCCTAAGCGGGTAAAATTAGGGGTCATGGAAAACTAGTCACGCAATTTGTTTAAATAATAATATATGTAATATATATTTATAGCAATTATAATGTAGATCTACGCAGCTACTCCGGTCTTCAAATTCTAGGATTAAGAACAAGATTTTTTTTATCTTGCAATCTATGACCAACTAAGTAGAACTTTTGACCAAAAATAACAATCATCATTTCAAATCCCGGGGTTTAATATAATCAATTCTCGGAACTATTATCGCATCACTATTTTCCTTCAGTACCTAATGCCTTAGCTAAAAATCATATATTTACAAAAAAATGTATATCTATGTACTTAAAAATCTGAGAGTAGATAGACTGCGATAACTACTGCGTGTGCTTTGTACTTGTATCTACCTAGGTACCTACTTATACCCTGGTAGGTAGGTACTTAATGCGATTACAATGACATCCGCATTTCACCTACCTACCGAATATTGATCGATTTATAAAACCTCAATATTATTGTACCTAACATATATCCGATTCGCACGGTCATACATACCTACTTCCGACCGTTAGACGAACAATGAAATTGAATTCAGGATGATCGAATAAATGTTCGAGATTTTCGATTCAATAACCGTTTCATTCGAATTGCGTTTAACGGATGTCTATTGCTATTCAAAATGACCTTCGGTTAACAATGACGGGTTCTTTTAGCATTCTCGAATGTCATTAGATAGAATGAGAATTAGTTTTCCAACACTATACAGCCAATTTTGGCCCTTAGATGTCAATGACAAATATACATTTAACGAAAAAGATCGGCCAATTTTTTCATTTCCAGTTGCAAAAACTCGACGTCATGCTCAATTTGAAATACCGAGATTTCTGAGTTGGTCCTATAGTAAAAGTTATTCAGCATAATAAACCTAACATAGTTTTCGAAAATATGTCATCAAGAAATATCCACCAACCAGTACTCATCAAGTGCGAGTTACTGTCACTTGAGATTTTGATTCGTACCTTTTTTAGGTCGGTTTACATCTTCAGAACGTGCTATGCGCTAATCGACACATTTTTGTTTATGGTTAAGCAGATAGTCTTGTAACTAAAGCCTTTTATTAAATTTAAAAAAAACGACACAGGTGCATTAATGTTACTTACTTACCTAATAGTGAAGAGATGGCATGTAAGAATCCTTGATACCTGTCCAAATGACCCGATACATGTAATTTGCTTGTTTTCTGCCAGAAACTGTACTTTATATGAAACCAGTGCCAAATCCAATTCAGGTTTCTTTGTTGTCAAAAACCCCACCTTGATTTTCAATGCTAAACATTATTTTTGTCCCACTGTTATAAAGTTCTCAGTAGTTCTTATTTTTGTACTTCCATTCAGATAAAAAATAAATTAATATTAGATGAAAGGGAAACAGATAAGAAAAATACATTATTATATTTAATACAAACTTTATTTAAATCAAAAAATAAAATCTACAATAATCCTCTTCACTTTTCAGTTGTGTATAGTTATAAATTTGTTTTAGCTTCTCGTATCTTTAGCATATTTCTCTTTATCTACCACAGTTCTACATAGAACTTCCAACAAGGCATCATTTACCCTCCGAGTTACAAAATCTTACGTTAATTTTTGTAAACTTAACTTTCCATCACTTACCGGTAACTAAAGTCCATCATTTACCTATAACTTACGCGTTTACGTTTCCAAAACCCTAAACGCGTGCGTTACAGTAAGAACCTTATCGACTCCGTGTAATAAACACACTGTACATAACATAAACTGGGGAATTCAACTAAAATATAATATTCCCATTTTTTCACCACAATCGGGTAAGTGACGGTTCATTTAACTTTACTAAAAATAACTTTTACACAATTACCTTAACAAATTATATTAAATCCTCTTTTACAGCTAAATTACAATGCATAAATTTTTATTCTCAATAAAAAATACATATCTATAATATATCAAAGAACACTTTACCTATGTATTTGTTGTTAAGTCGGTAACGAATGAGGCACATTATTATTACATTTTTTTTTCTTTCACCTATAGGTATAATTATGTACACAAATCTTGGACTTGTTTTTAACTTATAAATACGCGCGTACGCAAGAATCTTCAGTCAATTCTTAGGTACTGTCAGTTTATGTCGCAGTTTTATTTTATAGTTCATCTTTTTATATAAAATTAATTACAGAATCAACAATGTCGTTAAACACAAAACCGTTTTTTGGTTTTTATTTATATAAATCAATGGTCTCGCAATCACATATTATTTTGATAGTTATACATAATTTAGAGTGGAGGAATAGCAACTTACATAATGGTATGGGTAATGGGAGATCAACACTTTGAAATAGAAAAGAAAATGGACAAGCGTAAAGAGATTTCTATGTAGGCTAGTGACCAACATAGGCAACATTCAACAGTATATAGTGATATATTTCGCTACAAGATATGTTCAGCTGTAAATATTACATTATTCCAACAAACATTTCTATACTTATAAAAATCTTTCATTCATGATGTTCCAATGCAACAATATTATCATGAAGTTCAAAAACCAATAAAGCTCAATTAGGAAGTACAATAAAACAATTCTTTTCCCAAAAGAATAACCTCGCCGATGTCTAACAGCTACGTCGCATAGAAAATATATATTTTTAGCACAATTTCATAAAAGAAAATTTTGGTGATAACCTGTACAAAACGTCTCTGTACATTTATTAATTAATATTATTTTTAGCACTCTTAATTAACATTATTTTCCGAGAAAGCACTCTTGGTATAGTTTCATTAATTTTTACATTAAAAATAATAAAGATATAGTATTCACTACGTTAACAAGATATCAAAACGACAGTCGTCTAAACCCTCGCGGGATACGATCCTGCGGTCGACCGCGAGTCGCTCACGCTACGTAGCCTCTCCGACACGATGCCACTACGATGAAAATCAGATTTCCACATCCAAGTTAAATGCAACGCGATGGAAGTCTATAAATATACAGAAAATAAATATCTACTAGGGCTAATTCAATCCTCCTGGTCCACGGGTTAAACTTACATGTTAAAAATTCAATATACTCATTTGTACTATAGTTTAACGTCGGGGGGCCGAGGCGCGGGCGCCCGCAGCGCCCGGCGGCCGGGAACTAGAACATCAACAACGGAACTGCAACGGGGACGACGCACTCATCTTTGGATTGGGCCTCGGCGGGCTCGCGGCACCGGCAGCAGGGGCGGCAGGGGCGGCGGCGGCGGCTCGGGCTCGGGTCGCTACTTGGCTAGCCGCCGGCGGAGGCGGTTGCGCAGCGCCAGCGCCGGCGCCCAGGGGCCCGAGGCGCGCTTGCCCAGCGCCCGCGCGCACCGCTCCGGCGCCAGCTTGGCCGCCTTGCTCGCCCCGCCGCCGGCCTCCTCAGCGGCGGCGCAGCGCGGCCGCTTGGCGGGCGCCGGCGGGGGCGCGGCGTCGTTGCGCGACCGCAGCGCTCGGGGCCGCGGCTCCGGCGGGTCGGCGCCGGCGCACGCGGCGGGCGGGGGAGGCTCGCCGGTGGTGGAGTGCACCTCGGGCTCCGGGTCGGGCGCGCTATCGACGCGGCGCGGGCGCGGGCGCGGCGGGGGCGGCGGCGGCGGGGGCGCGGGGGGCGCGACGCGGGCGCGGGCGCGCAGGCTCGCGGCGCCGAGGTTCTCCTTCGAGCGGTCCGCGCGCCGCGCCGCGCCCTGTCGCCGCGCCGCCGGGGCCCGCCGCGCCGGTCCCGGGGCGCGCGCTAAGTTTCCCGCGCGCGGGCCGCCCGCCGCCGCCGCGCCGCCGCACGCGCCTCGCAGCTCGCGCGCGTACGCCCCGATGCTGCGGGTGATCTTCTGCGCGAGCGGAGTCGCGGGCGCCCCTTGCGACCTGGTGGCGCGGCCGGGGCGCTTGGGCTCCTCCTCGCCGGGGGCGGGCTCGTCGCCGCCGCCGATTCGACGCGGCGGCGGGGGAGGGCGCGGCGGCGGGGCGGGGGCGGGCGCCGGGGTGGGGGCGGGCGCGCGGCGCGTCAGGATGACGACCCGATCGAGGGCGAGCGGGGCGGCCGGCGCGCGCGCCGCCTGCCGCGTGTTGGGGCGGGGCGGCGGGTCGGGGTCGTGGTGCGAGCGCAGCACGCGGTCGTGACCGGCGACTGGTCGCTGCCCCTCGGGCCTCGGTCGACGGCCGCGCGACTTAGGGGGCCCCTCGGTGGGCGAGCTGGACGACACCTCGTTGATCTGTATCCCGCCGTCGTCGTCGTCGTCGTCGGAGGCGAGCGAGTCGTCGGGGTCCGGCGCGAGAGGGTCGGTAGCCGGCTCGGGGGCGTCCCCCGCGGCGGCCGCGTCGGTCTCCAGATCCGGGGGCGGCTCGGGCACCACGGTGGCGGGCTCCGGCGGCTGCTCGAGCGGCTCCGGCGGCGGCCCGCTGGCTATCTCGTCGGGCACGGCCGACAGAGTGTTTATAACGCGGGTCCTGTTCAACAGTCTCGCCATAAAGTACGACTCGGCCGGGTTCCCGTAGTTGGTGATCGCGTCGGCCTCGGTCTCGTCGTCGACGGCGTCCCGGGTGGAGTCGTCGAGCGGGGCGGTGGACAGCCGAGAGTCGAGGGTGGCGCACGGCGGCAGCGGGCCCGACTCCGGGCCGGGGATCGGTCGATCGACATCCGAGTACCGAGTCATGATGGTGAGTCCGTTCTGGGGGACGGGTCGGTCGGGCTCCGCGACGGCCTCGGGCCGGGCCGGCAGGTCGGGCTGCGGCTGGGGCTGCGGCTCGGGCGGCGGGACGGCCTGCGGGCGCTGCGCGGTGCGGGACCGCAGCACGGTGGCGCGAGGGGGCCCCGGGGGGTCCAGCATCAGAGTCACTACTGACGTATTGTCCGCTCGCATTCTAGTGTTCGACCATCTGGGAAGATAATGATAAATTAAAAGCTTTGCATTTAAGTTGTACATACTTTTATAACTACAAATGACTCATTCATATCCTCACTACTTGTGAAGGAGCCTCCTTTAATAATAGAACAGATTACTAGTTCAGAAACCAACTTGACTGACAGGAATAAAAAATAAATATTGCTTAATTTGTTTTTACATTATTTTAATTTATTTATTTATTTAATTTTTTTGGGAAAAATACATAGATTATAATCCTTACCTCTCTAAAGCATGATCTACTAGACTTTTAGATGGGTTGAGCCAATCCCTCGGCTGGTTTCCATTGCCTCCCACCAGGGCAGCCTCATTGTGCCTCTCAGTGGCTTGCACTAAGCTCACTGCACCTTCTGGTGATATCATATTCCATAATCCGTCAGTGCCGAAAATTAAACACCTAGAAAAAGAAAATATATCTTCAAAATAGAAAGTTACAGTACTTAAAAATTCTACAGTAAAATCTAAATAGTGGTGCTTTTTTGTGATAAAATTATTTCCATAATACTTACCAACTATTGTATGTATTTAACACAGAATAATCGACAAACCAATTTATAATAATGTAAATAACTGGTTATTTATATTAGTTTGATATATAATGTATTTAAATTGATAGCAATATCAATATTTCTCATGACTTAATGGGTTTATGGCAAACTGGCTTCCGCCCCGCGATTTCACCCGTGCTCCCGGCGATCTTATGTTTTACCGGGAAAAATGTAGCCTATAGCCTTCCTCGATAAATGGGCTATCCAACACTAAAAGATTTTTTCAATTCAAACCAGTAGTTCCTGAGATTACCCCCTACAACCTCACAAACTTTACCTCTTTATAATATTAGTATAGATTGTATGTATTTTATTAACTCAGAATAATTTAATTAATATTAACTCAGAACAAACCACTTTTAAATAATGAAATTAACTGGTTATTTATATTAGTTTAATATAATGTATTTAAATTGATAGCAATATCAATATTTCTCAGGACTTAATGGGATTTATGGGAAATTAATAATCTTTTTCAATACCGCCCCTATGTATGTCATATTTAAAAATTGCTATCAAACATTAAAATTACATTATTTTCCAACAGATTTATGCAATCTGAAGACCTAGTTGTTGGTTACTCACCTAAATTTAGATGGGTCAATAGACAATACACCAACATCAGGGTCTGGACTGACTATGAACTCATCATTATGAGGATTATAACTCCAAAGGTCACCTAAAGACCTTGCCACAGCCAAAAAAGGTATCTCATCCATTGGTGTGTTCTTTTTAATTGGTCCCTTATGTCCAAGACGGGGTCTGTTCCATACAACTCGTGGTACACCAGCTTTGGATACCACTTTGCCACCGCATCTTTGTATGCGCTCTATTTCTGCCGTTGATTCTGGTTTGTGATCAGAGGTCAGTGGTTTTGCTGCCCATTCCTCGCAACCTAATAAATGCATAACAATAAATAATTACTCATTACATCTTTACTCAAAAGTTGGTTTACAAAATATGGTTTACAATTAAATTGGAACTACTCAAGCATTTGGGTTAATAAAGCTAATTTAAATTTGAACTTGAATTTAAACTTATAATTTGACTGACTTTTTAAGTGTTATTTGAAGAGATAAGAACTTGAATATGGGATATTTATTCATCTTCATTAATATTCTTTTGCCTTATCATTCCTTGGTATACATTTGAATATTTATACATTTTTTCTATACTACATAGGTGGCAAGGCCCACCTGCGATTACCATAGCCTATATACACTCATAACACCAGAATATACAATATTATATTTTCCCTGCCAGGGGTATCACTCATGTCGCCAACCTTGAAACATGAAGTTGTTAAGTCTCCTGTGCCTATAATTTCTCCGGCTCCCATACCCTCCTAACCGAAACATATGGTAGTAGTACTTCCTCGGGCAAATTCTGCACTAAAAGTTGTACTACATACATATTCAACAAGTAGGTAACATTTAAAGAACAAACAAACTAAAATTTTAAGCTCATAAAATCCAGCAGTCAAAGATAATCATTTGTCAAGGAAAAAGAATTAATACACACCATCTTTCTGGTAACCAAGAACAATAGCAGAGTCTCCAACATGGCCAACATATATTTTGCCGCGGCGGATGAATGCTACACTTGCAGTAGTACCAGCTGTGCTGGGCAATCCAGTTACTGTTTTTGGCCATTTTTCTGTAAACGATAAGCATGTAAGATAACTTTGGATTAGAATTAGTTTCCTAGCACTTATTGGATATTGATATGAAATAAGACTGTAAATATTTTTTTTAATATTTAATTAACCTCTTAAGCTCAACCATGCTCAGCCGGTGTTATGGCCGCTGCATTTGAAAGCCAGTTTCTTCTAGGCTTTGTGCTTACCACCTTCAACCACATCATTACTTATCATGGTGAGATTGTGGTTAAATATAGGATAGCTAATTGAGGCCTAATTAGTAGTCAGGGACATAATCCTAATGATTCCCTTAAAATGAAAGCCAGTAGGTATTCAAATAGCTTACAATGTTGAAACTAAAACCATACCAAGTCAATAAACATTCAAAAAGCCAAAAAGAAAAATAATTTACAGAACAAATGCAAATTCAAACTTTTGTCTACATATTTCAGTCATTATAAATACAATCCTACATTATAAGGCATTGTAAGAAATACCTAAGTACCTATGAGAATGTGAGGTTTCAAACCAAGTGTAATAAATAATGACCTTATAAGATTTTTTGTAAGAGGAAACTTGAGCCAATACAAAAAAAAACTGAAACTGGTAAAACTGCTTTCACTTGGCTAAGTGAGTGGGTTTCCCAAAATTGTGCAAAGTTACATTTCAACAATCATTATCTGGAAGTATTATCTAACAATGCACTGACACCAACAATCACCATTTAGAAAAAAAAATGCCTCAATGTCAAACTGGTGTAGAAAAAAATACGAGTAGCTTTTAACAAGGTCAAGCTTAACATTTCAATACAATCACTTGGGATTCTCCTTGGATGTTAGCGACTCGCCAACACAAACTAACGAGCGATACACTAAACTCGACACAGTTACAAACTTGAAACTTGATGTTTACCTAACTCTTTCCACATGTTCAAGTGGGTCAACATGTAACCATTTCTGATGGCTTTGAGGACGTCCTCGTCGTTGTCCGACCAGAACTGCCTCTGCTTCACTATGGAATCCATGAGGTGTTCCTTGGCAAAGGCGGCCGCCTCGCTCCCGCCGTGCCCATCGTATATCCCGAAGAAAGCATACTCCAAATCTCTCTCGTCCTCAGTTTGTTGATAAGCAACAGAAAACAAGTCTTCCATGTACTTTCTCCCGCCTTGGCTACAGTGGCCAGTCACACGTAAATTAACACCGATTGACGCAGGCATTTTAAAACTATAACACTACTAACATAAAATAACAAAATAATATGATTTCATTGTAACACAAACGTTTCCTTCCAATACATTTTGCAGTTGCAATTACGCGAGTCGCGACTGACGACAGATCACGTGGACATATTGATCACTACGCGTGCCCAATGCCATTATGTACGGAAATCTCCCTGAGCCAGAAAGAGATAATTATAGAATCGTCGTCGTGTTGTAAAAAAATATAGACGCCATCATTCTTTCCGCCATTTTCATTTGAAGCCAAATTATAAACTTTCAGTCATAAAGATAATCTACTGAACGTAAAATCAATATATCTTTTAACAAAAGAGAAATTATTAAAAATATAAATTATTTTATTCATAGATAACGAAAACTGATGTCTGTAATGCAAATATCGATAAAAAGTATTTTATAACTTGACCAAAAAATTGACGGGCATTACTACGTTCTGAAATCTATTTCCGGTTTTCCTAGTACGTTCTGAAATGTAAATTATAAAAAAAATGTAAGCTCTTTACACGTAATATTTGTTTGATTGGCACTCTCTAGTAGGACTAAGGCAGTGTGACCGTTTACAGTAGATTGACTACTGCAACAGTAGATTTTCCATGTAAATTTCGAAGTGCGGTAGATTTTCAGTATTTTTTGAAAAAGTTGCGGATTTCAGTAGAATATCCTAGCAATATTATGAACTTCACGTAATTGCACGAATTTCCAACCAGACAATAATATGGACAAATTAATAAAAAAATCAATATATGGTAATGATAAATCTAATTATGTACTAACCTAATACCACAAACTACGTCAGTACAATTTCAGTAGGTTTTTCCAAAACGTTAGTAGATTTCAGTAGAAAAATAAGTTACATCTAGTAGTCTAGAGGTTTTTGAAAACGGTCACACTGGGCTAAGGAGTATTATAGTGGTTATTACACTACCCTAATTAGAGCACTATTTAGGGAGTAGTGCGGTTGGCACCCTAAATCGAAATCTAACTACGATTCCACCTTCCGATTTCCTTGAACCTATTGAATTTATTTACCTACTAAATTATACCTAATACCTTTTTTTTTTATTAATTAAGTGGTTACTACACTACTCACCACTATTTAGGGAGTAGTACGGTTGGCACCCTAAATCGGAATCTAACTACGATTACACCATCTGATTTCCTAATTAGAGTGTCTCTAATTAGGGTAGTATAATAACCACTTTGAGTTCTGTCTTTTTAAGCATGACTGACAGCCTGACACTGTCAGGGTCGAGGAAGCGCCACACGATCAATAATGAAATCAGAAAGTACATTTGTATTTATAGCTTTAATGCAAAATAGTTAGAACAGGAATAAAATATTGTTAGTTTTGTTGATATATTTTTATTACACTTATATGAGATTGAGTTTTATTAAACTGTGTCACAATAAATAGGTCTTATGAAGTACTTTTAAAAAAGAAAAGAAATTATTTTTTTTAAAACAACTAATTTAATGAACTATTTATATATAACTAGAATACAATACAATTACTCGCTAACTTCCCATGGCTTTTCAGGTCTGAATTGATCCCATGGATTTGGTTTCTTGTAGACTTCTGGCTCTTGTAAATTAATTCCACCATTTACAACCTCCTTCAGGAATTTCTCAACTTTTCCACCTTCAACAGGTTGTATGTCACAATACATTTCTGTAATACCACATTCAAGGCACCTTTGGGCAAAGATCCGTCCCAAATTGATGAAGGCAGATGTGTCTTTAATGCTGTAGAGTTGTTTACGTAGTGCCCATTCTGATGTTTTAGCTTCTATGATAGGTCCATTGATGAAGTGAACCACTTGGGCAGAAACTGTGCGGTTGCTGGAAATTAGAACCAACCTGAAAAATTTAAACCTTTACAATAAAATCTTCAAAGTTATAAATACAATGGTTAACAGCATAGATAAAGAAATCTTTCGGGTTATGATCTTTTATATAATACTTAGATAAAGTGAACTGATCATACATTTTTAGCAGTATAAAGGATTAGTAGGTAGATATATAGATAAAAAGTATACTCTATAAATAATTACAAACTTGTGCCAGAATTTTCTGCCTGGCTTATCTAAATGGTATCCGTCAGGCTTCCTAGCAATTCGGAGTCTTTCTAGATTTCTCGGGTTTCTGTTAACAAATTCGGCTGCAGTTGTGGAACTTAGTCTAGCGAATTGAGGGAGTATCAGTGTCTTCTTTAGTGTATTCATTTTGTATTCCACTACGATTAATAATTATTAAAATGCAATACTTCCAGTTAATTTATTTCAATTCCAATTTATTAATTTATTTATAATTTGCTAACCTCAATAATTAAATATCCAATCCAGTAAAAATAATTGACATTTCTAGTGATGTGCCGAGACGGCTTGACTCGAGTCAGACTCGATTCCGGTACTGGAGTCAGGAAGAATCGTTTTTGTACTTGCTGACTCGATTCTATTATGCGAGTCCAATAGGGGCTATCGTTTTTGTGCTCACCAGTTGGCACCACTGTCGAGTAAGGTCCTATAAAAGTTTGTTAATTATGGGCATGAAAACCATGTTTACATTTAAATCATATTTAATACCTTAAACCGTACCGTAAAAATATCGAGCATGCCTCAGTTTTACGTAGTTCCATTTTGTTCGAAAAAAAAGGAGTTAAAAGTTTCCGAAAGAAAAAATACGTGTGGCACTCGGGGACTGCCACGGCATAGCTTTACTATTGCATAGCATTTTTTATCAACTTATGCAATTATAATTATTTATTTAGGCAGTTTTATTTTTCTTTGATATATATTTATATTAATTCAAGTTTTTTCTTTGATATTAATATATATTAATATCAAAGTATATAGGTATATACCTATATACTTTCTCACAAACACATACATACACGTTAAGCGAACGTGTATGTATGTGTGTGTGGGAGGTGATTGGTTTTTTCGTTACGGAATTTTTTCATTACGACATTTCTTGATTCGGTCGCCGCGCTCAACGCCCAAAGCCCGCGATAAAAGCTATACAATAGCTTAAAAATGAGCAATTATAAAGCGGTAATTGGAAAGCTATTTACACAAATACGGTATTAATCCTTATCATTTTAAATAAGTTAGAGGCTTTAAGATTTCCATGCACTTTATTTTACTCCTTTACACCTTACACCATATAATTTATAATTTATATGAATATCTTAGGAGCTATCGTGAATTAAAAATTACGCGCGAGAAAATCAAGTGGTTTCGCACCAACGCGACACGACGACTCTCACTGGATGCAGCCACCTCCACCCGCGCTCCACATGTTGCCACGCAACAATCTGATGCAAAAAATTTAGGCATAATAAATTACCTCTTCTACCCGTGTGAAGCCGGAGCGGGTCGCTAGTTAGAAATAAACCCGCGTAGCCCATCCAGAAACAGTGAAGTTTGACATTCCGAAGACCTCACGCTACACTAGCGCCTCTAGCGGAAAATTCACACGCGATAGCCCCCATTGACTCGTAATAAGTAAAATGACATGCAAAAGTAAAAAAAACTAATAGAACAAATATCTTAAGTTCAATAGCTTCCAAAAGATCTGTTTTTGTTGTGTAATAAAACAAATAGAACTTGATCTCATTTCTGGTTCCTAGATACCTCCTTAGTATATGTATACTCCATAGAAGTAAGTTTTTTTTTGTAATGTTTAAAAATATTTTCATTAAAAATGTTTGATTTACTATCGTTCTGTCATTACGCTAAACCTACATACTGTTTGAACTTTACTTCTCTTCGATGTTTGTTCTAAAATCGGTAACGGACTCGAGTTCTGGACTCGAATTTCTAGACTCGAGTTCTGGACTCGAATTTCCAGACTTGAGTCAACATTCGAACACCAAACAGAACTCGAGTACTGGGCTCGAATCGTGGAATCGAGTCATAATTCGAATACAGTATAAACCGACTCGAGTCCACTCAATCCACCAAAACAGCGACAAGGCACATCACTTTTGCTGTGTTACCAGTTTCAGATGAAAAAAAAGCGTTGCGACAAAATGATTCACATGAATCAATGATTATCATCAATAACTCACACATTACTCACGTCGAGAATTAAAACACTTTTTTTTTAATTTACTTATAAATTTCCCAAATACTTAATAACCAATATTTTGAGACTGATACTCAAAATGTTGTTATTTATATATATTTATTTATATATGTGTATATACATATATATGTGTATATACATATATTGTTATTAATATTTGTTCATATTAACTTTGTGCAAGTGAGCTGAATCACTCTGAACTGGTATAACTATTACAATACATATGGCAACATTATTTTACCCCTTTCATAAATCGGTGGTGCCATAGAGTAAAGTATACATGGGTGTAGTACCACAACAACAACAACAACATAAGGTGCTAGCCCTGTTGTTTATTGTTACTGCAATTAACAACAATTATGTAAAAAAAAA
The DNA here is from genome assembly GCA_951216915.1 of Tetheella fluctuosa. Classification (NCBI taxonomy): domain Eukaryota; kingdom Metazoa; phylum Arthropoda; class Insecta; order Lepidoptera; family Drepanidae; genus Tetheella; species Tetheella fluctuosa. The sequence goes on along the minus strand of OX578233.1, from coordinate 7,961,512 downwards.
AACCCAATCCCTGTTAGATTAAAATATCCGTATGATAATTATATATTAAACACAATAGAAAAATACATAAACTACTAAAAGTCTGAAGTTTGCGCCACCAAAGAAGTCCCGTGGAATTAATATAGGTGGACCTTCGGGACTTCTTCGGTGGCGCGAACTTTAGTCTCATAGTCATATCAATTGACAGATAAAAGTTTTATTTTTAATTAACATATTTTTTCAATAAAATTTTGAATCATTTGGGAAGATTTAGGAATATAATTTGATTCTCATCATCATCTCAGCCGCAAGACGTCCGCTGCTGGACATATCGCTGCTACTTGCTAGCGTTTGGTATCGGTAAACTATTATATTATCGTAAAATTATTTCTATAAACTCAAAAAAATATATAAAACAATAAAAAAAAATCTCTATATTGTTTTATGATAACTTTTTGTTTGACTAAATTAATTAAAGAAAAATAGCAAAATTTAAAATTATTCTAAAGTATCAAATATTTTACGTAAAAAAATTGGTAGCACTGCATTAAAATGCTGTAAAAAGTTTTTTTTTTCAGGAATAGATGGAACTAAACTTTAAAAAAACTTTGTGTCAGTTAGCATCTGATCTTGCCTACTCAGGAAATACCTAACCCTTTTTAGCAGACTTCAATAAAGGAGGAGTTCTTTCTATGTTCGACTGAATATTTTTTTACAGAGTAGTATTTATTGATTTATTTATTTATTCAAGATAAATGTTTTCATTCATTTAAAAATACAGTTCGATGACCGCTCTTTACTCAAGCCTTCGTACCAATAAGGTTAGGTGGTATGGATATCCGCAAATTTCCTGCATTTCTCTCCCAACCTTCTTATCATTAGTCAAAATCCCAAAATTACTCATTTCCTCTGATAAGTCTATTCAAAAATATACAGTCGAATTGAGAACTTCCTCCTTTTTTTGAAGTCGGCTAAAACTACTTGAATTTCATATTAACAACCAGATACAGCATAATATTGAAGGACAATGAATCCTTATAACAGGGGTCACCAATTAGGTTTATTAGGGGTCCGATTAAAAGAATAATATAAAATATTATCGGGGTCGATGCAGTTATCATCGACCCCAACTAAGCTTAGATCCTTTCCCACTAATCCTACTACAATGTTACTAATATATCAAATTATTTTATGTGTGGATGTGAGCGGATTCAATAAAATAACTAGAACGTAGTATTATATACTCTTTGTATTAATAACCATTTCTGTGTACATTTATGTTCCTCAAATCATGGTCCACACAGTATCTGTCGGCGCGGCGGTCCGGATATCCGGACCGCGGTCTGCCATTTGGTGACCTCTGCCTTCTAAGATAAAAAATATTAGGTATAATTAAGTAGGCAAATAAAATCAATAGGTGTTTATTGAATGTTGTGAGCCACATACTATAAGCATATTGAAGAGTGGTATGTACGCAAAAGAGAATATTTTGAACATTACATTCTTGTAATCAAGCTTATGATTCGATTTTTTCCAACCTATAATCGTAATCGATTCTACAGAATACTATAATAGTGATGATGATGCGAAAGCACAACACTAAAAAAATGACGTATGTTACATATCATTCGCTCGCCCACCCACACGTCGAGTTTTGATAATAAAATTATTAGTTTGTATTCATTCTAAGCACGTTTGTTACCATATTTATCATCTCCGGCTATGTGGCGATCCTTGCAGTGTATTTAATCGACATTTCTCCGTGCCAAATGTGATGTGATGTGAATTCGGAACGAGTGTACAATCGTGAATGTGTGTGGAACAGTTAAATGTTTTGTAATTAATTCTCACGCCCACTCTTGTGGTCTACGGTGGTGGTTTCCTGGGTGTGCGTGATGATACAAGCTAGAAGGTAGAACAGGAAGTGTTTAAGATGTCATTACAGAAGAGTGTTAAAAGTGTAGGTGGTGATCGCAGCGAGCTGGCGGACACGACGTCGATCTGTTCCTCAGTAACTACACAGCCGGACAGGCACGGGTTCTTTGGCGGTGCTCAGTATAGTCCAGAACCGTAAGTATAGTTGCCACAACTTATTTGCTTAAAAATAATCATATGATAAATGCCAGGTGTTCTTGTTTACGTAAATGGAAATTAGCGGATATGTTATCTGAATGTGTAATTGTTTTGCAACACAATTATTTGGTAGTATGTATCTGATCACTACAATTACACCAGGGTTGAAATCAAAAGACTTTTGAGATTACAAGGCATGTAAGTATAACAAAAACAAAGTTCCTTACATAGGTAAGGCATAGGTCTGGAAACTTTAAACATTAATATTAAATTTTAAATACCTATTTTGCCCTATATTCTGAATTGTGTATAATGCAGTTAACTGATCACATGCTAGTCATGTCCAGTCAGGGCCCGTAGTTAGCTCTATCTTTTCATGTCTGTCACAACAACTTGTCTATTTTTTTAATATCCTGTTCATTTTCTCAGAGTTGAATGTTCATCTCTCTTGAGCCTTACAAACAAACTATTGGATGTGTTTGTAAGCTGCGCCTGACGGCTGCAACTGATAGTCTGCATGGTAGTTTAGGGACCAGTGAGTCAGATATCTTATGGACATTCTAATGCTCAAGGATGGCCCCAGGTCACGGTCAAAGTCCATGACTAACATCAGTACCCAATTTTATTCATGGTTTTGTTGATTTTTTTTCCCATTGATATTGATATGAAATGAAATGAAATAATTTATTCATTCAAATAGGCCTTCACAGGCACTTAAGAATAGTCAGACTCTAACGCACGGTTCGGAAGGTTGCTTTTACTGAGAAGAGCCGGCAAGAAACTCAGCAATTACTCTTTTCAAAACAAACGACTATTACATAAAATTTTTCCTGCAAGAGCGAGCGCTACACCCAAGCATTGTCGTCATTTAAATATTCATTAATTGCTATGTTTTCTAATTAGGTAATATACCTAATGGAAAAAGATGGAGGAGGCTTTTACCCGATCAGGGACCATATGATGATCTTGAACACTAATCTTACTAACCCAAATTTATTTTTTTATATCTACAACTAACAAACCAACTAACACACAATTGCTATGTAAAACTTATTATGTGTCAAATAAAGCTTTAATAATAATAATTAATAATAAAAATAATCATTTAATTTAAAAATTAGATTGCTTTGAACATTGCAATGGAAACTAATTAAATAGATTTATGCAGTTTGCATTAAAAATAGTAGAAATAATGCAACAACCAGTTTTTTTCACAATCATAAATTGGTGCACATATTAATTACAAGACTTTTATGTATTTTGACTGACTAATATACCATCATAGTAGGTAAATACCCAATAAATATTGAAACTAATGGTTTATCATCATAACCACTATCATATTGCAGTGACAAAATACCTTAGTCATAGTATATAAAAAAAAAAAATCTTTATCTCTTCCTTAGCAAGTAGATTTTTATACACATATGTACATACATATTTATTGGCAGGTATTCCAGTGAGAAAAAGTCAATTTAGAGCCGATTTTTCAATCGCTGGATAAACCTCAGATAAGCTATTCCTCTGATAAGTCCATACAAACACTGTTCTAATTTCAACAGCCAGATACCGTTTATCTGGCCATTGAAAAATCAGGCCTTAGCTTACCCAGTGAAAAAAAGTGTTTTGAATTTAGAAGGCTGCAAATTTAGATTTCTAATTTCATTGGCTCACAAAACATTCTGAAATATTATATCCTGTATAAAAAAAAGACATTAAGTTTCAATTCATTTTTGTTTCTTACACCTTGTATACTGAGGTGAAATTATGTATGTGTCACACAAGAGTGAAGTGGTTTGACTCTTTTGCCTTTGGCTCCCTCACTACGCTCAGTATTCTAACTCTACTACACTTGCAACAAACACTTTGCTCTTTTGTTGTATAAATACCTATTTCATATAGGTAGTTACTTCAATAAGGTAATGCCAGAACTGTCTACAATGAACCATTTCCTTACAATTGATTTACAAGGCTTACAACTACAGTAATTGTTTTATATTGTTATATTTATAACAAGCTTTCCGCGCGGTTTCACCCACGTTCCCGGGATAAAATATAGCCCATGTTACTCAGGGATAATGTAGCATTCTAATGGTGAAAGAATTTTTGAAATCGGTCCTGTAGTTTTGAGTTTATACATATAAACATACAAAAATACAAATATTTCCTCTTAATAAATATTAGTGTAGATTTAAACTCTATACTGCTGTAGAGGTCACATTTGGTAACCTTTCATCAGATTCTCACTCTTTTGACTTATGTTTCATTAAACATGTAAACATACATGCATTTTCTTTTCTTTATAAAGGGCCATTGGTGAATGGTATGTAAACTTTAAACTCAAAGTTAATTGTAACTCTGAGTTGAGGAGCTTAAGGCGCTGACAACAGCTAAAGTCTCTCTATTGCAACCCAACCTATATTAATCCTACTAAATGTACGGTATTGAAATTTAAATACACGATACTCAAGGATATAAATGACAAATTTATTAATCTCAAAACACGATTTCATTTCATTGCCTCGATAAAAAAAATTGCCAAACACAACTCTGAAAATCAAGGAATTCCCAAATTTATCCTATACATGAATGTATTTTTCGATGTGATATTTTACATTAATATTGTTCGAATAATTAGAAAATGATTTATTTCGTTAGTTTTTGGAATAAGGAATTTATTTGTACATAATTAATTATTTTTATAAATGTCGCTTACGTTATTAATTCGGAGCAGTTAGGGGGAGGAGTCAACATTATGCCACACTCTTCTGTCACGTTACTTGCGTATTTTGCTTTGCCCTCACTCGCATTCCGCGGCGATCCGCGTTGCTAGACGGACCTATACCAGTTTTTTTCCGAGCGCGCGGTTTCAACATTATCATCCATAAATGGGTAAAATATCTTTTAAAAAAAATGTGCAATGCCTGATGAATAAAGTAAGGTAGTAAGCAATTTATTTCACAGTGATTGACAATGATAAAAGTAAACAAATACTTGTGTTTGTCAAAGCGTCATATCACTGCCGCTAGATTGCAGTGTAATTTATGAATGTATTCAGCCTATTCACATTATAACTTTTTATCAAATTAAATGACAATATTTGGAGGGAAAATGAATTGCATTACATAACTTTTACAATATGATCTCGTCGTATTATTTCGCATAAAAAAGTATTCAAACTAAAGATTTACTTACCACAAAAAGGGCATAATAACTGATTAATTTTATAATCTTTCATGCATTGGGAATAAAATTTGTCGTGCCGCATCACTGACCGAGAAAGATTCTTATTTTCATCACACAAGTCATGTCATTGTTAGCTCAGCGGTCCTGGTTATAGGTCAAGAACCTATAACTACTTGGATGTGTGTGTTCAAATCCATGTGATGACACCATGTTTTATAATGAATGTAAAGTACCTGGATGATTAAGTTGTGCTGGTATATAATACTTTTTATTTTGGTAAACAAAAGAAGGAACTTGAAAAAGAGGAACTTAATAAATGAAATTGGAGACATCATCTGAATTCGAACCGCGGACATCTAGTTGTAGGATCGCACGATCTCCCGCCTAAGCTATTAATTACTTATAGATAGTGGCGAAATTTACTTTCGTATTCTAATGAAAATGTAGCAGTTTCTCATTGATTGAAAACACGGTAAAACGACAAAATGAAACCTAGCTATATATTTTGAATTTTGTACAATTATGAGGCGAATTATTAAGTAAAATCTATATGGGTATCGTTTCCATGGTTTTCGGGGGGGGTGCTTATTACGAATATATAACATATTTCGAGATCCAAGATGGTGGACGCGAATTTAAAAAAAAAATCAATATGGGTATCGTTTCCATGGTTTTCGGAGGTGCCGATTACGAATATATAACATATTTCGAGATTCAAGATGGCGGACGCGAATCAATAAATAAAATCTATATGGGAATCGTTTCTATGGTTTTCGGGGGTGCCGATTACGAATATATAACATATTTCATGATTCAAGATGGCGGACGCGAATTATTAAATAACATCTATGTATAAGGGTATCGTTTCCATGGTTTTCGGGGGTGCTGATTACGAATATATAACATATTTCGTGATTCAAGATGGTGGACGCGAATTATTAAATAACATCTATGTACATGGGTATCGTTTCCATGGTTTTCGGGGGTGTTGATTACGAATATATAACATATTTCGTGATTCAAGATGGCGGACGCGAATTATTAAATAACATCTATGTATATGGGTATCGTTTCCATGGTTTTCAGGGGTGCCAATTACGAATATATAACATATTTCGAGATTCAAGATGGCGGACGTGAATTTTTAAATAAAATCAATATGGATATCGTTTTCATGGTTTTCAGGGGTGCCGATTACGAATATGGAGTAGTGATATCTCTGCGCGACCTAATTTAACTACTAGCAAACTATTATGTATTAGTATTTTAACGTACTGCCAAAAATTAGAAGACACTTTACAGACAACTTTTACAACGTTTGTTGGAAATAATATTAGAAGTCAATTATATCAACAGCTAAAGAACATTAATTTTAATACAAGACCATGGTCCTGCTTCCCGTCTGAATTTTTATTAAAATTATTTCTACGTATGAGAATTGACTACATCGTCAAATTCAACAATCGCAATCTGAAAATTAGTAAATCCAAATGTTGAAAATACCTTTCAGTTTCGCATTTGTAGTTTTTAAAAGAATAAGTATCTCAGTATTTCTCTCTCTCATTTTTTTTATTTTGGTATCCTATTATATTATTAGTTTAAAAGGTCATAAACAATAAAAAATATGTTAGGTATTAGTTCTACATACACATACTACGAATAATGACGAATGTCTACACAAAAGCGGCATTTCGCGTGACTTCAAACGCGATAAACCACTGTATGACTTGTTACGCTGTGGTACTATTGTAAATAATGGTGTGAAAGATGAAAAAGTTACAAAAGTAGGATGAATCATATCGAAAAAAGTAATCAAACATAAGTCGCCAACAGGACTCGATCCGTGGACATCTGGTTCAAGGATCGCACGATCTCCCACCTGAGCTATTAATTACTTATTGATAGCGGCGAAATTTACTTTTGTATTCTAATGAAATTGTAGCAGTTTCTCATTGATTGAAAACACGGTAAAACGACGTTTTCTAAAAATGAAACCTAGCTATATATTTTGAATTTTGTACATTATTTTCTTCATTCATATTTCTTATTAAAAAACATTTATACATCCACACGGGCGACGCGAATATAAAATGATAAGAGAAGCGGTTTCATTAAAATTAGTAGGTACATACTATTGTAAATAATGGTGTGAAAGATGGAAATAAAATAGAAAAGTTACAAAACTAGGTTAAAATATATTGAGAACTCGGTTATTACTATTTCTTTATAGCTAGTTGTAATTACATATTTATACTATCAATAATAGCGCCATCTAGTTGTGTTAGTTTCATAGATATATTTGTACTTGTTTATTGTTTGGATGATGGCCGAAAAAGTGCACCGTTTTACCGCGTCTTCGTGTGTGGCGCTATGCTGTGCTATACGTGCTATATATATTGGGGATGTAGAGGGGCGTGGCTAAAATTTCAATTTCTCAAGGCCATTTAGCTGTTGTCAGCGCCTTAAGGAGTTGTGACAAAGAGATGTTCATCCATGAAGTGAAGCCACTAGCAAAATTTGTGACAAAAAAATGGCAGCTGTATAAATACTAATGAATACAATAACAACACTGTTGTCTGTCCTTAGACTATACATAAAAGCTATAGAGTAACAGTATCGCTCTGGTCCGTTGTGCCGATCGTAAGCAAAATTGTTATAGATAAGTATAATAAGTAGCTATGGTATAGCACTTTTATAGCGATGTTCCATACATCTGCCTGCACCCGCCCCCCGCGTCTCCCGCATCCACTAATGAGACCCTTCTGTGTTCATATTTGTGCTTTCGGTTCATACTTAGTAAGGCGCGCTCTATAGTTTGCTTATGTATACTCTAAGCTGCAGTCTGTTTATAAACAAGGTCGAACCAAAACTTGCACATAAACTTTTACTTATTTCATATTCCCTCACTCTGATATTATCTCTAATTAATTAATCTATATTAAGCTGAAGAGTTTGTTTGTTTGTTTGAACGCGCTAATGGGAGGGTTCGATTTGAAAAAATCTTTCAGTGTTGGATGAAGACCATAATAATGGCGATTATCTAAAATCTAAAACTAATATTATAAATGCTAATGTGAGTTTGTTACCTTTTCACGCTTAAACCGCTGAACCGATCACGATGAAATTTGGTACGCAGATAGCCTATTATGGAGAAGGACATGGGCTACTTTTTTTTCAGGAACGCGGGTGAAACCGTGAGGGACAGCTAGTGTAAAATAATCAGAGGTGGATCCACTGGCTTATTCCCAAAAAGTACCATTATGTCATTTAATTTAGTTTATTTCTTTACTAAGGTCTGTGTATAACTTCTTCTAGATAGCTTTTCTACCAGACAGGTACTAAAAACTACCCTATCATGTTTTCATCGCGATGTTTTCCTTCAGCGAAAGATTATGCTCATTGTATTCATACCACGGCCAGCGTCACGGCATTCAACGTCACTATAAAATAATTAATCCTAAATATACATACGTGCCTAACATCAGAATAACAAATATGTAGAGCAGAACAATTTTTGATGCTTCTGTATAATTTACAAGAGAAAGTAATTTTGTTTGCGAATTTTAATTTGAACACTCTTTAGTCTCAAATAAAGCACTTACCTCTACCTTATGTTAAATTGTTAAATATCAAATTTTCTTTTTTTAATCAATGAGTTGTTTACTTAGCTTACGAAAAGGTGAAATGAGAATTGGTTAGCTAGAACTTTTAACAAGTATATTGCTAGTTGCTAGTCCCAATCGGATCGAGATCACGCGATCGACCACCTGGGAATCAAGATATACGCACTACCTTCCCTGTACCTTATACCTGTACCATATTTCTTGCTTCTATATTATAATCATGTTCGTCATAAAATAGTGAGTTCACAAAAGCTGATGTCAGTTTGCGGAAACTCGGAAACTGAACCTTTGAGATCAATGGCATTAAGAGTTGATTTTCAATGGACTTTTGAATCTTCAAAAATCGTCCTCACTCATAAGGACTATGATGATGAGATTTCTCCTTGACTAGGTAAAGTCATTGATTTCTAATTTACCTACTTATTGGCAGTTCGTGATGCCTACATTTATCAGGAAGTAGCTATCCACCGCGGTTTCACTCGCGTTTCCGAGAAAAATTGTCCTATGTCCCTCTCCATACCATAGGCTCAGTAGATATATAGGTATATATACTGCTTAAATTTGCTATCTATTTATTAACTATGTCACTCATCATTTTGTTTCTTTTCTTTTTTGTTATAACACACATATATTGTCAGTGAGACTAGATAAATAATTTAATGTAATAAATCTGAGTTGGTTTTGAAAAGAGTAATTGCTGAGTTTCTTGCCGGCTCTTCTCAGTAAAAGCAACCTTCCGAACCGAGCGTTAGAGTCAGACTATTCATAAGTGCTTGTGAAGGCCTATTTGAATAAAAAATATTTTCATTCATTTTCATTCATTTCATTCATAGGCTGAAGCAGTAGCCCGACTCGGGCGTGTCCTTGAATTAAATGCCTACTGTTGGTCAGAGCTAGGTTGTTTGTTACCTACTATATCATCAGCGGTTTCAGCTTTACAATGCGCAGGTTAGGCCGCACATGGAGTACTGCTCACACCTTTGGGCAGGCGCACCCGCTTACCAGCTTGATCCACTTGCCTCGGTGCAAAGGCGGGCCACTCGTATCGTTGACGATCCCGAACTCACTGACGGTTTAGAACCCCTCAGCCTTCGGAGAGACATAGGCTCCCTTTGTGTGTTCTACCGTCTCTACAATGGGGAGTGTTCTCAAGAACTTTTTGATCTGGTGCCATTGTCACCCTTCTACCATCGGACCACTCGCCGGCGATGTGGAGCTCATTCTCATATCAATCGGGAATACCCCTGGTATTGCAAATGATCATAGGCGGCGGTGATCACTTACCATCAGGTGGACCGTCTGCCTGCTTGTCAACCTACTGACATAAAAAAAAATATTTTGTTGTAGTCTCTCAGTTTTGAACAGTTTTGAAGCAGTGTTGCTTTTTTGCCCATAGGTATAACCGTAGCGTAGTACTACCACAGCGTAAAAAACATACAGTGGTCCATCGCGTTTGAAGTCACGCGAAATGCTGCTTTTGTAAGGCATTCGTCATTGCTGCATTGTGTCCCAGGAGAGTGTATGGCAGCTTACATAGACTGTGGTACTACGCTCAACCACAGATAAGTAAATAGTTTCTACGTAAGCTCAACGCTGACAATAAAAAACATAAACACACGACGAATCTTAACGACGCGACGCGCCGCGCGCAACTCGCTCCTGTTTGCGATCTGAGATATCCTTAGGGTGTGCACTACAAGAAATTTTTCCGGTGCCGGCGCAGTCCGATTTTTTACTGAAAATATTTTTTTAGTATAGATCTTTTACTAAAATCGGACTGCCGGACAGTAAAATCCTTTGTAGTGCACAAACGCCCTCAGCGTCAAAGTAAGGGGAACGCGCGTGATGACGTCATTCGTTTCGGTCGTTTAGCTGCTTATATTTCTTCTGTGCCATAGGCTATCTGCGTATCAAATTTCATCGCGATCAGTTCAGCGGTTTAGGCGTGAAAAGGTAACAGACAGTTACTTTCGCATAATTAATTGGGTATGGATACGGGATGCCTGCGTTGTATGTGAAATTACTTATTTAACCGAGATTTATAAGATACTGTTAGACACAGGCAGACACGGTACACTGGTGGTAAGTGGCCACCGACATCGATGGACATCAGCAATACCAGGGGGATTACCAATGTTTTGCCGAAGTTTACATACCATTGAAGGCTTTCAAGTTTCAAGTGCAACTGCTGGAACAAACCGGTAGGTGCTTAGCAACGTGGGTGGTAGCCAGCCAGGCGGGTAGTACAAAGTACCCTTCCATAGTGCAACTTTCTTTTTAAATGGAGAGCAGCTAATTTATAAAATGGGAAGCTACGGCTTAACGTGCCGTGAGGTATGGCTTGAATTAATATTATTATGGCCTTGCAACTTGCATTTTTTATTGCAGTTGTCCTTTGTAAAATCAATCAAGTATTTTGTTTCATTCTAAACTGACATTTGATTCCTAACTTAATGGTGTGCTATCTCCAAAAATTTTCGAAATTACAGTTAGTGGAAAATTCCGGCAGTTTCCTCACGGTGCTGGTGTTTACCTTTCCGACGTAGAATTGATTTAAGTCGGCCATTTCATTGCAGTAAAGGAAAAGAAGTACTTATTATCTAACTAATTAGTGTTTCTCAATTTCCCACATATTGTTTGTCAATCTTTTAAAACCACTCGATTGTTTCAAAGTTTTTATAATATTCGATTTGAATCGATTGTTTTTTTTAAATCTATGTTGCTATTGAAATGCTAAGGTATTCATTCAATTGGAACATAATTAATATATTTTTAAAATGCTTCCGTATGGATGGATCGCCAAATATCAGAATTTGTCTAGAGAACGGACCTAGTTCTAAAATTATAACTTATAAGTGTTTTTAGGTGTCCCAGCCAGAACGGGCCCGTCCTAGCTGGCATGGTTTTCTGTTTTTTTCATATCAAAAGTTTAACGGGCTATATACTATACTCAGTTAGTGAACGGTTAGTTGCGTATTCAGTAACTCTGTGACAGTTAACAAAAAAATGTGAAAAATATAACTTCATTGAATCGATAGCTAATGCGAATGTGTACTATACTTAATTATAAACTTTAGTAACCGGCCAAAAAAATAACATTTAGATACCAAATAACTTTTTTTTAGATTAGGTATTTATTTATCAATCGTACTCTGTTAAAAAAGAATGCACTTAATCTCGCACGACAAAAGGTTTCATTTCAATCGTACCACCTTGTGTGACAAGTATCTATTTGTTATAAAATTCAAAGTATCTTCATCTTCCACACATTATAATACAAAAAATAGCCCTGGCCCTAATTTTCTGTACTTACACTTTTCCCCGTTTTCGCTGATTAATCACATCGTTATGTTGCAGATGTTAGAGTCCATAATGCAATAAAAATATTTAAGCGGCTTCATCAATCATCATAAACGAACGAGACGTTAATATCAAACGTACAGCTCTATTAACATAGAAAATTCGTGACTTGCGTTAAACATAGAAGTTCCTTGCACATTTGATTTTGATGGTTTTATAATTCTGCTAGAAACTTCTAGAAATAAACATTACCGACACTTAACCTAATACTACGAGGGCTGGTTGGATATGCGACGTGGGCCATCATAAAACTTGGATAAGTTAAAAATAAAACTGTCACTTGGAATATTTAACCTGGTAAATCTACTTCTACTTCTTTCCGCTACTTATTGCTAGCATTGAGAGTTCAGGTACCTTAAAGGTATTTCCCATACAATACAAAAAGACATGCATAATTGCTAGATCGAATTTATAAATAAATAGGTAAAAATATGACCTCAGTCATACATGTTAATTATCAAACAAACTGGTACATCTGATTAAATAGAAGACATGACTAAGATAAGGAACGTATAACGTGGCATAATAATAAAATAATCTACTACTCCATGGTTATAACTAAAAGATAAATAAATCGTTGAAAGATGTAAAGATCGTATACTGATTTAATCAAGGAAAGAAAGAAAAGAAAGAAAGATAAATTTATTAGACACCACAATAGTACAACTACACAACAAAGAAATAAAAAAAAAATGCACACAAAAAAAAAGCAGCAATAATAATAAGCAGAGAATAAAATAAATGAAACAACTAGTGTTGTGTAGGACATACAAGAGGCAGTACATTTGTCCCGTACATGCCAAAATAATGTAGAGCGGTACGAGATATTGACACGTACTACTTCAAATTTAATGTCGTGTTACTCTTTACTCTTTCATATGACGTGAACTGTAGGGTGAATGAGTGAGAGACAGAGAAGCATGTCATGTTTCATTTCAATAGCACGTCTATTTTTCAACGACGGACATTTACGCGACCGACACATACCTACTCTTTACCTCAAATGTAATACAGAGCTTCACGACACCTCGCCTCATTTGAAGTGGGACATTGTACTGGCTCAGTACAAAAAAGAGGCTACTCTTACAAACTCATTTTAAAACCGTGTCCTACCCAACACTGCGTCATACTTGTGAACAGGTGCTGCTTGTGGGGGCTGGTCTGCTTAAGTTTGCAATCCATTTGTTTACTAAGTTACTCATAATTTTGATATATATTTTTTTCCTTACTGTCATATAACACACACATATTGTCAGTGAGACTAGATAAATAATTTGATGTAATGAATCTGAGTTGGTTTTGAAAAGAGTAATTGCCGGCTCTTCTCAGTAAAAGCAACCTTTTCCGAACCGTGCGTTAGAGTCAGACTATTCATAAGTGCTTGTGAAGGCCTATTTGAATAAAAAATATTTTCATTTTCATTTTCATTTTCACTAGAAACAACTATATTGTACTAGAGGGGTCTAAAGGGCCCCAGCTCAGCATGTACTGCATATACATACAGCACTACTCACTTTAGTCCAATGCCCCATGAATACCAAAACTGCAAACTAAACTAGTGACACGCTATGAAGGCCGTTTTGACATGAGGGTATCTCATATATGGGCTGTCAAAACGGCCTTTTGTTTAATGAGAAATGGATGCAAACGTTTATAAAATTGCCATGTGCGCGAACGCAGCACGCTTGTTCGTAAAACTGCATGTCTATTATGTGGGAGATGTTGTTTTCAGACTATTTACAGTTTTAAGAATTAATTAGAGCATGTCTAAAATGCCTTAACGGCCACCGCAGGCCTTGTCTCAAATATTTGCTGCTAAAAGTATTTTTGAACATAACTTGTTGGTTTCGCAACTATTTATGTGATACTAGCTTCAGCCCGCGACAGCGGTGTCTCGCTGCTGCATTTGAGAACCAGTTCCTTCTAAGCTCTGTGTGCTTATCACCTTCGGTGACATCATCAATTACGTCGTACTTTAAACAAAAATGTCATTGAATATTTAAACATTAGTATAACTTGTGATTTGATTATCCGATTGCGATGAAATACAAACTATATGTTACACTGAGTAGGCCTTCTTTTTTTTAATAAAAACCCACCGTATCAGGAATGTACTTTTTACGCGATGCTTGTACAAACAAACAGACAAAAATTACAATTGTTAGAAACTGTTCTATTGGTTATTCTTTAACACTACATCATATTTTTTTAATAATTTTAAACAGACACGCGAATTATACATTACTTATATGTATTGTTTGTTTTTGTTGCTACTAATTGAATATTAAACGGTGTGATTAAGTTTAAAGACCTTATTAGGCACCCACACTCTGCCTATTAAAAAAAAATACGGTTAAATAACGTGTGGTTCGTTGTACCGATATCCGAATCGGTTCATGGCTTTAAATCACGAATGCAATTAAAATTGCAATTTATTTTAATAAAACGCATACGTAACAGGTTTATTGGATAGGTGATGTCATAGGGGCAGTCCCCTAATGTGACGTCACTCACTGAGCAACACCTATTTCAGGATACCTAAACCGAAGTACGAATAACCAGTACCTAAGGACAATATATATAACAAAGTCGTGTTAGTTACACCATTCATTTGTTGGATTTGTTTTCGTCCCGAATAGCAGAATAACCAAAGAAAAATTATTAAGAAATAAACAGGTTTTATACAGCATACGTATAATACATGTGTAATTATATAGAATGACGAAAATAGCAATATATTGTCAATCAATTTGATGTTGTAACACCCGGTTCCCAAGTGGCTAGAATGTAATCTACACACGGGTTCTTGTTCATCAGACGTGATTTCAACATAGCCATTTATTACTATCGGGAAGAAGTATTATTGTTATATTTAATAATGTGTAATTTGAATTGTTTGACTCGGTTTGAGATTGGGTTTTTAAGCATTAGCCTTATAATTTTCATGTCTGTCGATGTAATATTTTTATATCTAACCAGTGGTTTGCAGTCCGCCATTTTCTTTCGGTTGTTGACCATTCAATAGTCAAACCTAGTAATAATGATAAATATAATAGACATTTTTTTTGATTTTGGAACCTATTTATCCATCTAGACTCTTACGTCAAAATAATTTTTAAAAACATTTTAACAATTACACAAATTGTAACAGCGGAGCATCTTAGTCTTAACGTATCAACGTATGCAAGAAAAACACTGGCTCAGAATTAACGCCAAATAAGCACAGCCTTTTGCCGCCAGTTTTGGTACGCGTTATTCTTTCTTGGCTTACTCAATCCAAGTAAAACTGGCTGTCCAGGTTATATTATATGGTTACATTAGTAACGTTGACATTTATAAGTTCTGAAAATTGGTTTTGGCAGTGGTTTTTAGCCTTTTAGTGATGGTCCCTCATTTGACAAAATGTCTGTCTTGCCTTGGACCAACAACTGTTCGGAGGTAATATACAGTAAATATAAATTAAAAGGGTTCTTCTATCTATAAATAAAACAAGCATTCAAATTGTTCAAAGCCAACAGTATTTTATGTTCGATGTTTTTTACGATTTAATATTTTTCGGATGGCTTCGCGGACCACTGCGGGTGCTTTCAAGGACCACACGTGGTCCGCGGACCACCGGTCACGAACCACTGTCTTAGAGGAAAGGGGAATAATTGTAGCGATCATGTTATCTCAAAACAATGAGCTGAATTCTTATGAATGAAACGCAACATGCTCTATATCGTATTTACCATAAGAAATTCTTCATGAAAGCCCATAAATAAACGAATGGCAAGACCAGTGGCGGATTTACTAGCAGGCTGAGTAGGCTGGAGCCTAGGGCGGCAGATTTTAGGGGGTGGCAAATTTGGCCCAAAATTGTTTTGTCACACAGAAATATAAAAAAGCATTATATAGGTACCTAAATGTTATTAGGTCCACTCACACAATTAATCAACGTGTAATGAAAATTCAAAACATGTTTAATTTTTTTTTTGTAAGTAACTAACAGCGGGAAAAAGCTGATGTAATGAGGACGCACAAATAATCAAGATACATTTTCATTGTCAAAAAAAATGTAATAAATATGATTGTGAACTAGGGTATCGGATTGTAGAGATCAGTAGGGGCGGCAAAATTTGAAAAGCCTACTGGCGGCAAATGTGCAAATCCGCCACTGGGAAAGACCTTTACGATGTGGCACATATGTTAATGTAGGCGTAAGAATTTAATTAGCTTCAATCGTCAGCCGAGTTAGTCGACTACCATGAACTAATTTACCATCGACTATGTAGTTTATCTTGCAATCTGAATGTGCCCTAGTTTTATTATGCTCCAGAATTTAGGATGCAGTTTCCCAAAAAAAAATATAAAGCTGTTGACAAACTTTTGTTTATGTTTTGTGATGACATTGATATTTGCATGTAAGTTTACTCATAATAATAAATAAACAGATTGGTTTAATAAATCAATAATATTTTCGACGTCAATATTATTAAACTGTTACGATAGTGAGTGACTCAGACGGATATAGAGTCCCCTGCTTGAATCCACAGCTATAGTAGGGTTGTCAATAAATAATCATTCGGAATTTGTAAAAATATGACCTATCATTTATTTATTTTTACCGTGCATATTTTAACTTCCATTTCCATTCCATATTTGAATGTGACAGTGATGTCCTTTGATACGTGCTAATGAAATTCCATCTGTTTTTTCGGCACCTCTGTATCAATATTTGCTAATGGTATTTGACAACCTTATTGCCTTACCAGATATGAGTAGCATATTCAATAGGTAGGTTTGGTTCTATTTTCTTGGCATCCCTGCGTTCTTCACATACAAAGCAGCTATTTCATACTTAGTTGTTAATTAATGAGTAACATAATAAATTGGGTGATCACCGTATTGGTATAACACGAGCGAAACACTAATTCAATTTGATGCATTAAGATAACCGCCCACTTTACATGATACGCCCAGATGGCATGCATAATGCACGAACTGTTAAGCAATGTTTCAATTTGGAATTTGGAAGTAAAATATATATTATATACTCCGACTTCCGGGATATATATTCAAAATGCAAGCAGCATAATAATGAAGTTTGAGTGGATTAGAGCGGAGGAATCATGACATGATTTCATAGTCAATAATTTGGGCTGGTGTTTGACCACAATCGCATCTTAATGAGTGCTTATATAGGTATCCTAAGTTGGTAAGCACACAAAGCCTAGTAGGGAATAGTCTGCAAAGAGCAGCTGTCAGGCGGATAGTCTACCACCGTGTTATGGTTTCCTCGCAATGTTTTTAATAATGTATTATTTGGTATAATGGACGGAGAACTTTACAATGTCGTAATCACGGGCGGCGGTTATAATTTGTTATGCATAATTGCACCCTTGTTCACTAAGGCTTAACATTATTCGATTTATTAATTTTACGCTTGTATCATCATAAGGATTTTGGTAATGGAGTACGAGTACGACAATCCATGATTTAAAAATTATGTGGCGTACCTATATATATAGTTTTATATCATTGTATATAACTACGTTACAGTTTAATTATTATACGAAAATCTATCCCCAAGCACCTACTGTTGTTCTAGAAGTTGCTTGAAAGCCAGATGCTTTATAAAGCTTAGCAACACATTGGTAATCCCCTTGGTAAAATGTTCTAAGGCGACGGTAGCCACTTACCATGAGGTGGACCGCCTGCAAACTTGTCAGTCTTCTGACATGAAAAATAACATAGTTTCATTGAATGTTGCTGATTATAGGATTGTGGATTACCGATGTCGTCATCATCATCATCAAACCCACTTCTGTTTAAGTGGGTGTGGTTTCCGCACTTAGTCCTTGGATTGGACCATTGTAAGTGTCTCCATGGGGGTTTTTTATTCCACCCAGCCCAACTCTCTCTAGAAGCAGATTAGTCTTCCCGTACTTCTCAGTGTGTCCGCTAGAGATCTTGGTGATTCCACGCTTTCTCTTATGTGGGTGACGCCTGTGCATTCAAGTAGCACGTGGGTCACCGTTTCTTCAGCCGCCATGCACGCCCTGCATAGGGGGCTATCTGTAATGCCTATTGTGTGAAAATGTTTGTTGAGTGAGCAGTGTCCGGTGATGATTCCCGACACCAGGCGCAGGTTTCTTCTGCTCAGACGCAAGAGGCGCCGGGTGAGTTTCATGTCCAAAGATGGCATTGCTTCTTTGGATTGCCTGCAACCTGGTGCCGAGAGCCAAACGGTTTCAGCGTGTGTGTGTGTGTTGTTCTGTAGCCATCTGCGTAGCTGGTTGAAGGGGATCGGCGCAATTGGTTCAGGTCCGAAGACCGTCATGTCCGACCCTCTTCTGGCCAATTCATCAGCCGCATCATTGCCATGTGATCCACTGTGTCCTTTTATCCACTGTAGCGTTATTGTGTAGCGATATTGTTCAGCAACACGCTCCAGTGCATTGTGACATTCCAGTATTAGTGCCTAGGTGAAGTGGTTTTGCCGATGTCGTATCCTTGACTAGCGACTCCTAGAACCTACCAGTTTGGGACAAAAGAAAGCTTGTATCTACCAGAAGTACAGCATTCAAAATTTACATGTAAAGGCCCAGCTGAGGCACTATTTAATGCAATTTTCTGTATGGATTTGTCGACCGCAGTGATTTGGAAATGCAAAGAGGATCTTTTGCGACTAAGAGACTAGTCTCACCCAATATTTCGCTATATTAAACGTATCGATAACAAACAGACCACAATATCGCGATAGCAGATTTAGGTTGTTCAAGTTTTATTGTCATAATTTAATATAAGACTCGTTTCTCTATATAATTAATAATTAATACGCTGTCGGAATTTCCATAATGGGATGTTGTTGATATCTCGTTTTTCTTACGACGTAACAACGAGTGGGAGTGAGTTAAAATGACATATAGGGCTATATTATATTGTTTAGTTAAAAGCTTTAGTGTTGTATAATACTACATAACTGATATCAATAGGTACACAAACAACTTTTATTATGTGACCAACTCCACACATTTTTGCTAAACATACCCCATGAGATTGTCAATATCTCAACCCATAAAATATTTAGTATTAAAATGTGTTCATTGGAACGAGCACAGAAGTGGAAATTTCCTTCCAGTATATAATTTCCTGTCTAACCTTGGCAAAAGTGTAATTTTCGGTTAATTTAAAATTACAAACAAACAGATTAAAAAGGATTTTACATCCTTTATAATTCTTCCAGATTATTCAAGCTTTCTAGCATGAAATCGTCTGAAGTAAACTTTAAATCAGGTCTAATTAATTGCAAGTGACCTCGGCTTGAGGTCGGTAAACTGACGTCCATTTGACCTCTGATTTAATATTGTAAAACTGTAGCAATTGTTTTACAGTCTTGAAATCATTAGAGATTCCATGCGAAATCACTAGAGATTTCAAGATTTTCAAAGGAAAAATTTAGGCTGCCTGTCTACCGGATCTAGGATCCGCCTGAACAATTTAATTGTTCAGGCTTTTCCTAGCTCTGCTCCAGTGGACAGGCTGCCGTACTCTGAGCATAATTATGCTTCTCTATTTTAATATCGAAAATCAATTGTTACAGAAAAAGGACTGTATCGCCGAGCACAATATTAAAACGTGAACAGAAATGGCTACGCATGCTCGACAATTGGGAGGCATTCATGAGCAAAAATTACAAAAAGGTGCGCGAGAGATGTCGGAAAGGTAAACCACCACGGTATCTTTTATCATATCTTCATCATGAAAATAAGCACTTTTGGTTAGGTAGTTATTTTCACAAGGTTTTATTTAACTTCACCTAACCTGTTAGTAAGTACGTGTGGGTCGAATCATGCAACCGAATTTTAAACCAGTCCCAACTGAAAATTTGAACATTCAATGCTGGTGACAATAAAATAGAGTCAAAATCGAATCTAGTATAAATAAATGGCGAAAATTTAAGGCGATGATAGCTGATAGTGGTAGCGACGTCGGACGCCGCGGCGAAGGACGTGGGTTCGAATCCTACAATGAGCTTGAGCTTTCGTTGAAGGAAAACATCGTGAGGAAACCATAGCACGGTGGTAGGGTACTTTGTAGTACCCGCCTGGCTGGCTACCACCCTCAAGTTGAAAATCTGTCGCCGAACACCTATTGGTGGGTTCAGCTGCACTCAAGTGCAGCTGCAAGTGCAGAGCCAGATCCTTCTAGGCTTTGTGAGCTTACCACCTTCGGCCACATCATCACCTACCATAGTGAGATTGTGGTCAAACACAAGCCTATACAAAGTAAAAAAAAAAAAAATTAATATTCTGAGACATTATTGTTCACACACGGCCATCTGACCCCAAACTAAGCAGAGCTTGTGCTATGGAAGCCAGATAACTGATATGCTACATTATACTACTTTTGTTTTGTAAATATATACTTACACTAGCGGGCCCGACAGACGTTGTCCTGTCCAAAGTCGATTATGACGCCATCTACCGGGTCCAATTGTATTTTCAAACTATCCAGGGACCCACTCATATATACACACAAAATTTCATCCGAATCGGTCCAGCCGTTTAGGAGGAGTTTGGTATTGCATAATTACACCCAGACTCAGGACAAACAGACATGTTCATGCACACAAATGTCTGTCCTCAGTGAGAGTCGAAACCACGACCTGCGGCGTGATAGATAGGGTATCTTACCAACCACTTGTTTTTTTTTTAAAGTTTCTTATAAACCGTATAACTTTGATCAAAACCTCTGTAGTTAAAAAAAGTTAATTTCTCTTAGTAATTTCTAGGTTTAACAAATAACCCATTCTCCTCAGGTATACCAGCATCCGTACGACCCAAAGCCTGGCTATACCTCTGCGGTGGTCAGCTTCTTATGGAAAAGCATCCCAACGAGTACGAGGAGTTGCTGCAGGCCCCCGGGGACCCTAAGTGCATGGAGGACATTAGGAAAGACCTGCACAGACAGTTCCCCTACCACGAGATGTTTATCAGAGAAGAGGGAATTGGGTGAGTGTTGAAACAGATGTTATGTTAAAGTTAGCTTTATAAGTTTTACTCCTAGTTGTAGATGGTAAGTGGGTACCGTTGTCTATGGACATTAGCAATATCAGAAATATTTCCAACTGGCTCTCAAGTGCAGGAACATATCAATAGCTTGGTGACGGATTTTTTATTTTAGGGTGGTAGACAGCCAGACGGGTACCTACTACAAAGTACCCTACCAACGTGGTATGGTTTCCTCACTATGTTTTTCTTCACCGAAAGCTCAAACTCATTGTAGGATTCGAGCGCAAGTCCTTCGCTGCGGCATTGACGTCACTACAGAGTTATCATTGCTTCAAAAAGTATATCTGTCCCTATCAATGACGTATAAAATGACAAAGACGGCAATAGTTAGTTTTGATAATATTATAATTTTATAACATTTTCCTTTTTGTTTTTAATCCTAATACCTACTAATATTATAAATATGAAAGTTTGGATGGATGGATGGATGTATGTTTGTTACTCAATCACGCCAGAACGGTTGGACGGATCTGAAATTTGGCACAGATATAGATTATAGTCAGGAATAGCACATAGGTTACTTTTTATCCCGGGTAAATACAAGATCCCTCGGGAACGCGGGAGAAACCTCGGGGCGGAAGCTAATTGTATAATATGTAATAGTCAGATCATACCTTGCTTAGTTTCTTGCCGGTTCTTCTCAATTGAAGTCTGACTTCGGAACCGGTGGTGACTTCAGTCAATTCGATCTTCATAAGTGCTTTGTTTATGATTTTGAATAGATTAATTTTGAATCTGGTGGTAAGTCAGCTGATATAGACACCCCAAATATTTATTCCTTTGTGTCAATTTTATAAGGTAAAAGCAATTATTACTTCAACAATTTATGTATGTATCATTGTAGGAAAATGTACTGGATATTGGAAATACCGCACAGTTGTTTTGGTAGATATCATTGAACTTACCATGTAAATTTTGATGTGAAGCCAAAGCGAGAACATAAGTGGAAACAAATTTTTAACACAAATAAGTTAATAAATATATTTTTATCAAGGCAACACAGGACCCAATAAGTGTTTGTAAGGTTTTATACTGCCTAAATAGCACTTTATTTATTAAGTCAGTTTTTGAGTTTATTCGTTACAAACATACAAAAATACGGTACTTTGTAGTATCTACCTCGTTGGCTGCCCAGGGCCATAGTAGAGTTGAATTTAAGGTAGGGCTGCGGTGGTTGTGTGCATGAACATGTCTGTTTGTCCTGAGTCTGGGTGTGATTATCTATATATTTACAAAAGAAAAGTAGTACATGTAGTATATCAGTTATCTGGCTTCCGTAGCACAAGCTCTGCTTAGTTTTGGGTCAGATAGCCGTGTGTGAGGAATTGTGTCCCAGAATATTTATATATTTATTTTCATCCCCTCAGTCAACAAGAGCTGTTCTCAGTGCTGAAGGCGTACTCTGTGCTGAACCCCAAGGTGGGGTACTTCCAAGCGCAGGCGCCGGTCGCTGCGTTCCTGCTGATGCACATGCCGTCGGTGCAGGCCTTCTGGTGCCTCGTCAGCATTAGTGACAAGTACCTGAGCGGGTACTATAACCCTGGGTTGGAGGTGTGTACTATGAATGAGGAATACATAGAGGACGATAGTAACAAATAAGATCATTGCATACAGGAGAAGTATAGACATAAAAAATTAAGAAAGAGAATGCAATTTAGGCGGCCTTATACTATCCTATTATAAATGTGAAAGTTTGGATGTATGGTTGTTTGTGACTTAATCACGCATAAACGGGTCAATGGATTTGGAAGAAACAGAGCACATAGATAGATCATACCCTAGAATAACATATAGGGTACTTTTTCCCGGGAAAACAAGATCCCTTGTTAATAGGGGTTGGTGCAATATGTACCAAAAACTCAGCTCAGCTGAGGGACTCTATTAGGGTATACGTTACTATAACAAAGTACCCAAAGAAGTTCAAGGAAAAATCTTTCAAAAATCAATAATGGGGGCCTTACTGCCAATTTCTCCCGCTAGAGGCGCCACTATGTTATAACGTAAACAAATGTCGCGATTGGTTACATTGACAAGACGCAATGAATGTTACATAAATCGTGACACGCCATTGGATACATTTACGTTGCATTTCGGTGGCGCCATCTACCTTTTCACCTTTCTCACACTCCCCCAGGTCCTCCAAAGAGACGGCGACATCCTCCACGCGCTACTCCGACGCACTGCCCCAGCAGTTCACAGACACTTGGTGAAGCACAAAGTGGAGCCAGTACTGTACGCGACGGAGTGGTTCTTGTGCGCCTTAACCCGCACCCTGCCCTGGGACAGTTTGCTGCGCGTGTGGGACTGCTTCCTTTGTGAGGGGGTGAAGGTACGATATATAATTATAATAAGACGTTAAGGTACAACTTACACAGTCAATGGGAGTATAAGGTACAACTTTTATAAATGGTGGGAGGGAAAGGTACAGCTCATTATCAGCATTAAGGTACAAGTTACGTAATTAGTGGGAGCAAAAGATACAACTTATATTATTTGTAAAAGCATTAAGGTACAACGTATTTATCTAGATATAGCGTTGAGGTACAAATTATACAACTAATTAAAGTTTAGGTACAACTTACTTAAGGTGTGTAACAATGTACCTTTTTCATAGGTCCTGTTCAAAGCATCGCTGGTCATCCTAGCAGGGGCACTAGGCCAGGGTAAGGTCAGGAAACGCGCGTGTGGGCTCTGTGAGACTCTCGAAGTACTAAGACACCCGCCCGACGCCATCTTGGCAGAAGAGTACCTCGTGTACCACATGCATCGTCTCGCTCTAACGGAGGAGGACTTCGAGTTCGAACACCAACGGCAGACGGCTAGGCGGCGGGCTATGCCTAATAGAAGGTCTGTTTGATGCATATTCTTTGACATTTTTGTCCTTGTGTAGTGACGTTAGGAAATTCGAATGTTGTTTATAATGACAAAGGGTTGTCCCACTCTTGTTTTTTTACTGAATTATCAGTAAATACTGTTATTAATTGTTATACTGATAGTATGAGGTTTGGAGTGAAGGAATAATATAATGTGATTGAATGGCGGCTAACAAATCATTATTTTTCACTTATATACTATTTCTATCCTTGCTTCGCTCTGTACAACGAATTATATAAACCGATTTCTAACAAATTATTTGTTTATACATAAAAACTGAATATCATTTTTACTGGTGTCAAGGAAGACTATTGATAAAATTAGCATATTAATGTGATTATTTTCCTGTTGCATTAATTTCTGTATCATCATAATGAATATGTGGCAACCCTAGTAATTGAATTAGGTGTACGAATATAAAATATTGTTTTTGGTTCGGAGTATGCAAGCAATAATGGCAGCATAACTGCAGTACAAATAAGTTATAGGAGTTCTAAATTACCTGTATTTCTTAAAAATGCTTTACTATATAAAATGTATTTCCCGCTCTATTAACGGTTTTAACCCGAAAATCAAGATTTATGACTTTAATCACTGAACACTAAAATAAAGAAGCATCTTAAATTAATGCAGTTTTTATTATTAAAAAAGTAAAATATTTAAAAAGCGAACGCAACAAAAAACGCGGAAAAATATCGCTGTGGTAAAATTTACTACTTTCTCTCCGACTGAAGTCCCCTTTAACTGTTTCAGTGGCAGCTGATTCAGCGACTACTCTTATAAGCGATATTCCAAGAATAACGCCCGGGATCTGTTCAACACTCTGTGAACGCGCGAGTGTTACAAACTGCTAACTATCTAAAATGTACCTTAAGTGTTGTGATACGAACCAGAACGCTTCAGTGGCCAAAACATTTAATAAAACGCGACCAATTCGAGAACGACTGACGATTATATAAAATAATGTGTTTTTATTACGTATTTGTAAATGGGTCTTGCAATTGTAGGAAATATTTCAGTAATATTATAAAGAGGTATATTTACTCTTCATGGGAAATTTCTGTTGATTACATTGAATAAAAAGAAATTGATTGTGAAGTAAATTAGTATTGTGAGGCCCAGAAATAAGTAATTTGTATAGGATTGGAACATAATGGGAATTCCACAAATTGTTGAGTGTCATTATTATCAATTATTTGATGATGATGTGGTAGCCAAAATGTCATTTTTTGTGCTAAAATATTTCTGTATATTAACATTTTAGTATGCCAAAGTACAGATTATAATTGAGACATTATAATATCTTAGATTAAACATAATATACAGGCTGTTTTTTGTGAGTTATGATTATAAAGAAATAACGATTTCAATTTTATTCTATTTTTTTGTATGCATATCAATATTGCCAAATGTAATATTGAGCTGTTGGAATGCGGCAATTTTCGAAAGTAGAGTCAGCTCATTCGACCCAGAGGTCTATCCGCAATAGAATTTGTATCAACGCTCGATCTCTGGTCATCGAAGTTGCGCAATTGATATTTCAACGATTTTTATTATTCACGCTTTATATGTCGTCATATTTATAGCGTTAAGTTTATAGTATTTATTATTTGTATAATAATTATGTTCTCGAATTATTATTGCTTCTCGTAATCGTATGGCTGAAAATTAATTAACATTTCACATAAAATTACGTATACATGATAAAGGGATAAACAGAGTCAGTTTTAATTGTTTAGCTGAGTTGGTCCCATAGTAAAAGTTGATTGTACTAATGAATAATTTTCTACCCTGATTTAGTCTGTCAAAATAGCCCTGTATGTACCTGCTTGGAAAAAATGTTATCTAAATTGTCTGTCTTTTATTAGTGCTCTCTCATGTTGATGTTTTGTTTTTAACATTAAAAGTCATGTTTTCAAAATAAAGTTGATTCCATCGATTCTAAATTAGTGTAACACTCGGCCCTACGGTTACAAGATATCGTACATACAGTATTGTATTTGCCTCGTGCCTCGGCAATGGTGAAGGGGCCTTAAGACAGAGTGTATGCGAGTGTGCTAGCGTAGTCATGTTTTTTATATTATTCTCATCGAGCATATCCTATTTAATTTATTATTTTTTTCTTTAAAAAAATTGTAAAAAGTTATAAAAAAAATGGTTTAATTGTACATAGATGGCAGTGTTGTAGAAATAAAAATAGCTTTCTAACAATAAACAACAAAACGGCAAGATAATGCTTCATAGTCTGAACCAGCCTTTAAATATCTGACGCATTTAATTTTAATCCTAACTAATATTATAAATACGAAAGTGAGTTTGTTTGTTTGTTACCTTTTCACGCTTACACCGCTGAACTGATCGCGATGAAATTTGGTATGCAGATAGCCTATGGTACGGAGAAGAACATAGGCTACTTTTTATCCTGGGAAAACATTAGATCCCTGGGGAACGCGGGTGAAAACGCAGGGCGAAAACTAGTATAAATAAAAACTCAATACTTTTTCCACTGCCATCATGTTTGATTCCAACCTCTAGAATAAATAAGGAGACTGTATCTAAATATTGTGTATAGTCATGAAATATGTGTAAAAATATAACATAATACATTGTGATAAGGTTTGTAATTATAAAAATTACATATCTTCAAAAATTTGTAAATATTATAGTATTGAAATGTACTGTAAATTAAACTTCGCGGAAAGTACAATTTAGGTTTGTCACGTCCCTTCAAAATAGTGCAAGCTATTTACACCTTTATGTGCATTGTTAAAGGTGTTGAGATAGCAGACGTTATTTTGAGTAACATACGTGATTTACAAATGTTTATAAACCTTTTTTTCTAATGGCTCAAGTACCTGTAATATTCGAAATTAATTTTCTAAAATTCACAAAAATAATATCGTTTAGACTGATGGTATGAATAAAGGGTTTTGTATAACAGTTTTATATCTACAATGTTTATTTTGTCATTTAGTCTATTGTACTACGATAAAGTCATATTACGCATATTCCTGAAAATATGGATCGAAATTGAATTTGTACCATCTAAAATAAAACGGGTATAGTTGAAGTAAAAATGATTGGTATTGACCTCCCCGTGTAACTGTTTGATTTGATTAATATTACCAGGGACATCTGTATTGCCCATAACAAAAATTGGAACTATTGCAATAATTAATATCAATAATTATAACCCTACACCTGCTGTATGCGGGTCACTATGAACCTATGCTTGAAATCTTGTCAAATTAAAAAATAAACATAGCAATATTAATGCAATCAGTATTTAATATACATTCCCATTACATTTAGTCTTCCTTCACTCTCACGTGTAAGACAGATTGTATGATAGAGATCTGTATTTTTTTAATAACTTTTATATGCAATAGATTTATTTACTTTACACAAACAGTATTTTTGACCGTCTCGTTACATTAAGAATCCTGATAAATTCATACTTGATAATGAATTAATGAAAATATGTCTATGATAAATGCACAAGAATAGGAAATATCTGCCTACCTAATATTTTATGTAAAAGCTCGTTTAAATTGTTTTATTCAATTTTATCCCGTTCATTTGTGTGTTAGAGATAATGGAGTCACGGAAAAAATATATTTGTTTAGTTTTTTATTGAAATTGTATAATTTACATACATACAACCTACATTTAAAACATTAATATTTTTTATTCTGACATTTTACTAAAATCTTAACGTTTCTTTCTTAATTTTATAATCTGTTACCAATTAACCCTTTGGCTCGCGAATGAGATGCGCGTCTCAAGACTACCTACAAAAAAAATGAGTTCCAGTAATCGCGAGTCAAGTTATTAAATGCTATACGTGGTCTTTTAGACCCTTATAATATATCGAATGTAGGCTATGATTTAGTAATTAAGATCACGCGTATGCGTCTAAATTGGTGCATAATGTTTTTGTTTTTATTCTTGTCCTTAATTTAATTATTTAAAATCTATTTCTGAAAGCCTTATGTTTAAAAATCACGGATATTGTATCAGTAACTTTTTGTAGAGGTTTCAGGTTTTCAGATATAGGTGCTAAATGTATTATTTAGTTTTAATATTGTGAACGTGTTCGAAACTTTTAAGTTTAATAATATTATCACGATTTATTTAGGTACTATGGAATCTATTAAAAATTAAAGAATCATTGTTTCCTTTGTATTCACTGCCACTTTTAAGTTTCGAGCTTCCAAGATGGACGTCTTTTAACGATAAGTGAATGAGCTGATCGTCATTTTAATACCCATGGTCTATCGATCGATAGAGGGTTAAAAGTAGTTAAAAGGATCTAACAATGTTTTTGGGTGTCGTGTCGTGTGTGCGTGATTATTAGTTATTTTTGTTTCCATTTGTATTGAAGATATTTTAAATCAACGTTATTTGTGTATATCATACTTTTTTTAGTAATATTATTTTGTTGTTATATTTTACTGCTAAGGTATAAACGGTTAATTGCACATCTATGGATTGTATGCACTCCTTTTACTGCTGAATTAGTTTTTTTTTGTAAATGGCAGCTTACAGATGCATGTACCAATCATTCGCATTTTAAAATGTACAAAATGCCTTTATTATACTAGAATGATTACGGCAGTAGTATATTCAATAAATATGCACTTTGTTATGACAAGGGTTAATACTACTTTCTCAGGAGTCATTACAGTCCTAAATTTAATTAGTAAACTCAAACAAATGTTCCATAATTCCATCACATTCCAATAAAGTTCAGACTGTTTAAATCTGTTATAAAAATGAAAGTATAAAAGTGAATACTTGGATATGATGAGTATTTTTGTACAGTGGCTGAGAGTTATCATATTGCTGCAATATTCGTGTTGTAAATAAATATTAAATATGAAACTTGGTGTTTTATTTAACCATCGTCATTTTCTTTTTCATCGTCTTGTATTTGTTTTAATTCAATACATGGTGTATGAGGAATAGTGTACCAGAATATTTATTTATATATTGTTCTGTGATCACTACATAGTCGCTTCCCGCTGTCTGTTCCTATGTATGCTTAGATCTTTAAAAATACACAACGGATTTTGATGCGATTTTGTTAATAGATAGAGTGATTCAAGAGAAAGGTTTTAGTAAATAATTTGTTAAGTTTTTGTATACATTGGCTAAAATATAATGATACTTGTTGGAGGTGTCAGAAAAAATAAGCCGTCTGGGAGCTTTCAACGAAAACGCTGCCTTAACCCTTTGAGATATAAAAAAATTATGTATCGAAGAATTGTGTATCTTATATAGGTCTACAGAAAAATCCGCAATGGTATATGTCTATCTCTTAAGGATAACATACTATATCCATTTTAATACATAAAAAAATGGGCAATTATAAAGCGGTAATTGGAAAGCTATTTACACAAATACGGTATTAATCCTTATCGTTTTAAATAAGGCTTTAAGTATTTCATGCACATTATAAACAGTTCATAAACTTTTCAACACCTTCAACCTAAAATAAAACAAAAAATGGTTGTATAAATTATATTTAAATACAAAATTGTATTATTTACCATTCTTAGGTATAATCTATATGTAATACAACCTATTATACAATAATAATTAGGCAGAAGACATGACATTATCATTAAAATATTTCTAGAATAGTCTAGGGGATGACGTTAATTTCTCACACTAAATTGAGCACCAAAATTATGTTAGCTTTTTTACGCATAAAATTTCTATTAAACCAGTTTGTTCACGAATCCAAGCTTCCATTTACAGACAGGGAGGATTCAATATTGCATAACTTCCCATTATTTTGTGTCAAAATTGTAATTAATAAAAATAATGAAACAATGATATGAAAATATATTAAATTTTAATCCTACTTTGAATACTTTGATGTCTTATTAAAATACATTATTATATTTTTATTTCATAAGGAAAACTCAAAAGGCGAGGGAAGTTATTTATGTAATTCTTGGAAACTGTAAAGTAAAATAGTTGAATTTAACATGGAGTTACTTAAATATCATTGGAAGTTCAATTACTAACCTAGGTCCTATTTCATTGAACGGGGCGACTAGGGCTCACAATTAAGATAAAATAAGTGTAGTTACATCTATATATATTTATTATAATTTATTATATCGGACAGTGAGTGTATAATATTGCATAGAATAACAGGCTTTTATCTCCATAAATAAATAACACGTATTTGTGTATATAGATGGAAGAATCAAGATGCAGGTATATGTATAGTAGAGTTAGACTGAGCAGTAAAAATACACTATTTGACTATTTCGTTTCATCCATTTAAAAAATACATGAGCATACTTCGTTTACTTTTTTTTCAATTTCATTTACTATGTACTATGTATGTAAATAGGTTTCGACAAGACTTGTATGGCTATGTTTGTATGGAACTTCCCTCTAAAGAGGTAGGTTCCCATGTCAAGCTTTGGTACTATTTACATTGGAAGAGCGAAGTTAAATTTAAATATATAAGTCGCACATATTAAGAATATATATATATATATATATATATATATGAATAAAATGAACATGTAAAATTAGTATATATACCAATTATTGGTATAATAAACCAATGAGATTTGACCATGCTTATATATATTTGCTAGTCTTGAATGCAGTTTGTTTAGGAATAAATATTGCTATATAAGACTACATGATATGTCTCAAGCTGGGCACATAATATACAATACCATAAACTTTTGTGTTATGAGTTGCCAATGTCGAAATTTTGTGACAGTCATCTTTGAGACATTATATGGAAGATTTATCTAATTAAAAAGGCCAATTAGCAATTATCAAAAACTACCACTTTTAGCATTCATATTGCATTAACTATTTACAAGATATGTATATATATTTTTGACACTTTCAATACTTCTATATTTATATTGATTGTCTGTCAGTATCACTATCATAGTATTCAAATATCTACACTTGAGTGCCAGTTCTCATTTGCACTAAGCCTTCTCACCACAACTGACCACATTAGTTATCATAGTTAGTGGTAAAAAAGACATATTATAATATAGTAAAAAAACTACATCTGAACAGCAAAATTGCTGCTTATATCAAGGCAAGAACATCCAACATTGAACGGGACAGAAGCTGTCACTTATTGACTAGTATTATACGGCGGATTCGCTTGCGATGTTAGCTTTAGGTTGGACGGTATAAAGGTACACAACTTGTTTATGAGTATTATAGAGAACATCAAGTGCAAAGGAATACTTCAGGAGGGACGCACGTATGCGCATGCGCATCAGGAGGCTTAACCTTTCAACCGCTAACAAAAACGTCCATCAAAACTCGCGGAGGGAGGTAGTTCTGAATTCAAAATAACGCACACTAAAGAGAAACAAACCCAACGCTACGAATGAACACATAATCATACTATATAACCATGCATACATTCAGTTAAACTTTATAGACTATCCACCAGTTTCTGAAAGCTCAATCAAAGTTAAGCTATGGTCAAAACAATTGCCATTTTTGTCATTTTGTACAGCAGAGACAAAAAAACGGGACGGGACTTCCAGAAAATGGGAGATAGTACAGTTTTGTCAAATAAATATTCTGGGACATTATTACTCACACACGGCTATCTGACCCCAAACTAAGCAGAGCTTGTACTATGGAAGCCAGATAACTGATATACTACTTTTTCTTTTGTAAATACATACATATATAGATAATTACAACCAGACACAGGACAAACAGACATGTTCATGCACACAAAATTTTGTCCTGAGTGGGAATCGAACCCACGACCTGCGGCGTGATAGATAGGGTATCTTACCAACCACGCCAACCGGCCCGTCATGGCAAATGGCACACAGGTGTGTAATAGCCACTCACAAAGGCCCACTTTCAGCTAATACTATCCAACTAAGGTTACTGACCTCTAAAGTCAAGCCAAATAACCAGTCTTCCATGTGAAAACACAAAAATTAATGATTATTCCCTTTTAATTATTATTAAGACGCATTGAAAGTATCAAAAACATGCACCCAGCTTACGAACGAAGGCCACGTCACTGCATCAGACTCTTTAAATACTTAGATTTCTTTTTTAATATATTTTTAACGTCGTTTATCATATCGTCTCGGCCGCTCTTCAATTTATTTTCGACAGGACTTTGGTATTTATCATTTATATTAAGTTTTGCTAATTCTTCGTCTAAAGTACCTTCAAATGTATACTTTGGCCAGTTATCGAAGAGGTTTTCTAAAGATGCGATGGAATTTTGAACAGTTTCGTTGAGTTTGTTGAGAAGTTCGATAGTTTTGAGTTCGTCGGGCGATTGGTTGGTCTTCTTTTTGGATTTCTTCGTATTCGTTGTCGCTACATGTTCGTTGCACACGCCGAGGACGAATGTTAGAATGCCTATGAACTGTGAAAGAAATTATATGAAATCAGCACCTAATCAATATTTTGTGTACACACCGTCAGCTCAGTGCACACTATGCTTTGGTCATAGGACTTATTTTCAATTGAGTCTGTTACTAATGTGCAACAAATTGATATGAATAGGGTCTATATGAGAAAAAAATCTAAAATGTACTATTTAGATAGCTTAGGCAATAAGTAGTCGGAAAATGTTAGTTTTAGTTCATAAAATAACTTAATTAATTTTAAAATTTATTTCAAAGTTTTCAGTTTTTTAATCTATTTCTAAACAAGCAAAACAGTGGCAGTGGTCTATGTAAACTAAAAAGTGTCAACTGAAGTATTATTATTTTTACACTAGTATTCATGCATTCAGGAACAGCACACCGTCAACATAACGTCATGACCGTAGAGTAACATGGCGTCCCGCGTTTTCATCAAACTATGCGCGAAAATTGAATATGTAAAATTTAAATGCATTTTTTTTCAAAAACGGGTGTACCCTATTAAGTAGGATTTTAGTAGAATATACCCGATTTTGAAATAATGTATATACGTGTGCGAAAGATAATGAAACATTTAAATAAAACCATAGACAAATATTTTTCTAGTTCAAGTTCTTATATCTAAAGCTTCCGTCTGTTACTTCTTCTCTAAGGATTTATGACAAAGAAAAAGGCACCCTTTATATCAGTATATCCGCTACTTGTTTCGAGGTCAACGGCCTCTATTTGACCTTGTTCGGTGATTACTCGACAACCGTGTAGAGCCCCCTTAAATTTAGCTATACTAAGTCAATTAGAAAAAAAAAGTATGTACCAACCTCCATATAATTAGCAAGAGTCTCTAGAGTTTCCCTCATGTCCCACCCGCTGTCCCCCCCCCCGACGGCCTCCAGCAGTTGTTGGTGCGCGCGCGCCACCAGCGCGGCCAGGGCGGCGCAGCGCGCGTGCGTGTGTGCGTGCGCGTGCGTGTGTGCGTGCGCCTGCGTGTGCGTGTGCGCGTGCGTGTGTGCCGACACCGCGCCCGCCAGCTGCAGCGTGCCCGTGTACAGCTCCCGGTACGGGACCGGGGACGACACGAACCCTGGGGACAAACTCATAATTATAACTCGGTTCAAGTTGGTTACAAAGCAACAATAATATTGATGTATAGGATAGAGCATCTAGACATCTAGACAGGGGCCGGATTACCGGGGGTACCCTGTAATAATATAATTGTTTTAATTGGATGAATGGAGAAGGCAATAGACTATATTTTATACATTGTGCAATCATGCTTTGTGAGAAAGCTAGGATATAAACTCTCTTGTAGAATACTCATATAATAAATAGGTAAAATTTGTTTCGTTGTATGTAGGGAGTAATCTTTGGAACTGCTGAATCGATAAAAAAAAAACTCTTTATAGAAATCTACACTATTCGATAACATTTAAAAAAATAACTTACCAATAATCCTAGAAGGGAACGGCGAAGATATACTAATTTTCTCCTTCTCACAATATATCTCTTTGCATTTCTCCATCGCGCTACTGAATGCTTCCACGCAGGTGTTCAGCTCTTCATACTGGGCTTTTTTCTCCTCCATCGGCCTGTTGTCAGCTGTTTCTATGCACAGAGCTAAGGCTGACACTAGAGCGTCTTTCAGTCGGAGGTATGCCATGTCTTGTTCGAAGGTCCGGGATTTTAGATCCGGATCTTGATATTGGGGGGGGTCCCAGTTGATTATTACATTTAGATCTCTGTTGTCGCTGTAAATTTAAATTTATTTTTAAGTAAAGTAACCTTTTTCAAACCATATTTTTCATCTCATGGTAAGTGATGATGTGGACAAATGTTTATCTATCATTTTCGGCCAAGGTGCAGCTACCAGAACATTCACCCAAAAACGGAGGCGTGCCCGGGCGGGAGGCGCCCATGTATTTCCGGGCGCCTCAGCGGAGGAGGGGCGGGGCTCGGCTATCTCACGCGCCAAGCCTCGCTCCAAAGCGGAGGGCTCCCCGAAAAGGGAACGTGCCGTCGGCGGGGCACGCGGTCGAGAATTAACACGATCCCGCAGCCTCACCATACGGCAGAGAAGGAATACGGTGGGGTTTTAGTCGGGACGAGCCCGACATAACCTGGACCGCTTCCCCCGAAGCGGTCCGGGTAGCCATGAGGACAGTGTGAGGGGGAGCGTCGGCATGCGGCATGCGGCATGCGGCACTCACGCGGGGGCGGGCGGCAGGCGGGAGGGCGCGGGCAGCGGCGCGGCGGCGGCGGGCCCGGCGGCCAGCGCCACCAGCGCCACCAGCGCCCGGTCGCGCGCGCCCCACGCGCACCACGCGCACGCCTCCACGCGCGCGCCCCACCCGTACAGCTCCACCAGCTTCAGGAACGTGCCGTACTTGTACGCGTACGTCAGGTGCTCCACGCTCTGCGAACATGACGACCGTCCGACATTCTCTAAACTGAACCGTCTACGTGTATTAGGAGGTATTTCGTACATTGACCCCTCGCATGATGGCGGTCACCGAAAGAGACGAGTGTTGTACGTGGGACGTGAATGCACTTTAGTATCTCAAATTGCGTAACGACGATATTACTTTACGAACGTAAATAAGTTTTTTCTTTATTTTAAAATGATGTAGCGACATCTTTCGAGACTTCAGCTATCCGTGGATAGATGGCGCGACAAGATTCTACATCGCAATGACGAAGTTCGTCGAGTATTAGCATATATACAAGATTCGCAGCTACAATTTTATATACAAAAATCGCGGCAATTTTAAGTATTATATCTATTTTGAAAATAGACTCAGAAAATATAATATCTCTCTGCTATAGAAAGTCCAGGCCCCTGTGAACAGTTGAACCTGTCTACTGGAAACGCTGTAATATTAGGTATACGCTCACGTCTTTAGCATGGTGCGTGTGGAAGGCCCTGGTGTCCGTCAGCAGCTGCAGCGCTCTGCTGAAAGCGCAGCCAGGAGCTACTCGTGCCGCGTGGAGCCAGCCCAACGACACCAGCTGAATGTGCTTCACTTCTAAACGCTGGTAAATGCTGTCGGCTGCTAAGGCGTTACCTGGTCGAAGATTATTCATATAGTTTAGTTGAGCATATAAAGGTTATAGTAAGTAAATATTTTGGCTACCAATAGATTTACTTTAAATATAATAAAATTCATAATGATTATCCCATATTTATTTGCATGGTGGTAAGCATAAAAATCGTTCTTGATTTATAAATGGTTTATGTATCCCGACTTTGTCTATACTAATAGTATAAAGAGGAAAGATTTGTATTTTTGTATGTAACGAATAAACCCAAAAACGGGTGGACCAATTCGGCGATTGTTAAATATTCGTTGGAGTCCGAGAAAGGCTCTTATGAAGAGAAAAATTTAATAATTTGCCTGTAAAATTGGAAAATTCGGGAAAAACTGAAAGTATGGGATTTTCGATCGACGATGAACAGACCGATATTTTGGCGTTAGATAGGCAGTTTATTAAGGAAGGTTACTTTTTATCTTGAGAATGCAGGTAAAACCGCTAGTTAAAAATATAATAATTATGATATCATTAAATGAATGAGTCGGTACATACCTAGCAGATGATAAAGCTTGACTAGTAGCAACTTGACGTGGAAGTTAGCTGGTGAATGATGCAGTACCAGCTCTAGAAGACACAATGCTTCTATCACCGGCTTTGAACTTTGTTGTTGCATAGCTAGAAATAAATAGAAATAATGACGAATAGTCACACATGGTGTATGTAGTATAAATGTTGTCAATAATTTTTTGAGGTTCATCACCTGCCACCTTTTTCTCTCTCTTTCTCACTGATGAATGAAATTACATAGAAAACTAGCATACTAAATTTAATAACGACGTCAATACGTCTATTTTATTTAAATCCAATTTAGTCTTAATACTAATAAACAAACCTGCATAAAAATAATGATGTGCAGCCAATAATCCGTATCCATCTGCTGAACAAAACTCAGTTGGGGTAGCAGTGACTAGCCCCCGTTGTAAACAACGAAGGTAGTGTCTGCGGAGAGTTGTCGCCAGGGAGAGGGCCCCGGGGGCGGGCAGCGGGGCCGCAGCCAGACGCCAGGCGGATAAACAAGAGATGTGGCGTTGAATATCATCCATCTGGAATTAAATGAGACTACATATTAAATTTGTACAAGTGAGGTTAATCAACAGTTAAATCTGACATCCCTAATAAATATGACTATTATTTCAGTTAAATTAACTCACCGTTTCAGGTTCACTCTCCTCGTCAAATCCCAAGCATGTCAAAAAATCTCTACACTTTTCTTCCCTCTCTTCTTGAGGTATCATGCCCAAATATGGCCTCAAATCAGGCACAGCACATGGCTTGTTCGCAAACACCCTTAAATACTGTACACATAACGCCATGCCACTTCCGAGCAATGATGTCGGATCACCATCAAAAGATAACCGTTTCCACAATTCCAATCTAGCTAAATATGGCCCTCGCAATGTTCTGCCAGATGTCATGCTTTCAACTAATTGACATATAAATTCGTGACATTTCTCAGGTGTATTGTCTGCTGTATTCTCCTCATCTGTACCTTCCTTCATCAATTCAAAGACAGAGTCAAGATAAGGCAGGTAATAGTCCCAGCGATCCTGATTATCAAATAGCAACTCTTTGCATAGTAAATTAAGTCTTCTCCATTGACCTAATTTCTTTAGATACGGTATGCATGCCTGAGAACAGGATCCTGGGACCAATTGAGCATACAACGGACTTTCAATGAACTTTAAGATGTCGTCAGATTTGTCTTGAAGTTCTAAAATCATGATGTAGAGGCGAGCTTCTTGCTCGGCTTCCATTTTGTTTTCAGTAATGAAGTTGTCTACCATCCTCTGAGCAAGTGATAGAAGTATGTTCTTTTTCGTCTTGTCATCCGTAGCTTTGGCCTGTGTACATAAATAGCATAAATGCACCTGTCAATTATTAAAATGGTTTTGCAGAAGCGCTGATTACTAGGTTTTTGAATTTGAATTTCTTAATATACTAAAAAAAAACCTGTTCTCCTATTAAGTAGGTTAAAAATATCCCATAATAATATAATTAAATAACTATAAAAAATTCATACCTGTAAAACAATACTCATCACTGCCCAGAAGTAATAGGGGTTCTTAGGAGCAAACTTATACAATGCCATTGCAGCCCTCTGCTGGGACCGGTAGTCTCCGATCCTCACATAAGACATGAACAGGTGGGAGTGGAGCTCTTCACTTGTTGGTTCTGCTTTAACTGCAGCTTCATAGAGTGCACATACTTTGTGAACTGAAAGACACATATTGAAAAATTCTTTTAGAGTTGGATAGCCCATTTATAGAGGAAGACTATGGTAACATTTTTATCCTGGAAAAACATAAGATCCCTCGGGAATGCGGGTGAAAAATTAAATATCAAAATATATATATATTCTGAGACATTCCTCACATACGGCCATCTGACCCCAAACTAAGCAGAGCTTGTATGGAAGCCAGATAACTGATGTAGCGACGTTAATGCCCGCCCCTGCAGTGGGTATGTGATGAGCGATTGATAATGACCAGGGTTAGTACCAGGCAAATATGACTTGTAAGAACTTACGCTGCTGAGATTCTCGGTAGGATATAGTCATCGCCTGTAATGTAGTATCGTCGCTCGGCTTCTCTTCAGCCAATGCATCCAGTACGACGTGCGCTTCCGAGCTCCTTCCTAACCTAAAAAGTGCTAGCGCCTTCAAAGCCCGGGCCGCTTGCAAAGAAGGACTCTTTTTAAGCACTTTCTCCGCCTCCTGAAGCGCTTTTTTGTTATTTCCATTGTCCAACCAGTCTGGAAAATCCATAAATCTACATATTTTCACCGGAAAGCCCCAACTCTCCTGGGGAGGTTGTTCGAAAAATAAAATATGAGGTAAGTAAAGGTTTTACCGTAAATTGGCCGTAAGCGGCGCTCCACAATACCACCATCGTGCATGTGTTGAGGCCGCACCGCCATTTTTCATTTAAAAAGTCTTTTTACGAAAAATAAACGCACTTCTAAGTCTTTTTGGCTTTTTCACAGCACGTTTGTTTTGCGATTTTGTCTATAGATTCCACCACTTGACAGTGACATTTCAGCGCAATGTTGCAAGCTTTTAACCAAACTTTTAACCAATTAACGATGATATAGCTACAAACTATTTGTATATTATAATCCTCAGATTATTTTTTTTTAAATCTGAGTAAATCGTTAAGTGTGACCAGGTGATTATTGATTATTCTGTAAATACAAGAAATAAGTGTTTCCACTTAAGATGTTGGGTTTTCCCCAGTTTCCTTAAGAATTATGCAAAAAAAAAAAACACTTTTCGCTGCATATAAAATTGCACTATTGTGTTCTAAAATTGAGCAATTGTTTGCTATCATTCCCAGTTTTGTGTGACGCAAGCCGTTAATGGTTATAATATTAAAAAATAAAATATACTTTAGAAGTTGCAGTTGCAAGCCACTTATACCAACTCTCTCCAGTTTATTAATTAAAATCGGAACAGAGACTGTGTCAAATGCCTTGGCGAGATCAAGAAAAACACCCAGCGTTTTAAGTTTTTTGTCTAAATTTTGGACTATGTAATCTGTCAGCTCATTTACAGCATCAGAAGTGGATTTTCCTGAACGAAAGCCGAATTGTGAAGGTGATAGAATATTATTAGATTCTAAAAAATGTACGAGGCGTTTATTTAATAATCGTTCGAGAACTTTCGACAATGCTGGGAGTATTTATATAGGCCTATAGTTATCTGCTTAAATTTGCTATCTATTTATTAACTATGTCACTCATCATTTTGTTTTTTTTTGTTATAACACACATATATTGTCAGTGAGACTAGATAAATAATTTAATGTAATAAATCTGAGTTGGTTTTGAAAAGAGTAATTGCTGAGTTTCTTGCCGGCTCTTCTCAGTAAAAGCAACCTTCCGAACCGAGCGTTAGAGTCAGACTATTCATAAGTGCTTGTGAAGGCCTATTTGAATAAAAAATATTTTCATTTTCGTAACACATTCTCTGTAACCGCTTTTGTAAATTAGATAGACTAAAGACTTTTTAAACGCTCTTGGAAAAACTCCAGTACTTAGAGCTAAATTACAGATATGTGTTAGTGGGTGAATTAGCATATTCCTATGAGTTTTGAGAAACATACTGGAAATTTTATCCCAGCCCGTAAAACTACTTACTATATTTCAGTGAGGAAATCAAGTATGTAATTTCGTCTTCATCCGTAGACAAAGCAACCACTGAGTTTATTATAGGCACCGAAGCATTAGGCAAGATAAATTGTTGTGGTGTGTTATGGGTAATCTTTTCAGCTAGTGTTTTCTTGGCTGGCAGCTAATGAGAAGGATGTGCTTGCTTTTCTGAGCATAGCTTCTCAAAACGGGGCTCTAGTTTGGAACTGGAGCACTTGCCACTCTCATTTCTTTCTCTACGTCTATCTTTCTTTACGTCCATTTTTGACCTGTACTTGTTATTTATTACTGCAACTGACACACGACGCCCCTGGGACAATGCTGCGGCTCTCCAGAGCGTCGCGACGCACAGTTGGGAAGTCCTGGTTATGCTATTCGTAGCCAGTTAGTCGTAGTGGCCGGGATGTGGGTATTATGAGCCGTTGATGATGATCAGGAAATAAAATAGGAGAAATTAATTTTATAATTTTAACATTTTAATTAAATAACATAAATATAATTTACAAAAGTTGAAATTAGGTCTAGCTTAACCTAGAAACCGATTCACATTTCTTTACATACACATTTAATTTATACATTCTTGCGCACGAGTTTTTTTTACAATAAT
Source organism: Tetheella fluctuosa (assembly GCA_951216915.1). Classification (NCBI taxonomy): domain Eukaryota; kingdom Metazoa; phylum Arthropoda; class Insecta; order Lepidoptera; family Drepanidae; genus Tetheella; species Tetheella fluctuosa. The sequence continues at coordinate 7,921,113 of OX578233.1, read as the reverse complement.
ATCACTGTTAAATACAGCTTCAGGTTCTTTAACTTATTAATATATTTAGCCTCATTTGTTTCTATTAACTTAATTAATTATTTGGCTCTGAGGTCGACCGTTTCGAAACCTGATTCGGGATAGGTCGCAATTTTTTGAGGCATTAGTTCTGGCGGGTGTTCTCTAGAGAGAGAAGCTCGCTTATGTCTCGGTGGTGGTACTGGAGCAGGAGGTGGCACTTTAGACTTCAGCAGATTCTTAATTCTCATGCCACCTCTATAATAGTACAGGTAGACTCCTGCCAAAATGGCGACTGCAACGAGTAGTGCGACAATGGCGACCAGAACGCCGTACCATGCGCTGCCAGTGGATTCTTCTGGTGTCGGCACAGTTGGCTTCCTGCTTGGAGGCACATACGGAGGCCTCGGTTTTCTAGTAGTCGTCGCAAAGCGATCTCCAATAGATATATCAGCGCATGCTCTAAATTCTTCCTGCGGGCCGCACCCCACGGCCTCCGTCCCATTCTCACACTTCCCCCAGTTATTTCCAGCAATATATCTCCATTGCATCACGCAATGGGAACACTCCAGATCATCAGGTAACCTGTACTTCATTTCATACACTTTGTTTCCGTCTCGTGGGTAGAATTTGGTGCCATCTCTACCGTCTAATTTTAAAACATTTTTGTCCAAACATTCTTGGGTTGTCGTTTTGGGTTCTTCGCACACTCTGAATTCAAAGAATCCGTTGTGGTTGGCTGTGAGTTCTACTTTGATTATAACAGCGTCTTTCGGTGCGTATTTGCGTACTATGACTCCTTTGCCGAATCTACCACCGAGTTCGTGGGCTCGTGGTTTTGTCGCGTCCCAGGCATCGCCACATACACCACACTTGCCGTCGTTTTTGTTCCATTGTCTGGAGAAGCCACCGCAGTAGAGCTCATGGTCGTTGTAGTTGTGCGGTGTGTCAAAGCCGAAGCGCCACGCAGAGGCACGTGATGGTGGCTCAATGAGCCTGCCATGTCCACTCGCGCCGTCCCATGAAACAGCCAGTACTGCCAGCCAGCACCATAAAATCTGTAACAAGGTGAATATAATGTTTAATTATTAAGCATCAAACTTTTTATTATTTGACAATAATTGCGTTCGTTAATAATAGTAAGTCTAGAGAACATCTAGGGTAAGTTGGATTTTCATGGATTATTTATAGAATCGTCATGGAATTTTATGTTGTTGTTGTAGAATTTAATGGTAGAATTTATTTTGATTCGGTCTATTTCACTAAGCTACTATTTATTACATCAAATGACACAAGAGATTTTTATCAATTTCACAATACTTATTACTCTAATGGTTTACTTTCCCTAACGAAGATAATAGCATGATCGGATGATTCGTTTCTGTTCACGCCTGGTATAATTTTGCCAATTGAATTTTATGATTTGTGATATTATAACTCAGGGGCCAAATTAGGTTTATTAGAAGGCCGTTTAAAAAATATAAAAGATTATCGCGGTCCGGTTGGTGATGATTGGCGACCAAGCTTATAGTCTTTCCTACAAATCCTACTATAATGTTACAAATATATGTATATCAAATGATTGTATGTTTGGATGTGCGCGGATTTAATAAAGTAACCATGGCTTTTGTTTCGGTCAACGGATAAGCTTAGCTATCCAACGTGGAAATGCAGCCAGCATTCTGGGCACGCTCCCATTTGGTGACGGTCTTCCTTTTTAGTTGTAATTGTTTATATTTTTATAATGTGTAGGTAATTCGTTTTTTTTTTTATTATAACACTGTAGATATAATATAAGGAATATATAATAACCATAAAGAAATATTTTATTTTTTCTGTGAAAATAACCATGTGTACATTTTTGTTTGTCAAAGTTTGGCCCGCACAATATAGGTCGGTGCGCGCGGCGCGGCGGCGGTCCAGATCCGGACCACGGTCCGCCATTTGGTGACCCCTGTTATAACTCTATATCTACCTAATTAAATCTACAAGAGCTGGAAAAGGAGAAAGCTTTTGTTGCATATAGGTATCATGTAGGTATGAGTAGCATAGTTATAATTAAGCCTCTTTATATAATACATGTTCGTTTATTACACATCAATCTAAGAAGAACATTTAATTTTACCGTCCTTCTACATATACTAATTATTCATAGCTGTAAATGTCGGCAAACTTTCTTAGTTCTCACGCAAAATCAATAAAGCTCTTTATGGCTACTGCATACTTACAAAAATAACCTAATGAGAATAAAATTACTAGGCAGTTAGTTAGGAACCAGAATCTGTTAGAGATTCACAGCAGTACCTCTTATTTTGTTTTTATCTAAGGGTTGTGTTTGGTCGTAGGTATCATTGGTAGGCTAGGCAGGCACGTAAAGTAGCTGCATGTAATCAAGACCAGGAAAAAGCGGAATTTTGAAACCAAGATTAATAATTCATAAGATAACTATCCACATTAGCACGATTACCACATCTACTTAATAGTCTAACTTAATGCTCGCACACGAATTCTATGTCGCAAATTATCTTTGCATTCAATGTCATGATCACGACTGAAGCAATGAAACAGCTTATATACGGAAATATTTATGTGGGTGGATTGCAAATCATCGTAATATCATTGTTAAGATGCCGTTAACCCTATGATCAATTTAATCGACCATTGACCTATTGCCGTGCAGTTGGCTGCATTGTTACCGTAGAGTTATATGTAGGGTTGAAGTTTTCTTGATTTTTGGTATGGCAGCCCAAATACAATCGGAAATTAAAAAAATAAATTGGGCGGTAACATGAAAAGTGATATATTTTATAGGTATCAATATTTCTAGAAAACCTTACCCATATCATTTAGAAGGTAGTTATCACGTAGTTATGTTACCAATCTTGTGAACTTTTCGCTAAGCAACTAAGCTATCACGTACTATAACGTAAATAATGATTATAAAACTTAAATAAGTCACGTTCGATATGCATAACGCGTCACTCATAGCAACTCACAGCCATGACCCAAAAAAGGTTATTTATAGACACGAATAGTCTGCTTTTTCTCATAATGTTAAGTACCGAATAGTGACGCAACAATGTTCACTTGAGAAAGTAAAACTGCAAGTCTTTTTTTTATTACAATTGGTTTCTTTCAGACGAAAGACGTGAGCGTTAAGCGGATTACTTGTTTCCTTCCTACTATACAAACTGTTGAACTTAAATACAAAAGTTAGTATATATGGCACTCAATCATGGGTAAATAGATAAAATTTTACGTCGACATAGTCTAATTAAATCCTGGACTAGTTACTGCGCGAGTACTTTTAATAAAATATTTCCGAATAGAGTTGCACCCGAACGTAGCCTAATCCACGTTTTATAATTTACCTTATGTTTACAATTCAACATATTACAATGCGTTTGCTTTTTTTTTCTTTTCTTTTGAGAGATATTAACGACGATTATAATCTAGCCCGATAATCTAGTCCAGAAGGCGGGTAAATTGTGTATGAGACAAGCACAGGATCGGAAATAGTGGTGCGAGAGACAGGAGGCCAAAACCAGTGGGTTGATATACCTAGGCTGATGTGATGACTTGCTCTTTGCATCTATTGGTATGCTGGATGATCTATATGAATTTTCAACAGAATTCGATGCCAATAGAATAATTTCAATTCATAATTTTCTGTGATTCGCAATGTTTTAAACCACACTATCATAATTAATTTTATATCTTCGTGGGAACTGTGGCTTCGATTCAGTATTGTTCGTTTGTTAGTTTTTTCTTTAAAGTAGGTAGTTTCTAAAGTTAACGTGAACTGTTCTGTCTGTGGCTTTTGTAATGGTGTCTGTCATGTTTAAATCGTTTCCATTTTTTGTAACTAAAAATGTAATATCACAGTAATAATATGTTAGAGTTTGTGAACGGAACATTCTATAACTATGTCTATGCATTATCATCTACTTTTCTCTATGGTCGTAGATAATAAAATGGTCTGTACTTTAATGTGTAAGCGAAGGAAAATAAAACAAAAGTAATTAAATGGGTGTTATTTATTTCAATCACAAACATAAAAATAACAATAATAAGTAACCCAAGCCTTTTTCTTCAGTCCAGAGAGTATAATCGGATTATGTTGAGTGATGTATGGCGGGAGGGGAGGGGTGGCCATTGCTCCACCTTCCCTTTACTTCAGAATTTATCCACTTTTCAGTCGAGAGACATGGTTCGGGTTTCAGAGATTACACTACTTACTTTCTACGTTACTTTCAGTACATGAAAGCCATATCAATTTAAAACTAGAGCTATTGCCTAATGCGTAACAAAGCGTTACATAAACCTACTTTATGAAATTGGCAGTGCCAGTGGTCTTCAAGCCGATCATTGAAATGCAGTATGCATATCGGTCGCACAGGCATTGATGTCGTAGACTATGTGACACAGGCACTTTTTGCGGTAAGAGAACAATAGATGACTCGCTTAATATTTGCTGTTTGATTTTTGATGAGTACCCATCAAAAAGATTAGTAATATCTTGTTCAATTTACCACCTAAGGTTACCTTATGGAATGCAAATGAATAAATAAATAAATAAATATTTTTCGGCTGGCAGCATATTTTACAATTACGATTTTTTGTTCGCTGAGTCATGATTCTTTTTCACCAGAAGCAGGTATTTCCATCAAATGTTTTACCATTCCAAATGCAGGTTTCCCCACTCCTTCATTTATATCTTTTTAGGTAGGTATAATCAGAGGATACATTCCTGGCATGATAAAGGGATTGCACGTTTAGATAAAGTCAAGCCGTGTTTCGCCCCATCTAAGGATACCTTTATACTATGACATACAGATAGGCACAGCAAATAGGTAGGTACCTATATCAAGTTTATATACATAGATCATTTTGAAAGTATGTTACGATTTTGTTATGATTATAAAATAAGCTAGGAATCAGTTATGTAACATAATTGAATTAATTGTAAATTGATATTTTTGTAAAAATCACTGCAGTGCTTCCTTCTTCTCGGCTTCATTATATATGTATAAACGGTAAATAAGTACCTGATTTCATGAATCTGTAGTTCAAAATCTGTAACATTCAATGGTAATGCAACTGCAGCGAAAGGACATTTATATTCATCTACTTCACTATCAACAATCTTTTAGGAATTTTGTTTATTAATATACTTAGTTAACTTAGTTATTGCGTGAATTGAGTTCATGTTGTAAGAAGTTGCACTTACCTATGTTGAAATTTAGTTAGTCTTGATTTTTTTTGTAAATGCTAGGCATTCTCATTTTTAAATACCTTCAGTGAAATTTTAAGATGGAAATTGATGTTTCTTCAATTAATTTCACTACCTAGCGTGGACATTACAGTTTCCACAAACGCTCAGCATAGAGAAATATAGCTAGCAATCACTCACTCACGCTTTAGCGTAGTACCTACCTACTACTTGCTACTACGTATTCTGTGTTTTGGCTTGCAATGTGCCCAAAGCAAAGAATATAAATGGGAATAATTGAGTGTTTGTTTGTAACTTAATGAAATGTACCTAATTAATGTCCATGACCTACAATCCCTGAATGAAAGTTTATAATTACAAATAAAATATAGTATATAAAAGATAAAGTATGTATGTATGTTCCTTATAGACTCCGAAACGGCTGGACCGATTTCAATGAAATTTTCAGACAGTCTTTAGATTGACCCAGCGGATAATCCTGTATGGTTTGGTGGCGATCGGAGCACTTGGGACTGCGGGTGAAACCGCGGGGCGGAAGCTAGCTACAAATAAAATAAATTACACTTTTTTTTATTATTTTTGTTAAGCCTACTGTGTGAGCAGAAAGTAGCTGTACGCCTAATGACAATAACAACCGCCTTTTACTAACTTTTTCCACTTCATTTCTCAAACAAGCAATTAATATTTTTGCCACTCTCTAATTTCAAATAAGTAACCCCATTGTTTATTTTTTGCAATATTAACACTATGCGGTGTTACCACACGACAAAACAATTGGTGTTTGTTTAGCAATGGGTCAGTTGCCACGTGAGACGCATGCTGAGATTGATTCAAAGTACGTTGAGTCAACATAAAGCTATTAAAGTGAATAATATGCATTTAAATTAGGGTACCGAGGCCGAGGTTAAATATTTGGGAATTGTTTTTATTGCAGGCAACATCGCATATGCATTGTATGTATATATGTACATATATCTACATAGGTAACTATTAATACTTTTGCTCTGAGTATAAATAGAAATCGCGCCACCAAAGAAGTCTCGTGGATTTAATTAAAATTCATCTTATTTCTTCTGCGATAGAAGTGGGTATTCGGGACTTCTTGGTTGCCACCAACTCATAAGTTTCTGAATGTTGGTAAACATAAACACACACACACATCCGATTGGGTTATCCTAAATCCAAATTAAAATAATTGTATCGTTTGCAAATTGCAGTTTAGTTTAAAACTCGAGATTATGAGAGTGATCATAAAAGTTCCCTACTTCGATCCAATGTTAAAAATTATAACACTCAATGTACCTAAGGAAAATTCGCAAACATACCTACCTACAATGTTCGAAATTCACGAGCCAAGTCAAAGATTGGAAAATCAAATAGGTAGGTATTTGGCCTATTTTCTTTGTTTCCTAATTTATTTTTCTTCATCTTTGGAGTATTTATTTACTATTGTTTTTTCTTTATAAAATCTAATCTCAAATAATCCTTACTTTTTCAAAGAACGATTTAGGTCGAAGTTTGAATGAAATTGGCACACAGGCCGACCGAATGCATTTAAAATTACCTTATTTTTAATTATAAGTATTAATACATAGAAACTTACTAATATTATAAATGTGAAAGTTTGGATGGAAGGATGTTTGTAACTCAATCACACCAGAACGGCTGAACTCGGGAATCTCTGGGGAAAACATAAGATCCCGAACACGGGTAAAACCGCGAAGCGGAAGCTAGTTCTGTACATATAAAATACTGTGAAGCATGTACCCATGTGTGTCGTGTGAACCATATTAAAATTTAGGAAAAGTTTATTAAGTCTTAAATATATTATTTAAAAAGAAACATGAAATTGCCAAGGTTACAGGGAAGTCATATCGTTCACACGACTAGTCTGTAGTTGACGCTCAAGCTTAAACAAAATTAGTATTCATACGACAAATGTCGCCTCCGTGTCGTGAATCGTAAAGGAAAGTGAAAACGCGCTCAAGATGCCATAACGGAACTTTCTGGCCATTGTATTCTTGTGAGCTATTAGCTATATTGACCATGGCTGTCATATTGCCGTGAAATGCACTGTTTGACTTACAACGCTAGAAAAATACGAAATTCATTCATTTGTTTGTTCTTCACGAGTGTTTTTTTTAATTTTATGTCAAAGGCTGACAATCTGGCAATACCGGGCAACTGGTACTCAAGTGCAACTACCGGAACACCAGTAGATGCTTGGCAATTTTCAACATTAGGGTGGTAGCCGCCTAGGTGGGCACTACAAATTACCCTACCACTGTGCTATGGTTTCCTCACGATGTTTTACCATAAGCTTACGCTCATTGATGCATTCGAAATACCTTCGTCACGGCATCCGACGTCACTACCACAGCTATCATTGTAAAAAATAGTACTTAAATAAAATTATAATACTTACGTTTTGGTCACGATATTTTACAGACTAATGCTCTGCGGAATCCTACTTCCTATCCTACTAATTATGTTAGTGCAAAAGCTTTTATGTTTTACACCACTCAGTTGGCTGAACGGATTTTCATTATGGTTACCTGCTTTAGATCCTGGAATAGGACATACCTACATAGGGAATTGGCTCTCGTTTGGCTCCTTGAACTATATAGGTAGGAGTTCGGTTACACCCGCGTTGCCAAGAAAAAAAGTAGTCCATGTCCTTCTCCATACCATAGGCTGCGTACCAAATTTCATCGTGATCAGTTCAGCGATGTTCACAACCAAACAAACTCACATTTGCATAATATAATATTAGTTAGAATTAGACTAAGTAAGATGACACTGACCCCAACATTCATTCGATTTTTTTTTCTCATAATCGTAAAATAATAACTCAAAAGTTTAGGGACCTATTTTAAATAATTTGCAGTCGTAGTGAACATATCTTCAGGCACTTCAGACCTTTAGGATAAATAACCAATTCTTAAGCTAGACGCATTGCAAATTGCATCTTCTTTCAAAGCTCTTGCATAAATTTGTTTTTATATCCGTGTTGATTCGCCACAGCGACTTACGCCATCAATTCTCGCTCAACTTAATTGACTCCATTACTCAAACGACAATGTGATTGTGTCGACTTCTCAAACGTTTGCTTTCTCCGAAAGTGGATTTTGTAACTTGTATGTAAAACGTATTAGACTATTTGGTTTCTTATTCAGACTGTTTGGATTTAGAAAAGAAGGGCAATGACCCTGTATGTATCAATAAAACGACATCTTTATATTTTTAATTCGAAACAAAAAACGATGCTCTGTATTTGCAAAGTATGAATATAAGGGAATTTCAGTTATATGAAGCTGGCCTTATAGTTTGGATTGATTTAAAAACATTATCTATTTAAAGGATCGTCGGTAGTGTTCATAACAAAGTAATACATTTTAAACTTTAATGATAGATAGGTACTAAATGGCTAAACAAGTCACGAAACTTAAGTACCTAACTTTTTAATTACAATTTAACTTTCTAAATCATGAATAATGCTACTTATTTATCACGCATTTATTTATTTTTACCTATTCATGATCGGTACTCGGTAGAGGCCAAAAAGTTGAAGCAAAATAAAATATCAATGCTATTTTGACGACGTGATTTGAACTGAGTCTTAAGGATAATATACTGGCACTTTTATATAGCTTCATTTCAACCACACGAAATGTCTTTGAGTGAAAACTTCACAAACATGCGAACTTTCTGTTTTTTTACCTTTTTACCTCACCGTTATATTATATGGTACTTCACGTTTCTTTTTTTTCTAGCTAATTAATAAATATTGGTAAATATTATTCAAAAAGGCCACAAAGCTCAAACTCAATGGCATAGCTACTTTTTATACCATGGAATGCGGGTAAAACTACGTGGGACAATTGTAATATTAATTCATCATCATCATCATCTCAGTCGCAACACGACCACTGCTGGACATAGGCTAATTAGCAATTAATATTACCTACAGTGAATTTGCTTGCTGCAGTTACTGCATAAATATATAAAAGCAATAAAATGGGAGCGAAAGTAATGCCCTGAGGTACACCCTACCAGTAAAACAGGTAGAACAACTTGCGAATAATACTAAAAGTGACGATCACTTCAGCAGAGAAAGTTTATTGAAAAGACAATGATATAGGCGATTTATTGCGTATTTCTTTTTTACGGTAATTAGGTAATATGTGATCTTACAATATCGAAATCACGTTCATGCTGAACAAGATTCAACATTTGATTTTGCTTATTATTTGGGAAGTTAAATTAATTAGTTTTTTACTGATAAGTAGATGAGTCTGATAAGGATATTATGATATGTAAATCATATAGGCAATATAGAAAACCGCAGCCAAATGGGTCGAGCCGTAGCCTTGTTCTTCGTAGTATAAAAAAGAAGTCCCAAAGCTTTATTTATAGAAATAAAGAGACTTGAATCATTGTGAAAAAGTATTTATTTTCAATCATAGATCGCGATCGTGACCAAAATCAATCATATTTTAACGGAATTAAATCGAAAGTTATGTTTTAGTCGAGTGAAAGCAATATTTTTAATGTTTCTTTTGTTTCTAAATATTTTTCGGTTAGATACACAGTAGATGTATTCATTTTATTATAATCTTTATTTACAAAAAGTATTTTACAATCAATTTATAAAATACAAACTATAGTTATTTTTATTTATAATATCTTTATGATTGCTTTTATTTATCTACTACTGAGTCCACGTATTATGTAAAAGAAAGTTTTTATTTTGTTTTGAATAATAACATAAATTACAGATTGTCGTGACGTTTATAATTTGTTTTCTATATCCATCATCTCGTTGGAGAAAACAGCTGTTTAGGATTTCTCCATCTTGAATTGGCGGCAAAAGATGGTTGTTAAACGCGATAATTTGTGGTTATAGAGGAAGAGGGTAGTTTGCCGACTAGTATGGAAATCGATCGGTGTTATTGAACTGGTAACCTACTTTTTCAGTACGCTGGTGAAGCATATGCCTTCACATATATAAATAAAAGTAAACGTGTTTATTTCACGGTGAAATTAAATGTCCATAAGTTTACTGCCCGTGCCAAAGGTTGAAAGTCGTTTTAGAAGTAATCAAAGTTTAATTAAGGATGGTTTCTGTACTGTCTAACTCAATTTATTTGAATAGGCTACATATGAGAAGTACCTACCTTATAGAAATAACACATCAGAGACAGTTCAACATGAAGATTCAACAAATTAAATTAGAGATTTGACAAGAAAGTAAGTGAAATTAGAATAGGTAAGTAGTACTCAAAAATACTTAGGTTCCAAAATCTATAGAAAAATGGCAGACCATGGTTTAAAAATTCGATCATTAAATTTAATAGAACATAATTTTTCAATGAAAATGTATAAATGTCAACGATTCTTGATTTATTTCAGTTTTATTCTAAAGTATAACTAACGGAAGTAATATAGTTTTCACTGAGCGCAACCAACCGTTTGTCACGAGCAACGATACGAACGCATCGTTTACGCAATTTGGCGCCAATTTCAAGCAAATTGTTGTCTCTTTTTTAGGGTTCCGTAGCCAAATGGCAAAAAACGGAACCCTTATAGATTCGTCATGTCTGTCTGTCTGTCTGTCCGTCCGTATGTCACAGCCACTTTTTTCCGAAACTATAAGAGCTATACTGTTGAAACTTGGTAAGTAGATGTATTCTGTGAACCGTATTAAGATTTTCACACAAAAATAGAAAAAAAAACAATAAATTTAAGAGGTTCCCCATACATAGAACTGAAACTCAAAAATTTTTTTTTCGTCAAACCCACAAGTGTGGGGTATCTATGGATAGGTCTTCAAAAATGATATTGAGGTTTCTAATATATTTTTTTTCTAAACTGAATAGTTTGCGCGAGAGACACTTCCAAAGTGGTAAAATGTTGCCCCCCCCTGTAACTTCTAAAATAAGAGAATGATAAAACTAAAAAAAATATATTATGATGTACATTACCATGCAAACATCCACCGAAAATTGGTTTGAACGAGATCTAGTAAGTAGTTTTTTTTAATACGTCATAAATCGTAAACCGCAATTTACCTTTCATTCAATCAACTCAAATATAAAAAAAAATATTGGCAAAAAGCAAGGTCTTACAGCACAAATAAAGGAAAAATTCTAAAGAATAAAAAAAGTTGAAAATTAAAGGGTGTCCCCATACATACATAGTTACGCCAATCAATAAAGACCTCTGAGTTGTATGGGCGCTCATACAATTTAGAGGTCTAGCTTAATTGGCACCAACCTCAAATACAGTAAATAAATAAAATTAAGCATTTCCCGTGATGGCCGAACGATGGACGAAGTTTGTACGGAACCCTCGGTGCGCGAGTCCGACTCGCACTTGGCCGGTTTTTTTTTAACTATGAATGAATGAGTTACCCAATTCTTTTTTTACGGAAATTATTATGTCATCAAACCTGAGAAAAAATGATCTAGTGTAATCTGAGATGTTCATTTGTTTCCGATGGTTATTTAAATTACCTTGCCTGGGAATGTTTGTTTGAGATGACCAGATATGTAAATTATAGGAAACTATTAAGTCTTTTATAAGAGTGAAAGCTTTTCCAACTATTTTTAGATCGTTAAACTATAATTTATGTTGAAAGTTGTATAATATAACCCTTCTGCGCCACTATTATCTACGACGATTATATTGTAGTTTCAAGTGCCCAATCATAGCCAAAATAATTCAGGTAATACATGTTAAATTTATGGTACCCACTGGTAGTAGGTAACTACTTAGACAGCTGTGTAAATAGATTCAGTAACATAACTAACACAGTTCCCAACTGTATACTTACTAACCTAAATACCTAGAAAAACAAGTGTTTTATGCAAAGCACAATTTTAAATGCTTTAAAATTTGTTTACAGTTTCTGCGTCGTTATTTTGAAGATAAATTTCAATGACAATTACCTACTTCTGTTTAACTCTAAAAGAGAAACACTAGCCAAGGTAAAATTCGCACGGCTTAGCAACCTCACGGTTGATAGACCTGGCAACATTTCACATGCGCTTGCGCAACGCAATGGCGACTCTATGGCATTAATAATTAGAGTCATATCGATTGCACAATCTTATTAACGGTGCTATCAGTCACGGCATAAATCGGTCTAATGCAGTGTCGTGTTTGTGCTTCCTCGTCTTTGCCCACTCTCACTCTTTGGAAATGAGGAAAGGCAAAGTTGACATGTCCAACAATTAGTTAATTGATGATTTCCTTGACATAAAGTCCTGTTATGCACCCCACCTACCCAATTATGTGAGCTTTTCTATCTTGTCTATGAGTTGTCTAGGCAGACGAAGCATAACGTTATTACATTTTTATGGCTATCTCTAACTGCTTATCGATTGATCGATTCTTAGTCGATTCTAGTCACGGTTAGTTAATAAAAATATTGTTCCTTTGTTAAGCTAGTTATTTTCATTCATAAAATTAACGCCATCTGATTGATTTATAGATATCTAATTCAAAAATTGGAAATAAAAAAATATAAAATATATAAATCACAATATTATGCTGCATTTTAAATACAGTATAATACAAGGTAAGTATGTACAAATAGCTCGTAAAAAACATTGTTAACATTATGTAATTTATTCGCATCAGTTTTTAGACCAGAAAGATCCAAATCTAGGTGCATTCATTCATAGATGGATATTTTCTCACGAACATTTCAGACAATCCGATGTTACGACATACACGAAAGTTCAGTGAATTGGAATTTCGTCGGAAGTGTGGGATCTTATCTCTAATGATATTTCTGCATGTTATTTCGGTTCCGTTGATTGAGTTTATGTATCTAACTATTATTACAAATAGGTATAATTATTTGAAATGCGTCCCAAATTTGCTCCCAAATCACTTTGTAAAAAAGGAATATTTTATTGTTTTTTTTTATTCTATAATTTTTATTTACAACAAGTATTTACAATCATTGTATAAAATACAAACTAAGTATAGATAATAAGATTCAATTATTTATTTGATTGTATAAAAATCGACTATCAACAAGAGGTTGTTAGTGGTATAGTCTGCCATTGACAGTGGAGGGTTAAATTCCCGCCTTGGTGATTTTATCCGCGTAAGGGGGGTGTAAAAGCTATCTGAGGCTCCTCCGCCTTCTATTCCAATAAAAAAAACGCCTTCAACTCTTCTTACTTTGTCAAAAATATTAAAACTCACTAAAAACTGTGTTGAATTTTTCTAAGATAAGCCTTAAAGTTAAACCGTTTCCAACAAAACCTTGAGCTTGAAGGCTTGTACGCACCCATAGACAACCAATCAATGATGGCCGTTTTTATTACCCGTTGAGGTATCTAATTATTGATTAGCTTAATTAAATTGACAATAGACGAACAATGTCGGATATAGGATGCAGCTCACGCAGTTCGGAAGTAGTCAAGGAGTTGGCGACCTCAGTTACACGTCCGTCATATCATATTGTGAACCGATATAAATAGTTACAGTATTAAGATCAGGAAAACTATTAAAATCGTTAATTTGTTCAAGTGCGAACATGTATTGGAGTTAGGCGATGTTCCTACTTAATGTTAAAATGGAAGGTTGGTTCTTGACAAGTTCTTAAGAAAATATGTGCTCTGTTGATCGAAATAAACCCTACGTTGCAGATATAGGTTTTAAAGTCGATTGTTACAATCTCGATTCAAAACTTGATTGATTCAAATTTTATAATACTAGCTTCCGCCCTGCGGTTTCACTCACGTTCCCGAGGGATCTTATGTTTTCTCGGGATAAAAAATAGCCTACAGCTTTCCTCGATAAATGGGATATCCAACATTAAAATCCTGAGAAAAAATAAGGTCCTGAGATTAGTGCGGTCAACCAAATAAACAAACAAACTCTTCAGCTTTATAATATCCTGGGACATATTCTTAGATATACTTATACAAGTAGATACATAGGCTAGGAGCTAGCAGACCCTATTTTTATTGGCTATCATATCTATAGGTGATAAAGTTGTTGTGTTAGCAGTATTCGTAGGTACCATTATTATAATAGTGACGTAGCCTGAAGAGACATGATAACAATATCTAATAAATATGCTTTGAGATGTTATGTAATAGTCACGATTTAGTTACATACTGAGTGATTTTCTAGTCACTGGACATACTTGCAGGGGTGGAAGTACTCGTCAATATGAACAACTTTTATCATGGGACTAACTCTCGAGATCACAAAAAAATATCAGCTATCCATACAAAAGTTCAATACCTACTCGACCAAAATGTATGAAGGAACCATTTTATTTTTTGCGATATCAGAGTTGGTCCCATAATAAAAGTTGTTCATATTGACGAGTACTTCAACCCCTGCAACTTTGTCCAGTGACAAAAAAATCATCAATGTTGATTTTTCAGGTACCATGCTAGGAGTGAACGTTAAGTAGTTATTTTAGCGATAGTCTCAAATCTTACATAGCAGCTAGAAGGCCATACAAGTCGTGACTGACTCTTGACAAAATTTATTAACAGTCGTAGCGTATTTTGTCGCTGTAACCATTTCATCAAGTTTTTGCTGTAATTGTCTCGTAAAGTATCTTGGTTTTATATATTTTTTTGTTTTCAAGGGTCAATGATTCTTTCAGTTCAAATGCAGAATAGGAAATTGTTCATTATGCCAAACGTGTTATGGATTAATTAAAGTTAATTAGTTACACTTACATGTATACAATAGTAGGTAACCAGAAAGAGATAAACATAGCGGAAATATAGAGACACACCCTCTTGTCAAATCAGCCGTACGTATGGGTATAAGCACAGAACAATAAATACACTGTTTTTATTATTTTATAGGAGTTAGTAAAAAAAACAAAATACTTGATTTTCCTTTCAAAACTTCTGTTAGTAAGTTACGCTATAACGATTCATTCTTGTTATCTACGCCATAAAAACATTACGAATTACGGCAATGTAATCGGTTTAGACTTAGAGATTCGTCAATCGGTTATCAGAAAATAAATAATACTTAGTCGATAATGTAAACATACTTTTTGTCTGCAGCTTTTTTTTAAAAAGTTGCTGCAAAAATAGAGAAATAAATTTAACCCATGATCGGGGTGGGATTGATCATTGTATCAAGGTTGTAGTACCACAGATTTCTTTTATTAATACTGCAAAATCATAAGAAAATACTTAGCCTACTTATCAACCAAAATTACCAGCTACTACTTTGCTGAATTGTTAACAATTCAAGTGATTGACAACCCTGTTAAAATCGTAATGGCTAGTTATAAAACTATATAAAATTCACAATTCATTGACCGCGAAGAATTCACTTCCACTTGTTTTTCGTACATTTATTTAATTGCCCATTGCATAGTCTTAAGTTATGCAAGATTATACCGTATGTAGGTATCTATAAGACAAGTATTCATTATGAATGAAGAAGAAAAGCCTCTTTTATCTATGCCTATGGCAAATTTGCCGCCATTTTGCTTCCACAGACCTATCATAACATAATATTTTACCTGCTGGCATAACATAGTGATTGTGTCATTATATTTCTTCAAGGGAAGTTTTTTATTGACCACAATATCACCATGGTAAGTGATGATGTGGCCGAAGGTGGTAAGCACACAAAGCCTAGAAGGAACTGGATCTCAAGTACAACTGGCAGAACACACCGGCATGCGGCAGGTCATTGGCGACAGATATTTATCTTGAGGGTGGTAGCCAGCCAGTCGGGTATCTACTACAAAGTACTCTACCATCGTGGTGTGGCTTCCTCACGATGTTTTCCTTCGGCGAAAGCTCAAGCTCATTGTAAATTTCCAACCCAGGACATTCATGACGGTATTCAAAGTACTACCACTAAGCTTATCATCGCCTTTTTCCAGCTTAGAAGACTATCATTCGTTATCAATTCATCATTAATAAGGGGCTCTTGGATGTGACACCTTTGTATAATAATGATATTGTAGAGTAGACATGATACTTGCCTTTTTCTACTAGGAAATTGAGGAAAATTATAAATAGCATTTATTATATAACAATAAGCTTTATTATCAGTACTAATTCTATTGACCTAACAACTAATATTGAACTCGGTTCATGTAATGCATGACACATATGTAGCAAATGCCTAAATTCTGATAATATGAGTCAGTGCAGGCTGACGGCATAACGATTTACCATGTATACCTAATAATATTATAAGAAAAAAATATTCATGAATATTTTAGAGCTAAACGTGCTCCGTCTATTGGCTTTTAGCTGACTTGCAAAGAAAATAACTTCGGAACAAAAATAGCGTCTTAGATTTTTTTAAAAGATGGTACGCGGTACCACATAGAAGCAATAAATCGGGACATATCTTTCAATACTAGGACAGTTGGCGACCCTAACCGGATGTAGAAGCAAAAAATCGGGACATATCTTCCTTACAAAACCAGGACAGTTGGCAACCCTAACCGGACGTAATTAACAACACTTTCTGATTGGAAATAATCAATTAATTATGTATTTTATTCTCACTTGTCATTTGTTACGTCGAATCAGAATATAGATATCTGTGGATTAGCATAAGAAAGTTCTAGACAGTTCTATGCGTTACTTAGGCTTTACGAAAGATTAAGAACATGCTTTTGTTTGTTTGGTTTGTTCATTATTTTGTAAAGAATGCCGTTTTGGTCCTTTTCAGGGTATTTATTATTTATGATCCATAGCTATGGAGTGAAACTGAGCCTTATTTTTTATCCGACCGCCCAAAAGGAGCCTACCTAATGTTAATTAATCTCGCTTTGCTCATTGATTCATTAATTAATACGTTTTTTAAATTAAATCAAATAAAATCAGCGTCATGAATGACACTAAACTGACTCTCAATGGTTTTTTTTTTAACTTAAATGGTGCTGACGACCTTAATAAATTAACTGGTCTGAGCTGGATACGGGTGGCGAGGAATTAGAAATAGTGGCGTGCGTCCAGCAGTGGACTGAAAAAGGCTGATGATGATGTGTGAATCAATAAACTAGTTAATGTTAACAAATAATACAAAACTAACCTAACCCACCATCATGGAATTTTTGGGACACAAATAGTTTGAATCTTATTATTACTAAAGTAAAAGAAGACAAAAGGCAAAAATAAAAAATAAGATCATTCAATAAATTATTACAACAAATGAGGCAAACCTGAAGATATTTTATAAACAGTCCAACGTATCGACTAAGTTGTGAGAGAAATCCTAAGATCAGCTAATAAAATAAAATAAACCTACCATGCTAGGTATTTGATTCATTATTGGGGACTTAATACTTAACGGACTTATATACTTAATAGGTGCAAAATACTTTAAAAGCTATCTGTAAGCTCGCATCAAGAACTTGGTAAATACCTACTACCTCACCAAATAGTTACATTACTTAATTCAAATAAGTATGTTGATAATAATTTCAAACCCTAACATGAGTGAAGTAAACATGTGACTATCTGTGTATTATGTACGTATGTCCATGTACAAGAACATGTGCCCTAGATTTCCGAATACCACCGAATCGATTGACCTCTTTATCGAAGCTGTACCTAATTTGATAGTTATTCTACTACTGCATTTATCCACACAGATAGAAAGCCAGTAGTTAGCCAATTACTACGGGTATTACTAATTTTATATCTGATGCTATACTTACTTACATAAAATTATGTAACAGGGATTTACATTTGCAAGCAGTTTCATACTTAGTCGACGTGATTTTTGCTATTGGGGACAGGTTGTAACGAAAAGCTATTTAAATACAAGATTTCGTTTTACCTCGATTAAAATTATATTTTTAAACGACTTCAAAAAAAGAGGAGGTTGTATGTTCCACTTTTCTTACAATATATATAGTCAGGATCTGATGATGGGATCCCAGGGAAATCGAGAGCAACCCTCAAATTTATAGGGATGCATAATTTTATATATTTTCCAAAACTATTCAAGTATTTGCGTCTGGTACTCATCATCTCATGATGCTGAGCTGATGATGGAAAATATAACTCCTTAACTATTAGGAGTTAGTGAATAATTCTTTCAATATTATAGGCTCGTATAGACCGCTACTTATGTTCCTTTGAGTTAGTCAGGTGAGCTGATGATGGAAGGTACAACTCCTTGTTAGTTAAGAGTTAGGGGATAATTCTTATAGTACTATATAGACCGCTTGTTTTTATTCTTTCTAATTATTTCGGTGATTGCGTCGGGAGTCTTAATTTTATGCTACAGAACACTTATGAACGTAAAAAAAAATAATAACTAAGTAATATTATTCAATATTGTCGACACGTGACAAATCTTGATAAGTAGGTATTCAATTCCCTCAGAGGTAAGTTTAAACAAATTAATATCCTCACAGTAGCATCGCAGTACATTTATGCAAACATATTATTTGTACAACAAAATATAAGTCTTTTTGTAAAAACAAGTGACAAGCACACTATTAATACTAGAAATAAGCATAAACTTGTGACCTCTGCTTATAGACTCCAAAAAGTGCAAGGTTCATTTTTGGGACTGTGTACACGCTTCTATAATAAGATCCCTCCTGCACTTTTAAATTTGCCATTGCATAAATTTAAGGAACGTGTTAAGTCTATTTTAGTACAAAAGGCATACTATAACGTTAATGAATATTTAAATGACGACAATGCTTGGGTGTAGTGCTCGCTCTTGCAGGATAAATTTTATGTAATAGTCTTAAGTTTGTTTTGAAAAGAGTAATTGCTGAGTTTCTTGCCGGCTCTTCTCAGTAAAAGCAACCTTCCGAACCGTGCGTTAGAGTCTGACTATTCATAAGTGCCTGTGAAGGCCTATTTGAATGAATAAATTATTTCATTTCATTTCATTTCAATACACAAGAAACTAAAAATGGAAAAAATATGGATTCAAAACAAGTTCTAACATCGTTATTTTATACATTTTAGTGCAAACCCATTTTGAAGTCGGTTTTCCTTTTTGTTATAGGTAAACTTTTTTAAAGACCCATTTTGGCTAATCAATTATAGACATATTTTATTTTGTACTCATTTACCGTAACATAGGTAATCCATGCTTATATAATAAAGGTGAACAGCTTGTTTTTTGTTTGAACGCGCTAACCTCAGGTATCAGTCGGATTTGAAAAAATATTTTTTGTTTTGTTAGCCCAATTCTTGAGGAAGGTAGTGTTTACCCTGGGAACGCAGGTGAAAACATGGGGAACAGTTAGATAAAAATACATATTTGGAAAGAAATATTGAAAAAAAAAAGTGTAAATTTATACGTTAAAAAAAAAAATAGAAAGTTGTTATTGCCTATGGAATATTTTAAGTACGAATAGAACCCACGTCCTCCTCACAGAATACTATATCCGGCCTGATCGACATAAACCAACCAAGAATTAATACCAACATTGTTGGTATGAAGAAAACCGGTGTTCGCAAAGCAACAATACTAGTTTCAACAAATTAAAGTAGGCTGGCTACGTTTGGCAGTAGATAATAATAAAATAATTAAGGATGTATTACGTATTCGATAAGCCAAATATTCCTATAATAGTAGGTGATTCGAGTTTAATCCGACTCACACTTGACCAGTACTTATAAAAATCATCTTGTGATTTTTTATATAACTAAATTTTATTTGAAAAGGTTTCACAGAAAATGGACCAATGCTAACTTTCCAATAATTTGCAATTATTATACAATTAAATACCTATATCCTACTATCAAACACAAAAAGCTATAACTCACATTCATTTTGCACTGCGTCAAATTACAGTATTCCACAGACAGGATATCATTAAAAATAATAATCACAGATCACAAACAACCCGTTGCTTTCTTCAATGGAATTTTGTGTTTAGGTACTAAATTTAAAATTTTCACGGAACCGGTTACACGCGGTTAATTTTCGTCACTGTGAAGCGGCACCTCGCGTGGCTCCGCTCTTGGAGTGCAACGGCGACTGTCGACTGTGCGTGTTTTAAAAAAAAATAACTTTCTCAAACGACCGCGATTGTACGTGCTTATTGGTCGGGCACTCGGGCCTCGCTAGAGTAAATGTATTCTATGACTCGGGCAGTTTATTTAGTTAAAACAAGACCATACTTACATAATAATTGTCTAGTGTGTAGGTCTATTAATAAAATATTAACCCAAATTCAGTTAATTACGGAGCTAATTTTTACACATTAATAGGCTATTAGTATGAGGTCAGAAGTTAAAACCCGTTAGTGCTGCTTGGTTATTATGTATGTTTCTTTTTTCGCAAACACATCACATTACATATCGAATACGTTTTTGGAGTAAAAAACTTTTTCTTTCTAGGGTCCCGTACTAAAATGGCAAAGAGGAAACCTTATGATTCGGTGTCTGTCTGGCCATACGTCTGTAAGTCCCGTTTATATTTCTCAGAAACTATAAATTACATTATGATTGGCTTGAAAAGTACGTAGTTGTAAAACTTGCTTGAAAAATTATTATCGTATATTTTACAGAAAAATAAATCAATTTTATAAAATAAAATCTTTTGAGGATTAAATACCTACACCTGCGTAATTACCTGCATACAATAAAATTCCCGAATGCGGCTTACTTCCCAGAAACTTGTCATAAAGTGTGAACATAGTCATATGTAACTTTAATTTTTCCCTGTTGTACCTACGTCATTTCCCACATCCCAATTTCCTTTAGCATTTATTAGAACAAATGAAGATTAATATTTTGTATCAACACACCTGTTTTAGAGAGAGAGTAGATTAGGTACTACTTAGAATAGGTACCTACTTTTTTTTATTATGGATAAGCTTGCGTTTCACCACAATTCACCATGATAAAGAAGTAAGTAAGTAACAATACGCCTGTAATTTTATTTATACCACTAAAGTGGCAGATGCATAAGACCAGCATGGTGATAAGCGGTTCCCTTTTCCTAAAGACGCTTGCAACACCAGGGGTATCAATCGCGCGTTGCCACCCCTGCAAAAATCTCATCACTTCAAAATACTCAATTCAATTACTCACCTACGTACATGGATGTTGTTCTTCAAACATTAACTCGCTCCAATCTATACTAATACTTCACATGACTCCTTATAATAATAAGCAGAACCAATGGATTGATAGTAGGTAACTAACCCACTTTGCATTCCCATTTCGGCCGGGAATTCTGAATTATGGAGCGTATTTTAAGATGCCAGAATGTTAGTTGTATCATTGCCTCGACTCACTCAAGGTTCATCAAACAGAATGCCAGGGTTAGTACAGTTTAAAACAAACAATCCTTTTCAACGGAAGTACGTCTTCCATTGTTGAGAATGTGTTCATTAGAAACGACAACATTCACAGGAAGAATGCAGTAACTGCATTATTAATTACTGTAAGAATTATTCTTGAACTGGTGATATTCACATTTTTACTTCAAAAATGTTAACATCACTTTTATTTGGATTTTAATAAGGCCTCAATATTATGTAAAGTCGAATTTGAATGAATTCATTATACACAAACTACAAAAACGTTAATATCTTCTACATAACTAGAGCACCTCGTAAGCAACAGACTCGGAATTCAAATCTGTAATGGTGACTGCCAGGAATTGTCACGCTGGTGGCATAAGCTTTTATCCTTTGAACAGCGGCCTATGTCAATAATATTGCGTTATATTAAGATCTCTTACTAATGTTTTATACTAAAAACGCGTAAGGCATTTTTAGTTTGTCGTGTATAGATACATTAAATATGTGTTATATGCGATGCAGTTCTAAGAAGTGTTCTATTTTGTCCTAGTCCCCGGCAGACTGCGGACAGACAATAGATCCGCGTCAGCGCAGGCTTTTGACTGTACAATATATAGCAAGTTTAGCTTGGCCTTCTATTCATGAATAAGTTTTTAATGGGATAGCTTATGTACACGAGTAATACTTAAAAAATATTCCAAGGCAGAAAGTTAATTTTATAATATATCCTACGTCAAAATGCAAAAAAACCGGCCAAGTGCGAGTCGGACTCGCGCACCGAGGGTTCCGTACAAACTTCGTCCATCAAGAGAAATGAACAATTTTATTTATTTACCTTATTTGAGGCTGGTGCCAATTAAGCTAGACCTCTAAATTGCATGAGCGCCGATACAACTTAGAGGTCTTTATTAATTGGCGTAACATGTATGTATGGGGACACCCATTAATTTTCAACGTTTTTAATTTTTTAGATTTTTTCCTTTATTTGTGCTGTATTAAAAAAAGAACTACGAAATAGATCTCGTTCAAACCAATTTTCGGTGGAAGTTTGCATGGTAATGTACATCATATATTTTTTTAGTTTTATCATTCTCTTATTTTAGAAGTAACAGGGGGGGGGGACACATTTTACCACTTTGGATGTGTCTCTCGCGCAAACTATCCAGTTTAGAAAAAAATGATGTTACAAACCTCAATATCATGTTTAAAGACCTATCCATAGACACCCCACACTTATGGGTTAGATGAAAAAAAAAAATGAGTTTCAGTTCTAAGTATGGGAAACCCCCTAAATTTATTGTTTTTTTTTATTTTTGTGTGAAAATCTTAATGCATACATCTACTTACCAAGTTTCAACAGTATAGCTCTTATAGTTTCGGAAAAAAGTGGCTGTGACATACGGACGGACAGACAGACATGACGAATCTATAACTCCGTTTTTTGCCATTTGGCTACGGAACCCTAAAAACTGCGTAAGGGCGCCACTTAGTAAAATCAGTACACGTATTAGTTCCGTGAAATTCCGCAATATGGCAAGGTGTTTTATTTTTCTGGTCAGGCATCACAGAATATATTACCAATATTTTTTGTTTATGGTTATGATTTACTTCTTTACCTCTACCTACTTTTTCGGTGTATCCTGAAAAATGAAAGTTTGCATGGTAGTTTGCAACTCAATCACTCTGTAAGGGCTGTAGGTTAGTCATCCCTAGCCTACAGCCCTTACAGAGTGATTTCTCATATAGGATACTAAATCCCGTGAAAACATTACTTCCTCAAAAACGCTGGTAAAACAACGCGACAGGAACTAGTAGGATATAAAAACAAACAAATCCCGATTCAATCATTTATTAAGTAAAAGAAGTCTAAATACATTTTTCATAAGCATTCAGAATAACAGTTTTTTTCAGTAATATTAAATCGAGATGGTGGTACAATGTTAGTAAATAAATCATAATGCGTATTCTGAAAAACCTGTTTCAGTAATAATGTGAAATAACGACAAATACAGCTTGCTTTAACATGGCAAGGGTTCGAATATCATAGTTTTAAAACTTAGTATAATCGTAGGCAGAAGTCGCCGACAAAAAACTGCTAAAGCAACTCAACAGTTGAAATACTAATTCGATCCCTAGCACCACAGATAAGATTTTAAAGTATTTATAAAAGAAAATTTGTAGTATCATAAGGGTTCGATTAAATGCGCGAAGAAACAAAAAAAGCCCTTATCCCTCTTATAATAAAGTCTACATCAGCGCTTGATATAATAGCGCTATTTGCAATTAAAATATAAATACAAATCAGGTATAATGCTTATGGCAAATAAGTTTAATGGGACAGTAAACAGTTACAGTATAAACATGGCGCGTGACAATTAGTTAATTATTACTAAAAACTTGTGTTGTTGCCATTACGTTAATTTTAAATTAAATTTACTAGTCTCACGCAACATGCTATGTATTTAGAGTTCAGTAAGAATTTTTGGTGTTACCAGTTTTAGTAAGAATGCAGACATAGACTTTATACGATTATACTGCTCACGGCACGTATTATACTGCAGAAGGAATTACAGATTTACTTATATGTTCGTTTTTTGTCGGCAGTCGCTGATTGATAGTGGTGCCCAAATGGCGACAAAGCTAAAATTCATACTGAACCCGTCATTAAGTAAAATTAAAATATCAACGCTCTAGTTTTAATTTGTGTCTTCATGTGAAAGTGATAAAGTGTATAATTGTATAACTCGCATTTGTCGGATAGTACGTGTTCCGCTGAGCGCAGTTATTAACGTCTTGTGACTGCTTGCCATTCATCACCGTCGGGGTCCCGAGCTAAAAATAAGATTTGTTTTTTTTTTATAAAATAGTAGTAATAGTAGATCTGAATTTTCAATAACTCATGAGTATTACAATAACAATTGAAAATGAAATTAGTCGTTTAATTTGTTATGATTATAAGTTCGTGTATTAAAATTTGAGTTTGTATCAATTGTTCTAAGCGTTTAATAATAGAGGTGCTTGGTAAACTATTCAAAACTATTTTTCTATATTAAGAATAATATTGTCGTTTGAATCGGCGACATCAATTATAATTTAAAGATAGATTAAAGGTATCTCCATCTGTAATAGGAGTTAATACTTTCAAATATTCTCAGATGCACTGCAACATAACGTTAGGGGGCGTCCATTAATTACGTGAGGCATTTAGGGGGGGAGGGGGTCGAGCCGAATCTCACCCAATCTTACTTGACATCTCACCAAGGGGGGAGGGGGGATCGAAAAATCGCTAAAATCGCCTCACGTAATTTATGGATCCCCCCTTAGTATCTGTGAAATTGTGATGCATGTTGCTTAGTAAATTGTATTATGTGTTGTCTTCAAACTTTGGAAACCAATCAGTACACATCTCATCTACAACATGTGTTTTATTCGACGACCAGCAATCTTATTAGACATCTTTATTTAAAAGCTATAAAAAGGGTCTAGGATAATCAATCATTAGATAGATAGATCAAACATATTCGTAGTTGACGATTTTGATGTAATTATCTAATTTTGTTTCTCTTTATTTAGTAAGAGCTCGTTTTCACTTACCATCTAGCCTATACATAGTAAAAAAAACTTAATATGTTTGTAAATAAACCTGAAAGTAGAACCTAACCGGTGTATAGAGCGATTAAACTTACGTTTTTCATCGCGTCGCGGCGGTGGAGGGCGCTTGTCGCGGTCGTCGCGGCGCGGGGCCTCGCGGTCGTCGCGTCTACTAACAAAATATTCATTAGTCCTAACACGAAATTTATGTTTAAGCTCTATGCGAGGAATCGGATGAGGACGGTGGTAGGGTACTCTGTAGTACCTGGCTGGCTGGCTACCACCCTCAAGTTCAAAATGTCGCCAAGCACTTATCGGTGAGTTCTAGCAACATTCCCTTCGGCATTGTGAGCCCTAAACAAGCTTATCAAAGTTATGTAGCATCCGCCTTTGGTAATCTTCATAAAATACTACAACAAAGTTCAATAACTCTAACGAGTAATTAAAGATTTTAACATTAGCATAAGATTTATACCAGTCGCATCAGTGCTAACCTGTCGTCTCTTCTGGGCGGGTCTCTATCGTCTCTCCTCGGCGGGTATCTGTCACGGTACCCATCTCTTTCGCCACCACGGTCAGTACCACGGTCACGGTCAGTACCACGATCACGGTCAGTACCACGATCACGGTCAGTACCACGATCGCGGTCAGTACCACGATCACGGTCAGTACCGCGATCACGATCAGTACCACGGTCACGGTCAGTACCACGATCACGGTCAGTACCACGGTCACCACCACGAGGTGCGTCACGGTAGCGGTCATCACGTGGCCCGTCTTTGTTGGTACGCCATGTGGAGGAACGCTCCTGTGAAATGAAGCAATGACTGTGTGAAGGATGTTTAGGAATAGCAAGACAGCAGTAGGTTTAGTGAAAGTTTGTTTGGGCTCAAAATAACAAGAACATATAATTGGAGACGATAAGATTAAGCACTGTAATCTTCTCTAAGTTATTATGAATGTCAAGTGGAAATATAATAAAATTGTTTCACAACAAATATAAGGATTTTTGTATTATTAATTAATTCGTAGACTATACTTACGGCAGCTGCTGGCGGCGGCTCGGCAGGTCCACGACGCCAGTTTCCACTTTCAGGACCACTGGAACGACCTCCGTAACTTGGACGAGGCCTAGCAGAAATTAATATTATTAAAAATACAGAAAAAAAAATATGCAGAAATCATTCTACCCATAAATAAAAAACTGAGCAACACCTGAAATATTACTATTAGACCCTACTACATTCATGTCCTGACCTCCATCAAGACCCTCGAGATCAAATGTATGAGGTCGTTCTATCAATACCTCTACATTTGAGCACATTTTTAGATGCTTATACTTTTGGAGTCTGAGGTTAAAAAGATTCAGAATGAAAAAAAAAGTACCTTTCACGCTCCGGCTCTGCTCTAGCGGCTCTCCAACCACCATCATCCCTGGGTCTGTCGTCTCTAGGGCCGCGATCATCTCTGGGCCCACGGTCGTCCCTCGGTGGACCGCGCTCTTCTCTGGGTGGACCACGTTCGTCTCTGGGTGGACCGCGCTCCTCTCTTGGTGGGCCGCGTTCTTCTCGAGCGGGACGTTCTTCGCGCGGACGTTCTTCGCGTGGACGTTCCTCACGAGGACGTTCATCGCGGGGACGCTCGTCGCGTCTGATGGATGAAATAGAAATTTTATTTGATAGTAAGTAGTCTTTCTTACATTTTTGATTCTTAAAATATTAATCAGCCTCTTTATGGTCTAAAATATTTAATCGTATTGATAACTTAGGTATCTTCAAACCTCCGTATTTAAGTACCGTATTCCGTGATTACCAACACTTCGGTAACAACTTTTCGGTATTGTTATATTATTTTAGTTTCATAGTTTTGACTTGAACTCTAGTATCAAATACGTGACTCATAAGTTCCCCTTTTATTGTTAGTCACCTCAGAAGGATATAAATTGATACTTTATGTTATATTGAACAAAATATATCGTGTTGCAAATTATACATTAAAAAGGCTCATTAGCAACGATATATAAATAAATAAATTTACTGGGACATTATTCCTCACACACGGCCATCTGACCCCAAACTAAGCAGAGCCTGTACTATGGAAGCCAGATAACTGATATACTACATATACTACTTTTCTTTTGTAAATACATACATATATAGATTAATTACACCCAGACAAGTTCATGCACACAAATGTTTGTCGCGAGTGGGAATCGAACCCACGACCTGCGGCGTGATAGATTGGGTATATTACCAACCACGCCAACCGGCCCAAAATATATGGGGTGAAAGACAACACATTGTAAACTTTGTTGGAGAAATAGAGTTCAAGACGTCATTTTAAGCAATAAAAACCATTATTTAATATGCAATTAACTTAATTAAATAGTAAGAAACATAAATCAACACTTTGTGTTTTTAAACATCTTGGTCCTAAAATTAGTTTTCCGAGATAATCGTAAACTTTATCGATCAACAAAACGAATTCTAACATGCATATGAACTTTGACACCTAAAAACCCGCTAATTTGAACAAATATCATTATGCAATACTGCTAACATTAAACTGTGGCATTAAAACCAATTACTATAATAAACATTTTTATTATAGAGAATGTTAAATGCTGCTATGATTAACTTTTTTCTAAATGTTGTTTTTCACCCCAGTAGGGGTGTATTGCAACTACTGGGGTGAAAAACAACATTTTAACAACAAGCAAGAAAAAAACTATTTATTGATCCATCTCTATAAGCTAAATAGGTACATAAATACTAATTAGTCAGTTCAGAAAATAAAATGTAATTCTTTGATTGAAGTGCCAGAAAGAAAGAAACAAAATAATCTATTTAAAGGCCTCTTACCTATCCTCCCTGGCCGGTGGACGTTCATCCCGAGGCCGACGCTCGGGCGAGCGGACGCGCTCTTCACGCGGCGGTCCTCGACCTGAAACAATCAAATTATTATATTGTATTGTTTTCAAAAAATTTAAGAGGAAGTTAATTTAGCCACATTTGGGATACAGAAGCAATAAAATCTCGAACTAGGCGAATAGGAATTACCGTTGGTCCTTGTTGTCAATCAATTCAGCTAAAGCCCTCGGATGTCAGCTATCAACTGAGAAGAACTGGCAAGATACTATATATTTTTGTATTACGAAAGCATATGTTATGTAACTCACTAGTGCGCCAGGCATCCGCAGATTTCTTTTCAGGTTCTTTAGGGTCTCCCTTCCGCCAGGCCGAGGGAGCGGCGTCCTCCCGCCGCCAGCTGGACCCGGTGCCGGCCACCGATGCCTTCTGGTCTTCAATCTTTCGTTGAACTGCTGCCTCTTTTGCGCGCGCCTTCGCTTCAACGCGGGCGAGCATTTCTTGGTGTTCCCTGGTGGAAAAAAAATATGGGATCAACAATGTAATTGCTACAAAAATCTGTTGATTTACACATTTTGTTGACCATAGCACGGTGGTAGGGTACTTTGTAGTACCCGCCTGGCTGGCTACCACCCTCAAGTTGAAAATCTGTCGCCAAACACCTATTGGTGTGTTCCGGCAGCTGCACTTGAGAGCCAGATCCTTCTAGGCTTTGTGTGCTTACCACCTTCGGCCACATCATCACCTACCATAGTGAGATTGTGGTCAAACACAAGCCTATACAAAGTAAAAAAAAAAATTAAAAAATCCATAAACATTGATATATTATTTTTCATGCTTTCGATTATTGTCAGTTGATATATTTTCGTAAATTTTCACGACTTGCTTTGTAATAGTACTCGATCTACAAAGTATCACAATATTTTTCCATCGTCAATGTTAGAAATAGTAACATCATTACCTATCTTCTTTCTCTTTCTTCTCCCGGAGCGCTGCCTGTTCCTCCTGGTGCTTCCTCTCGCGTTCTTCACGTTCCTTCCTCTCTTCTTCCTCCTTGATGCGCTTAGCTTCTTCAGCCGCACACTCTTCCAGACGATGTTTCTCTGCTAACCACTGTGGAGTGAAAAAGTCTTAGAACTACTGCTACTACTAGCTCCTGGCTCAAAAATGTAACATACTATGATAGTATAGAACACGACATAGTAAACGGTAAAACGAATCACACGAACATAGGTGTGGGCGAAATTATTTCTTACTAGCTTTCGCCCCGCGGTTTTACTCGCGTTCCCCAGGGATCTTATGTTTTCCCGGGATAAAAATTAGCCTATGTTCTTCTCCATACCATATGCTATTTGCATACTAAATTTCATCGCGATCGGTTCAGCGGTTTAAGCGTGAAAAGGTAACAAACAAAACAAACTCACTTTCGCATTTATAATATTATAGTTAGGAAGTTAGGATTAGGATAAACTCTGATGAATAATATTTAAAATGTACGATAAGATTTGAACGCATGTCAACACGCGGCTGACCTACGACGCAGTCCGTCTATCACTCTACCTCTGAGGCCTACCATCTCAAACTATTTAAGAGCTAGAAATGGGATTTAATTTCAGAGGCCCATTATTTCAATTGAAAATAGCTGTTAAAACTTTTTTTATCAATAATATTTACCGGTTTATGCACACAAATTCCATTTAACGAACTTTTGTTGTCTAAAACCGATTTGATTTGAAAAACCGAAAGGAATGTCCATATGTGCAGTATTGACTTGTTAATAATAATTTAATGATTATCACGTGCATGCTGAGGTAACCTATAATTGGGGCAGCATTTAGAAATTATATGTTGTAGTTGTAATGTAATTTAAGCGAGTGTATGTAACGTTGGTTGCCCTAAATATATAAATAAATATGACGGTCGACGAAAATTTATTACTGTGGCTAAACTACTCGATGGATTTCAATTATTTTTTGTATACGGTTTAAAAACAACGTGATAAAGCTCTGGTATCATTTTATGATCGACCGTTTTCTCCACCTTGTATAGTATAGGAGTGTTTTGTAACTGTTCAGGTACATATACAGGTATGTTGGTGTGTGCGTGTAGATACGTGTAGTATACCTCTTGTCGTCTCTTCTCGATCCTGAGCGTGCGTCTGTCGGCGCGTCGCTTGGCGCGCTCGGCCTGCAGCTTGTCCTGGAAGGCGGCGAGGCGCTGGTGGTGCGCGGCGCCGCGCTCGGCCAGCAGCCGCACCGTGAACTGCTCCTTGTGCACCGTCATGCGCGACAGTCGCGTACTGGTCGCCACGTCGCGGGAACGGGCCTCTGTACACGTCGTACAATGAAATTTAATTGTATACAGTGTGTGTCTTTAGATATTTCCAAAAAGATTAAGATTTTAATTCAATTTAACATGTCAAAATAATTGTAAGAGATTTGTTTTATTAAATAATTAATTTAATTAAAAGTAATAATAGTGACGAACTGAAATTGCTATATGAAATGTACGATAAGATTTGAACGCATGTCAACACTCGGCTGACCTACGACGCAGTCCGTCCATCACTCTACCTCTGAGGCCTACCATCTCAAACTATTTAAGAGCTAGAAATGGGATTTCATTTCAGAGGCCTGTAATTTGTAATTTCAACAGTAAAGCCGTTATGATTAACAGAACCCGTGTAGATTATCAGTATCCACATTTATTATTTAATATTATATATATCTTAGTCTGTACGAACAGATAAGTATAAGTATAGATAAGTAATAAGTAACGATACTTATTCACGACTAAACCTCTGAACCGATAGTATTTATAAATTTAATAGACAAGTAGCCTGGGAGCTAGATGGATAAATACTTTCAATCCCGAAAAAAAAAACATGATTCCGCCATATACAAATTCCACATGGACGAAGTCAAGGACAAATCTATTAGGTAAATAGATATTATTTTTGCCTTGATGCTTTATAACTTACTAGGTTCCGTCCTGTGGTTTCACCCGTGTTCCCGGGATAAAAGCCAATGTCACTCTCCGATCCGTAAACTATTTCTATGCAAAAAATCACGTCGATCTGTTGTTGCGTGAAAGGACAAACCAACAAACACAATCACATTAATAAAAGTAAAAATATAAAAGGTATTGTAACTTTGTCTGACTTACCAATAAGTTGTTGAATGCGCTCCTTCTCCTGCTGTTCCCAGAAAGCTTTGTCTTGCACCTGCTTCTCTTCCAAGCTCTTCTGAAGGAGTGGAATCTCTTCCAAACGTTTGGCACGCTCGAAGTAGTCCACCTTGAATAATATGTATACTGTATTTATTTATTAATTGAGACTTTGGAAGACTTACAGCTAAATACAATGTTGATAAATAACAGGATGTTTATCTGACAGCCAATTACAAGTCTTCACACGTCTAGAACTTATATAGTATAAAAGTACTGGAACAAAATATACACACCGCCAAATAATGCCAAAAATGAAAAGAGAATATGTATGTAGAACATCACCTAAGATATGTTAAAACTAAAATAATTGTCACAGGTTGTTTTATATGAGAACCAAGATGTTAAAATCCTATTGATAAAAAAAGTATTGAATTTATGTTTCAAAGAAATTCATTGCTAAATACTTGTTTACCGAGGTCGCGCTTGTTTTAAAAATATCATATATTATTGCATCAGTTATTCAATTTGAATGTCCCAGAACATTTATTCTTACGGGTAGTAAAATTCCATATAAACAAATGCAAATTGAATTTTGTCTTTAGCCTGTTCCTCTTATATGCATGTTTTGAAGTTATAAGTGAGTAAAATATTATCTTACCTTCTTCTCCTGTGATTTGAGTCTGGCTTGAAGCTCGCGGCGCTCTTTCATCAGTTCTTCAGCTTCGCGCTGAGCGATCGCTTCAGCGTCCATTTTCTTGAGGTCCTGTTAATATATAATTTGATACGATGAAATCGGATTTACTTGACATGGATTTATTGGGCATGCATATTTCGTCGAGCAAGGTGTTTCCTTCATATAAAAACTAGTGGTGGATCTGTACATAAGTACTCAAGAGGTATGGGCCAGCAATTTGAACCTGCACTACCATAGGGCGTTTACCGCTGAGCCACTGCTTTCAAAATATTTATTAATTTCTAAATTGTACTGTGTATATAATTTGTCAGGCTTGCTTCCTATGTGGCTAGGCATATAGTAATAAGTAACATACCTCCTCGTCCAGTTTCTGCAGCATCTTCTGTCCGTGCGCAGTCTGCGAGATGTGCGCCATCCTCTCGCGTAGGTGCCGCTCGCGCATGGCGGCCAGCTCAGACTCGTGCCGCTTCTTCTCACGTTCCTCTCGCTCTGCCTCCTGCCGGCGCGCCTCCGCCGCTGCCGCTATGCGGACCTGCTCTTCTTGACGTCTAGAAAGGGCAACGGTTCAAGTTATCGAACAAAGCTTAACGTGAAGTTACCAGTCAATCCAACTGTGAAGAACCTACCCAAAGAGCAGAGTATTTGTTGGGTACATTATAATTAACCACTTTAACAATGTGATCAACATATTTTTATAATAAAAAAAAAGCTATCCAATAGCTTAAAAATCAAAAATCTTCACCAGTGCCGTATAAACTAGGGTACCTAACACACCAACCGGTCAGTTATTTTGAAAACGGTCAATCATTATTTACTTTCTTTGAAAATTCTATTTATTATTTTGTTCTAAAATCATTTTCGACTGTATAGTGCTTTAATGCACTCATGACGATAGTGTTTAAATTGAATGATAGACCATCATATCCACCTTGTATGTACTATGTATATATATATATATATATTATATATATACCTGAGTTCCTCCTCCTCGCGCACAGTGTTGAGCCGCTCGATGTACTCCTTGCGCTCCTCGATGATCTTGTGCCGCTGCAGCACGCGGTGGTGCTCGGCGTGCTTGTTCTCGTGGTAGTGCTGCACCATGTGCGCGCGCGCCCGCTCGCGCTCCTGCCGCCGCCGCTGCGGGAACAGCGTCTGCACCGCGCGCGTCAGCACCTCGGCCGCGCGGACCAGCTGTTCGCGAACCTGCCAATATACGAACAGTTTATTGTTGTCATGTTGAAGCAAGTATACAAATCAATGTAATAGAAGAATACTTCACAAGTTAAACTCATTTATTCAGTTCAGGCCATGATAATAAGGCATGTATGAAAGTTACAATTGATTCTAGTATCAGTTCATAATACACTTGGACTGAGAAGTCTCTGGTAAGAAACTCGGCAAGAAGATTTTTGTATTGTACCTATCACAATTACTATAACTTTGCCACTCTTATTCCTTAGCTAATCACTATGTACAACTAAAACATAGTAGGTCTTACGATCTCGAAACCAGGTACTTAAGTACCCTAAAAACATACTATGGTTCTCTCCCGATGTTTACCTACATTAAAAGCTGAAGCATAGCATTATAGTGGTATAATTAAATATTTTATTCACTTACCTGTTCTGCGGGAGTGGCTTGCAAGATAGCTCCACCACATGCCTCGTCAGCTGTGGAGCACCATTCGCCGCCACCAGCCTCTACTCCAAAGTGAACGCATCTGCAAAATTATCATCAAGTTAGTATACATTTACAAAATAATTGATATCAAGGAACTTCTTAAACACAATACAATGCTAAGTTGAACTGTAATAATGTTCATTTTGACTGCATATGTGGAGTGCTCAAAACTATGATAGTAAGTTTTTCTAAGATATTATTAAGGATAAAAAGTAGCCTATAGTCTTCCTCGTTAAATGGGCTATCCAACACTGAAAGAATTTTTCAAATTGAACCAGTAGTTCCTGAGATTAGAGCGTTCAATCAAACAAACAAACTCTTCAGCTTTATAATATTACTATAGATATGTATTATGCACCTGCCTATAACTATGAACATCACATCGCATGTTTACTTCTACTTATGTAACAAAGTATGCCAGTCTCTTAACATAAATTCTTACAGCACATAACTCACTTGTTAGCATGATCGACGCGGATCTGCATATCATTATGTCTCACACAGTCGACGAGCAGCCGCTCCAGATGGAACAGGTCATCAGTACCAGCCAGCTCGAGGAGAC
Source organism: Tetheella fluctuosa (assembly GCA_951216915.1). NCBI lineage: Eukaryota > Metazoa > Arthropoda > Insecta > Lepidoptera > Drepanidae > Tetheella > Tetheella fluctuosa. Next base: position 7,887,066 of record OX578233.1, on the reverse strand, counting down.
GGGAGAACTGCATGCACGCGTAGCACTGGGCCACTTGGCGTATCAAACGTACAAGGGCCACGTCGCTTAGTGCGATCGTGTATTGAGCGAGTGGAGAGTCTATGAAGAGTAAAAAATTGTATAGTTTTTCAATGTGCATCATTCCAGAAACTTATTTGCTCAGAATCAATGCCACACAAAAATTTACCAAACTGGTGTATACATAAGTGCACTTTTTGTACGAAAAAAGTATTTTGTGCTTAGATGAAACTAAAAGAAATATTCTATAGAGTTGCTTACGCAAAGGTAATAATAGATGGCGCCACTGAAATACAACGTAAATGTATCCAATGGCGTGTCACGATTTATGTGACACTAGCTTTTCCGCGCGGTTTCACCCGCGTTCCCGAGGGATCTTGTGTTTTCCCTGGATAAAAAGTAGCCTATAGTCTTCCTAGATAAATGGACTATCCAACACTGAAAGAATTTTTCAAATCGAACCAGTAGTTCCTGAGATTAGCGCGTTCAAACAAACAAACATACTCTTCAGCTTTATAATATTAGTATAGATTAGTTTCGTCTTGTCATTATTGTAAGCAATCGCGTCATTTGTTTACGTTATAACATAGTGGCGCCTCTAGCGGGAGAAATATGCAGTATGGTTCCCTATTGTAAGAAATATGTGTAAAATAGATATACCATATAAGTACAAGACAAGTTATCTATACTAATGTAATAAAAGAGTAGAGTTTTTAATTAGTTTAAAGGCGTTTCTCAGTAACTACCAGTAGGATTTAAAAAAATCTTTTTGCATTTGATAGCCCAATTCTTGAGGAAGGTTAATTTTTATCCCGGGAATAAGGGTGAAGCCGTGGGAAACAGCTAGTTATAATATAAATAAAGGAAGACAATAATACAATATAGACACTTGATGATTAAACTGATTAGTAATTATTTTAGACTCTGAATTAACACAGACAGCGCTTGTGTAACACCGCCTGTCGCGTCAAGCCACCTGCTATACTTTACCTCCGAGGCCTACCATCACTAACTATCGATAAGTCAGTAATGGGATTTGTGTCAGAGGTATTACAATTGCCGACTTTAAGCCGCTGAATATAAGTGCGAAAATATGACGCCTAGCACCTAACAGTGTTCCAAAAGTTGCACTGGACAGCTCAATCTAGTCTTTATGTGCTTAATACCTTCGGCCTCATCTTCACTTGCTAGTGGATGAGTGTGATTATATAAGCCTATATGGCCATGTAAATTAAGTTTCTTATCACCTTAAGGTTGCCTGCAAGAAATTGCTGTAGCCATAAAGCTTTTTTCTCCGTTATATAAAATAATAGTAAATTTGTCTCAACCTCTACTGGCATGTTTCAGCAGTTGCACATGAGTACATATGAAAATGAAAATATTTTTTATTCAAATAGGCCTTCACAAGCACTTATGAATAGTCTGACTCTAACGCTCGGTTCGGAAGGTTGCTTTTACTGAGAAGAGCCGGCAAGAAACTCAGCAATTACTCTTTTCAAAACCAACTCAGATTTATTACATTAAATTATTTATCTAGTCTCACTGACAATATATGTGTGTTATAACAAAAAAGAAAAGAAACAAAATGATGAGTGACATAGTTAATAAATAGATAGCAAATTCAAGCAGACCAGCCCCCACAAGCAGCACCTGTTCACAATAAAGCGGGTATACTTACTGGGCTCGTCCTGAAGCGACTTGACAACGCTCTGCACATTCAGACAAATGGTGAGTGGGTCGAACTCCACCTCCAGCCAAGAGTACAGCTGCTGCAGCTGCGGCGACGCCAGCGCCACCACGTTTAGGCGGACCACGTCTGAATAACAAAAAAAATAAAAATAAAGTGGTAGGCAAAGGTCGCAGTACTAAATGCCTATAATGTACATGGTATTCCTTGTAAAAGAGAACAAGATTATGAGAGATGTGGAATAAATGAAGTATTATGATGATAGTATGAATGAAACGACGGTAGAAAGGAGATGTATGAACGAATGGGGAAAAGGGGGGGGGACAAAGCAGACACAAAATAGAAAACAAGGACTCTGATTATGTTAGAAATAGTTTGTTTAAACAAAATAAGTGCTGGAATAAGTTAGTGTTTACATGAGAGAATTAAATTTCTCATGAATCACATTTACTATCGTGGATTTGAATGTTTGTTTATAACTCTCATTTACACCCATAGGTAGTTTATGATGGCATTAATTAACACAGACTGCGCTTGTGTATCACCGCCTGTCGCGTCTAGCCACCTGCTATGCTTTACCTCCGAGGCCTACCATCACTAACTATCGATAAGTCAGTAATGGGATTTATGTCGGAGGAAAGGAGATACAAGTGTTAATATTATTATTTCCTATATTCTATCAATTGTATTAAAAATGTTAAATATATTATCTTGAATCTTATCTAAGCCAGTAACTAACAAAAATACTAATTTGATGATAATTTATAAAAAAGAACAAGTTGTGATTGATTGATCAATTGACTGAGTGATCAACGCAAAAATCACTGGTCATGGAACCATAAAAAAATGGAGGATATGTTCTTTTTGTGACATAGGGGATGTAAGTTTCTATGAAAATTAGTAATTTCTCTCAATATTATTATTACTGGGAATTTTTTCATACAGTTTTAGTTATAGTTTTGCCCTCGGCGCTCACTGATCCGAGTCCGCGTAAGGGTGGAGCGGTAGAGAGACCACTACCTTCTTGTCCCGTAAAAAAAATAATTGGCCGTCAAATCCGTCATGAGAGAAATTTGTTATTATATAACACCCTTACCTTTCAGCAGGCTGGCCCTTGTAGGCGGTTGTGCCAATCCCAATAGAACAGCCAATCGTTGTGCCTTCTCTACAGGACTCTTGTCAGTCTCCACAAACCGATCGAACTCCGGATGCAAGGAGGGAAGCGGCACAGACAGTACTGCCACTAGGACTCGGCAGGCCATTCTGAAAATATTTGCTTTTTTAGACTAATGACTACACGATAAAGCTAAGTATGGGAACTAACTCTTCAGTGCAATTGCCTGAACACCCAGATAGATGCTTGGCAACAGGGTACATTCAGCTTTAGGGTGGTAACCAACTAACCAGGTACTAAGTACACACCATGCTTTGGTTTTATCATTGTTTTGCTTCATTATTTATTGAAACTAGTGAACATTGTAATACACAATCATACTGAACTGTATTTAGCACTATAGAAAGTCTTTAAGGCGCTGACAACAGCTAAATGGCCTTGAGAAATTGAAATTTTAGCCACGCCCCTCTACATCCCCAATATATATAGCACGTATAGCACAGCATAGCGCCACACACGAAGACGCGGTAAAACGGTGCACTTTTTCGGCCATCATCCAAACAATAAACAAGTACAAATATATCTATGAAACTAACACAACTAGATGGCGCTATTATTGATAGTATAAATATGTAATTACAACTAGCTATAAAGAAATAGTAATAACCGAGTTCTCAATATATTTTAACCTAGTTTTGTAACTTTTCTATTTTATTTCCATCTTTCACACCATTATTTACAATAGTATGTACCTACTAATTTTAATGAAACCGCTTCTCTTATCATTTTATATTCGCGTCGCCCGTGTGGATGTATAAATGTTTTTTAATAAGAAATATGAATGAAGAAAATAATGTACAAAATTCAAAATATATAGCTAGGTTTCATTTTTAGAAAACGTCGTTTTACCGTGTTTTCAATCAATGAGAAACTGCTACAATTTCATTAGAATACGAAAGTAAATTTCGCCGCTATCATTAAGTAATTATTAGCTCAGGTGGGAGATCGTGCGATCCTTGAACTAGATGTCCACGGATCGAGTCCTGTTGACGACTTATGTTTGATTACTTTGTTCGATATGATTCATACTACTTTTGTAACTTTTTCATCTTTCACACCATTATTTACAATAGTACCACAGCGTAACAAGTCATACAGTGGTTTATCGCGTTTGAAGTCACGCGAAATGCCGCTTTTGTGTAGACATTCGTCATTATTCGTAGTATGTGTATGTAGAGTACCAGGAATAAAATGAAAAAATATAGAAGCTATGTTAGTAGAACTAATACCTAACATATTTTTTATTGTTTATGACCTTTTAATAATATAATAGGATACCAAAATAAAAAAAATACTGAGATACTTATTCTTTTAAAAACTACAAATGCGAAACTGAAAGGTATTTTCAACATTTGGATTTACTAATTTTCAGATTGCGATTGTTGAATTTGACGATGTAGTCAATTCTCATACGTAGAAATAATTTTAATAAAAATTCAGACGGGAAGCAGGACCATGTTCTTGTATTAAAATTAATGTTCTTTAGCTGTTGATATAATTGACTTCTAATATTATTTCCAACAAACGTTGTAAAAGTTGTCTGTAAAGTGTCTTCTAATTTTTGGCAGTACGTTAAAATACTAATACATAATAGTTTGCTAGTAGTTAAATTAGGTCGCGCAGAGATATCACTACTCCATATTCGTAATCGGCACCCCTGAAAACCATGAAAACGATATCCATATTGATTTTATTAAAAAATTCACGTCCGCCATCTTGAATCTCGAAATATGTTATATATTCGTAATTGGCACCCCCGAAAACCATGGAAACGATACCCATATACATAGATGTTATTTAATAATTCGCGTCCGCCATCTTGAATCACGAAATATGTTATATATTCGTAATCAACACCCCCGAAAACCATGGAAACGATACCCATGTACATAGATGTTATTTAATAATTCGCGTCCGCCATCTTGAATCACGAAATATGTTATATATTCGTAATCGGCACCTCCGAAAACCATGGAAACGATACCCATATTGATTTTTTTTTTAATTCGCGTCCACCATCTTGGATCTCGAAATATGTTATATATTCGTAATAAGCACCCCCCGAAAACCATGGAAACGATACCCATATAGATTTTACTTAATAATTCGCCTCATAATTGTACAAAATTCAAAATATATAGCTAGGTTTCATTTTGTCGTTTTACCGTGTTTTCAATCAATGAGAAACTGCTACATTTTCATTAGAATACGAAAGTAAATTTCGCCATAATTTATAAGTAATTAATAGCTCAGGCGGGAGATCGTGCGATCCTTCAACCCAGATGTCCGCGGTTCGAATCCAGATGACGTCTCCAATTTCATTTATCAATATCCTCTTTTTCAAGTTCCTTCTTTTGTTTACCAAAATAAAAAGTATTATATACCAACACAACTCAATCATCCAGGTACTTTACATTCATTATAAAACATGGTGTCATCACATGGATTTGAACACACACATCCAAGTAGTTATAGGTTCTTGACCTATAACCAGGACCGCTGAGCTAACAGTGACATGACTTATGTGATGAAAATAAGAATCTTTCTCGATCAGTGATGCGGCACGACAAATTTTATTCCCATTGCATGAAAGATTATAAAATTAATCAGTTATTATGCCCTTTTTGTGGTAAGTAAATCTTTAGTTTGAATACTTTTTTATGCGAAATAATACGACGAGATCATATTGTAAAAGTTATGTAATGCAATTCATTTTCCCTCCAAATATTGTCATTTAATTTGATAAAAAGTTATAATGTGAATAGGCTGAATACATTCATAAATTACACTGCAATCTAGCGGCAGTGATATGACGCTTTGACAAACACAAGTATTTGTTTACTTTTATCATTGTCAATCACTGTGAAATAAATTGCTTACTACCTTACTTTATTCATCAGGCATTGCACATTTTTTTTAAAAGATATTTTACCCATTTATGGATGATAATGTTGAAACCGCGCGCTCGGAAAAAAACTGGTATAGGTCCGTCTAGCAACGCGGATCGCCGCGGAATGCGAGTGAGGGCAAAGCAAAATACGCAAGTAACGTGACAGAAGAGTGTGGCATAATGTTGACTCCTCCCCCTAACTGCTCCGAATTAATAACGTAAGCGACATTTATAAAAATAATTAATTATGTACAAATAAATTCCTTATTCCAAAAACTAACGAAATAAATCATTTTCTAATTATTCGAACAATATTAATGTAAAATATCACATCGAAAAATACATTCATGTATAGGATAAATTTGGGAATTCCTTGATTTTCAGAGTTGTGTTTGGCAATTTTTTTTATCGAGACAATGAAATGAAATCGTGTTTTGAGATTAATAAATTTGTCATTTATATCCTTGAGTATCGTGTATTTAAATTTCAATACCGTACATTTAGTAGGATTAATATAGGTTGGGTTGCAATAGAGAGACTTTAGCTGTTGTCAGCGCCTTAAGATCAAATGTACGATAAGATTTGAACGCATGTCAACACGCGGCTGACCTACGACGCAGTCCGTCTATCACTCTACCTCTGAGGCCTACCATCTCATACTATTTAAGAGCTAGAAATGGGATTACATTTCAGAGGCTTTATTATTTAAAAGATATCTGGAGAGATAAATAATTACTAAGACCTATTTACAACACTTTTTTTTCTTAGAGCTTGTTTCACAGTCAAATTAATGTTAAATCTGACGAAAGATAAATATGGCGATTTGATAGAGAGTCTATGATCATATATCTTACTGGAAGATTACAATTATCCAACACTTATGGAACAGCCACATAAGTTGCCAAATGCTTGGCGCTTAACATTGTATTTTTTATAGAGATAACTTAATTATGTATTAGATTTAAATCTGTTGCCAACTACTGAACAGAAGCTGCAACAATTCTCTCCTTGGATTTATTTCCTTATCACCTTCGGCCTCATCATCGCTTGCCGAGATTGTGCTAAAACACATACCTATGAAATGTAAAAAAAAAAACTCTTTTTAGCAGCCAACACTAACTCCTAAATACTTACTTCTGCAACTCTTCCTGAGTGATATTCTTCTTCATCTCCCGTGACAATTGGAACAGCTTCAACAGTGCTGCAGCATGGAACAGGCAGTGGCCGGCCTTCCAGAATACAAGGGCCAGTTTTCCATAGTAATTGGCCATGGTCTTGGCCACTGGTGTCTTTTTGGACATGTTCATTAGGTTGTGGATATCTTCTATTGCTTTGTAGGCTTCCTGTTATGAGATAAGGTTCATGTTTAGTTGGGTATTATGGAAATTTCGACTCTGTTTGCAAATAGGATGATTTGCATAGGTTCTGCAATGAGAAACTATGGACTAATAAGGTAAATAGTTAATTGTTTGATAGGATTTGAACGCATGTCAACATTTGGCTGACCTACGACGCAGTCCATCTATTACTCTACCTCTGAGGCCTACCATCTTATACTATTTGATGAGTAAGAAATGGGATTTAATTTCAGAGGCTTGTCATTCATAGAAATTAAAAGAACACTATGTATTTGTATAGTTTTTTGACATTAAAAGTAATCAAAACACATATTGTCACAAACCTGCCACAATTCCATTTGTATAGCACTGTCCAGCTGGAAGAGCCTGGTCTCCAAGTTAAGCTGCTGCGTTTCTGGCTTTGAGATGCTGACATTACCAGTTTGTACCTGTTAGGCCAAAAATAAATAATGATTATGTGCAGTCAATATGTATTGAATACAATAAATAAATAGACAAAATATTTAAAGATGAAATGTACGATAAGATTTGAACGCATGTCAACACGCGGCTGACCTACGACGCAGTCCGTCTATCACTCTACCTCTGAGGCCTACCATCTCAAACTATTTAAGAGCTAGAAATGGGATTTCATTTCAGAGGCCTTATGTTCAAGATTTCTTGAAAAGACAGCAATACTTTATTGAAATATTTATTAACTTCATAATTACATTGATAAAACTATATTGTAAAATACATAATACTAACCGTTGGCTTACAGATATCTTCAAGATGTTTCCTGAGTTTGTCGCAGAGTTTCCTGAACTCAGTCTTGCGGGAGTACTTGAGACAGAACTGGAATGCCATGCGTGCTATGTCATGATACAAAGTCTCCACGTGCGCGTTGGTACGTAGCAGCTCCAAGCATTGGCAGTAGGATTCCCAGAGAAATTTCACCTTTTTGAATAAAAAAGAAGAAATAAGTTATAGTGTTATTCATTTACATTTTAATTATAAAACTTAGAAGAATTTTCTAACTTGCTATGCAGATAATGTAGAAAGTAAGATAAGATTTGAACGCATGTCAACACGCGGCTGACCTACGACGCAGTCCGTCTATCACTCTACCTCTGAGGCCTACCATCTCAAACTATTTATGAGCTAGAAATGGGATTTCATTTCAGAGGCTAATAAAAACTAAATGAGGATTAAAGGCATTAAAATAATGATGATATTGGGCTAAGCTTACCCATGGAGTAAGAATAGTTCTATCTGATCGATCTTGAGCATCTTCCCCAGATACAGCACTCAGGAGTATGCTTTCAGGAGTGGCCAAGTTGTCCAAGTCATCAGTGTCAATGACAGCTTGAGTAGATTGTGCTCTGGCGGCTTCCGTACGCTCCTCTGCCATACGTAAGTACCCTCTGGATGATGAAATAATTTATTAGTGTTGAGCATGTTTATGCAGAAATGTAGTATGTATGAATTTTTAACTACTTCTTGTACATCATGCAAAATTAATATGATAAATTATTGTGCAATTATAAAAAAAAATGTGGTAGTGACTTGGAATGCCCTTTGTTTGAATTCTACAGTGAGCATGACCTATCGGTGAAGGAAAATATCATGAGTAATAATAGCTTGACCATAGCAGATTATTGTGGTACCTGCCTGGTTACCACCTACAATATTTAAAGTTGGTTGCACCTGAGTACCACCTTCAACCACATTAATTATGGTTATGTGGTTAAACACAAGCCCATCCATATTAGAAAAAAAAATTGTTGAAGAAAAAGTATATTAAGGGTCTTCATAAACGTTTTTCTTCAATTTTTTTTTGTTTTTTTTACTGTTTTAAAATAAAGTATTCATGGATGAGGGTAATAGGGTAGTGTCCTAAAAGATTCTATTTAGTCCGTCAGTTAGATTACCAAAAAATATAGGACGCGTATTTTTTATTTTGTTCCGTAAACGAAAAATGACGAGGATCGCGTGACGTCACGCCGTGCTACAAATTTACCACAAAGAGACGTCACAAGCCCCACTCCTATACTTTGATGCTCTATAACTTTGTATATTTTTAATGATTTCATATGCAAATAATAGGTGTCCAATATTCTTAGATAATCTTATCACCTAATTAGAATTCATTTGTATTGACCCAGGACACTACCCTATTCTCAAAACGTCAAAGGAATTTTGTTGAGTTTTAACAATAATAATAAATATTAATACAGTAATTTGTATGATAAGATTTGAACGCATGTCAACACGCGGCTGACCTACGACGCAGTCCATCTATCACTCTACCTCTGAGGCCTACCATCTCAAACTATTTAAGAGTTAGAAATGGGATTTAATGTCAGAGGCCAGTTTAAGTTTTCTTCTTCTTAACTGGCTTAGCAAAGAATGGGCTTTTTTAAAAGTTTTCTTTCACCCAGTTGACATTCCAGTAAGAATTGTCGCATGCAATGCAATAAATACAAACTAGGGATGTTACGGAGCACAGAGAACGAGAACTTCCGATTGATCTTACACCTCCGGTTCCGACTTCGGTTTCGATACTTTTAAATCGGAGGCATTCGGAGGTCGAAGCATAGCGGCGGCAGTAAACGTGTTATAACAGGTTTATGTATGATACGCGTTCTGTCATCGACTAATATTTCACTTGTTTAATTATCTTACTGTAATAAAAATGTGATTATTTTTGTTTGTGACAACTATGTATATCTATCTAATACCTTTAAACCTGTAAAATAAAACTATTGCTTCATACATTTTGGTCAAGTAGGTATTGAACTTTTGTATGGAACAGCTTATCATTTTTTCATGATTTCACAATTAGTCTCATTATAAAAGTTGTTCATTTTGATGAGTACTTCCACCCCTGCAAGTGACTAAAAAATCGCCCAGTATATTATACTCCGACTCCGATAAACCAAATTTAAAAACTCCGACTCCAGTTCCGATAAACCACCTCCGTAACATCCCATCAACATTATACAAACAAAGAATTTGTGGAGGTAAATTTAAAAAAACATTTCTAAATGTTTTTTTTTTATTATATTTAAAAATGTATATCATAAGTGTTTACAGTAATAAATAAATAGAATAATAACAAAAGCGTAAAAATTATTTGAATAAATCTTTTTACAAGATAGCCCATTTATCGAACCATGGTTACCAACAAACATTTGTTACCAGTCAGCTCCTTAATGGTCAAAATTAAATAGATTTGGGTGAATGAAAATGAAAATATTTTTTATTCAAATAGGCCTTCACAAGCACTTATGAATAGTCTGACTCTAACGCTCGGTTCGGAAGGTTGCTTTTACTGAGAAGAGCCGGCAAGAAACTCAGCAATTACTCTTTTCAAAACCAACTCAGATTTATTATATTAAATTATTTATCTAGTCTCACTGACAATATATGTGTGTTATAACAAAAAAGAAAAGAAACAAAATGACGAGTGACATAGTTAATAAATAGATAGCAAATTTAAGCAGACCAGCCCCCACAAGCAGCACCTGTTCACAAGTATGACGCATGTGTAATTTTAAACACTGACAGAATGTTTTGGTTTAACACATATAATACTTATCCCAGGAAAACATCACATCTCTTAGGAACCCATGTTAAATTGCAGTGCAGAAACTATTTCATTAATGTAAAAAATATTATTTAAATTCTCATTAGAAAAAAAAAAAAAATCTCATGTATTTTTATTTAATCAGGATATGTTGTTTTCTAGGAAATTTTATAGGGTTTTCTGGGGCTACAGTATAAGTACACTATAAGTTTTGACAACTACAGGTCAATAGAAAATATAATTTACCTTATAACCTGTTCCAGAGATCCAACATTCACTGACTGGAACATGTTCCTGTATTGAAACAAGCCTTCTTTGGCAATGTGAGATTTGCGCAGGTCTACACAAAGCTCCAGGTATTTGAACATGATTGGTTCCAGGACCGACTCCGACCAGTTGTATGCCCATTTCTTGTTGCGGAATACCTCTTGTAAGGTGTCGAGAGCACGTGCCGGCTTCTCCAAGTCCATAAACTCTGTAAGATAATATTTTATGACAATATACAGATAATGATGCATTAATTGCTTTCTCAACACAAAAGGTAAGAGAGGACTGATCACTGGATTAGTGCAGTCCTATAATAATTCTGTATATGGCTCAGAGGATGACAGAAAAATAACAATAATAAAATGTTTACTTTATTGTCATTATCATCAGCATTCCACAGCTAGGGTACCAGCCTGCTCTTGAAACCACACAATAGACCCCAATAACAATTTTTATGCTGGTTCAGGAACCTAATAGTAATATTATATTATATAGAACAGATGTGAGGGCAACTCTTGAGTCTATGATGATGCTATATCCATATAATCTTGTAGGAATGTAGTCATTTTACTATTCCGTGGTGTCAATGTAATTTCCAATGTTGTGGGTACCCATATGGGCCTATGATTGATTAGTCTGTCAGTCGTCCATAATTTTTTGGTTATGTTAGTTTACGTAATCATATTTGTGACTAATATTGTTATTAATTGGTTGATTAATTTATGAGGAATACAATGAACTGATTCCTATGAAATAAGTAGGTTATTTCACAGACCATTTCATAGAAAAGGCTATGCCATTCTGCATAAAAGTGCAACGTGGTATGATAAGAAAGTAGCAACTAACCATTGGCCCGTTTGAGGGCATTTTCCGGTCTTTGACCGTATCTCGCCATATTTATTTTGCACTATTCACTTCATTAACACAAATTTAGGCGTCTAAAATAGGGTGTGGAAGAATAAAATTAATTATTTCTTCTCGACACCGGCCTGTCAGCGACGGGCGAAATCAAAATGGCTGACATTCGGTGTTGCCTGCCTCCCTGTCCCCAGGGATGTGAAAAAACTATCGATTATCATATTAATCGATTATTTATTTTGTATAATTGATTTTTAATAATTGTTTTTTTTTATAATATTAATTGATTTTTAATTAATCGATTATATGATTCACACATTATTAAATCGATTTTTGTAAACGGTGCCATCTGTGCAACGAATGAAAAAATACGAAGTTAACTAAAATAATCAAGTCAATCAAAAGTTGGCGTCATTTGTGTTGTGTATGTATGTAAAATAGTTTCACATCTATTTAAGGGTTTTATTCAAGCGATATTTTATACTGGATCAAGTGACAAGATGATTTTTTGAGGCGGCAACCCTGCACTGATGTGACATTGAGTGAAAAAATGGATTATTTTTTTCTTCAAAAATCGGTTTTTCACAAATCGCATTTTATTGAAAAGAGAAAAATGGATTTTTATATAATCGATGTTTTTCACTCAATGTCATATCCCCCCTTGATATGACATTGAGTGAAAAAAATGCGTTGGCGCCTAGTTCTACCGATACAGTCCGATATCATACTTCGATAGTAAAAAAATATACATATTTTAGTATTTACTGGTAATGTTTAGCTGGTTGGTGCGATTGGCAAAATACTGGCGATAGTATCGATATTATCGTTGGCGCTGGTATTATTTGTTGATGGTTTTTTTTCCAGAATATCGAGAGCTTAGGCCTTTTATCCATGTCATTTTTACTGGCACTGTCTATAACAATCCTCGTGGAGATGCCAATGGGACGGTTCTTAGGTGATCTATTAGAGAAGAGTTATTTATTCGTTTCAAAAAAGGACACGAAGAATGAAATTGTACATGCGAATTGATAATGGATGTTTTATTTTACAACGAATTACCTGACCGATTGTTGCCGAAGGATGGAGTACCTACACAAATTCTTTACAGGGAAGTGCAGCTGCTTGGCGATAAATTAAATTGAAAACTATTATCTGGCTCAAACGACATCAAAAAGTCAAATCTGTCACCATTCTACTGACTCCTATTTTAGGTACCTACTAAACATTGATAAAAGTAAAAAATATAAAAATATTATACTTATAAAATTATGATCTTTAATCCGATTTTAGTATCACTGAATCCTTTTATCTTCTTCTTTCCTTTCTTTGATTTTCTTTACATATTATAAATACAGCGCGTAGGTATGTTGGTTTGTTCTCCATTAACAATGCATGGATTTAATATAGGTAATTGGAAACATAAAATGCCTACTTTAACTTTGCACGTATTTACATTAATTTGTATAAATTTCAATTATAATAGTCACGACACGATCACGGCATAGGTACCTATTCCGTGGTCACGATGACCGAACAAGTCTGCTATCTATGTAGGTATATAAACATAGAATCCCTATTTCACTTGGTCGCGCTATACCTAACTTGAGAAAGTCTACCGATTTCATTCATCTTTTTTTTAGTTTTTCTAACACTTTGTAAAAGGTTCTTACGGAAAGAAGAATTAAGAAAATTGCTCAGAAAATTGGAAATAGCTATTCAGAAAACTTAATAATAAGGGATCGCGGGTGAAACCGCGGGGTGGAAACTAGTTTTAAATAAAAAGTCATTACGACACCATTTCAATTTCTCGTTACTAAGAATGCGGATTTTTATATTAAAAAAACAACTGGTTAACCGAAAAAGAGCATTTTTCTGACAACGGTTTTTTAATACTACTTTAATATTATACTAGCTTTCGCATCGCGGTTTCACCCATGTTCCCCAGGGATCTTATGTTTTTCCGGGATGAAAAGTAGCCTTGTCCTTCTCCATACCCTAGGCTATCTGCATACCAAATTTCATTGCGATCGGCTCAGCAGTTTAGTCGTGAAAAGGTAACAAACAAACAAACTCACTTTCGCATTTATAATATTCAGTTAGGATAGTATTAAGATATTAGTTAGGATTAGGATTAGGATTATCTACTCTGTGGTGACTATAGTTAGAAATTAGCAGACATCCGACAAATAAAAAAAAATGCATTGTTTTTCAATTTGTAGCTACATGTACAATTTTATAAATAAAAGCTTGTAAAAAATGCGTTAACAGAAAAAAATAAAATAAATAAATAAAAATCCTAAAAAGAGTAAAATCCTAGGGTCATTGTATCTTGCTAGCGGAATATGTTCTAGCTGCTGCAAATATGGAGAGCCAGCCAGCTCCAGGTACATAAAATAAAATGGCTTATTTTCACAATCATAAAATATCAATAAAATTTTAAGTTAACACCTTTATGTAAATAAATAATTATACTGTTTATGATATTTATTAGAATTTAGAAAAGTAAAACATTAAGGAACCTCTGCACAGGAGTCTCGACGAGGACCGTGAGGGGAACTGCGATTATGTATGTAATGAACCCAGTAGCCACCCAATCAATGATCTGAAATATAAATTAAAAAATGTCACTAGTTAAAAAAAATGTTTTTAGGGAGAAAATACATAATAATCCGTGAGTAATTCCTTTTGTTCGAATTGGAGAAATAAAAAAATTCTTTAATCATATTTTTTATTCCGAGACTTAAGATTTGATTTTATTTTAAGGTCTCTTTGTATTATATATTCCTAGATTTTAGATAAAATTTACTCTACCCTATAGAAAAATGCCTTGCCGTGTTCTTTTGCTATAGTGTACCTATTCCGAACCGGTGGTAGAGTCGATTGTAACATTCATAAGTGCCTTATCAGTCTTACTAGCATAAATGAGTTTTTTTAAATACTACTTAGGTGGCAAACAAGCTTACGGCCCAACTGATGGTAAACGGTTACCGTAGCCTATATACGCTCATAACACCACGGGCAAAGAAAATACAATATTATTATTTTCCCTGCCAGGGGTATCACTCACGCGTTGCCAAAATTGTTGCTAAAACGAGTTTTTGAGTTTGTGCTACTGCTTATACTTACTGCATCTAGTACTGAAGTGCTGTAGGTGTAAGGTCTCACTGCTATAGTCATATTCACGCACCAATGTACCAACATGACAGAAAGGGACAGGCGCGCCATTGCATGCCAGCCCGTCCAAGCAACGAAACTGCTTAAACGACCTGAAATTACGACAGTGAGTGAACATGATAAGATAACTTTATAGCTAGTCACATTTGGTCACTAGTCACGTGGTCAAAATTCGACCATAATTAAACAAAAGAGTATTAGTTAGACCTATTAATGTCAAGATAATCCCTTCACTCATATACGAACCCTTTCCTTAAAGCTGTCATTGTCGCACTGACAGCGGTGTGACAAATGTGTGTGTGTGTCAAACGCATGCTAGTGTATATAATGTTTATTTTTAATGAATATTATATAAATATACTAGCTGTCCCGACAGACGTTGTCCTGTCCAACTCATACACAAAATTTCATCCAAATCGGTCCAGCCGTTTATCCTATCTCTCAAGTTGGACCAGACTGCTCACGGTGTGCCAATTTAATTAAAAGTTTTGGAATCCATCGCGGACAAACATCGTGACAGGAGATTTATATATATTAAGATAAAGATTATTGCCTTCCGTACTCCTTCTCCATATGAACCTTAAGTGTGCCAAATTTCACAATCCTTCGTCCGCGTAATTCGTAAAAAGGTGTACGTCAGCATCAAAAGTAGATTGGTACTTTAGTGCCGTGTCACATTACACAATTCATACTTTTCATACAAACTGTCAAGAAAATGACAATAGATTATTATGAAAGGGTACTAAAGTGCCAATCTACTTTTGACGCTGGAAAGTTTTTGCTTCACGTATTAATATTATGAATATATTAGGGTCAGTACCCTGAGTGTAAAGTATTGACATTAGTAAACGTTTACTATCACGTTTGCGTTTACGATATTTCTTTATAGGAATTGGCACAGCGCCTCTCGCGGAATACACATGGAACTAATTTCCTCCATACTCAATTTTGGTAAACGCAAACTCGATAGTAAGCGTTTACATACGTCAATTCTTTACACTCAGGGTACTGTTTCACAATCGTTGAGTAACCTACGGAATAAACATGGTAGTTAGACAGATTTTCTATAGATAATACCAGTGCCATAAATAGGTCTTTTATGCGCCCGTAGTGCGAGCTTCTCTATCTCCGCTCTTGAAAAATGTTCTTATCTTACTTGGCTTTGACAATAAAATGCGCAATGTCTATAATAATAACTATATCTTAGTGGTAAGAAAGAACTTGGCGGAGCGGTTAAAGGAACACACGCGTGACCAGAACGCTGGCTTTTATTTCGGTCAACGGATAAGCTTAGCTATCCAACGTGGAAATGCAGCCAGCATTCTGGGCACGCTCCCATTTGGTGACGGTCTTCCTTTTTAACCGACTTCAAAAAAGGAGAAGGTTCTCAATTCGAGTGTATGTTTTGTTTTTTTTGTATGTTTGTTACGCGATTACTCCGCCAATTATGAATTGATTTTGATGATTCTTTTTCGTTTGGTAGGTCATACTTGTAAGGTTATAAATAGAAAAATTTAAATATAAATTTTATTATGATCTGATCATGGACTTTGAAGATATGACGGAATTCCTCAACGAAAAGAAGCACGAATGTCGCGATTGAAATATCTTATTCAATATTATCGACAATTTATTATTGATAGGCATATCCTCGATCAGAGACAAATCTTGATAGGTATTCAATACACATAAGCAACTAAAAATGGGGAAAAAAATCTACATTTAACAAAAAAGTAAAACCAACTTCAAAATCGGTTTGCACTAAAAAGTATAAAACAACGATAATATTAGAACTCGTTTTGAAGTGAGGGAAAGGGAAGCACGTGTTCCAGAATCTCAAATTCTTTCCCTGACTTCAAAACGAGTTCTAAAATTTTTTTTTTTTTTTTTCTTTTATTTTTTAGTAGTAAGTATCTAATTGTTTATATTTTTATAATAATATGTAAAAAATATATTATGAATTCCTAATAAATTAGTAGTAATATTAGTGGTACTTACTTTTAATATTAATCATTCCAAATAACATTACAGATAATATCATTACAACGGCTGGACGTTCGATTCCCGCATACAGAGCAGTGAAGAAGGGAGATGTTATGTCACGTATATAAAATGCCATCCACTCCCACATAATTGACATGGGCAAGGCTATATTATGAAGTAACACCAACCACTGAAAAAGAAAACGTTATAGGACTTTTCACGCCTTGATGTAGAAATTTTTCATCATATTTTGCTTGAATTTTTACTCTATCAATCTATATTATTATAAATGTGAAAGTTTGGATGCATGGATGTTAGTTACTCAATCAGGCATAAACGGCTCAATGGATTTGGATGAAATTTGGCACACAGATAGAATATATTCTGGATTAACATATAAGATACTTTTTATCCCTGGAAAACATAAGATCCCTCGGGAACGCGGGTGAAACGGCGGTAGCTAGTACATAAATAAAATGTCGACTTACTTGCTGATCACCACCATTAAAGTTCTTCTTCTGCAGTTCATAGTGTAAATGTGCCATAAATAAACCAATAAAACACGCTGGCAGTGCTGCCCACGTTGAATTGTAAAAATGTGTGAATGACCGCACTCCATTAAACATTTTGTGCACATTTCTGTAAAATAAATCATGACATTCTCAAATACATAATTCCTACTATCCTAATCCTAACTAATATTATAAATGCGAATGTCTGTTTATTTGTTATCACGCCTAAACAGTTGAATTGATCGCAAAGAAATTTGGTACGCAGATAGCCTATGGTATGGAGAAGGACATGGGCTACTTTTTTTCTCGGAAACGCGGGTGAAACCGCGGGGGACAGCTAGTAATATTATAATTGTGAATGTTTGGATGTATGGATGTTTGTGAATCAATCACGCATAAACGTCTGAATAGATTTGGATGAAACTTGGTACATAAATAGATCATACCCTGGAATAATATAATAATGATTTTTTAGTCACTGGCAATACTTGTAGAGGTGGAAGTACGCATAAAAATGAACAACTTGGACACTTTTCGTACAATGAACTTGAGTTTCTCGTGAGGGGAAATAACGTGAGGAAACCGTAGCACTGTGGTAAGATACTTTGTGCCTAGTACTCGCCTGGCTGGATACGGAAAATCTGTTGCCAAGTACACCGGTGTATTGCGACAGCAGCTCTTTTGAGCCAGTTCCTATCTAGATTATACAACATTGTCGGCAAACAAGCATACGGCCCACCTAATGGTAAGTGGTTACCGTAACCTATGAATGCTTGCAACACCAGGGGTGTCACTCTCTGACCCTTCCCCCCTCCCCGATGAGCTTTGGCGACCTTACTCACGCGCAGGAACACAACTATAAGTTAGTTGGCTGCGGTATTCTGTAAGGTGGAGGTACTCCCCCAGCCGAGCTGCTCTCTGAGCGACATATCGCTATGCTCTACCTCTCTTTAAACCTTCGGCCACCTCATCACTAACCATAGTATATTATGGTGAATACAATAAATAAAATTAATTAATTAATTCATAGTGAGATTGTGCTCAAACACATAAGTTTCTACAATAAAATAAAATTGTATTGACCACAGCTATCATTGATGCCTTAAGAACCACTGCCTTTGGTATGTTTTCTTGTAATTAATTCTTTAATACTTACTCAGATGTCGTGAAGAATAGTGCTGACTTGAAATCTTGGGTATAAATGATGTAAGTATTAAGTAGTGTTGAAGCCACAACCAGAGTTGGGTATACAGTCAGAGCACGATTTCGTAGCCCCCCAGATAGCGTCAGAAAGCATGATAGAATATATAGGTGCATGTCAACTGCTATAAACCTAAATTTAAAAAAAAGTTGGATATTTTATGGGTGATATACAGGTAGGCGGTTTGTCTGACGGTAAATTGGATACTGTAACCTATGGACATTAGCAATACCATATGGGGATTGGCAATGTGTTTCCGACCTTTGGAAAGCCTAGAAGTAAGCCTGTAAGTACTTGGCGATAGATTTTCTATTTAAGGATGGTAGCCAGCCAGGCGGGTACTACAAAGTACCCTACCACCGTACTATGGTTTACTCACGATGTTTTCCTTCACCGACAGCTCAAGTATATCGTAGGATTCGAGCCCACGACCTTCGTTGCAGCATCCAACGTCATTACCACATGAGCTATGTAAATCTATCGCCAAACACCTACTGGTGTGTTCCGGCAAATGCATTTGAGAGCCAGTTCCTCATAAGCTTTGTGTGCTTCCTATTTTGGCTTCATCATCACTTACTATAGTGAAATTGTGGTCAAACACAAGCCTATACAAAGTAAAAAGATATTAAGCCTCAAGATGTCGACTGCTAGTCATAAGACTCCCATAATTTTTACAATTAAACAAGCTGATCATCAGCATACAAATATATCGAGCAAATTTTAGTTGGGTTTATAATTATTAGCTTTTTATTACGAAGGGAATTACCAAGTAGGTCCAAGGCAGGTATCTTCAATATCCACAATATTATTGATATAAAATGCATGAGCCCAATATTTTTTTTGGCATATCTCGCTTTCTCTACCAATGATGGTGGAAGTTAGAGGGCCATCGCGCGCGTGGGGCCACCATGTTGCTGCATATCCTAGAACTAGAAGGCATATGGGAGATAACCTGAAATTTAAACAAACATACCGAGTGACAAACAGAAATATGTAGGTACCTTATATGTAGATCCATGTTTTACGACATATAATGACAAAAGTACCAAATATTCAAAGTATAAACTGTACAAATTTTCTTACTCAACGTACTTTTTGTAACTATCGATTGTAAATATCAAAACACTAATAAATCCGAATTATATGATCGTAATAAAATAGCTTCGTTACAAAAAGTACTTTATACTGTACTTTTGTTTTAGTCAAAGTATAATATAGCATAAAAGTCATGAAGATTTATGCTATATTATACTATTTGAAATATAGTAAACAAATAATAACCCAGACGTACCTAATAACTCTCTTAAAATGCAGTATGGCAGCATATGAATACTTAATGTATGCTTCTCAGAGAATAAGAGTAGATTGTAAGCAGTTAGAAAAGTGGATATGGTCACAAACACATGAACAACAGAGGATCCATTAGATAAGATAACACCATCTGCCCGCGACAGTACCTGGTAAAAAAACAACATTGAATGCTGACAATTTCTAGGAAAAATATACAAGGTGGAGAAAATGTTCGATCATTAAATGAAAGCAGAGCTTTATCACGTTGTTTTTAAACCGTATACAAAAATATTTTAAATCCATCGAGTAGTTTAGCCACAGTAATTAATTTTCGTTTTTTTTTTAATTTTTAAAAAATTCATAAGGCTAAAGTAGGTCGGACAATGATCCGAGCAAACGCGCTGCCTCCATTTCTCTGTCCAACACGTTATGCGAGACAAAGAAACCGTATCGCCCGCGCCACGTTCAAGGTGGCGCCTCTTACAGTTCGTCAGTGTTTACATTCCGAATAGAAGGTATTTACATTCTTTGAAAAAATTGTTTTTTTTTTGTTCTAACATCGTTTTCGACTGTATTATTATAGTTATATAATGCACTTGTAGTATTCACCTTGTATGATAGATATCAGTACCTATCAGTTTTCCACTCACATTTTCAAGATGTTCTGGATTGGCTGAGTAATATCTGAATTGGATAACGATGACATGGGCGTACATTATAATCGATAATGCGATAATCCTATAGAAAAAAAACAGGTTAGGTTAGCAAACTATTTTATAAATACTAAATATTTTCAATAAAAATACAAACTATATATTATATAGAAAATTTCCTCGAAGCTACCGGCACTGCTGAAGGGCTAGGTTCCCAGCTGGATTTACTTTTAGATCATATGTGTTTATGTTATATGCATAAAACAGTGTATGTACCTAAATCCTTGCAATGGAGCTAGCGCTGATAATCTAGGGTCGCCTCCAATATAGATAGCTATTAGTCGCCGCCAATTCATCGGAATAGACCAAGCTAATAGCAGTTTATTCTCTGAAAGCATAAGGTTTAAATTACTTTAAAGTCAACCTGAGGTTGGGAATTATTTCATAGCCTTTGCTTATTTGGATACTAGCTTCTGCCCCGTGGATTCACCCACGATCCCAAAGGATAATGTTTTCCCGGGATAAAAAGTATGATCTATATAATGTGCCAAGTTTCATACAAATCCATTTAGCCGTTTGCGTGATTGAGTCACAAACATCCAAACATGCAAACTTTCACATTTATAATATCAGTAAGATTAACATCTACTATTGAATAAAACTTACTATTAGGATTATCGCCAGACATTACATCGTACATAGTTCCAACAATGTTTAAAAACAATAATAAGTAAATGACTTGAATAAAGATATTTTGTGATGTGCTTGGGATATCGTCTTTTATTATATCCTTGTGCGTGCGGCAGTAGTGCAGCGTGTGCAGAGCGGTACGCAGCGTGTGCGCACGGCCCCACTGCGCTGCGCAGCGCTCGAAGCGCAGCGATGCATTGCGCTCCGTGGACGGACAGCGTGCGCTAACGCAGTACCCACGACGTATGAGTGTCCGGTTAAATTTGAATGGTAATTCTGAATATTGCTGTAAAAGCGAATAAATAATTCTACTTAAACCCCGCCACGCTTCGCTGTGGCTTTTCCATTTTTTTTTTATTGATAACACTATAGCTCGTCAATACCACGTTAAACGAAAATAAAAAAAGCAATTCACAATCAGAAGACAAAAAGGTAGGCCTTAACTATTTTGTCTTTTCCTATTTATATAATAATTTTAAGTTCTAAATTATCTCGCCATCGATATGACCTTTTAATGTATAATTGAAGTGGTCAATTTACTACGTTTACTAAATCCCATAACCTAGTATCTCATCTATACAGTGCTCTATCTAAACCTGCTCTGCAGTGCTCTATCTTGCCTCGTAGTGAAAAAGTACAAACTTAACATAAGTTTAAAATTATGTGCAATCTAAAAAAATGAAAATTATCTTAGTAATAGTTGCATACCTTAATTAACTCATACTGGATATGTGGTAGACTTTCAGGCGTGATATGGAATGTTCCAAGGCAGTAGAGACCATCCCGCTTCGACAGACATCTCTTGTAGTCGTCGAGATGGAATAGTGGTGGGAATTGGGAATACTCCTCGTCTACAAGTAGGCAACAACCACTAAATAATCAAGAACTATTTCTGTATAGATTTAAAAAGTTAGGTTATGTAAGAAAGGTTACTACATATAGGTACTATAAAGTTTCTGATTTTTGTAGAAAATTTTATTGTAATGTTCGCTCTACAAGTTATTAATAGTCCGTATTGTTTTTGCGATTACTCCTAAGATTTTTGTTTAAATTATATGGTGTAAAAGAGTAAAATAATGTACATGAAATGCTTAAAGCCTTTAAAATGATAAGGATTAATACCGCATTTGTGTAAATAGCTTTTCAATTACCGCTTTATAATTGCCCATTTTTTAAGTATTATAATGGATATACACTTTTCATCAGAAAAATCGAAAGGGTAATGCAACAAAACCTCTGAATTTTGGTTTAAATTTAATAAATATTAATGTTTAACATTAAAATTAAATTTGTATAAATATCGTGTTTTTTTCAATAGGTGCTTTTTCTCCCTTTAGAAGAATTTGTAAAATTTCAGAAAACGTGCCGCATGGAAGCAGACATTAGAGCCTGGGGAGGAAATACGAGATACTGGATACACTTTTTATAAACTTTTTTCGCCTTATGTTTTCGTTTCAAAAAGTTTACAAGAAACCGATGGAAAAAAAACATTCCTACCTGTTGAAAAAACACGATAGTTAAAGGAATTTGATTTAAAATTTACCTTTTAATATCCGCAATTAACTGGCATTATTACTTTTTAGGGTTCCGTAGCCAAATATTTTTGTTTAATGTAAAAAAAACATACAACTCATTCAAAACCAACTCAGATTTCACTACAAGGAGGACTTTGTTATAATAACAAAGCCCTCCTTGTTTTATAATATGTAGTGAAATCTGAGTTGGTTTTGAAAAGAGTAATTGCCGAGTTTCATGCCGGCCCTTCTCAGTAAAAGCAACCTTCCGAACTGAGCGTTAGAGTCAGACTATTCATAAGTGCTTGTAAAGGCCTATTTGAATAAAAAATATTTTCATTTACATTTCATTTTCATTCATGTATATTCTGTACCAGTGGTAGAGTCAGTTGTAACGTTCATAGTGTCTTATTATAGTCTAAACTGAATAAATGAGTCTGAATTTGAATATTAATAACTCAAAAGTTTGAAACAATCAATTGGCTAAACAGATTTGAATGAAAGACATTTAGTATAAGCGATGATGAAGTCGAAGGTGGTAAGTAGATAAGCGTAGAAAGTTGGTTCTAAGTTCAGCTGTCGGAACACACAGAATATGCGATTGGCAACAGATTTTAATAGAAGTTGGTGTAGCTAGCCAGGTGGGTACTAAAAAGTACCCTACATCATGCTATGGTATCCTAGCCACATTTTCCTTCATCGCACAGTTTTGGAACTACGACCTTTGTGACGGCAAGCGGCATTTCAAATTCAGCTATCATTGCTTTAAAAATATCGCTTCATTATTATGTCAGGAGGCTTAAAAGCTGGTAGGCGGTTCACCTGATGGTGAGTGGCTACCGTCGCCTATGTACATTAGCATACCAGGGGGATTTTCAATATGTTGCCGACCTTTATAATGTTTTGAAGGGCTGTGTAGCAGTGGACGCTTCCTGAATACAACTTTTTTACTTTTTATAAGCTTGTGTAGCAGTGGACGCTTCCTGAATACAACTTTTTTACTTTTTATAAGCTTGTGTTTGACCACAATCTCAGTATGGTAAGTGATGATGCGGCCGAAGGTGGTAAGCACAAAAAGCCTAGAAGGAACTAGCTGTAGAGTGCTTGGTGACAGATAGTCAACTTGAGGGTGGTAGCCACTCGGACTTCTACTACAAGTGCCCTACCACCGTGCTATAGTTTTTTTCACGATGTTTTTCTTCACCGAAAGCTCAAACTCATTGTAGGATTCGAAAACACGACCGTTGAAGAGGCATCTGACGTCACTAGCACAGAGAAATTAACCTATCATCTGTGTCACTAGTACTGAGCTATCATCGCCATAAAACCATATCGTTTATTGTAAGTCCAAACTATACCTAACTAAGATCAAAAACTGTGTTGTGCTGTATAGTTCTGTGTATAACTTTATGTATTTCAGGCTTCATAATAATTAAATTAATAGAAATTACTTACCTGTAATTTCCCGCGCCGAAATCCCACTAATTAAAAATAAGACACAAATTTTAACCAACATGACCACCATACTGCTTATAGCGTTAAATTTGATTGATACTAAATGAATAGACTAGTTTAAGTTTGTCAGTCATTTAAATATTAAGTATGTTAAATTAAGGATATTTACCAAATAATTATATTACCTATAAATAGTTGGGTATAAAACTCCCTCCAGCTATCGTCCCATAAGTCTGCTCAACGTACTGGGCAAGATTTATGAGAGAATCATTTATGTCCGCCTTAAAGCATTTGCCGATGCTAACAAACTCCTCCCAGACGAGCAATTTGGGTTCCGACCCAAACACTCGTGTGTTCATCAAGTCCATAGAATTGTTGAACACATCTCCACAAGTTACCAGAGAGGTCACATGACAGGCGCCCTTTTCTTCGATGTCGCAAAGGCATTCGACAAGGTGTGGCACACAGGCTTGATCTACAAGCTTTACACCCTAGGTGTGCCACCGAGACTCGTGACCATCTTACGAGACTTTCTGTCGAATCGTCTCTTTCGATATCGGGTCGAAGGCGTCCTGTCCTCACCACACCCCATTAGTGCCGGTGTCCCGCAGGGCTCGGTACTATCTCCCTTGCTCTTCACGCTCTACACGAGCGACATCCCTAGAGTCAGGAATACGCAGTTCGCTCTCTTTGCAGACGACACTGCCGTATATTGCTCAGGCAAAAGCCCGCCCGCGATCTCTAAGAAACTCCAGACCGCAGCCAACGCCCTAGGCGCATGGTTCCGGAAATGGAGAATAGAGATCAACCCCTCCAAGAGTCAGGCGGTTCTCTTTTATAGAACCGACCGAAAAAGACGTCCCCCCATCCCCGACCCAGTCACACTATTCGGCGAGCCGATCCCTTGGGAGAGGCAAGCCAAATATCTCGGTGTGACCCTCGATGATCGCCTATCCTTCGCTGCACACATAAAGGCGGTTCGCGCGCGCGCCGCCTTTGTGGCAGGACGACTCCACTGTATGATCAACGCCCGGTCTAAACTTGCCCTAAAAAGCAAGGTTAGACTCTATACCGCGTGTATCCGTCCAGTCATGACGTATGCGAGCACCGTGTTCGCTCACGCTGCTCCCAAACATCTCCACACCCTTCAGGTGATTCAAAACCGTTTCATGCGCAAAGCCACGGGCGCCCCGTGGTACATGCGCAATGAAAACCTCCACCTTGACTTAGGTCTCCCTACAATCAAACAATTTATAAAACGCGCCTCGCGCCGATATTTTGATACCGCAGCGCACCACGCGAATCCCTTGATAGTCAACACTATCACATACACCCCGTCCCTTATTTCCCGCATCCGTAGGCCTAGGCACGCCCTCAGCGAGCCAGACGATGCCATTACCCTAGCGCAGATCGAGGCCGAAGAAGCCCGCAAACAAATACAGATGCGAAATCGTCAACCTAGATTTCGTCCTCGCCGGCGAGGACCGTCGCGACGTCCTTCTCAGTCTCGTCCCGATTAAGCGGCCCGAGCTGCATATTAGCAATCCGACCGATCCCCAAATAATATATTTGCATGCTAAGTCCTCCCTCATTCCCCAGGCAACGTCCTGAGCCGAGGTCGAGCCCCACAGGGGGCACCCTCAGGCTACCGTTGCCCAAAATTTATTTAGTTTTAGTTTTAAGTAGCGGTTGAGAGCCCTCAGCGCTCACCGCAAAAGTCCGCGTAACGGTGGAAGAAGGTCCCCTGGACCCACCACCTTCCTGTTCTTATTTTAAAAAAAAAAAAAAAAAAAGGTATAAAACTAATGCTATACCTATTTTTTACCCGCGATGGAACGGAGTAGGTAGTGTGCGTTCATGTCTGTCTGGCAGTGACAGCAAATATTTGTATTTTAAGTTATCTTGAATTTGAGAAATTTCAACAATAAATACGGTCAGTTATTAGAGCATAAAATGTCCACGACTTCCCACCAGACGGACTTATGTTTATTTTTTTATCTAGGAAGCTTCTTCAGGAAGGATTTAGGCTGTACGTATTTATTATTGACAGGACTGATTTAGTGTAACAATTCAGATACAAATTCACTATGCCGATGGATTCAGCTATTATAATAATAAAATAAAACATACAATGGCTCATCAAACTTCACACGCGAAGTATTATATGGCAAAGTCTTCAAGAACTTATATGAGAAATAGGGAAAACTGAAAAAGCTCTTTTTTGCTTCTATTTTTACCTTGTAGCTTATTTTTTTAAACATTAATTGATCTCAGTTCAATACCATCATTTTTGAGTTACGATGGAATTCTATTATATACCATAGATAGACCTAAGATAGACCCATGTCACTGCTTTTTCATATGGGAAAATATTATAAAATAAAACGAAAAAAGCCATAGAAAAGCAATTGTTATTTGTTAATGAATAATAAACAAAAATAGCTCATGAATAAAATCAAATTGACGTCAATGTCGAATTTATTTATTGTATAAATTACTTAATTTTAGGCATTTTATTTATTTAAATTTATGTAGGTGAATTGCTATGTATTGAAAAGCTGCTGCTTGTGGGGGCTGGTCTTCTTGAGTTTCCTATCTATTTATTTACTAAATCACTCATCGTTTTGTTTTTTTTTCGATTATAACAATACATTGTTTGTGAGACTACATAAATATTTTTATGTAATAAATCTGAGTTGGTTTTAAAAAGAATAATTGGAGAATTCATTGCCGACTCTTCTCAGCAAAAGCAACCTTCCGAGCCATGCGAATTAAAAATATTTTCTTTCTCAATTAGTCAGAGATTCCACATAAAATTCTCTTTAATGTTAAAAGAATAGAAATTCTTAGATTAACTACCTACACCATATCATCAGCACATCCTCAAGAACCCTCACAAGCATCATTTAAGCGTCATTTGTCTCAACATCAGTTCGCCGAGGAACCTCCTCATCGGTATCTCCACGAGGATTGTCAGTAGGAACGATATCATATATGTGATGATTGCAACTCCTATGATGAACATGAACTGGAATAGATAGGGTACAAGGTGATGAATTAACGAACGTTAGATATGGTTTATTTAGGCCCCACGTAAGGTCTTAAATAGATGTCTAGATTGACAGTCGAAACTGTGAACGCGTCGAATAAAATTACGTCCAACAGTTGGCTCATAAATCACGCACACTAGAACAAACAGTATGGCGAAGCGCTAGCGTAAGACGTAAACACGCACACCATCATAAATATATTGACCTGTTTGCTTAGTTCTGTAGTAGCGCGACTATCCATCTAGACTTTTAGACATATCTAAATGTTTTATTTCATCATATAATATAAATACTCACTAAATCAATAAAAGAAACTGTAACTAATGCCGGTCTGCCGGCAGATATAGTTATAATAACAAGCCAGTTCACCAACATCACTGATAGAGACATCCGACTCAGGGCATGGCAACTTTTCCTATCGAAGAATCTTCTAAATGGACCTGTAATTCAATAAATATATTGTATGATAATGATATGATAATTTAAACTGTATTGTCAAAAGTTAGGAGCGTTGTATAGGTTTTTCCAAGTCTATGTCGCGAACGCGGAGTTCATTGCACGTTAGAGTGAGACACTATAACACCAGTCCCAGATCTACGACTTTTTCGTACCGGGGCAAAAAAATGAGATTGGCGTCCCTTTAAAGTTAGCCAGCGTTAGAGAAACCTAGGACATATTTTATCTCGGGACCGCGGGAATAATAATATAATCACTGTCACTCTTACAGTCGGCCAACGGACACGTCTAGACAGAGCAATTGTGCTGGGTTCTCGGGGACTCGCTTGGGACTTTGGGACACAATGCAGGAATGATGAATGCCTACACAAAAGCGGCATTTCGCGTGACTTCAAATGATGCGATGTCCCACTGTACGTTTTTTACGCTGTGATATAATTATTAAAATATTCTTAGCATATTTACCATCAATATTACATGCTCCATAAAGCAATACAGCCGAATTGATGCAGAACATAGGCCGCTCGATGGACAGGTACAGGGTGGTAGCCAAAGTTGAATTATACTCTCTTAGGTAATAACCCATTACTGTCCACACAACGAGCATTGGCAAGGATATGTTGTAAAAACGCATAAACCACTGTGGAATTAACATAACGTACAATATATTCTGTAGGTGGATTATGTTACTTTGTTACAATCAGTTTCAATTTGAAACCATTTTTTAGACTATTACAAACTCGAAAGCGATTCCATTTTCAATTAAGCACTGTTTGCATGCTATATTAATAATGCGATTTTTTTTATTGAAATCGACTGCAACCAAGTTACGCTGGTTACGCAAAGGATAATAATAATAGAAACATCGTTTATTTTATCCTCATAAATTAAAATGCAAAAAAAAAAAACTGAATAAATAGACAAACAAAATTAGCACAGCATACTAACTAAGGTTTTCGCGAAAATCCTACGACATACCTAGTAGGTATATAATACCCAAATAACTTGAACTACAATATTGCTAAGCCGTTCCGCGATCATTCCAACACCATTAAATGACGTGACGTGATGCATACTCAAGTAAAAATCATTGATGATTACGTCATTACCGTCAACATTTTTCATCATCATCAATGATATCGAGAAATCATCACTTGGAGGAAATATGGAGGATATATTCCTAAGGAATAATTTCTTTTATACTAAGAAAATATATTCCGAAATTCAACCCCTAAGGGATAAAACAGGAGACGGCCTCGTAGAAAGCTAGTTGATTATACTTTAATGCTCTAGTGTCGCCCTAAAAGTTTGTGATGCGAAATTCGCGACAAATTTCCAACATGAGCCAATAGGTATTTAACAAGCTACATACATGATAAATGTTCTTATGTCTAAACTTACTTTGTGTTCAGCTATTTTAAAACTATGTTGCACATTTTCAAATTGGATATAACTCATAAATACTCCAAGAAAGCATGCTGGGAGTGCACTCCAGGAACTTATGTAGCTGTCAACAACTGACGGCTCGTTTATGAAAAAGTTATGCAAATTTCTGGAAATATTAGCAGAAGCATTTATTTATTTATTTACCTAAGTTTCAGAACATCAGATATTTTTTTCATGATTTCACAGTTGGTCCTATAGTAAAAGTTGTTCATATTGACGGACGAGTACTACCACCCCTGCAAGTAATGCCAACGACTAAAAAATCATTTTGTATAACAGTGGACATTATGATGTTCTTACTCTGTTGTGGCTACATGAATAACAGGTTTCCATTTGTTAACGTATATTACAACGCTGGTGAAGAGAGAAGACACCAAATACATCGCAGTCAGGATAGGTATGGCTCGTTTTCGCAGCTTTATAACCATCAGAGTGAGGAAGACGGCTATAATGCCTAAATGCATGTCTGCTGCTAAAAACCTGTGTAGAAAAAATGTATAATATTAAAAGTAAAACTGTATCAATAACCTGTATAGGAAACAATGAAACTAAGAAACTCATGCAGATTCATAAAAACTGGCCAAGTGCGAGTCGGACTCACGCACCGAGGGTTCCGTACAAACTTCGTCCATCGTTCATCCATCACGGGAAATGCACAATTTTATTTATTTACTTTATGTGAGGTTGGTGCCAATTAAGCTAGACCTCTAAATTGTATGAGCGCCCATACAACTCAGAGGTCTTTATTAATTAGCGTAACAATGTATGTATTAATAAGAGAAATAAAGGAAGACTGAGAGAGAGAGAGACGGATAGATGAGATAAATAGAGTGGCCGGCAAGGACTGGATTGAAAAGGCAAGAGATAGAGACGTATGGAATGAAATGGAGGAGGCCTTCACTCGTAGAGAGGTCCTTAATAAAATAAAATGAAATTAATTATTTAATTATTAATAATGAATATTGATGTAATGCATGTAGTTTTTATAATTTATATGTAGTATAATAAGAAATGTAACTATTAAACTGAAATACCTAATTATTTTGCAAACTGGATTATGCATATATTATATTATGCATGCTAAAAATTAATATGAAATGTGAATTGAAATGTAATATATTTTTTGGATTTTTTCCTTTATTTGTGCTGTAATACCTTGCTTTTAGCCAAATTTCGTGATTCTAGGTCAACGGGAACTACCAAATAGGTTGTACCCAAATAAAAGGGCAAAAAAATCGCGTTTGCTTTATGGGAGCCCCCTTTAAATATTTATTTTATTTTGTTTTTAGTATTTGTTGTTATATCGGCAACAGAAATACATAATTTGTGAAAATTTCAACTGTCTAGCTATCGCGGTTCTTGAGATACAGCCTGGTGACAGACAGACTGAAGGACGGACGGACAGACAGCGAAGTCTTAGTAATAGGGTCCTGTTTTTACCCTTCGGGTACGGAACCCTAAGAAAAGGTTATTTTTATTTACCATGTTGGTGGTAGGCAAATTTCGTATTTATCCATAATGTTGTTCATATAGAAGAAATGCCACCAGAACTTTCGGTGGCATATTTTGCTTTGAGCCGTCACCAGAACAGGCCATAAAGGTCCGTCACCATGAAAAGGCCACCACGTCGCCATATAGCCAATTACCACAAGGTACACTGGAGATATCCTAAAAGTCACATTTTCACGGTGTATATTAAATTATTTTAATTACTAATTTATAGTATATCCTTTCATACATGTATTATACACAACGTCTGTCTGTCTATCAATCCGTTTGGGTGCTTATAACACGTGAACCACTAAGAGACACGAGGACCATGCGGGTGAAGCCACGAGAATAGACTAGTTCATAATATAATATACAATAATATCTGAATATTTAAAAGGAGAAACTGTCTGACTGTATGTCAGTCCAACTAGCCTATTCCCGTGGCTTCACCCGCATGGTTATTTTAATCTAGAGACTAAAACGGCTACTGCAATGCGTCGCTCCCTTTAGATACATCGCAAGATACCTACATACCCTAAATCTTTCTCAAAGAACCCTAATGAACCCGTGCAGTGGGTCCTCGAGTTATAAGATACTAAAGGATAGATAGACAGAGAGACACCAGTGGCGGTACCTTCATACAAGCCCAAAAGCCCGGCTTGCCTAACTTATACCCACACGTAACAAACATCGAATAATTTGAATTTCGCGCTAAAAAGTTCGCGCGGTCATACGATGTAGGTAAACTACCCCGAACACAGCGGCCGGCGGCCGGCCGGCTACGCTCACTACTACACGCGCGCCGCTTCATGCATACAGCACACACGTTCACAATATTCCACATCTTCCATCCCGCTCGTACGCACGTCTGCAAAGCTAACGCAAGCCCAAAAACGGCGGCTTGCACATCTCTCTTTCTAACCTATGAAAACTACGCATAGTGAAAATAGCGCTACTTTGTAACGAAACTGCACATTAGTATGGACGGGCGAAGCATTGATTTACCATGAAGTTGTCTGCGGATTTTTGGCGCGAGTATTGCGCATGCTCGTGTACATCGTAAAATAGCTTCGTTTCGCTGCAACTTCAGTGCATAGACATTGTTTGTTTTGGATTGTTTGAGTTGAAAGAAAAGTTTTGTTTGTTGTCGATTCATTGCAATACTTACTAGATAGTAGATTTGTGTTTAAAAATGGAAGAAATAGTGCGTTGTGAGGATATGAGGTGTATTAAAGCGTTACTCGACCAGGGCAAGGTAAAATCTTTGACTTTTTCTCAAAAAAAAGTTTTGATAACTTCACCAAAACCAACGCCTGACCTGTGTATTTCTCAGAGCAAGGGACACAAACGTAAATTCAGTAGATCTATTACAAAACAAATTGGATTGCGGGCTGTTCTCATTTGAACAAGTTGTTTTGCTGGAGCTGTTTGTTTTTCTCGAACGATACAAACGATGTTTGGAATACGTCCGGTTATGACGATTTAAATAATCTATCTAGAAGTAGTATGCCTTCAGTGTGCTTTGGTTAACTCGCCTCAAGGACCCTCAAGGAGCAAGTGATAGTTGAAGACTAAGATTACTGATTGAAGAAATAACAAGATTGATTTTACGTCAAACGGTTAGAACCCACAAAAATATAGGTTGGGCTTGCCCTAATCTAAAGCCCTAGGCACGCCACTGAGAGACACAACACATATCATCAACTACACACAGGTAAAACCGTAGGGTCTAGAACCTTTTGAATAACTAGCTTTCGCCCCGCGGTTTCACCCACGTACCCCTATTTTACCCCCTTAGGTGCCTACACTGCATAAAGTATCTATGCGCAAAAATTTAAGTCTCTAGGTCCAGAAGCTTGAGCTGTGCGTTGATATATCAACAGACTTTCTTTTTTTTTTTTGATCATGAACAGAAAGGTGGTGGGTCCAGGGGACCTTCTTCCACCGTTACGTGGACTTTGCGGTGAGCGCTGAGGGCTCTCAACCGCTACTTAAAACTAAATATATTTAGGGCAACGGTAGCCTGAGGGTGCCCCCTGTGGGGCTCGACCTCGGCTCAGGACGTTGCCTGGGGAATATGGGAGGGCTTTAGCATGCAAATATTTATTATTTGGGGATCGGTCGGATTGCTAATATGCAGCTCGGGCCACTTAAATGGGACGAGACTGGGAAGGACGACGCGACGGTCCTCGCCGGCGAGGACGAAATCTGGGTTGACGATTGCGCATCTGTGTTTGTTTGCGGGCTTCTTCAGCCTCGGTCTGAGCTAAATCAACAGACAGTCAGTTTACCATTTTATATCCTATCAACATTCCCGATTGAAATCTATCACCTCAGTCCAAAGTGGCGCCGCCGCCTTAGTGACGTAAAAAGTGTGGAATTACCTTGAAACACGCTTCAAAATATACGCTGGCAATACACTTATTCCAATGGAGTACTTTTTTGTCAAAAGCAGTATATTATAACTTGTTAGAAACGTCGACATGACCAACAGCGCTTGCATTCCCGCCGTAGCGTTTATTAAAGACATAAAAAAAGGATTGGTTCGCACCTGAAAATGTTTATATTTTGTTGTAATTAGTGCTTAGGAATATAACTTACCTGTGAAAGTACTGCTGGTATCGATGAAGTAACATGAATGACAAACTCTATGGTGCAAATTCTCACGTTCGTCTTTGAAATCAAGATTACTTTCGACATATGTAAATATTCTGGGACTCTATTCCCATGCCTTGTATCAACTATCTAAAGTTCACTTTGGCGTAACACACATCACGCAATTTGAGTCAAAATTGACCTTAAATCTTTGTTATAAAAACACATGATCCACTGTTAATACAAATGGATTGCAATATATGTGTTGGAGGTAGACAATAACCCCCAGTTTCTGTTTCCAACTGGTTTAATAAACCCACATTCGTTTGCAATTACTTACAAAACTTTCTGACAGCTGCTATTGCAAACAGAGCTTGATTGCAACTGGGACGATTTCCAATAGGTACATTAATAATCCTATCAATATAATATATCAATATTAGTTATAAATTAAAAATAATGTATATTATAATTATTTACTTTTAAATCACGTAATTGACTATAATGATTATAAATAAGTAATATTCTATTCTATAATATGTTTTAAATCAACTGAATCAGTTTTAATTTATCTCTCCTCTCAAAATCTGATAACTTACCCATCTCTCGACTAACTGTGGATTTCTTAAGTAAATATGACAAATAAAACCCCAACAGGAATGTCCAGTAATAATGAAAAATAACGCTATGATTCTGAAAAGGTAATAAAACAATGATATTAATTGAAATTACGTAGAATATTATGCATTTCAAAAATAATTTTAACATACTAAAAATGCACTGAATATTATTTTTGATCCGCAGGATTATTGTGTAATAAAGTCAAGCCATTTATTCAGTTTAGGGGTCGTCCATTAATCACGTGATGTTTTTTTGGCTTTTTTAACCCCTCCCTCCCCCTTGGTGATACGTAGTGAGGTTTAGGACTAACCCCTCCTCCCCACCAAAAATCACGTGTATTTTTTAGTAGGTACCTACAAAAAATCTTAATTTTTTTAGTATATTATCTTTAAAAGCAGGTGTAAAGTATAATCTAATTTTATACTTGAAAATCGCAGCGCGCGGGGACTTCGTCCGTTGCCTGGCAACGGCGAGTCAAGGTCACACTAAACGCCATTTTTCGGTTTAGAAATCGGGCGTTTGACGAAAAAATAAATACACGTGATATTTGCCGAACCCCTCCCCCCCCCCCTTTCGAGCATCACGCGATTAATGGACGGCCCCTTAAGCCCTAGGAGGGCACTTATGAAGGTCGAATTTACTGATGTTACCAATAATGCTCTCAGAACCGAAGCTGAAATCGATTTTGAATACAGTATGAGACTGTTTACTAGTGTGAAGACTCTCTTTCTGTTAGTACTTTCATAGCTAAAGTACTGTACTGGTTTTGACACGAGTTTTTTTTTATTGAAATCTGACAGCAGTGACAGCACGGGCGTACGTTAATTTTGTACTTACCTGGTACCGTGTAAAGGTGTTAGAGCAGCTAATTGAGGATCACCGTCTTCATATGTGGCAGTGAGTCGCTGCCAGCTGGATCTCACTGACCAGAACTTAAGCAAATTATTATCTGAAATTTATTTAAGTTAGGTTTTATTTTAATAATGGTTTAGGGTCGTTACATTACATAGTTTAGCTTAAAGAAAATATGCATGTTCGAAACTTACTTTTTAAATCATCCTCTGTAAGATAATCATAAAGAGTTCCGAAAATATTTGAAAACAGAATTAAATAGATGATAAATTTGTAAATGTGTTGCCATGTATTAGGTGTCTCAACGATATGTCCATCTATGTGCGTGCGGCAGTAGTGCAGCTTGTGCAGTGTAGTGCGTAGCGCACGACCGCGGCCCCACAGCGCCGTGCAGCGTTCGAAGCGCAGCGAATTGTTGTGATCCGCGGACGGACAGCGCGCGCTCACGCAGTACCCACGGTGGATCACCGTGCGATTGAATGAATACGGATTTTCCGAATACGCCTGTGTCACACGAAAATCATTGGGTTATAATTTACAGATGTATATTCTTTCTAACCAGTATGGGGAGATTCTGAAATTTTGTCATGAGAAAATGGTTGAAAGGAACCATGGGCAATCAATAAAAATTTTAAGGCGATGATAGCTCAGTGGTAGTGACGTCGGACGCCGCGGCGAAGGTCGCGGGTTCGAATCCTACAATGAGCTTGAGCTTTCGGTGAAGGAAAACATCGTGACGAAACCATAGCACGGTGGTAGGGTACTTTGTAGTACCCACCTGGCTGGCTACCACCCTCAAGTTGAAAATCTGTCACCAAGCACCTATTGGTGTGTTCTGGCAGCTGCACTTGAGAGCCAGATCCTCCTAGGCTTTGTGTGCTTATCACCTTCGGCCACATCATCACCTACCATAGTGAGGTTGTGGTGAAAAATTATAACGAAATGACACTGCTAACAGTTTTCTTTCAAATTGAGACCATGATTCAGCGATTTTCTCTACGGCACGTAAATCGTAATCCAGTGGGAAAGGGTGTCCATTGAGAATATTTACATGTCAATTACGATTATTGTATGATATTTATGTTTTTCGTAAAATCATTACTTTCTCCAACTTAAAAAAAAACATTAAAATACATTGATATAGTTAAAATTATGCATAAAACGAATGTACTTAATTTAAATAAGATTGGAATACCTTCATTAAGTTATATGCGAAATGTTTCTCTATTTCAGGTACAAGTTGGAAAACACCGAGGCAATAAAGGCCATCTTCCTGCATCAGACATCTCTCATAGTCGTCGAGGTGGAACAATGGCGGCATGCGATAATGATTGACATCTATAACAAAATCGGTTCGCAATTGACGGGGAAATCAATGAACATACAAAAAAATATATATTGGTTATATAGTCGAACATAGAACTTCCTCCTTTTTTGAAGTCGGCTAAAGAGAGGTAGAGCATAGCGATATGTCGCTCAAAGAGCAGCTCGACTGGAGAAGTACCTCCACCTTACAGAATACAGCAGTCAAATAACTTATAGTAGTGTTCCTTCGCGTGAGTAAGGTCGCCAGACGCCCAGAGCTCATCGGGGAGGGGAAAGGTGGGCAACGCGTAAGTGATACCCCTGGTGTTGCAAGCGTTCATAGGCTTCGGTAGCCGCTTACCACCAGGCGGGCCTGCTTAACCTAACCTTATGGCGGGTATGCTTGTTTGGTGACTATGTTGTATAAAAAAAAGCTAATGTATGTCACAAATGTTGCTTGTATTCAAGTAAATTTATCAAACACTAGCTTCCGCACCGTGGTTTCACCCGCATTCCATAGGGATCTTATGTTTTCCCGAGATAAAAAGTAACCTATGTGTTTATCCATGGTGTCAGCTACCTCCATACCAAATTTCATCAAAATTGGTCAAGCCGTTTGAGCGTGAAGAAGTAACAAACATACACACAAACCAATGTATAAAAAAAAAATTAAAACGGATATTTCGATTATGTACCTACCAATCTAACTATAAAGATGCTATACAGATGACGTCATAATTTAGTATTTAATTCAAAGCTCCAAGTCAATTTATCGTTTTGATGTTTCCTCATAAAAAAGTACCTACTTAGCTAATTTTTCTATATTATAATTTTTTTAAATAGGCAAATACAAAATAGTTATGCGTACCATATTAATCACTTCTAGTATTGAATAGTTTTAGTAGCTATTAACGTAAGTAATATCAATAAAATTACATGGAAAAGCCACAGTGGACGTAGACAGGTTTAGGTAGCATAGATAAATACACATATAGATGCACATAAATGTCAGTCCTCGGTGGGAATCGAACCTACAACCCGTGGCGTGATAGATTGGGTACCAACCACGCCAACCAGCCCGTCAAATGACTATACATACATATATATATATATATTGTTTACTATGCATAGCTATAAAATATAAATAAATAAATAGCCCCGTTTAACCACAATCTCACCATGGTAAGTGATCATGTGGCCGAAGGTTGTAAGTACACGAAGTCTAGAAGGAACACACCGGTAGGTGCTCCTCAACCGATTTTCAAATTATGCATGGTAGCCAGCCAGGTGGGTACTACAAAGTACCCTACCACCTTGCTATGGTTTCCTCACGATATTTTCCTTCACCGAAAGTTTAAGCTTATTTTAAGATCTCATAGTAAATTAAAATCTATTTTTAAATATATTTACCTGTTAATATTTGGGCACTAACATTAAAAATGAATAGCATGAAATATATAACCAACATCATGCGGTAGGCGATAAAAACATCTGACCAATACTTTTTTATTTAGGTATAATTTATTAATATTTATTTACATAATGCGACATTTTTATCATCGGACTTTTAACCTGAATAATTTAATAAATTTGGTAAAAAAAAATTGTAATGCCACAATTTTGGTATAGAAAAAATGGCATAAAAAAAACAAATTGTAATTGTGCAGTAAAGTAGTAGCAGGTACAGTCGGTAACGTTAATAGCTGAACAGATCGCAATTCATAAACCACCTGTAGTTACACCAAAACTATCCATGATTTAAATATGTGTTTTTTTATTTTTTTTACTTTGTATAGGCTTGTGTTTGACCACAATCTCACTATGGTAGGTGATGATGTGGCTGAAGGTGGTAATCACACAAAGCCTAGAAGGATCTGGCTCTCAACACACGGCCGGAACACAGCAATAGGTGTTTGGCGACAGATTTTCAACTTGAGGGTGGTAGCCAGCCAGGCGGGTACTACAAAGTACCTACCACCGTGCTGTGGTTTCCTCACGATGTTTTCCTTCACCGAAAGCTCAAGCTCATTGTAGGATTCGAACCCACGACCTTCGCCGCGGCGTCCGACGTCACTACCATTGAGCTATCATCGTCTGAAAATGTGTATGTAATGTATAAGTAGATTGCAGGTTTTTGTAGACTTTTACTTTTTTTTTTTTCTTTATTTATTAGAGACTTTTGTCCTACAAGGATATGTCAGTCCCATCATAACCTATACTAAAAAATAACATTGCCTCTGTTAAGTTTAAACCTAGAATCTAAGATAAATAGTATCAAAATTAATTCACATTCGATTAACTAATTCATATAACATTTTTGCAGCACTAGATGTTGGTTCAGCCAAAATACTTTGTTTTTACTTTTTTGTACTTTTATCTTTCCGTTTTATAGATAGAAATAGATTATAGATTTACAAGTGTTTTGTAAATTTGGATCTGTTCAGCTACTTATGTTGCTGACTGTACTAAATAAGTAATTATTTGATAAAAGAACCTATAATACTGCGAAGTAATTATAATAATAATAACATTACTTTTGCTTATATGAACATAAATAAACGTTTTAAGTAGATACATTTATTGCCACGATAATACTATATTTCACGTTGCTTATTGTTCGAGCCTAAACAAGTATTTTTAGGTTTTATTTTATAGCCGAGAACCCTCGCTACGATTGAAGCAAAACAGCGTCTTCGAGTCGTGACCGCATCACATTTGGCCTCTTTCTTTTTTCTTATTATTAAAAAATTAATGTCAGTCTATTGTCAATACATTTGTTGGAGTTGATTCTAAATAATTTTATCACCGCGCCGCTTTATTTTAATTTGATTCAAAGCACCCTTCCTGTGCGACTTGGAGATTGCCAAGGAGCTGAAATCAGGTGAGTGGCTATTGGTTATATTATAACTCATAAAGTTACTTGTTTGGGTATAACATCTCACCGCCGCATTTTTACATGGGAGGAAACGGAGACGTGAGGAGGCACACCTAAGAATACAGTCCACTAAAAAGGCTTTTAACATCTTGCCCCATCATTTTGGTCCGTCGAACCGCACGTTTTGCAGTTTTTTTTCCCTTTTATAATTTCGTATATAACCGCTTGAATTTTCAATTTCGCAATTTGTGTTACTTTGTATTGTTGGGTTCTGGAGTTTTCCATTTTAGAAAAATGACGTCTGAAATAACACTTTTATTAAGCAAACGCGATTCTTATTTTGCACGTATTCAAAACATTTACCAATCAATACCGAAAAATAAAGGCGAGAAGAATCCTTTGTTTGAATTGCAAGCAGAAAATATAAATAATTTACGCACAGAATTTGTTCATCTAATTGACCAAGTTAATTCTAAGAGCTTGAAACATGACGAGACCTATGTTCCTACTTATGAAACCTTATGGGCTTTTGATGATATGTACTACGCTATAAAAACTGCTCATAGTATTAAAGATTCTCGTAGCACCGATAACGTTGCTAATACTTCGACTACACTAAAGCTACCTCGTATAGAAATTCCTGAATTTCATGGGGATATTCAAAAGTTTCCATTATTCATCGAATCATTTCGAACAATCGTGCATTATAACACCACCATAACAGATGCAGAACGCATTCAGTATCTTATTTCAAAATTGAAAGGCAAAGCTCAAAGTATTTGTATAGGCATTGCGCCTACCCCTGATAATTATAAAGTATTATATGACACTTTGATAACTAAATATGAAGACACGCGTGCTATCGCTATTTCGTACTTAGAAACTATACTGAATTTGAAATCTTTACCAAGCAAGGCATCGCCTTCTAGCTTAGAACAATTCATCGATCAGTTTTCAACTTCGATTTCCGCACTACGTCAACTAAAAATAGAAGATTTAGCCGATTTTATATTTGTACATATCGGATTACGCAAATTAGATTCAGAGACTTCCCGTGCATTTGAAATGTCTTTAAGTAAGAAAAATTCTTTTCCACAATATAATGATTTTGTATTGTTTATTCGTGATCAAACGAAGATTTTACAACGAACGATGCCCGCGTCACCTGTTTCTTTTGCTCGCTTGGGACATGTACACCGGAGTGAAGCGGTCATCTCGAATCGCCCGCCGCAGACATTCTTAGTAAACAATAGTAATCCTGTTTGTAGTTATTGCAATAGTAACAAACATTCAAATTTATACCAATGCGACTCATTTTCAAGTTTATCACCTATTGAGAAATATAATATCATTAAAAGATGTAATGGTTGTGTCAATTGTCTAAGTGTCCGCCATACTCTTGTGTCATGTAAATCTATGTCAAGTTGTAGGTTCTGTAATAGGCCGCATCATAGCCAGCTATGTCGCTTTTCCACAGACTCACGATCAAGTACATCGAATCAAGGTTCATATTTTAATAAACAAAATCATAACTATGGTTATGGTCAAGTAAATTCATCCGCGTTCGCCGCGCCGCTGACGCCGTCGCAGCCCGCCGCACCGCTGACGCCGTCGCAGCCCGCCGCACCGCGCAACTTCGCGCTCGCACCGCACCACGCCGCCGCGGCTGCCAGCACCGCTTCGCAACCCGCCGCTACTTCGCCACCGCGCGCTAGTGGTCAGCGTAATAGCAATAATATCGCCGCCACCGCGCCATTGTTTACGGGCTCTGCTACAAGTAAACAAGATTCGCTTAAAACCGTGTTGCTCGGAACCGCTATTGCATCAGTTTTAGATTCTTTCGGTAATCGCCGTAATATTAGAATATTAGTTGATATGGGGTCACAGAAACATTTCGTTACGTCGCGTTGTTTACGTACATTAGGTATAAAAATATTGCCTGATAATAAAAATACGTTAGTTCAAGGTATCGGGGAAAATACGCAGCCTATTAAAGGTGTTTCGAATTTAACGTTATTTTCAAACTCTGATGAACATTTCTCATTCGAGTTGCAAGCGCTAGTTATTGATAAAATATCAGGTAATCTTCCTGAAAATCAGATAGACACCGCGTATCTTGATTATTTGCAAAATGCACCCCTCAGTGACCAACATTGGTATTTACCTGGTAGAATCGATCTATTACTAGGCGCTGAAGATTTTGTGAAACGTATTTTAAAGACTAACCGCATTATTGGACCATCTGGTCTTCCTGACGCTATTGACACCGTTTTTGGATATATTGTTTCTGGTTCCGCCTTTACGTCTAACCCTAAACTGCCGTCGGTAAAAAACTTCCTTGTTACCACTGAAAATGTTGACAATCTTCTTTCAAAGTTTTGGGATATCGAAGAAGTTCCCATGCGCAAGCATCTATCCGCTGATGATAAGAAGTGTGAGGAAATATATCTACAAAATACGACACGGGATAATCGTGGCCGCTACGTTGTTCCTTTACCATTTTGCCGTGATCCAAAAGATTTAGGTGACTCTCAAACTACTGCGACGCGTAGATACAACTCACTGGAAAGACGATTCACACAAAATAATTCACTTCATAAACAATATGATGAAATCATTCGCGACTATTTAGATAAGGAATATATTACCTTAGTTTCTGAATCGCAAAATAAT
Source organism: Tetheella fluctuosa (assembly GCA_951216915.1). Taxonomy (NCBI): domain Eukaryota; kingdom Metazoa; phylum Arthropoda; class Insecta; order Lepidoptera; family Drepanidae; genus Tetheella; species Tetheella fluctuosa. The sequence continues at coordinate 7,845,410 of OX578233.1, read as the reverse complement.
TCATCTTTTTACATTATACCGCATCATCCAGTTATCCGCGATGACAAACTTACGACTAAGGTTCGCCTCGTACTGGACGCTAGTGCCGCTACTTCAACAAATATATCGTTAAATGATTGTTTATATTCAGGACCTAATTTACAATCTGATCTTCTCACAATAATTTTCCATTTCCGCTTATTTCCCATCGCAATCACCGCAGACATCCGTCAGATGTATTTACGAATATTAGTTTCACCTGACTTTCACCGCTATCTTCGAATTTTATACCGCTTTTCAAATGAACCTAAACCGCTAATTTACGAATTCAACCGCGTTTGTTTTGGCCTTAAATGTAGTCCATATCTCGCCATGCGCACAATTAAAAAACTTATCGAGGATGAAGGCTATGCCTGTCCTGATGCTTCCGCTATTATTTCCCGCAATCTGTACATGGACGATTTAGGAACTTCCGTTATGGATGAAAACACCGCTATTAATATTTCTCGCGATTTAATTAACTTGTTTCTTAAAGCAGACTTAGAATTAGTCAAATTCTCAAGTAACTCGCAAAAACTACTTGAACAGTTGCCAGAGCAACATCGGCTGTCCGCTTCTGTTGATATTTCTGATAATGACGAATTGAAAATTTTGGGTTTACGTTGGTGCCCACTAGATGATCAGTTTTCTATTACCGTTAAATCAGACCCGCATAATATTATAACTAAACGAACTATCCTGTCAACAATCGCCAAACTTTGGGATTTGGTAGGCATCGCAGCACCTATAATTTTGTACGCGAAATTAATGATTAAAGCCCTTTGGCTAATGAAGCTGGATTGGGATGAACAGCCACCCGCTGACGTTTGTACGCGGTGGTTGAGTTTTAAATCTGAACTTCCACTTCTGGAAAAACTTAAAATTCCGCGTCACCTCGGTATCAATTCCACAGATTGCGAATTGGTTCTGTTAGGTTTTGCTGATGCAAGTACATCTGCCTATGGAGCTGTGGTTTATTTATGCGTGATACATCCTGACTTTCCTAACAATATTGTCAATATTGTTTGTGCAAAGTCCAAAGTGGCTCCAGTCAAGGTACTTACTTTGGCTCGTTTAGAACTCTGCGCATCTTTATTACTTGCTAAACTTTTAAGATACGTATCTGATAATATATCAGACAAATGTAAAGTTTCAAAAATATTTGCATTTACGGATTCCAGCGTTACTTTACATTGGATTCATTCTTCACCGCACCGCTTCAATGTTTTCGTCAGCAACCGTATTGCTCAAATAAATGATTATTTACCCGCATCGCATTTTTTCCATGTCGCCGGTAAAGAAAATCCGTGTGATTGTTTGTCGCGAGGGCTCACGCCTAGTCAACTGCTTGACCATTCGTTGTGGCTGCATGGTCCTTCTTGGACTCATCAACCACTTTCTGAATGGCCTCTCAATAATTTTGTTTTTAAAGATGAAACTATATTACCTGAGGTTAAAGCTAAAGTCCTAACTTTATTAGTGGCTGACCGTGAAAAACCATTTTTTTGTGAGTTAGCATCCCGTTTTTCTTCGTGGAGCAAGCTCCTCCGAACTGTAGTTTACATATTAAGATTTTTAAAAAAACTACCGCGCGCCTTTAGCATTTCGGTTGTAGATCTAAAGGTGGCTGAAGAAACCGTTTTATCCGATGTTCAATTTGTTCATTTTGATAACGAAATTAGTGATATTTCCAAAAATAAATTGCCATCAAAACAATTACGCCCACTTTGTCCATTTTTAAATAATGGTTTATTACGAGTCGGTGGTCGCTTAAATAAATCTGATCTTGAATTTTCCGCTAAGCATCCTATTTTGTTGCCTAATAATGATCACGTGGTAAATTTAATTATTGACGCCTATCACAATAAATACTTACATCCTGGGCCTAATTTACTAATGTCTCTGTTGCGCCAGAGGTATTGGATAATTTCATGCCGTAAAATCGTTCGTAAGCGTTTTCGACTTTGTAATCGCTGTTTCAGAGTCAATCCAAAAATTGATTCTCCTTTAATGGCTGATTTGCCAACGTGTCGTGTAATAGAAGCCAAACCGTTTTTACATACCGGGGTGGACTACGCTGGTCCTATACCTATTCTTATCAGCCGCTATAGAGGTGCTCGACAACAGAAATCTTACATTTGTTTATTTATTTGTCTTGTAACTCGCTGCACACACATCGAGCTTGCAGTCGATTTAAGTACATCCGCTTTTATTAACGCATTTAAGAGATTCGTGTCTCGTAGAGGCACTTGTTCTACGTTATACTCTGACCAAGGAACAAATTTTATAGGAGCTAAGACTTATTTTGATGAATTGACTGGTCTTGTTAATTCAAAAGATTTTAAAACCGCTTTTTCTGTTGAAACGCGAAATCAAGGTGTTAACTGGAAATTTAATCCGCCAAGCGCCCCATACTTTGGTGGATCTTGGGAATCGAACATCCGCAGTATTAAACTTCATTTAAAACGCGTTATTGGCGAACAACTGTTAACTTACGAGGAAATGCTCACGCTGCTTACCCAGATAGAAGCTTTGTTAAATTCGCGCCCGTTGACGCTTCTTAATTCAGATCCATCTGAACCAACGGCTTTGACACCTTCGCATTTTTTGACCCTTGGTCCATTAAATTCGTTGCATAACGCGGACGTTTCAACGCTACCTCTCAATTTAGTCAAGCGTAAATATTTATTAGATAAAATTATCCAATCGTTTTGGAAACGATGGAGAACAGAATATCTTCATACACTCCAAAACCGTCAAAAATGGAATACTCCAACCGCACCGATTACAAAGGGTACAATAGTTTTGGTACATAATGATAATGTCCCCCCTTTGAAATGGCCGTTAGGTGTAATCGATGATGTTTTTCCCGGAAAAGACGGTATAGTCCGCATTGTTTCTGTACGCACGAATTCAGGTATTTATCAAAGACCTGTGGTCAAGGTTGCTCCTTTACCACTTCAGTAAATTCATTCGTCGTATAACTGCTAACTATTTTACTTAACTATCCAACTATTTTAATTTCTTATGATTTTCAATGTGGAGGTCAATTATTAAGTTTCGTATCGCGTAATATTTTTGAGTTTTATCTTTTTTGTGCATTCTCGCGCTCTTTGTTCGTTAGAAGAACAGGGAGATCTTTGTCCTTCTAGGCGGGGGGAATGTTCGAGCCTAAACAAGTATTTTTAGGTTTTATTTTATAGCCGAGAACCCTCGCTACGATTGAAGCAAAACAGCGTCTTCGAGTCGTGACCGCATCACATTTGGCCTCTTTCTTTTTTCTTATTATTAAAAAATTAATGTCAGTCTATTGTCAATACATTTGTTGGAGTTGATTCTAAATAATTTTATCACCGCGCCGCTTTATTTTAATTTGATTCAAAGCACCCTTCCTGTGCGACTTGGAGATTGCCAAGGAGCTGAAATCAGGTGAGTGGCTATTGGTTATATTATAACTCATAAAGTTACTTGTTTGGGTATAACATCTCACCGCCGCATTTTTACATGGGAGGAAACGGAGACGTGAGGAGGCACACCTAAGAATACAGTCCACTAAAAAGGCTTTTAACATCTTGCCCCATCACTTATCACTTTCGAACATATCATCACTTAGGTCCAAACAAAAGCCTATCCATACATGGGAAAAAAGTAGTTTCTTTTTTTTATGTTAAATTGCCTTACGTTTGGCCTTCGACTGATCCCAGGTGTTTCCATAGTACCTACAAGCTTAGTTTGTGACCACCTGATGGCCGTATGTGAAGAGAGTCCAAGGAAATTAATAAAATAAAACTTATAAAAAGGTAAAGGTACAAAATTAATTTTGAAAAAATGAAAAAAGTATTTCCATTAATTATGCGCCCGATTTTAACATCAAAAGTACTTCTTAGAGCTATAGTTTTGTTATGTCTGTCCTTAGTATCTGTCCGTCCATCAGTATGTCACAGCCTTTTAGGGAACGTACCCAAACTACGTGACCCATTTTTTTCAATTTCTTACCCCCCTCCCACCCCTCGGTGACCACCCGTAGTATAATGCCGAGACCCCCTCCTTTCCCTCTAGGTTTCACGTAGTCATTCATAAATATAGTTTTACATCATTTTTTGCAAACAGAAAGTAAAAAAATAATTTGGCTCTTGTCTTTATTAAATCGCGTGACGCCAAAAGTGCGTGCATACATAATTAATTACAAGTGAAAAGTATATAATGTGCATCAGTGCTGCCTGCGAGCTTAAAAAGTGCTAAACATTGCGCGCCTATACTATAGCTCGAAAAAGCGCGAGATTTCCCTAGAGGATATTGACTACGTGACGAAAACCTAAGCCCCTCCTCCGCCCCTGTGATCAAGCGTGGTATTTTTGAAGAAAACGCCTTCCGCCCAAACGGGTCACGTAGTATGGGTACGTTCCCTTATACGTATAGCCCGATTCAAAGATAATGTAAATCAAAAAATTGTTTCTGTTAAATTGTTACAGGATGAACCAGATTGTCTTTACAGTGATCTCTTTAATTTTATAAAAATAGAATTTGATAAGGTTTTTAAACCCAGGACCTTTATATTAAATAATATCATTAAGTTTAATGACTGGGCAACAGTAGGTATTTACAGAAGCAGAGCTAAGTTGTATGAGTTGTATGGCATGAAGAAATACAATCTAAATATTAGTTTTGTCGAGTATGTTAAAAAATATTCCAAAATTTTTAAGGAGGCTTGTGCTTCTGCTGAAATAAAATTAGTCAATCGAACAATAAAGTTAAAACTACTTGGAACATTATCAACTCTGATAGAGGAAAATCTCAAAACTGTAATAAGCGTATTGAGTTAAATATTAATAATAATATAATTTGTGAAGATAGTCAAATTGCACATACCTTTAATTTATTTTTTACTAATATACCGGTAGATACGACTAGCTCTTTGAGTTCTTCACCAATAGATGCTGAATTATTATTGAAAGCCAATGTATCAGAGTGCTGTGAATTGTTCAGGTTTAGGCATATTACACCTTATGACGCAGTCAAAACATTTAAAAATCTGAAAGTTAAACGCACAGGTGACTTGTGGGATGTATCCGTAAATGTTTTGCAGGGTATCATTGATAACATTGCTCCCCATTTAGCTTTTATTTTTAACAAATGCGTAGATTTTGGTCAATTTCCGAATTTAATGAAACATAGCAAAGTTATACCATTATTCAAAGCGGGAGCAACCTTCCGAACCGTGCGTTCGAGTCTGACTATTCTTAAGTGCCTGTGAAGGCCTATTTGAATAAATAAATTATTTCATTTCATTTCAATGTAAGTAGTCTAGTTATGTTACAATAAGTAATAGATCACCTATTACATTATATTAAACTCAAAAAATAAACATATATAGGTAAGTCTGAAGGTTGCTGAATATTCAAAAGTACAATCCACTAATTTGACATTATTTTAATATAATATATTAATTATTATTCGCATTATAAATGCCACCATTTAAATATGTATAATGAAGAACTCGTATTTAAATAACAATTACGAGCAAATCAAACAGGTAATAAATAATTCATATACCTACCGAATATATATATCTATACTAATACTAGCTGTTGTCTGCGGTTTCACTCGCGTAGCGGTTTAAAAAATAGATGTTGACCGTTTCTCAAACCTACCTGATATGCACATAAAATTTCATAAAAATCGGTGGAGCCGTTTCGAAGGAGTATGGTAACTAACTTTGTGACACGAGAATTTTATATATAAGATAAGATTATAAAGCTGAAGAGTTTGTTTGTTTGGTTGAACGCGCTAATCTCAGGAAATACTGGTTCGAATTGAAAAATGATTTTAGTGATGGATAGCCCATTTATCGAGGAAGGCTATAGGCTACTTTTTATCTGGGAAAACATAAGATCTCTTGGGATCGCGGGTGAAACCGCGGGGCGGAAGCTAGTTATATATATATTATGTTGGTCGTTAACCTCTGGTTTCCTCACTGTGTTATCCTTTTCCGAAATTTAATTAATCCTAAAATTCTGTAAACCGCCATGAACTTCTCAGAAAGCAAGATTTCTCGCGATTTATTTTAATAATAGGATATGAATCACACACGTTAGGTATACAATATGTCTGACAAGATGTAAGAACTATTGAAACTGTCTCTTTTGATAGTTCCCCATGTAACATATACATTTCAGCTTTTAGACTATAAGGTAAGTAGAATTACCATATATTATATAAGTTTAAGGGTGTCTGATAGGGCGTTGGAACGATACTAAGTGTCTGGTCTGACAATGGACGACGTGATTTCTAATATTATTCAAAATAAAATATTATTTAAAAACTGAGCTTTATTCTTTAACGAATTTGAGGTGCAATTGAGGTGAATTTGAGCCGGTTGGCGTGGTTGGTAAGGTACCCTATTTATCACGCCGCAGGTCGTGGGTTCGATTCCCACTCAGGACAAACATTTGTGTGCATAAACATGTCTGTTTGTCCTGTGTCTGGGTGTAATTATCTATATATGTATGTATTTACAAAAGAAAAGTAGTATATGTAGTATATCAGTTATCTGGCTTCCATAGTACAAGCTCTGCTTAGTTTGGGGTCAGATGGCCGTGTGTGAGGAATGTCCCAGAATATTTATTTATTTTATTTATTTAATTTCATACACCTTTGCTACCTGTCACGTGCCTAAGCCACCATGATCCAAACTTCATAGTCGAAGATCGTTCTTACCTGTATTGGGGACATACATTGATAAACTTTCAGCTTCTATCAAATATCGAAGGTCTGATCGCCGCGGGCTCTTGGGCCATTATTGCTTATCAGCATGCATGTATGATGTACCTACTTACATCCGAACAGACTTATCATTAGACCATTGGTTATTTTCATAAAATCTAAATGAAAAAAATACCATGGTCCGCGACCCATTTTCTGCTTTGCTTACGCGCAGGTTTGTCCAAAGCCTTTTTTTTGCCTAAAAAGCTACTGCTGTAAAAACTTATAATATTGGGATTTGAAATGATAATACAGTTTAAAGACAAATTATTTTTAATACACATTTTATTAATCTACATATATTTTTAAATTCTTATTACCTATTTAAATTCTATGTTATTTAAATAAATAAATAGGTACCTACTATTGTACGTGTGTATTTAATTAGTATATACACATATATTATAGGTAGTATATAATAAGTAAGTATTTAGTATATATAATTATATTATTACATACTAAATACTTACCTAACTTATAATGGTTGTACTAAAATTACGAGAAATAACAAAACTGTCCAATTTAGAAAATATTATTCTACTATAGTAGGTATTTAATGGATTTATTTACTAACTAGCTTCCGCCTCGCGGGTACACCCGCGTTCCCAGCACACTAAGGTTTTAAAATATATATTGTAGTCTCCATTCTCTATTTTTTTTTTCTTCTGCCCCGATTCTTTTCGGGAGAAAAACATGTAATTCATCATTATCATCATCATCATCTCAGCCGCAAGACGTCCACTGCTGGACATAGGCATCTTAATTTCCTATACTCCTCATCCGTCATGGTGTTTTATAAATACATAATGTACTAGCCTTTCCGCGCGGTTTCACCCGCATTCCCGGGATAAAATATAGCCTATGTTACTCGGTGAAGATGTAGCTTTCTAACGGTGAAAGAATTTTTAAAATCGGTCCAGCACTTTTGGAGCCAATTCGTTACAAACATACTTACATACAAATCTTTCCTCTTTATAATATTAATAGTATAGAGTATAGATATATGTGGATTGAAGCGATTCCCTCGTTGTCTATTGTGGCAGGTATCAGGAGACCAGGGCATCGAAGACCTTCTTCATAGGCATCTCCACGAGCAACGTCACTGGTATCGCTATGAGGTACGTGAAGAAAGCTGTGGCAATACCATCTATAGCCTGTTGGGAGTTTTAATTATTATTATTTAATAAGCCGCTGGTGTGGGATGCCACATGTGTTGATACACTTGCGCCATCCCACATACTGGCGACATCTAAAGTTGCTGGGGCGGCTGCGACCGGTACGAAAAAAACAAGATTTTAATAAGCCGCTGGTGTGGGATGCCACATGTGTTGATAAGCCTTAATTATTATTATTTAATAAGCCGCTGGTGTGGGATGCCACATGTGTTGATACACTTGCGCCATCCCACATACTGGCGACTTGTAAAGTTGCTGGGGCGGCTGCGACCGGTACGAAAAAAACAAGATTTTAATAAGCCGCTGGTGTGGGATGCCACATGTGTTGATAAGCTTTAATTATTATTATTTAATAAGCCGCTGGTGTGGGATGCCACATGTGTTGATACACTTGCGCCATCCCACATACTGGCGACTTGTAAAGTTGCTGGGGCGGCTGCGACCGGTACGAAAAAAACAAAATTTTAAATATACGCTTGCATTGCATTGGACAATATATTTATGCCTTTTGCGATGGAGATCATTGGTCCATGGGGGTTTGAAGATCGCCGATGCATTCGGATTTTATTATCAAAACTTAACGAGGCTTTGGAAGACCAGTGGGCTGGGAGGTATTTCTGCCAATGCATTAGCTTAGCCATATAAAGAGGAAACGCCAGGGTGCTGGGAGACTTGCTCCTCCTTGGAAATTGATTGATTATGTGGGAGGGAACACACTTACAATTTTTAACAACGAAGTAGCAACTGGTTGCGGTGCGGTGGAAACTATGCTCATGTTAATGCACCAGTGCAGCATCATGACTGCCAGGGACATCCTGCCCATAGCGTGCCAGCCTTGCCAAGCGAAGAACTTCATTAGCTGACCTGTTGATCAAAACATATTTATTCTATTATTAAAAAATGATAGATTATTATATTAATTGTCATTATATAATCAAGATTTGTATAAAAAAGCTTCTTTATTAGTACAGATTCAGTCTCTGGTTATAATAGACTAGATTCCGCCCGCGGTTTCACCCGCGTTCCCGAGGGATATTATGTGTTCCTGGGATGAAAAGTAGTCTATAGCCTTCCTCGATAAATTTTAATGGGCTATTCAACACCAAAACATTTTCTCAATTCAAACCAGTAGTTCTTGAGATTAGCGCGTTTAACCAAACAAACAAACTCTTCAGCTTTATAATATTCATTTATTTACTATACAGAGTTATTTTTAAAACACCGGCAGTACTTTAGGGGGTAGAAGTACTCATCAATATGAATAACTTTTACTTTTACTACTTCATACATTTTGATTGAGCAGATCTTTTCTATGAAAAGTAATATTTTTTTTTCGTGATTTCAGGGTTGGTTCTGTAGTAAAAGTTGTTCATATTGATGAGTACTTCCACCCCCTAAAGCACTGCCGGTGTTTTAAAAATAACCCTGTATATAAGAAGATAAATATATCAAACTAGCTTCCGCTCCGCCCCGCGATTTCACCCGCGTTCCCGACGGATCTACGATTTTTCTAACATTTTATTTCGTACAAACCTTGTCCTGACAATTACAAACACAACAAAAAAGAATTAGCCAAATAGGTGCTGAAGTGATGCGCTTACATACTTTTATTTATATAAAGAAGATAGATTTAATACACATAAAAATATATTAATTGATGAAACCCGGGTGAAATCTATTCCATAGTACAGACGCAGTGAGAGAAGATAATTTTAAAACAATATTAGCTCATCATATTATTATGTGTAGCCCAAAATGTAGCTCGTAGACCGTCGGCAGTGTCTACGACATTGCGCGTAACGTAGGTAGCTACGTGCTACGAGGATGCCTCTACAGACGGCAAACGTAGACAACTGCCGAGTCAGCAGACATAAATGTATATCTACAACTGTTTGCGCTTGCGCATGGTGATAATTTATAACAGCTCCGGTGCCATTATTATCGTATAATTGAGTGCAAATGTTATTCAAATGTCTATTATACCTACCCTTCTTCCTATTAGCACGGATACATCAAAGTCAAAGTCAAAGTCAAAGCCATTTATTCAGTTTAGGCCCTAGGAGGGCACTTATGAAGGTCGAATTTACTGAAGCTACCACCGATTCGGAAATCAGCCTTCAACTGAGAAGAACCGGCAAGAAACTCAGCAAGGTTACATTTTTTATATATATTTTTCATCACTATCGAAGTGAACTGCTGACCTAGTCAAAGTTGACGGTAGTAGCAGGATACTAGCGGCTCAAGACACTGACGGGCCGGTTGGCGTGGTTGGTAAGATAAGGGTATCGTACCAGTATCTTACCATCCACGCCAACCGGTCCGTTCGGCCGTTCGGGAGTTATAATTTGTGTAAAATAACACGACTTTGTTTTATATATAGATAGATATAGTAGAAATACTTTTCAATAACTTACTTTATTTTTGGGCAATCTAATGTTGCCATCCTTCATCATAAAGCACAAATAACCAAGAATCAGGCCTAAGAAACAAGCTGGCAGGTTACCCCATGGAGAAATGTATAAGTAGGCGAAAGATGGAACGTCGTTGTATAAAATTCTTATGTGCCTGCAAAAAATCAAAACAAAAGAATCATACTTTTTGGATATTTTATTATTGATTTGCTATTTGGCTAATCATTTTTCAGTCACTAGAAATATTTAATAAGTAATAATTAGTATTGTGACTGAGATGAAGTTATTTGCTTTCATACATTATTGTACTGATGTCATCAGTTGCGTCGACATTAGAATCTTTTGAAATCAAGTGAATAGACAAAGAAAGAATGCCTCAATGGTGTGCTACCGCGCTGTTCGTTAGCCAAAAGTTTCTGAAAAACCTTCCATTTTTAATAAATTTGTGGTACCATCCGAGGTAATATAACTTGTATAAAGTAGGTACCTACTTAGTCGAAATTTTATTTTTACTAACATTTCCGCCCTGCAGTTTCACCCGCGATACCTACCCTATTTTACCTCCTTAGTGGAATTTCCTAAAATCAAACACGTAGGTATTAGTATCTAATCGAGAGTCCAAGTACTCGTACAAGTTTTAAGGACTTACCAACCTATTTTACCCCAAACATTTCTTATTACCAACATTATAAAACGAATTTATATTTTTTTACTAAAAAGTTACTAACCCCAGCGAAGGCGAAACGAATTTATATACATTTTTTTCTAATATTTTTTTACTAAAAAGTTTCTAACCCCAGCGAAGGCTATGCGTTTATAGATCAGTCAGTCAGTCCGGACTCGGGACAAGTTTTTTTACATGCACAGAAGTTTAGCTGAAAGCAAGTTACTTACTCAGGCATCCTATTAAAGAACAGCATTGGTTTGAAGTTGAAGAAGTAAGCAATGCCTGCGTTCAGGACGCAAGAAGCCACCAACAGAACGACGAGTATCAATACAGCACCTCGACGCATCTTCGATAAGGCCAGGGTCATGAAAGCTGCTATTATATACATTTGAATATCCACTGCTATGTACCTGAAATATTAGTACATTAATTGTTACTATAATAGTGGTCGCCAGTGGTCAAATTTCGCCCATAATTAAACAAAAGAGTATATATGAATGTAAAGAAAATCACATCACTCGTATACGAACTCTTTTCTTTAAGTTTGTTTTTGCCGCGTTATTGACAAAGCATAGAGATGTCACGACTGACAGTGGTGACATATGTATGTGTGTGTCAAACGCACGGTAGTGTGTGTAATGCTTTTTTTTTTATTAATTTAATTTATTTCTAATGCATATTATGTAAAAATATTAGCTTTCCGCACTCCTTCTCCATATAAACTTTAACTGTGCCAAATTTTATACTCCTCCGTCCGCGTAATTTCGTAGTACATAATCGTAAAAATGTGTACCAAAGTAACCTCGAGGATTTTGTTGTATACAGGCCATTATGGTCAATAATCTTAACATTATGCTCGTTTTGACTGATTTTCATATTACAGTTTAGAATTAATATAGAATTTACAGATGTCGCTACTAAATACTTACCATGTAGGCAATAAACAAGTTTTCTGTACATCCACAAGATTGTTCATAAACAATGCGTGTGACCAGAACTTCTCCCGGCAAAGCTGACTCTCAGTGTCAATGAACGCTGACCAGAGAGGTCCATCACCGATCCAGGGCCACCAGGTCGCTGCGAAGCCAACCACTAGAAGGTATACTGGTGATATCCTTGAAAAAATAGGTAAAAACATGATTTCTCTACTATTTATGTGCAAAAGTGTTGATTACTGAAATCAGCTACTTTCGGGAATTAAATATAAGTTAAAGGCGGTAATAGTTCAATGGTGTTTGCCGCGGCGAAGGTTGTTGGTTCGAATCCTACAATGAGCTTGAGCTTTCGGTGAAGGAAAACATCGTTAGGAAACCATAGCACAGTGGTAGAGTACTGTGTAGTACCCGCCTGGCTGATACCACCCTCAAGTTGTAAATCTGTCGCCACGCAGCTGCACTTGAAAACAAGTTGCTTCTAGGCTTTGTGTGCTTACTTACCACCTTCGGCCACATTATCACTAACCATAATAATTGTGGTCAAAAACAAGCATATACAAAGTAAAAAAAATACCTGAAAATCCTCTTCAGTATTATTTTGGGCAGCATGATGAAGCGAAGACTTTGTTTTTCCGAAGACAAGAGTAAGTGAAATGCGCATAGAAATGCCGAGAGTGTCACAAACATTTGCTCTATTGAGGTACTGTTTTGTAAGAACATAGTTTCTGGTTTAAATGCCACCTGGAAAAGGAAGAGACTTTTTAAAATATTTCACATTATCATTATCATTTCTATTTTCAAACATTAATAGGTACTTTGATTATCTATATATCTAGATGGACAATCTCGCTACTACAGAACTAAAACAAACAGGCCATATATTTTATGCTGGTGTGCGTGATTTCTTACGCTCGCTCTTCTTCATACTGCTTGTCCTAGTGGAGGCAACGATCGGTCATAATTTCTGTTTTGGCGCGTTCAGGTTTTTTTTGGCTGTCTATCTAGGTATACTAATATTATAAAGCTGAAGAGTTTGTTTGTTTGGTTGGTTGAACGCGCTAATCTCAGAAACTACTTGTTCGAATTGAAAAAACTTAAATATTATTTATTCGTAGTGAAAGCCCTATGAAATGCGTTTGATGGTTTTGGAAATTAGCGTATTCAAACAGAGAGATAGGCAAAAAAAAATCTACTCTTCCTGCAACACCCACACTCCGTTATTGGTTAAAAAAATATGTACAGACAGACACGCTGGTTCTTCATTATTATATTGTATAGATTTTTCAATACATTCATTGACATACCTTTTCTAAAAACTGTGGATTATATAAATAAAGCATGTATTCTATTAAGCCTGAATGCGCCAGGCAAATACTGATAGCAACGTTCACCCTGAAAGAAAAAGAGCTATTTACTTACTCATTTTATAAATTCATTAATAATTTTCATTAACACTTCCTACTTTTGCACATTTTTATTTTAGTTATCTCTCGGTAACTGTAGGAGCTGATTTCATACTATTTCCCAAACTTTTTCAATGCGAAATATTTTGCATAATTTTTTAAGCTTCTAACGGTATCATCTACAAGTTAGTTTGACGCAAAACGATTTGCCTATAGTTAAAAAAATATAATATATTCTCTGTCAACGGTAGGTGTGCAGTGTAGTAAAGATCAATTCCATGATAAAAATATGACGTAAGTGTCTAAATCATGAAAATTACCTGATTCCTTGTAAAGATGCAAATAATGGCTTCCGCTTTTTGTCTTCAGGTGTCACAAGCTGGTTCCAATTTGATGGAACTGACCACATTAGCAGCATTTTATTTTCTTAAATAATAAATAAACAAATGTAATTATTCGTATTTCCATCCCTTACTATTAGGTACTATATGCCAAAGTGTGTCTGTTGGTTTGTCCTCTTGCACGCAACAAACGACCAACGGATCGACGTGATTTTTTGCGTAGATATAGACATAGTTTGCACGAGTGACATAGGCTTTAAAAAAAAAAGTAAAACTTCTCCTCTTGGACTTCGAAATTTCTTTACTATATACAGGGTGGCGACGATCCAATCACAATAAATCATTCTGTGTATTCTTTACCCTATTCTATATACATATGCTAAAAAATATCGATCTAAAGATTTTTTTTTCATTAAAATTACGACTGAATATTTTTTTTATCATTTTCGGAATACTTATTTCCTATACTATCATGCCTCAAAAGGACCGTACTTCATTTATTAGGACCTTATATAGTTACATACACTGCAAGTTAAATAAAAGCTTGTCAATAAATAGAATATGGTATCATATAAAAGTCCTGATAGATACTCACTTTTAGTACTATCCTTCTTCATCAAGTCGTAAATTGATCCTATAAAGTTTACTAGAAATAAAACACATAGCACTACTATATATATTATGTGTGTAGTGTCAATTGATCTCGGGGTCAACGACTCTACGTATGTCCGACAGTAGTGCAGCTTTTGCAACGTAGCATTGAAACTTGGTAGCTCGTTCCATTGAGTGCAATTTTCGAAACGCTGCGTATGATTATGATCAGAAGTGGAATTATCGAGAGGACATCGCTTGCTGACACAGTATCCGCGGTGAATTACCGTTCTATTGAAGTTTGTCACCTCTTCTGAGTAGCCCTATGAAGAAAAGGTTTTGCTGAGTATTTCTAGTCTAACTTATAAGGCGGCACATTTAGCTAATTAGATAGATTCAGCGCCAGCCCTAGTTCCGAGATTATCTTTCGCCGCTCTTCGAGTGACGCTTTCACATCTAAAATCAACTTTTACAGCAAAAAAAAAATCTTAAAAATCTCCCATCAAAGAATGTTGTTTGTTAAATTGTTTTTCGCATTTGGCATTTTAGCACTCCTTACCACCTGGCGCCTATAGCGACCGCTCCACTCGCTCTACCCCAGGTCCGGCGCTGAATTGGCATGTAAACTTGGTCGAAATTTATATTCTACATACACAAAACTTATAGGCAACTACAGCAGTTATCAATTTACGTATCACTGCTGAGCTATTTCCGTCTTAAACAGATTAATGACGAATCGTGGTTTTATGCAAAACCTGACCAGTCTGGCCTTTAAGGGTCATAGGTTTAAATGAAACAGGAAATCATGACACAAACTCAAAACAGGAAAATGCAGTTAAAAAATAAGTCAAGTTTACCTTAATTATGTCCCAGACAGCGTTAGGCTGAACTGTGGGCATAAGTTTGAATATTCCAAGGCAGTAGAGTCCATTTTGGCGTGAGAGACAGTCGTCGTAGTCGTCTAAGTGGTATAACTTTGGAAGAAGAGCGAGCTGCTCTTCTGTAAAGAAAATAATTTATTTTGTGTCAATTATTAAATTATGTATTGAATTAATTATTAGCCGAGCCGGCCTAACATTATTAGCCGAGTCACTTAAGGCATTAATATACAAAGATGTAACTTATCTATACTATATTACATATATTTATACTAATATTATATAGCTGAAGAGTTTGTTTGTTTGTTTGGTTGAACGCGCTAATCTCAGGAACTACTGGTTCGAATTGAAAAATTATTTCAGTGTTAGATAGCCCATTTATCGAGGAAGGCTATAGGCTACTTTTTATCCCGGGAAAACATAAGATCCCTCGGGAACGCGGGTGAAACCGCTGGGCGGAAGCTAGTTTTAGATACAAGTATTTGAAATACAGATACAAAATACGATTTTCATCTTATATCTGAATTACTTTTTTTAAATTTTATCTTTGTATTTTGATACAATCTTATGGTTGCTAAAATACTTTTTACTAATTACCTATCCTTATCGTGGAAAAACCGGCCAATTGCGAGACGAACTCGCGCACCGAGGGTTCCGTACAAATTTGTAGGTTTGTAAATAGTTCGTCCATCACGGTAATTGTAACGAAAAGATAAACTGGATTGAGGGAAAGATCGATTTCAACTACAAATTTACGGTTTTCGGATTTTTCCCTTACTTGTGCTTTAAGACATTGCATGTTTCTTGCCAAATTTCATTATTGTAGGTCATCGGGAAGTACCTACACGATTTTGATTGCCCTATGAACGTCACATTATGCCGTTGACTAAGAAGTTTGATTTTTTCACAGATCCAAAGGATTGCAGCGTATTCCTGAGAAAAATTGTCTTGACAGACAGACAGACGGGCAACGAAGTGATCCTATTAGGGATCCTTTTTAGGTACGGAACGATAAAAATAAGTGATAAATTGTACGTGATAAAAGTACTGGTTTTACTTAAGTCTAAATTAAAACCTTAATTAATTAGTACCATTAACCTTAACCCATTAACGCGAGTAAATTGTGTACATTTGAGGTAATATTATATTTTGAACGTTTATTACTTTTTAATCTATACAAATAAATGAAATTGAAATGTCTGTTTGTTATGTCAAAATAACAGCATTTTACTAAATGCATAAGAAAGTTTAAGTAGGTATAAGAAAAGAACAATTTATTTGTCTGTCTATCTGTCTGTTTATTCTGGCTAATCTCCGAAACGGCTGGACTAATTTTGACGACCCTTTCACTGGCAGATAGCTGATGTTATAAGGAGTAACTTAGGCTACTTTTATTGGTTATAGGTTAATTTTTATACGGGGAACGGGAACGCGGGTGAAATCGCGGAGAGCAGCAGTTTTATAGTATATGACGCTGCCAGCCTGTTGGGAACCTTGCCTATCGACAGCAGCGAGGGCTTTGAGGATGTTTTCTATATATCATACTTTATATTTTATACTTTAATTGTAAATACTTGTTGTAAATAAATCTATCTATATACTAGGTGATTTTGTTATCACTGGCAATACTTGCAAGGGTGGAAGTACTCATCAAAATGAACAACTTTTATTATGGGACTAACTGTGAAATCATGAAAAAATTATCAGCTGTTCCATACAAAAGTTCAATACCTACTCGACCAAAATGTATGAAGCAACCATATTATTTTACGCGATATCAGAGTTAGCCCTATAATAAAAGTTGTTCACATTGATGAGTAGGACTTCCACCCCTGCAAGTATTGCCAGTGATAACAAAATCACCTGTATATAAAAATAGATCGCCGAAATGTTTGTACGCGCATAACTTCCGAACGACTGCACCAAATTGGATAAATCTTTATTTTATGTGTTCGTTATTGTCAGGAGAAGGTTTGTATGAAAACAAAACGAACAGAATTTTTTCTCGGGAACGCGGGTGAAACCGCGGGGGACAGCTAGTAATGTATAAATAATTACACTCCTCAAAGTGAACAACCTTTTGAATAAAGATTGTAAGGTCAAAGTTTCTTTGTGACCTTCAAGTTGTAGCCCTACTCAATTACCTACCTTTAATTCTTATGCGATCATGCTCAAAAAGTTTACTACGCAAAATGTCTACCAGGTGCAAAACGTAATCTTTCAGTGGGGAAAGCCGAGCCAAGAAATCTCGATTGTGATCGTGAACCTGATTGATCTTCATACAAATAGCCATGTAGCTGTTGCTTTATAAATAAATAAAAATAAATAAAGTAATCTTGAGGTTTTTTTATTTTATTTTCCATAGTTCCATCAGCAACAAATACGTTGACCTCAATAATTGGCTGCACTTAAAAACCTCATCCGATGCATATACATCTATCTATATATAAATAAAAATTAATTGCCGCATGTATGAAAGATCATCACTTGAGAACGGCTCAACCACATCTTTTTTTTTACATCAGTGGGCTCAACCGATTTGTCTGTGTGTTTGTAATTGTCAGGACAAGGGACCTATGTATGAAATATTTTTTTTGGAAAATCCACCGGAGAAGTCGGAAATTTGGATGGTATTTATGTGATTTTCAATTTAACAGTTCTGTTGTACTGACTGACAGACGATGAACAACCCAAACCACTAGTTTTAAACAACTCCTTTTTTATGCTAAGCGTATTTCTCATTTTCTTCATTAGTAAATTGCACCCGTGTGAAACCGGATCGGGACGATAGTATTTTATACGAACAGTGGGAATAACCAGTTATTTATGTCTTTGTTTATATCCAACTCGCCGGCCCAGTCCGGATTGGTAGACAAGGTATTTTCTTCAATACCTTTTTTAGTTTTCGTACGATTTTTTAGCCTTGCATCGGTAAAACCGGTATGTTTAAATAACGAACTGTTTAGTTTTTAACACGCTTTTATTAGATTCTTCTCTAACTAAGTAATTAACTATGTAAGAAAGTCTTGGTAGTCAAATTTGACTCACTTCTCGATTTCCGAATAGTGCATGGTTAGGTAAGTGACGTCATTATAAATATAATATGGAGCACTAGTTATCTTTTATGCACTCCCATGATATGGGTATCAAATGAAAGGGTTCGCTGAGAAAAATACGAAAAAATAAAATGACGTCACACTAAATTCAATATGGTGGACGCTCCAATACTTTTTTTTTGTGCGTGATAAAGCATATTTTTTTTTTTTTAACTTTAATA
This sequence comes from Tetheella fluctuosa, assembly GCA_951216915.1. NCBI lineage: Eukaryota > Metazoa > Arthropoda > Insecta > Lepidoptera > Drepanidae > Tetheella > Tetheella fluctuosa. Next base: position 7,826,952 of record OX578233.1, on the reverse strand, counting down.
TTATTTTCTTATATTAGAACACTGACAAGCAAGTAGACAACGAATGTTTCCGACCTAGAGCCTAGAAAACAACTGAAAGGAAAGAAAGAAAGAAAAAGATTTTATTTTATGCACGCATCCGCAGGAAGGCGGATTATACCTACAAAGTACCTACTGCTACCTCCGTGCTATGGTTTCCTCACGTTGTTCTCCATCACTGAATGCTGAAGATGATGTAGGATTCGAACACACTAACCTGCGTCTCGGCATATTTTTTTTCTTTTTGTTTTTAATTGTTGTACATTATACTGTATATTTAACAATTTTTGAAAAATATAGCCAAAATAGTCATCATAAACATTAATAAAAACTAGCTGTCCCCCGCGGTTTCACTCGCGTAGCGGTTTAAAAAATAGATGTTGACCGATTCTCAGACCTACTCAATATGCACACAAAATTTCATAAAAATCACACGAGAATTTTATATATTAGATGTAACCTTTCTAAGTTTAAGCCGGTTCTTGTCAGTTGAAGGCTGACTTCCGAACCGGTGGTAATGTCAGTAAATTCGACCTTCATAAGTCCAGTTCAACACTTAGGTATTTATTTTATGCTTTTCAGTTTTTGAAGTCGGTTTTTTTAAATTAATAATTATATTTTATCCTAGGAACGTGGGTGAAACCACGGGTGTCAGCTAGTCAATAATAACGCATAATGTGTCCACATGTGACAAAAGCCACTCCTGTCAACGAGTCACAGGTCTAATTTATTAAGTTTTTTTCACCGAAAAGCTAGTGTTAAATCCATATTTTTGCAGCTACAGGGCAGGAGGCTTTTAACCTACACTATCATGATCCGAGGTAGGTGCGACCATCACTGAGCCACTTGGATTTATGTGAGGACTCGGCATTATCCTACAAGCTCTTCCCGCACTCCCGGTATGAAATGTAACCTATGTACCTATGTCCTATTTCAGGACCCAAATTACAAGAAAATCCGTTCAGCCGTTACTGAGATTTATAAGTTATGTGTGTGCATGTTTGTTACCACTTGGTAACAAACATGCACGCACATAACTTTCACTTTCACATTTATAATCTTACTATGTACCCCGCGGCTACACTCACGTTCCCGAGAAAAAAGTAGCCTATATCCCACTCCATATCATACCAAATTTCATCGCGATCGGTGCAGTGGTTTAGGTATGAAAAGATAACAAACAAACAGACTCACATTTATAATATTAGTTAGGACTAGCTCCTGTCCCGCGGTTTCGCCGGCGTTCCCGAGAGATCTTATGTTTTCCCGGGATAAAAAATACCATTTACCTATGTTATTTCAGGGTTTGATCCGTATATGTCTCAATTTTCATCCAAATCCATTCAGCCTCTTAGGTACGCGTTATTGAGTCACAAACACACAAAAATTCACATTTATAAACTTACTAGCTATTCCACGCGGTTTCACCGGCGTTCCCGGTATAAAAAAAGGAAATAATCAGGATAAAATCTATTCTATCTTTTAAGTTCGCACATTAAAAAAATAACTTTAAGATCGGGTAAATTGTTTCGGAGTTCATCGCGGTTCAACATCGTGACACGGGAATTTTATTTAACCGTATTTTAGGATTTAGCCCTATCGGCTTTAGACATGTAATTTGATTTACCGTTATTTATCCAGTAGGTCACTATAACGATTCTACGTTTCTTATTCAATAACACTGCAATACGTAAAAAAAAATTAAACCTACCAGAATATAACATGTTTTGTGTATCCGACTGCAGACTGATGTATAAGACACTGTCGCAGTTCTGTACTAAGAGATAAATGTCTAGGTTCTACACTTTTATATAAAGGTCAGCGAGGCGTTTTTATTTTCTTTATTTTTGTTACTCAGCGCGCCCGTACATACTCATAGTCTTACTTATAAAGTTTCAAATTACATGTAGGTACCTAGGTACCTAAGTATTTTTGTATACAATATATCGTACATTACCACAGTTAATTATTTTGATGTACCTGGGTAATCCTACTATCTTACTTCCTACTTATCCTACTATTTAATACTAGCTGTCCCCCGCGGTTTCACTCGCGTAGCGGTTTAAAAAATAGATAAAAACCAATTCTCAGACCTACCTGATATGTACGCAAAATTTCATAAAAATCGTAAAAAATATAATTAATTATCAAAGCCAAAAATTTTGTCAACCCTAGTAAGCTGTCATGTCAGGGAACCAGATTATTTAACAGAAAGGCCTACCTATTTTACCTATTAATTGTCTACTTAGTTTTTCTATTTTTCATTCATAAATGTTTGCTACCTCAATACAAGGATGTCATTGTACTCAAGTAGGTACTGGCTTCAAAAAATGTCAAGTTGGAAAAATATATACAGGTTGATTTTGTTATCACTGGCAATACTTGCAGGGGTGGAAGTACTCATCAATGTGAACAACTTTTATTATAGGGCTAACTCTGATATCGCGTAAAATAATATGGTTGCTTCATACATTTTGGTCGAGTAGGTATTGAACTTTTGTATGGAACAGCTGATAATTTTTTCATGATTTCACAGTTAGTCCCATTATAAAAGTTGTTCATTTTGATGAGTACTTCCACCCTTGCAAGTATTGCCAGTGATAACAAAATCACCCAGTATATTGACAATTTACGATTATTATTTGTGTCGTTCCGCGAATTAGGTAGAAATGTAGGTACATTCTGCGTACTTTACTCTTTAATTTTACTGAAATAGGGTTTGCACATCAGTGAAAATAATAATTTTATTTTTATTTTTTTGGGGTATGTTATACAGCGTTACTACGGTTCTTAAATATTGAAGAATTGACGTTATAAGGCCCCATTTAACCTCCTTTCGGCTTTACGGGTAGTTTTGTAACACCTGTATAAAAGGAAAACGTGACTGACTGACTAACTGATCTATCAACGCACAGCTTAGACCACTCGACGGATCGGGCTAAAAGGCATACAGATAGCTATTAAGATGTAGGCATCCGCTAAGAAAGGATTTTAGAACATTCCACCCCTAAGGGGGTAAAATAGGGTGAAACTTCGGGGAAGTAATCTAGTATGTTTATATAAGAATATGATACCTACAGGCGGACGGCCCGTTAATTGTATTACAGTTAATGTTTACAATGTTATTGACTCATATAAAGCGTACCCGATCAAAAAAAAAGAATAGCAAAAATGCAAACACTTATGAATTAAAGGCGATGTGGTGTGGCAATTGGAGTGATTTTCGCAATTATCCATAATGCCAGACTTTCTCGTATATTTAAGAAGTTGAGGTTATGATTAGTTATAATATTGTCAAAAATTCGTCAGTGCTTTATAAACCCATATCGACGTGCTAACGTTAAAACCTAAGAAGTCAAACCCATGGTTGCGTCTGGTTTTGTGGGCTTATTTATCTAGATATGCCTCAGTAGTGATAGTAGATCCACTTGTGAACAATCCAAATATGTACAAAAATAACCGGCCAAGTGCGAGTCGGACTCACGCACTGAGAGTTCCGTACAAACTTCGTCCATCATTCGTCCATCACGGGAAATGCACAATTTTAAGTATAAATTTACTTTATTTGAGGTAGTTGCCAATTAAGCTAGACCTCTAAATTGTATGAGCGCCCATACAAATGGGGACACCCTTTAATATTCAACTTTCTTAATTTTTTGAATTTTTACCTTTATTTGTGCTGTAATACCTTGCTTTTTGCCAAATTTCATGATTCTAGGTTAACGGGAACTACCATATAGAAATAAAAGGGCAAAAACATCGCGTTTGTTGTATGGGAGCCACCCTTAAATATTTATTTTATTTCGTTTTAAGTATTTGTTGTTATAGCGGCAACAGAAATACATAATTTGTGAAAATTTCAACTGTCTATCTATCGCGGTTCTTGAGATACAGCCTGGAGACAGACAGACGGACGGACGGACGGATGGACAGACAGCGAAGTCCCGTTTTTACCTTTTGGGTACGGAACCCTAAGAATGGCGTAATGAGACATTACCGTTTTCTTCGGTTGGGGTGTCGAGATGAGCTTTCGATGAAAGAAATAATTTGTAGAAAATCAGTAGGGTAAACTGTACTATATATAAATGCAGTTTGTAGATAAGATACCAGCTATATTGTTAGTAGGTAATGCTGCCGGAATGAATTAGAACAGCTAATAATTTTGAATATTAAAATTTTGGCAGACTACGAGGTTTACGTTGGGCAGGCCCTATCATTTTCGGATTGCTAGCTTGCTTGCCAACATTACGATATTTAATTCCTATTGTCAATAAGGATGTGCGGGGTGTATGACATTAGTTCATAAGTATTATTTTATCTAGGTACCTAATAAGTTTCGTTGGCTTTATACTCAAAGTAAGTTTCTCACATAGGCGGTAGTACCTATCCCTTAGTCGTCTGTGCATAGACGCTGTCGATTCCGACCGCAGGCAGATTAAAAAAAATATATATATTTTCCATTACTTTGCCAGATATCATTACCTCCCAGAATTTTATCCTTATACAATCGGATGGTGTCTTTTTTTAGGATAGCAATTTTTTCATTGACGCTTAACTTGTCGAAAATTAGTTTTATATCTGCGTTCAATTCATGCGATCAAAAATCGATCTACTGATTAATCGATCTCACATCAATCGACATGGCCCACTACACTGCTCTACTAGTCTAGTCAGTCAGAGCTACAATCCAGCCTGAGAGTCAGTCATCTTAAAAAACATGAATGATGTGCGCCATTTGTGCTGTGTATGTATGCAAAATAGTTTCGCATCTTTCTTCTAGCGATATTTTACACTGGATCAAGTGACAAGATGATTTTTGAGGTGGCAGCCCTGCACAGATGTGACATTGAATGAAAAAAAAACGATTATATATTATTTAAAAATCATTTTTTCTCTTTTAAAAAAATAATCAATTTTTAAATAATCGTTTATTTCACTCAATGTCACATCTGTGCAGGGCTGCCACCTCAAAAATCATCTTGTCACTTGATCCAGTGTAAAATATCGCTAGAAGAAAGATGCGAAACTATTTTGCATACATACACAGCACAAATGGCGCCATCTTTTGATCGACTTATTTTAGTTAACTTATTTCGTATTTTTTCATTCGCTGCACAGATGGCACTGTTTACAAAAATTGATTAAAAAATGTGTGAATTATATAATCGTTTATATTATCGAAAAATCGATAATACGAAAAAAGTAATCGATTAATAAGATAATCGATAATTTTTTTACATCCCTGAAAAAAATATATATTGTCAATTATTGTCAGTCAGTCAATGTCAAAGTTGATCGATCATTCATTCTGTCCTGTCAGTCATACTTTGTTTTGTTTGTATTGTAGATAAAAAATTGCAAAGATAATTTTCTTTTTACGTGACGTTCTTCCCTCCTGAAATGTTTGCGGCCATTTAAAACAATTACAAACAAATTTTACATTTTCACTAAAGGATAACCTAAAAATCTAAATTGTCTCGATATGCAGGCAGTGATCAAAATACGGCTATTTCGGTATCCATACACACTATGCTACATATCCGAGGACCATTTCGTTCTTCCAGAGGAACAGCTCTATCGATCAATTGGTGTTAATCCTGGACCCTCTTGTGAGATAACGGTAGACACCGAAAATCCGGTGAAAAAAGTTCTAAAATTAAAAACGAGTGCTTACTTCTTGCAACCTTTCGTGAAGGAATGTATAAACTCTGATATCTATAGGTATAATGTGCTGATGTATTTGAATGAACTAAGTGATTACCCTAAAAACAGAACTGTATTTATGAAAATTAATTTGGTGCCCGATGTAGAAATCATAGATTATGCTTGGTAAGTTGAGTATTTTGGTAGGCAAGTTTCTACTCTTTATGAGATATAAAATCCACCATACTGTGCACTTCTAATAAAATAAAATAAGGTAGATTCTGAAGTTGTCCTATATAAATTTTATGATCTGATAATAAACCATGAAGATATGACGAAATACCTCATTGAAGAATAGCGGCTATTGTGGCTGAAATATCTAATTAAATATTGTTGACAATTAATTATAATATCCATAACCTCGCTCAATGACAAATTGAAAAACAAAATAAACTTTTAATGAATAAAAACTGACTTTTAACTAGGTGGCACACTTATGTTGCTGATGACAATACGATATACAAAGCTCTTAAAGATTTTATATTATTTCCTTGTATACTTTAGGAATGAAAAAATGCTGAAATTAGTATGGACAAGAGTGGAGATAGAGAATGCATTTTCATGGCTTTCCACACTTGGGGGTGCTTATTCTGCATTGGGAGACTATTTTGAACATTGTGTAAGTAAACTATATAGTTTTAGCTTTGTTATCTTACAGATCTGCATAACTTGACTGGAACAATAGCCATCAGTAAACTAATGGTAAAAGCCAAAGTACTTTTTAACTATAGGCTATAACCCTTTTCATGCCATCATTTCTATGGGCAATTGGGAATAAATATAGTATAATTCTAACCATTATATTTACAGGCAGAAGAAGCTGGAAGAATATCAGTAAGGCAGTACAAATTATCTAAAATGCTTGGCGATGACAGTTTAGCAGCCCGCAGTAAGCTGTACTCAGCTCTTTCCTTCTCCCAAAAAGGTCATCTTAAGCTAGCCAGGCATATTGTCAGACAAGTAGCACAATTCGCTAGATTGACACGTGATAAAAGACTGCTACGCATGTGCCAAGGTGTTTGGGCGAAGCTTAAGTATTTAAGGTCTCTTAAACATGATTCAATACGGGGTAACAAGGTTATAACCCACTGTGAATTTGGGGATTCCAAAACTGTGATTGCGAGTTAGCCTAATTTGTGATAGAAGTTTCATAGATTTTCTAATTGAACACTACAATTGTAATTTTTTATGACTGAAAGACATGTTCATGTGAAATAAAGATATTTTTTTGTCAGTAAATATATTATGATCTATTTCTAGAACATTATAGCCTCTTCTTACATGTCCCTAAATGAATATTATTTATCCATGATCCAGTGTGAAATTGCATCAGTCGACAGGCTTGGTATTTTGGAAAGTCACACCATTAAGTTTACCGGTAAAAGGAATAAGTAATCTTTGTTTAATGGAAGATTTTACTAAAATCTTGATTGCTCTAAAAATGTTATCTACAAGCGCCAGCTCATTCACAATTCCTATTGTTTAAATATTTCGTTCTGTAAGTAAATTTTGTTTGTTGTTCATATTAATTTATTTAGTTTTATTCTTTTTTCTTACCCATTATATAATAGGATGCATTGCACAAGTTCAAACAGTTTCTGAGGCACTTTTCATGGAATTTTAGTGATATGAGAAGTTCTAAGATGCCAAGCAAATCTTTCAAATAAAACCATAAAATAAAAATATGTATTTATTAAAAAAATACACACAAATTACAAAATTAAAATACATTCACAAATAAATGGAACCTAAATAAATTCAGAACTTTGGGAGATTACAATTTTACAAGTTTTTGGTAAAACTAAAGTTAGTTCAAAACATTTAAATTTGGACAAACTGGACTTCATAGTCGCAAGTCGTGATTCACAAGAATACAACCATAAATTGTACTAATTTAAACCATTTAACACTTCTCATACATGCTCCAAAACATGCCATCAAGTAAATAATCCATAATATCATTATAAGCACAGATAATATAATACTATTTATAAGGATGATATTTCACTGACCCCTGCTACGCTATGCTATGCGAAAATCATCTATATAAAATCAATTGTAGCGTGTGAATCAATATTAATAAGAATGCCTGTATTTATTGTGTCTTATAAATGCATCATTGTTAAAAACAAAACAATATTATCGTATCGCCTAGCATAGTGTAGTATGGAGTATGGAGTGAAATGATACCCTAAAATAAAAATATATTCCTAACGTATAATTGCCCCTAAAATTATTAGCACAATGCACAAAATGGTAACTACATAATGAACACAGTTTATTTAATTAAATAGTGGTTATCTGGTCTTTATTTAGAAAATATACAATCTTATTTTTGGTAAGGCTAAGCTCCAGTCAGTCCAGCTAAATAGTTACAAACTGGTTAGGTAACTATTGTATGTGAAGGCAAAACCGTTTATTTAACTTAGACGGTTAATCATCAAAAATATTTTATTCAAATAAACCTATGCAGGCACTTGGACTGTGATACATACCGGTATGAAAGGCACTTTACTATTTTTAAAACAAGCATCATAACATAAGATTTACATTCTAGTTTTGAGAAAAATTGCATGTTTGTTTATAACTTTATTGAAAACTTAATAGGTGTACAGACTCAAACAGATAAGTCACCTCAATCAGCACCGCAGCCACCACTCTATGCGCTATATTGGAGGGTAGTGAGCAATCGGGAAAATTACACCGGTGCGCTGCAAGCAATAGCCTTAAAGTGAGCATGACTTAAGTCTGCTACAAACAAACTAAAGGAACATGATATAGGGTATGTTCCGATATACACTAGGAGCACTGTTCAGTGCTCTTACTGGGAAGAAATATGTTCCGTTATGGACTGACAGTATACCGCCGCAGTATCCTAGGGAAACATAATGACGTCATAAACGCCGCTATTTTTGTACTGTGAGCACTGGCGTTTTTCAGGTAAGGTGCTCTGTGTTTTGATCACGTAATCGACTGCGTCCAGAATGACAGTAGGATATAAACATGGATGACAGACAGTATACTGGACTGTGTTCCGTTTTAAACAGTACCCAGTATAGCTAACTATAAAGGAACGGCTTCTCAGTATACTAAATTGATGTCACACCATACAGTGCTAGCAGTGTATATCGGAACATACCCATAATCACTGTGACTATAGACAATTTTAGACAACTATTATCGAAAATGTTATTACAATAAATAATCACTCAGTCTTACTAACCAGTCTACTACCTATCATCAATTTAATTATGATTCCCATATAGAAAACATGCTCGAGCGAGAGATCCGATCAAATAGAGATGACGCGTAGAGTACGGCGCTCGTTTGTTTCTTATTAGCATGTGAACTTGCAACTCTATTGCAATAGGATTAAGACTACAATAGAGAATATGCAACATTTTCAGATATCTCAATATCATAAAGGAGTCAAAATCAACCATGAATTGTTAAAGAACTAATCTAATCAGACAATAAATAAATATTGCCTAAAGAAAGTAATTATTAATAATGTATTGAAAATAAATAGATTAAGAAGTGTTTATACATGTTTCAAAAGATTGCTTTAGGTATGTCTGTCCTTATCCAGCAACCGTTAAGTTAAAAGTGTGAGACAATGACAGATATATTCAAAGCAAAGATTTAGAAGAGTTTATGGATTTGGGTGATAAAATAATGTTTTGAATTGAGTATCTATTTTTTTTTTACTTCTCTAATGTTTGTAATATAAAAATCCTCATCTATTATTGTTGTAAAAAAATAATTCCTATAAATTCGTGACCAGTTATTTATGTTAAATTGAATCTTAAGTCTGTGTGCACGTTATACCTCCCTATTGACTGACGTGGCATTATTCTTCCTTGCAACACAGCGGACACGCGAGCGTCCCCATGGGGTCCCACGCTGGCAACAATTTAGGCTCCTTTTTGAACACTTCTAGAACTTCTTTTGGCACGTATTTCTTATCGACTACGACCTAAAATAAAAAGATATATACAGGATGGACATACCTACTTCAAGATCTAAAAATCAGGCTATATTCATGACATCACGCAATTATAATAATATCACCTTATCAAGTTTATTTTTGTATAATATACAGAATGACTTTTTAGTAGTTGGCAATACTTGCAGGGGTTGAAGTACTCCTCAATATGAACAACTTTTACTATTGAACTAACTGTGAAATCACGATAAAAATATCAGCTGTACCATACAAAAGTCCAAGTCGAGTAGGTACTCGACCAAAATGTATGAAACAACTTTTTATTTTACGCAATATCAGAGTTGCTCCCATAGTAAAAGTAGTTCATATTGATGAGTACTTCCACCCCTGCAAGTATAGCCAACGACTAAGAAATCAACATGTATTTGTTTCATATAGTGATGCTCCATGCATGATGAAATGTCTGCACCCGCCCCACGTCACCCGCATCCCCTTTTGAGACCATTCTTTGTTCATACTTGTGCTTTCGGTTCATAGTTAGTAAGGCGTGCTCTATAGCTTGCTTCAGCTTACTAACTGCTAGTTATATGAGTTATATGATTATGTACAGTTTAGTTTACCTCAAAAACAAATTCCTTGAACCAAGGTTCGGTGAGCAGTAGGTATCCTTTGTCGTACTCCTTGTCGCTGTACGAGTTTTCCACACGGAACTTCAGCGGCTTGCCTTGTTCCTGTTATTTAGAAAATATATTTACCGCCATGGAATAAATTGTTACTACAAATTTTGTATACTACCGTTAGGTTGGTAATGAAGAGACAGAGAGCATAGTATATGCGTTTGTTAGAGCGAGATAGCAAAGTGAGACCATATTACGCACATATTATGGCCCTGTATGAATCAGGAGTCAAACTGAAACCGGCTTATTTTTGCAAAAATGTTTTAAATTAAATTATAGTTTTTTTTTTAATTATGGCAACATTTGCAGATGTAACTCGTGAAAGAAAGCAACTCGCAGAATTGAATATTACTTGCATTGTATTTTGTTTTTGATCTCGACTTAGAGCCTATATATACGGTAGGAAATACTAAATATATGTTTGTTGTACCTAGTTAAGGTTGTTTTTATGAAATATTAAAAATGTAAAAAAGTATGTAATAAATTAAAGTATATAATATTATAATAAATAATACGACGGGCCGGTTGCTTGTTTGTTAAGATACCCTATCAATCACGTCACAGGTCGTGGGTTCGATTCCCACTCAAGACAGACATTGGTGTGCATGAACATGTCAGTTTGTCTTGAGTCTGGGTGTATTATCTAAATAAGTATGTATTTACAAAAGAAAAGTAGTATATCAGTTATCTGGCTTCCATTGCACAATCTTAGTTTGGGTGAGGAATGTCCCAGAATATTTCTTTTTTTATGGTCTGTACAAAGAATATTCTTTTGACGTTTAAGAATGTCGAAGACAAATAAACTTTATTGCTTTACAGTACAGTCTACCTATAGTCTAGTTATTTAATTTTGTATGAACCATATTATAAGGCAATAAGGTTATTTTTTGACATTCTAGTATAAAGCTAGCTTATACAGAGTGACATTACATTAGAGTTTCGGTTTTATAACATCACTAAAATCTTGATAGTTGAAAGCACCCTCTATTTTTGTCGTCGCTTAGTTTTTTTAATTCCCACCATTTATGATTGGACATGATACTTAAGTTTTTTTTTAATTATTGATCTTCATTTTTTTTTCCTTAATTAAATAAGTTTATATTTCACCTAGAATAATTAAATGAATAAAGACAAATATGTTCAAATATCCGACAAAATAATAGTAGTAATGGTACCCGTCTGGCTGGCAACCACCCTCAAGTTGAAAACCTATCTTGCCGGTTCTTCTCAATTTTGACGTTCTAGGGCCTAAACTGAATAAATGGCTTTGACTTTGACTATCGCCGTTTGGTGTGTTCCGGCAGCTGCACGTTCCTTCTAGGCTTTTTCTAGGCTTTGTGTGCTTACCACCTTCGGTCACATCATCAATTACCATAATTAGATTGTGGTCAGAAGCCTATACAAAGTAAAAAAATTAAATAGTATAGTGTCGTATACGTACATCAGTGCCGACGGCGGTGAACACCATGGCGTGTGTCATGCACGCGTCGCCGTACATGAGTCTCTCCGCCTTCGGCATCCCGATCTGTACCTCAGTGTTGAACACTAGCCGGTAGTCGTGGCTGAAAATAATAACTTAAGTTAGTCATCGCTCACTTTGTGGTCTTTGCTTGGGGCGGCGTCGTGTGGCGGCTCGCTCACTTCCCTACAATATGTGCGAGGAGGGCGATGGCTGCCACATGCGTCATACTTGTTAACAGGTGCTGCTTGTGAGGGCTGGTCTGCATAAGTTTGCAATCCATTTATTTACTAAGGTACTCATCATTTCCTTTTTGTCATATACACACAAGTATTGTCAGTGAGACTAAATCAATAATTTTATGTAATGAATCCGAAATGGGTTTGAAAAGAGTAATTGCTGAGTTTCTTGCCGGCTCTTCTCAGTAAAAGCAACCTTCCGAACCGTGCGTTAGAGTCAGACTATTCATAAGTGCTTGTAAAGGCCTATTTGAATAAAAAATATATTCATTTTCATTGTACTATACTATACTATTCATATCATAAATTCGAAAGATTAAGAATTAAGACCATATTGCCATATGTAATAATGTAATAAATAATAGAGAGTCCACTCTTTTGTATCGTAAAAATATGAGTACCAGCGCGTAAGTGGGCAGAGGGAGGAAATCCACTCTCCTTCATACTGCACCCCCAGTTGCTCTGTTAGGCGGCCGAGTTGACCCACTATAGTATTTACTAACTTCCGCCCCGCGGTTTCACCCGCATTTTCGAGGGATCCCGGGAAAAAAAGTAAAGAAAGAAAGAAAAGAAAGAAAAATTATTTATTGACCCACAAAGTCGCATCACGAATAGGTACATAAATTTAAATACTACTAAACTAGCCTATAGCCTACCTCGATAAATGGGCTATCCACTGAAATAATTTTTCAAATCGAACCAGTAGTTCCTGAGATGAGCGCGTACAAACAAACAAAATCTTCAGCTTTATAATATTAGTATAGATAGTATAGATTACAGGTATGGTATAGCTAACGTCATATAAATCAAAATTCGTTGTGCGATGTTCGTGTAATATAACATCCTGCTATTTTGATCTTTATTTTATAAGCAATACGGTGTCAATTTGCTTGAGTGGCCGCTACCAAAACGTCTATTTTTGAGAAATAAATTGCAGTGAACTAAATTAGCAAAGGTGATGATTTAGAAGCAGAATAATGCAATTAATATTTTTTCTTCAAGTAATTTCTAAGGAAATTATACTTTGGAATCGATTAATATATTATTTAAGACTAACTTCTACCCCGCGGTTTTACCTGTGTTCCCGTAGGATGATATGTATTTTTTGGTATAAAAATTATCCTAGGATATAATCTATTTCCGTGCCAAGTTTCATCCAGATCCGTTTATACGTCATTGAGTTACAAACATAAACTTTCACATATATTATATTTAGTATGATACTCACGCATCAAGATCTTCTAGACCGTTTTTACGTTCGAATCTCTTGGACACCTCGCAACCGAACCACACCGCCTCTCCACCCTGTATACTGTTCTTTACCACCCTGAAAATAGAGGTTATATTAGTTTTCTGTCAGGACAAACAATATTAAAGTTTATATTAGTAACTATCTTTTTGATTTTATAAAATATCCATGTCTTGTCTTCCCTCCTTTCAGTTGACTGGCAGAAATGGTCTCCTAGTCAACTGGTAGCCATCGCGTAATGGAACTTCGTTCCAAAAAAATAGCACTAATATTATTAAAAGCTCAGTTAAAGCTTTACAGAGTGTGTTTAAAAAATATATATTTTTATGTGTGGTACAAAAATAGTTTGGCGGACTTTTATTTGTACCAAAGAAAAATAAAAGTATTATATAATGTTAATCAGGCAAATAAATACTGGCCAGATATTTTAAAAATTTTGAGGTGGCATATTTTCGTTTTTTTTTCTATGGGACCAACTGAAATCTCACAAAATGTCAAGCATGTTCGATCAAAATGTATAAAACACAGCTAGATTTCGAAAATAGCTTTAATTATTTTTTGAAAATGATCTTTAAAATGACAAACTCACGTCATCAAAGTTTCGATTGGTTGGTTGTTATAAGCAGTTTGCCGGCCGCCGACCACGTTGCCGAGGCACTGTAGCGTGTACAGGCCGCCGAACGGGTTCGATTCCCGGGGGTCGCTCACTAGGCATACCTGCACATTAGGAGACAATAAATTTTTCACTGCAAAAACTTTATCATTCTGAACTTTTTCTATGTTATGTGTGTTTATCATCTTTGGGTACATCATCACCTTCGGGTACATCATCACATATCATGGTGAAATTGTGGCCAAACAAAAGCTTATCAAAACATATTTAAAAAATATTAATGCACTTATATTTGCTTAGGGTACCTTATCATCAATGTTGAAGAGTGGTCGGACGTGAGTGTTATAGAATTCCAGTCCGCTGAGCGAGCCGAAACTTTGATATGCCTTCTCCTTATTGTAGTATTCGAACGTGAACTTTTCTGGAGGAGTCCCTGTAATTATACATTGTTTGATTTTCGATTTTATATCAATGACATAAGGTCGAAAATGGCTGTTTAACTATGGTTAATATAACTTTTTTTTACAGATAGCGGATAAATTAACTGTGGTATACAACAAAAGTATGAGCAATGGTTTCCTCAAAATATATTGCTTTAAAGCACAATTTTATAGTACAAGATAATGGGTGCAAAGTTTAAACAATTTTATGCTTTATTACCTAAGCATGTAGCAACAATATTGTAGATAACTGCAATTTGCTTGTTGATAGTCTTCTGGATCTCTTCGTCGGATGCTTTGGCGGCGACCAGGTCTCTTAGCACTTTGGCATACTCACGGAGCTGGACAAAATAAAATTGTTTCTTGTTCTTTAATTTATTCTTGTCAAAATTAATAGTGTACTATCAGCGAACTTCAAGCACGATCAGTTTTGAAACCTTTTGCAAGCAGTATTCATAGTTCGCCCGGCCTTTGTTGAGACAAAAACTTTTTTACCATCAAGTTACCAGGGATATTTCGATATGGAATATTTTCGATGCGTATGTTAGGTTATCCTAAATTACTTTTACTGTGGGAAAAAATCAAGAACAATCCACTCAGTATTGGCGAAAACCAAAATACCCGTATGTTGCCGTTAGTCACTGCACACGAAATGTAACCTTATGGCAATCAACTTAAAGTTTGTTATCTATATGTATATAAATAAGTAAATAGTTTAGTACCACTTTTTCTTGTTTTTGAATAGTTTTTTTTTGTAAATTTGGAAAAGCTAATACATAACAATAAATAACACGAAGTACGGGACTAAATCTCAAATGGCAAAATATCAGAGATTCTATCATTGGCTCTTTCGATCACGTGGTACTAACACCCTATAGATAGGACCAAAATTATCAGCAACCAACAATATTTACACACTACCTTGTGGCTACGTATCCGCAAGATAGTGGGTTCCTATTGTGGGTAGCCGCAAACGTCAGTTTGTGCGAATGAGGTCAATCAACGTTTAGGTAACTATAACAATAAAACTGATTGTTATAGACGAAAATGTAGTTTTAAGTCAAAAAAAAAATCCTAGGACATTCTACTATCTTTCCAAAGAGCAGACCAAACGAACTATGAAAACCATATAATTGATATACTAATGTAAATATATACTAACTAGCCTTCTGTACTGCGGTTTCATCCGCGAACCCTTATCAAAGCAGCCCACATGCAAACGAGTTGGGGCTATACGTTGATATATCAGTTAGATATTCTTTTAGACCGCATAAGAAAATAGTAGTCTTCATTTAATTTGCCACCCATTTATCTATATTTAAGGGACACGCAAATAAATATCAACGAGTAAAAAAGCAATACATTGACTCGTCCGATGTCCAGTTTTTTTTTTTACTTTGTATTAGACGAAGTCAGGGATCTAACTAACCCCCCCTAACCCTACTGGCCTCTGAATATATTACCTTAGTCTTGATGAGCGCGTTCATGTGCAGGCTGCGGCGCGAGCTGAACGACTCTGGGAAGCATTTCTTAGGCATCACACCATACTTGTTGACCAAGTTCACTATCATGTCCCATTGCCCACCGTCGTTTATGGGGTCCTGGTACAATACAATATACATTATGTAATTTCTATTCAATTAAATGATTTCAGAATACTGTTGTATAATATAGCAGAAAAGACACTTTTGTAAAGAACTGATACATGAAATCGAATTACCAAAATATTTATTTTATCGTTCTTTTATGTCAATACCATAAAAAAGTTGTCCTTCTATTAATAATGATAATTGTTGACAGCCATTTTGTCTAGAGGTCGTTTTCAAGAATATATTGTGTTAATTGAAAATAAACTTTGTACCACAAAATTAGGATTAAAATTCAATTGTTTCAATATCGACTAAAACGGACCTTATGACATCACCAGGGGTGAATCACCATTATGAAAACATTGGAATACAAGAGGCGCATTTAAATGTAGCACAAATTAAATGAATATACAATTATGTCTCTAGATACTATTCTACAAGTTCACAATAAATATTGACAATGCAATAACATTGCAATAATATAGATACACTACTTGTCATGATCTATATTGATAACACAACAAAGCAAACCGCAAATTGTTAATAATTTACAAACAATACATTAAAACTGATAAGATAAGAGAGCAGTGTAGAAATGCGGTTGTGTTGTAAAACTTAGCACAAACGCAGTACTTACTTCTTGTTATTTTTTTATTCTAATAACACAATTTATAATATTAGTAAGACTGTAGACTAGGATTTCAACCCATAAATATCATATAGGCATCCGAAAGATTTCAACAAGAAACGGTCCTGAATACTCAGATATGAAGCATATTATATGAAGATGCAAGTATGGCGACATTAGCCACCCCTGTTTCACTTAACATCAGGAAAGTACACTTAAGTAGACAAAGAGTAATCGTAGCAAATAAAGGGATAATGTACATATAAGTACCTTGAGCAAGAAGTTGACCAATCTACCCTCGAGTTGCTCGCCCTGCTTGGCTGTCGCGACAATATTGTTTAACCAATAGTGTGATCGTTCTATTTTGTCCCAGAAGAATAGATAGCTGTAAAATATAATATTTCATTTATGCTTGTGATGGTAGCAGCCAAAGAACCACCCAAGTCAATCATACCGTAAATCTAAATGGATTTGGATGAAATATGACATAGATAAGTCATACTTTGGAATAAAACATAGGAAACTTACTTGTCATCCTGGGAAAACATAAGATATTTCGGGTACGCGGGCAAATCCGTGGGGCGGATACATGTAATACATTAATTCTTAGGTGAAAGAAAACGTCTTCAAGAAACCTCCTTTCGGCCAAGACGAATTCTTTATATCACTTAAGGAAGATGGGTAGAAAGTTAAAAACCTTTAGATAAGTTTGAAAGACTATTTCTTTCAAACGTTTTGTAAAAAGTCAATTAAATCACGACATACCTCTGTGAGAACTCAAACTCTTCAATGGCATACTTCTTCATAAAAGGCAGCCTCATCACATTGAGTGCTGCAAATAGCCAGCAGCGGCCCGAGTTCTCTTGGTTGGTCACCGGCTTGCCTTCAGATTCCACCTGTCAATTATCATATTATCAACATATAAAAACAATATAACAGTAACTATAAAGCCTACAAATTTTAAATTTGGCAGGTAAATTCCTTATAAGGTGTAAGCATCCGCTAAGATAGAATTTTCCGAAATTCAACCTCTAAGGGGGTAAAAAGGGGAAATACGGTGTGTATGTAATTTTTTGTGGTAAGTAATTGGAGCATGAAATAGGAGCAGATTATAAATTTCGATTTTCAAGGCTTTTCATATTTAAAATTTACCAACAATTTCTTATGAACCTCACTCTAGGATGAGCCTGTCTTGTAACACTATACAAAGCATATGTGTTTGTCTATACCTTAATATTGTAGATATGTAAGGTGCTGTCTGCTCTCTTCCTGCTGATGGCAACTTCAAAAGGGTCGAAGCGGGTGCACACATTCTGAGCAAGTTCATTCTTTGAGTCTGCATAGAATTCACTCCGCAATTTAGTCAACGTTTCTTGACTTAGAGGACCTGGAAGGAAATTAGTAACTTGTAAAGTCAATTATGACCATCTTTTTTTTTATTTCTTGATTAATTAGCAAATATAGGTCATTCGATTGGTTTCATGTAACATAAACTTTGAAGTAAAGGTAAGCCGGTAGGTAATTTAAAAGTAACATCAAAAATAAATTAAATTTTACAATTATATACATAGTTTTCCTCATATAACTATAGTAAATAAGTTAAATGTCAGTCATAATACGTTGTTTCATTCTTCTGTTCGATGGGGTATACTTCCAATTTGGTCCCATTGTCACCAAGTCAGGATCTGATGATGGGATCCCAGGGAAATCGAGAGAACCCTCAAATTTTATAGGGATGCATAACATGTTTTATTATATTTTCTAAAATTATTCAAGTATTTGCGTCTGGTACTCATCATCTCATGCTGCTGAGCTGATGATGGAAAATATAACTCCTTAACTATTAGGAGTTAGTGAATAATTCTTTAAATATTATAAATAAATAATAATAAATAAATAAATATTCTGGGACATTATTCCTCACACACGGCCATCTGACCCCAAACTAAGCAGAGCTTGTGCTATGGAAGCTAGATAACTGATATACTACATATACTACTTTTCTTTTGTAAATACATACATATATAGATAATTACACCCAGACACAGGACAAACAGACATGTTCATGCACACAAATGTTTGTCCTGAGTGGGAATCGAACCCACGACCAGCGGCGTGATAGATAGGGTATCTTACCAACCACGCTAACCGGCCAGTCATTATAAGTTCGTATAGACCGCTACTTATGTCCCTTTGACTTAGTCAGGTGAGCTGATGATGGAAGGTACAACTCCTTATTAGTTAGGAGTTAGGGGATAATTCTTAAAGTACTGTATAGACATTAATAAATAAATATTATTCAATATTGTCAACACGTGAAAAATCTTGATAAGTAGGTATTCAATACACAAGAAACTAAAAATGGAAAAATAAAATTAACTTTTTACATAAAGGGAAACCAACTTCAAAATGGGTTTGCACTAAAAAGTATAAAATAACAATGTTAGAACTTGTTTTGAAGCCAGCGAGAGGAAAGAACATGTTCCAGAATCTCAAATTCTTTCACTGACTTCAAAACGATTTGTAATTTTTGTACAAGGGTTAAGTATTTGTTTTAGATAATGTTATATTCCCCTAGAAATGTTAGAAGACACAGAGGTAGTAAGTGAAGGGAGTTTAACATTGGGAGAGTGGCAGGAGTGGTGCGGAATAGATTGGCCAAAAACTGATATGGATGGAAGCTTCTAGATGAGACTTGTCTCAAGATAAGCTACACAACAACTGGCATACCAAATTAATCACTTATAACTTTATTTAGTGTATGAGACTGGCAATAAAGCCTTATTATTATTTTCCCACATTTTTTCAACTACAAAAAAACTTGTTTTATGCAAGGAAAAAGAAATAAATAGTAAACACAACATAGGTATTCTTATCAAAAACATATTGGACGCCTAGTCAATGTGAATCATCCATTTTTAACGTCTTTATAATGGCTACAGGCACAAAGAACCTCTTTTTTAAACTTTTAAAAATACATTTGGTACGAACCGGCCATTTGAATCTTTGACTGGTCTCCATCATTATAAACCTCCAGTTTGTATTGATAAATGTTTAAATCTGTTATTTTTGTCATAGAAATCACTCACATTGATGTGTTATCACTTGAACGTTTGAGCTATATCTTTTTAATTTTATCAACACCGTTTTGTATAGGGGCACCTTAGTTATTTTATTCATTTCATGATGATAAATAATGTAGGGAAATTATACAAATTGAATTTTAAAATATGTGACACTTTTGACACTTGGAACTTTTTTTTTCTTGAAACTTATTGTTTGTTTTCTCTCAAGTAGTTTACAATAATTAAGTAGGTATCAATAAATAAAAAAAACTGGCCTTTTACTACATGCATGACCTCACAAAATATGTCAACTATGTTTTGTATGATCAAAATAATAATATAATTTCTAGTATCTTTTAGATTTATTCAGATGACTATAATACCTACAAAGGTACCTGCATTGATTCTATTTTACATAGTCTATATAATTTACATTTAAATTACCTACCTACAAGTTAGAAGCACTGGTAAAATTACGAATATGTAGAACAAAAGATTGATTGATGATGACAAAGCAATACATATTCAATTGACATTCTGCTTTTACGTGCAAATTTAAATTTGAAAAACAAGTCAATAGATTAAAGAGAAAAAAATCATTTGTTAAAATGTCCTAAATTAAAAATTGTCTTCCCAAAGGTTTTGATAAAGGTTGTAATAAAATAATTAAAAAACTTACTGCACGACATTGTTGCGCACGATATTTGTATCAATTTTACCGAGCTCCACCTAAAAAGTGCTGAAGAAGAAAGTGATTTCACTAGCATTTATTTTAAAATGAAACAAAATGAGCAAGTAAATGACTTGAGTAAAAAAATAACCTATCATTCATATCAATCAAACCGGCGGTGGTGTGAGTGACGTACTGACTGATTGACTGACTGACGTCGCACTTCAGTCTCAAATTTGAAAACGCAAATAGCCTTTATGTGCTTGAATTACGAGCTACAATACGTTTTTTAAGAACGAGAGATAATATCACTTTTCTCTATCTAACTCATTCGCGTCAGGTCGGTCGTTAGTTCATTCTTTCGGTCGTTGACTTCGCTGTAGCAGCTGACTTTCAGCTGTTTTTGTTAATTTACAAACGGTGAAGTATGTACCAATTTTATAATTATTTTCAGACTCAAAATAAATTATATTAAAAATACTTGTCAACTATATTATTTAAAGGTATTGTTCTTTCCTATTCCGATAATTTTTAGCGTGATTAGTTACCACAAGAATAATATTGCAGTTACTAATATTAACTAGCAACACTAGTTGGCGCGTATTTTAAAATTATTTGCGATACATATATACCTATAATATTAATTAATTGTTTTCAATATGTACATAATCATGTTACATTTAGAAAACATTTAATTATTTCAGTAACAACTCATAACATAATATCTAGGTAACAATTTTCTTAGTTTTTATCTTTATTTCATATTATGACTAGACAAGTAGGAAAGGCGTAGAAGTCGCAAAAGAAAATCAATATTCTGACTATAACCCTACTACGTTAAGATGACACTCGAGTTACATATTTCACCAAGGCTTCCAATGTTTTATAATTTTCTCGCTTAATTTGTACTGCTAAAGATAGATACCTATCGCTTTTTATTTCGTAAGTGTCTATTACCTACCTATAAGCCTATAGTTATATAGTGAAAATTCAAACAATGTCGCTGAAAGCCTATGAAGATGCGTGTACCAGGGCTGAACTTTTCGGTCAGCCTTTACCAAGCAAAGAAGAATTTCTAGAAAAACACAAACACCTGGATGTTGTTGAGTTTGAAGAGGTGGAGATCAGAACTGCTGAGGTGAATACCTATAAGTACTTATCCGTGATTATTGAGGTTTAATTAAGTATTTACAATCTCAAATATGTAATATTATTGGTACTTACATTATGTAGGTACCTAAATGATATCATAACAAAAATATTTTTCTCTTCACAAGCAAGCCGAATTACCTGTTTTAAAATAGGGATGTACCAAATTTCAAAAAGTTTCTGAGAAGAGTAAAAGAGAGTATCTATTTCAAGAAATATTATTTAAGTGACTGGCTTTTATCCAACTTTAGTCACATTCTCATACGTAAAAATTGTCCTTGTGATATTTATGCAAAATAAAATAGGTCAACTTTTCCGTATCAAATCGAAGGTCAAAAATTTACATCCATTTGATTTAGATTGGTTAGGTATGGTATTACTTTTTCAGAAAAATATAACATGAATGAATTATTAATTACAGAATACGGCAATGCTTGATGAACAAATAAAGAATGAAAGCGGCGGACTTACCGAGTTGAATACTATTTTAAATTCGACTCAAACTAAAATAAATCGATTAAAAGTAAGTAATTTTTCATATTAGATAATAGATATTAGATGCCAACTACATTGAGTCTTCGATTTCATTAAAAACAGAAATTAGTAGATATCATTTTATCCTGGTAGGATAGGATCTTAGAATCTTACTAATTTTATAAATGCAGAAGCCAATTTATAATAATTACTTAGTCGGTTCATAGACTGAACGGATTTGAATAAATCTTGGACTATAATAAAGTACTTATCCCTTTTTTTAGTCAAGTTTATTTTTGATGCCGTGAAATATTCCTGGGGAACGAGGGTAAAACTGCAGGGTAGTTCTAGTAATAAACTGATGAAATAAAACGTATTTTTCAGGGTGTCTGCGGAAGTCTTACAAACTTTTTTCGCGGCAAACTAACATCAAAGGATAACCTATCGTACTCCAGCGAGCCAAGTTACGTAGGACAAACTAATTACGATAAAGACTATGTCCCGCCAAAAACAGAACTAAGCTCTATAAATGAAGGTCTTGGCCCAGATGACAATGAAATGACGCCGCGCTCGGGAAAATACAAACAAAATGGTGGCGATATCAATACTGCTTTAAATGAGTTATCAGAGATGGAGAAAATGGATAAAACACATTTGGTAAGTAAGGCAACTGTCACAGATATTCATAAGCAGGTGACCTCACAGATGTCCAAGCTTGACCACATGATCTGCCAGGCAGATAAAGCCCAAGCTTCCTTGAATCATCAAAATAAACAAATGAGATCTTTTCTACGATAATTTAATTTTATTCGTAAACATATTATTGGTTTTTGTAATTAGCCATGGAAGTTTGAAGCATAAGTGTCGTGTGGGCAGGTGTATACGAGTGTCCAGTAGGTACATGCTAAGCAGAAATAAAGGTAAAAAATAGTTATTGCGTGCTGATAGCGTGTAGTCTTTGATGTTGCCACCGCGGATTTTTTTATAATGGCAGTATGCTGAATATAATGATGCAGCAAATTTTATGCACAAAAGTATTGCTTATTCAATCCAATTTCTTGACAACTCTTTTTCACTAAATCCATAACCAGATTTACTCATTGAAAATTATTTTGTAAAATAATAGCTCAAGTTTGTTGTATTGTTACAAATTCAAAATGTAAAATTATATCTAGCTTTTTTATATCCGTGCCTAATAAAAAAATGTAAACTTTAAAAATCCTATAATATAGGTATATAAAATAAAAAGCATTTTTTTATAAAAATAGCTAAAAGTAATTACCTTACTACCTAACTTAGTAATTCAATTGAAATATTGTGACGCACATCGCAGTCAGCTCCAAAAAAGTCTGTTGACACAATGAAAACTGTAAATTTTTCACGTATTGTGATGACACCATGAATGATGATACGGTGCAAAAGTGATCATCTGCTTTTTGTATCTGACCACCTAAGTATAGTTTGTAAATAATGTCATAATAATATATTAATTTAATTATTATATAACCAATAGATATTCTTAATTAAAATAATGTTTTGGTGCTTGGATATGAGAATCGGAAAAATTTAGAACGACAATTAAAAAGTATGACAATATTAATTAATGTTTATAAAATGTACCCTTCCTAGACGTGCTTATAGAATTGCTCGATCTTCGCTGCATAGCTCAAAAAAAAAACAGCCGGAAGGAAGACCATGAATAATTTCTTTTTTTTACCATTGATAGGCTTGTGTTTGACTATAATGCCAGTATCGTAAGTAATGTGCGCTAGAGTAAAAGTGTTCTTTGGTAATGTGGTCGAAGGTAATAAGCGCATAAAGCCTAGATGGGAACTTCACTTTGTAAGTCCCTTGTTTAGTTGCCATGGTGTACAGCCCATGATTCGTATGATAGCGTACTCTTATAATATCGATTGCTAAGTGATTGAATAGATCTATAAGCATTATTTACTAATCTCTATATATTCAGTGTTATTTAAAAATGTTACTCTTGTTACTATAATCTATAATTAAACTCGTCAATGTTACAAATAAATTATTGTTAAAATCTTGGAATATAAGTAGAAGGCGGGATTGTTTGTGAGAAGAAAATACCATAGGTAGATGGTAAATAAGTTTTCTTTTTCGTGTATGTGGATACATTACATTATGAGATTCATTATGAGCTATTTATTTATTGGTGATGATTTTTATCTTCTCACCACTGTAATGAAACTGCTTAAAAATAATGCATAAAAATATCTATCATTTTTGTAATACGCTTATTCTTCCAAAATTAATGCATTTAAATATGTGTATTTATACTAATCATTGTAAAATACCTATTGGCAATGTGATAAAGTTTGTGCGGGCGTCAGGAACGAAGATATTATATTTTTATGATTTAATAGGTATATAAAGTGAAATAAAGCTGTGATTAACGTGAGTTATTTTATTTTTATATATTACCTTGTTTATGTTTGGTAGCAAAATAATAAAATGAATTTTTTTTTTGGTAAGCAACTATCGAAAGTTCACCATGTCTTAACCATGATTATCTTTGGTATAAGGCATCCAATCCACTATTAATTCAAATGAATTACAATATGTGTTGGATTTAAACAATATCCCTCTAATGTTTGTTATAAGGCAGTTTTTACTCAGTGCTTTCGCATTCATTAGGTATAAAAAAAAAGATAATTGAAAATGGAATACGCTGAATTGATTTGACTAATGATCAAAGCGTATATTTAGCAATGTCAACGTTGCCTACGTAAGGAATACCAGCCGGTCAGTAACCCTAAAATGACTTCTATAATGTAAATAAATAAACAATTCCGTTTATATCGTCTACTTGCGTCAAAGTACTTTACTATAGGCATCATATTTAGAGCAACTGAGTCACCTTTAAGACGGACGCAGATCCAAAGTTCCTTCCTACTAATATTATAGAGGTGAAAGTTTGTGAGGATTGATGAATGGATGTCTGGATCTTTGTAACAGTTTCATGCAAAAACGAATTTATGGATTTGGATGAAAGAGCATGTAACACAATTGGTATATCTAACTGTCCGCCATTTTGGAAAAATCACGATTTCGCGGCCACTGATAAAACTAGTGTCAATCGATAGGAAAAAATAGGAAATAAAAAGTAGATATTCTATAAAAAAAACACCTAAGACTTAGGTGTTCGCAAGTGCCTTATTAGGGTCTAAACTGGATTAATGAGTTTTGAGTTTGAATTAATATATAGGCATATAAATGCAGTCGTATATTTTGTGTTTAGTACCGAAAAACAAGTATCTAACCACATAAATAAAAAAAGCTCGTAGTCTAGTAAACAAATGCTTTTTTTTTGTTCAACTTTTTTCAGCAGTCTCGGAAAAATATGAATGAGGTGTCATTCGATTCGGAATAGCGTCTTTTTTTTTTATACTACTAGGTGGCAAACAAGCTTACGGCCCACCTGATGGTAAGCGATTACCGTAGCCTATAGACGCTCATAACACCACCGGCAAAGAAAATACAATATTATATTTTCCCTGTCAGGGGTATCTCTCACGCATTGCCAACCTTGAGACATGAAGTTGTTAAGTCTCCTGTGCCTGTAATTTCACCGGCTCCCATACCCTCCTAACCGAAACACAGTAATACAAGTGCACTACTATTTCACGGCGGAATTAGATATGGTGGTAGTACTTTCCCGGGCGAACTCTGCACTAAGAGTTCTACTACCGTCTAGATGATTTTTGAAAAAAATTCACTCGAAAAAAATGCAAAAAGTATGAACAATTTACTAAAAGACCAACTGACAGACAACGCACTGTCTAAAATAAATTTTAAATTTGTAGTTAATTTTGATTTGCTTGAGACCCGTAGAGGAAGATTTTTCAAAATAAAACCTTTAATGTACCCGCAAGGCGGAAAGCTAGTTCAAGATAAAGAAGACAATACCGAGGAAACACGACTGTTCCTGATACACTAAACTAAATAAATCGAAGATTCAATTGACATTGAGTAGGTACGTAAGCTTCGTCACGGCGATAATCATGGCCAAACAAAAAATGTAGTGTACCAACCGTGAAATTTAGTTATATAAGAATCTGATTATCGTACCATGACCTATTACTCGCGATTGATCTGCCGAGATGTTACTCGCACTACTTATTTGTCATTTATCAGTTATATTAGCCAATCCATTTCACAAATACCCATTCGTATATCTATTGGACGTTGGTAATGAAGAACTCCAGAATACACATACGGATCAGATCCGATTGTCAGTTCCAGGAGGTTCTGTAGCACTTAGATACCCCGCAATCGGTGATGGAGAAACTATAACACATGTGCGAGTCAGTGGTATAGATTTTGGAACAGATCTCAAAGCAAATATAGTAGACGGAGGTCCTGGCTATAAATACGTTGTTTTCGTATTCATGGGTAACTCAGGAACACCTTACGACGCAGTCGTGACTTTAAAAACTATAAGCAATGATAAAATTGTACAGTTCAACGTGGATGATGACGTAAGTGGTAATGAATCACAAGTTTCTAACGATAATGATCCTAATGATAGTGCAGAAGACTTTAATGATAATTCAGATGATGACAATGACGGCGCGGTAAGTCAAACTAATGTAGTAAAGAGTAATGCAGAGTTGACACAATCAAGTTCAAATGTTTACGCTTATGCCCAAAAGGAAGAAGTAAACAGCGATGACTATGATGATGATGATGATGAAAAGGATAATGTTGAGAAAGATATACATGTACAAAACAAACAAAATTACGACCAAATTGATGAGCAAAATGTAGAAACTAAAGACTACGTTGAAGATGATGAGACTGAAGATCAAGATGAAGTAAGTGATCCTAAAGCAGAAAAATACAGCGAAGATTATGCAGAAAATGATCAACAACAACCAATCAGAGTAGTTGACAGAAACTTGTATGAGAAATATGAAACATCAAAGCCTCATTTGTATGATGGCGTGGAAGTATATCCTCAAGACCAAGTACAACAGAATGTTCAGCCAATATCTGAACCACAGTCTGAACCTTTATATGATGAAGATTCTGATGAATTTGAGCAGATGTTCAATGATGAAGAGGTACACAATGACGCTAATAAATATAGAGATACAAATAATAATAACTATAATAATATAGATGCCGATGATCCTTCAGCCGTGGCTTATTGAAGTATAAATCGAGTGAAAAATGTTAATTCGGTGATTTTTTAAGCCAGTTAAGTTTTAAGACTATTCTATAACTATAGAACCTAGACGTGATAAAAATGTATAAGGTTTGGTGCTTGAAGATATTTTTTTGTAATAAATTAATAAAAATATAGGTATTGTTTCGACCTTACTCCGCAAATTCGCATCTTACGTAATTCTCTAAATACTGTCATACTTTGGACATACATATTTGTGTATTCAATAAATGATTCTATATATATGTGCTTAATAAGCAGCAAGAAATTCAATAATTGGGTAGCCAGAATTTTTAGGAGATTCGGTTTATACCTTAATGTAAGCAATTGTTAAAAATCTTAAAAACTCCACTGAACCATTTCAATATAACCTAAATAAAAGTAGGTAGGTACTTAACTTAATTTTTCAAAAATTGAAACAAAATTATAATGTAGGCGTGCACGTGCCATGATACAATCAAAACAGAAACATTTTCAATCAACATAATTCTTATAATATATTTAATCCTATTGCTGATGTGTTTGTCTGTTTGTATAAATTTATCTCATTATTTTTATAGCCCAGATTATAGCCTATTTAATAATTTACTGATGACCTGTAG
Organism: Tetheella fluctuosa; assembly: GCA_951216915.1. Classification (NCBI taxonomy): domain Eukaryota; kingdom Metazoa; phylum Arthropoda; class Insecta; order Lepidoptera; family Drepanidae; genus Tetheella; species Tetheella fluctuosa. Next base: position 7,799,237 of record OX578233.1, on the reverse strand, counting down.
TAAATCTATAGTTTTTTGTATATTTAAAAACATGTTTGATCTTCGCTTCGGGATCTATTCTATCTACCACAGTATAAAGATGTAACTGACTTGGTAGCAAAGGATATAGCATAATAAACTTTAGCAAAAGCTTCCGCAAAGACGTTAGAAGAGGACTTTCTACATTAGTAAGGTAGTGCTGTCAAATTAGCAACTCCACTAAAATCACTATAGATATATATAACCACAGATATTTAAAATTTAAACATACTTTAATATTCATAAACGCTGTAGAACTATATCAGTGTTATAATGGTTTCCGTCTCATTTATTTACAAAAAAAACTTCGTAATTTGAACTATATAACGTTGCTTAACCTGTATGTACCACCTGTCAAAAAGTATCTTAACTTATGAATAAAATTATGGTTAAAGTATTTAAATTAATTTTAATTTAATTTCTACAGGCTAACCCACAAAATATACGAGTGTTGATATCGGTGGCTTAATTTTATATGTCCCCCTGCGTTTTTCGGTTCCACGTGAATGTAATTCAAGTCTGAATGTCTCAAGGATGTGCCGGCAATCGGGATATTATCGCAGCTTGACGCCCGCGTCTGTTGATTCATTGAGAATAAAAACAAAATTAGCTCTCTATCGATTTTATGTTACACGTGGAAAATGCCAACCTGAATTTTAAATTCGTTCAGCTATTCGATTTTTGAGTTGTTTTTTTTTGTGATCAGAGAAGTTTTTAATTAGTGTTTGAATGTGGTAATAAATAATCACAACCCTATGTACCTACTTATATACCAATATACCAACTGTGGAGGTACTCCTCCAAGTCTATAATTATATCTGATTGGCTGATTCTAGATTCTTATAATCTTCTTGGGATCGCAAGATCATCCTTTGTTAAATGAGGTTTCCCCTTCTCTTATTAAGATTTCTCGTGACAGGCTGGTATACCTACGTTGTCCACAAAATGGACAATGCTGACAGTCTTCTTGATATGCTTCCACTGGGCAGCAATTTGGTGTAGATTTCGTTTTTAGTTTTAGTTTAGCTACCTAGATGATCTACAGATATGTAATTTCGTTATCATTAAATATATATTACTAGCTTTCGCCCCGCGGTTTCACCCGCGTGCCGCGGTCCTTTTTCTGAAGGTCCATTCTAAACGTTGGTGAAAGAATTTTTGAATTCGGAATCCTAGTACATCCAAACATACAAAATTACAAATATAATATTAATCTTAGTGTAGATTGTCAGATATTTGTTTATGCATTTCTTTCATCCTCTGGCTACATCCTTTCTATTACGTTGAGGTTGTTGAACCTAAAAATATATATCAGATAGGTGCACCTACATAAATAAAATGTATCTAATAGAGTCAAGTCGAGTACGAGTAAAGTCTATAAAATTTCTAGGTCGTTATAAATTTGCCGGTCAAAGGACCCTGAAAAACATGAATTTCTCCTAACTATGCCTTATAAATATTTGCTGAAAGACGTTCAAGTGAACCGTCAAATGTTTTTTTTTTTTACTGAAAAGATGAAATATTTAAGTACGCTCCAAATGTCGTTCATAAATATAAATGAAATGATCGCAAAGTAAATCCTATAGCTGAAACTATTTCGTCGCAAGTAAGTCGGAATTAAACATGATTTCGCTCAAATCATCGGTTTGTTGAAATAAAAACCTTTTTGGCGGGCTTCTTGAACGCAGCATGTTATTATTATTATTGGGTAGGTCAATTCAATACCATGTCACTAACAGGATTTTTGTTATGGACTTAGATATTTATTTCAAATAAATACCATAAATAAAAATACCCATCAATGCTTCTTATTATGTTTTTTTTTTCTTTGCATAGGCTTGTGTTTGACCACAATCTCACTATGGTAGATGATGATAATAATATAATACCATAGAGCATAGACAAACTCTTTGGTTATACTTTTAATCACGGTGTTTTTATTTATTTACGTATCATTTGATATCAGCCATTTGATATGAGATATAACATGTATATCGGTAATATCATAGATATAGAAAAAATGTAAGAAACTCCACGAGATTTAAAAAGCAAGGTTTTAAATGACAAATCTATATTAATCGATGTAAGTATTAAAAAGAGACAAACAGCGAGATAAAGAGAAATACCTTCTTATCTGATGTGGCTTTTAAAATCGTGAGGAGTTTAATTAACAATAATATATAAATAATTTTGTATCATCTTGAACTGCCACAACCCTATCTAAAAAATAAAAAATATATTATAAGTATTTACATTAAATAATAGAAACCAAAAGCTAAGTGGAAAAACGGCATTGGAGAAATTGTAAAAGCTCTGACTCTCTTTTTAACTATAAAAATGCATACATACATCGTTTTGAACGATGTGCATCTGCCCAGGGGTTGCCAAGTTACAGTTCTTTTTCCGCACAATGAATAATTGTGGTCGCAACAAGGCCAGTCCAATTTCGAGTAATATTTTTTGTCGGATCCTCATTAATCCCTTCCAAGTCTTATAATAATCGTCAAATAAAACCTAGAATGATTCGCAAGCATAACGTAGCATTCTAAGGATGATTATTTACTTTGGGATTGTTCATAGTTACTTTAATATTATTTTTTAAATAAACTATGGGTTCTCATTAAATATTAATATACCTGTTCTTCACGGAAAATCGGTCATCGAAATTACTCGACTATTCGCTAATTAGGTATGTAAGTCGATCACAGATTGAATGAATCAGATTGCTAGAATATAACGGTTAATAGAAATTCAAATTTGGAATCAAGCAAACAGTTCGACCGTCCGTGAAACCGTTTCGACCGTTGCGTTCGGGATCTCGTTCCGAATCCATTTAGATCCTTCTGCCAAATAATGTTTTTCTACCTAAATAATTGTTTGAACGATTTTGTACCCTAAAAATATTAAGTTAAGAGCTACGTATATTCTACAATTGTGTAAATAAAGTGGTCCTGAAATAAATTTTATATTCAGATTTTATATGCACCGTTTGCACCACTTTTAAATGTTTGTTCAATGTTTATCATTTACATTATTTTTATTTATGATAAAGGTATTAGAGACTTGATCTACATTTTTAAATCATATTTTAACCTATTGAATTAATTTATGTAGTTAGGTAAGTAGGTAATACCTAATCAATCAACTTTTACATACCTACTCAAATGATAACAAAATTTAAATAGGTATTGTTTTTACTCTAAGCACTATGTACGCTTTTGAATAATATTTTTTTGAATTGAATAAATGTTACAATATTGTAAAACAATTGCCTAGGTTGTCTTATCATTATTTTTATACCATAGAAAAAATAGCTTAACCACATTTCGTCACAAAGTTGCTACAAAAAATTGCTAGGAGTATATCTGTAAATCGTTCAATGTAATCGTACCTTACGCGACTGACAAAAAATAATACAATTCGTCGTCAAATAGCATTGAAATTCACCCTTCAAACAAAATAACAGGATGCAACGTTGAACTATTTCTTTTATTGAACACAATGCTAAGTCTCGATAAATAAAAGAAAAATCAAGTTTCGATTTACTTTTACAAACAACTGGACATTGCATATTTACTTAGTACAAAAACTGTCACCGTATACAATTCGAAATTCAAATGATAGTATCTTTAAAATAGAACGTTGCCAAGCTTATAGCGGTAGCACCAATAGTTACATACCTACATAGTCGATTTTACAATCGATTCTTTTAAATTGATAGTATTGTAACGCTCAAAAAGATTAGTTTTATCATTTTTTGAATATGGCACTTAAATTAACTGTAATCATGAAACGGAAGATCAAATTGTGCACGAAGTTTACAAACATAAGGTTAAATCCAGGACCTAACCGTGAAAACAATTCTATAATTAAGACTTTGTTATGACTGACTCAGTTCTGTACAGTCTCAGACGCAATGATAATTTATAACTATTAGTATCAGCTGTCTTTAGTACCAAAGTTCATCAAAACAGAGAACCGACTGTTTTTTGTTAGAAAAAAAATGTCTAGGTCCAGAAATACCTACATTATTATATGTCTATGAAAGTACTTACCTATTATGGCCGATAGGAGATGAGGAGATATCCTCTACTCCTTTCTACCTGTACTCTTCTATAGCTCCAAATATGAGTTTGGATTTGCATGGTGGTACTTTGCAATATCCACCTGACTACGATTCTCAAGTTGAAAATCTGTCAACAACCTACCGGTGTTTTCCGGCAGCTGCACTTAAGACCCAGTTCCGTTCTAAGGCATTGTGTCCTTACCACCTTCGGCCACGTCATCACCAACCATGGTAAAATGGTAAAAAGCCTAGCGATTAAAAAACTCATGAAACGCCTCTACCTAAATCCATGTTTAATTAATCCTATTTCTATATATATAAAAGAGAAAGTATGTATGTATGTATGTTCCTTATAGACTCCGAAACCGCTGAACCGATCGCGATTAAATTTTCAGATAATCTTCATATTAGCCCCGCGGGTAATCCTGTAAGGTTTGGTGGCGATCGGAGCACTCGGGACCGCGAGTGAAACAGCGGGGCGGAAGCTAGTCATATTATAAATGCGAAAGTTTGTGAGTATGCATGGATGTATAGATGTATGGATGTATGTTTGTTACTCTTTCACGCAAAAAGTGCTAAACGGTTTGGGTGAAATTTGGCATAGAGATAGATTATAGTCTGGAATAGGCTACTTTTTATCCCGGGAAAACATAAGATCCCACGGGAACGCGGGTAAAACCGCGAGGCGGAAGCTAGTTTAACATATATAAAAAGATTTATCCTGACTGACTGGTCGATTAGACCCAAATTTTTAATTTAATAGGGGTTAGAAACTTGTATTTTGCACACAGGTTCCTTAAATAACGTAGGCATCCACTTAAAATAAAGTTTTCATAATTCAACCACTAAAAAAAGGGGATCGCGGGTGAAACCGGTGGGTGGAAAGCTAATCACTTTATAAACGCACTATAGTTCAGACAGAAACGTTGAATTTTATAATAATAATTATAATAAAAAGTAGGAAAGGGTTGAACAAATTAGGACAGTTCTATACACGACTGTACATCGATACATATAATTTCCTGCTATCAACATTTGTAATATGTACCTATCCAGTTTAGTGGTTCTATAGTTTTACGATTCTCGTGTCGTGTGCTGTATTTAGACAACAAAAGCTCGATTTTACTGTAAGGTATAATGTCAGCTTATGAATCAACGGAACTATAAATCAGCTTTCATTGTGAAGTCTCAACTATTAGTAATCCCCACTGTCTTGGTATAGGTGTAAAAGCCATATAAGGCAAAAACCTTCAAGTCCAATAAAAAGAAAAATAATACAGGCAATTTACGGGAGGAATAAGGTCATAGTGCGGACTCAGTGCGGATAAGCGGACTTTACATGCCTATGAATTTGATTTCCTCACGTGGCGTTTTCCTTGGAGTATACATAAGCAAGCTTTAATAAGTATGAACCGAAAGCACAAGTATGAACACAGAAGGGTCTCAAAAGGGGATGCGGGAGACGCGGGGCGGGTGCAGATGCATGGAACATCGCTATGAAATCGCTATACCATAGCTAAGTATCTATAACATTTTTGCTTACGTTCGGCAAAACGGACCGGAGCGATACTGTTACTCTATAGCTTTTATGTATATTCTAAGGCGTTTTCCATCACCGAAACGACGAGTATTGGAGCCGTATGGGCTTTGACTAAATGTCAATCTCCATGTTTTTGACGATTATCATCGTTACTAGACCATAAACTTTTATTTAGTACTAGCTTTTCACCCGCGGCATGAGGTTCTGCAAATGGGGCTTAAAAATAGCTCTTCAAGTACAACATATCGTAATTCCCCTTATAAGTGTATAAAGGCGACGGTGAACATTTAACTATCAGGTCAACTGTCTGCCTGTGTGTGTAAAAAATAATTTATATATAGGTATGTTATCGACCAAACTAGATTTCAAGCCAAACTAGTTTGTCCTAGGCCAAACTGATTTTGAATAGAGAAAAGAGATTTTAGAAGTTACATGTACAGTTTTTACATATGTAAGTAATCGTAATTTGGTGATCAATTTCTCTTCCTATTCAGAAACTGCACGGAAACCCTTTTTTACTTGCATAATAATTCAAAATCAGTTCGGCCCAGGAAAAACTAGTTTGGCCTGAAATCGAGTTTGGCCGGTAACATATATACAGGTTAATTTTTAAATTTTAGTTGTTCTTTCAGGTTGAAAGTAGGTAAACTCATTAATATAAACAAGTATTATCAGACGATCTCTGAAAGCGCGAAAAAAAACTGCTTTTTCAGAGTTTGTCATTTACTAAAAGTTGTTTGTTTTAATGACTTCTGTCAACCCTGAAAGATTACCTCAACAATTTTATTAAAAATATCCTGTATATATTTTTTTATAAATTGAATTCCTAAAATCGTTATAAATTAATAGACGAGACGTTTTATGTTTTTGTTTGTTTGTTTTGATCGTGTTCCGGATTATACCGTTGATCTGTTTACGATCTCAATCGATTTTATAATTGAGAACAGTGGATTAAAAAATATTTCCTTGAAGTTATTATTAAAAACAAAAGTTTCCAGCATAGTCATCCAAAATCCAATCATCAACGCCATCATTGAAAATAAATATAAAACGTCCCCATTGTTAAGACACGATGATCTGCACTTGAGAGCCAGGTTCCCTTCTGAGCTTTGTGTGTTTACTTTTTCCCATATCATCACATACTATGGTAAGATTGTGGTGAAGCCTGTGTTTATTTGTTTATCCAAAATAAGAAAAATGAAAAACATATAATAAATTGCACGAATTGCAAATAATGAGTCTAGAGAGTTCTATAAACTCTCTCATAGAACAATACAAGTTGATATTACATCACTTATACTTATACTGTCTCACCATTAAACGCTTGCAATTTATGCACAATGAATTCATTTAATTACATATCGAGGCTTCGGGAGACCGACGGGCTGGGAGCTTTTTCCGCCAACGCATAAGCTTGGCCATCCAAAAAGGGAACGCTGCCAGCCTGTTGGGAACCTTGCCTATCGACAGCAGCGAGGGCTTTGAGGATGTTTTCTATATATCATAGTTTGTATTTTTTACTTTAATTGTAAATATGTAAATAAATTACTTAATTTATTAGTAGTAATAAAAAAATTGTCATTCATTACTGCGAGATTTAATAACACAAGCTAAAATTATAATTTACTATAATACTTTTAGTTTTCGGCAATGTTTAAAAACTTATTTTTAAATAATAAAGTTAATATTGCTACACAAAAAAATAGAAGAGAAAATCAAAAAAGACTAAAGCAGCGCGTCCACTTGGTCGGTATCAGCAGCTACAGAACATATTGTGAAAAATGCCAATGACTAATGCGATTTAATAAATCTATCCTTTATTTTTACACATTAAGCCTAGACCATGTTTACAGATGAAGAGACCAAAGATTAGTCGAACAAATTAGGTTACACATGACAAAAATATATTTTCCCAGTAACAAACGTACCTACATTTATTTCAATATTATACACTCATATTTGGAGCGAGGTCAAAATATTTGTAATGTATTTTATCGTAAAATAAATGTTCATCACAGATTAAAAGCTATTATATTCTTTAATCATAATTTATTATTTTTTACTAAACACTCGTGGCCCCAATGTGGAAAAGCTTAATTGTTGTTTCATCACTTGCTCGCATATTATATTTTGTTTGAATTATTATAGCAATTTGTTAGTTAAAATATTTGCAGATTCGTGCGTGCCGACCGACAGTCACACTTATTTATAGTATACTAATTCTGCCGCGCGGTTTCACCCGCTTTCCCGAGGGATCTTATGATTTCCCGGGATAAAAAGTATGCTATATAATATACTAGCTTACGCTCCGCGGTTTCACCTGCGTTCCCGAGGGATCTTGTGTTTTCCCAGGATAAAAAGTAGCCTATAGCCTTCCTCGATAAATGGGCTATCTAACACTGAATTTTTTTTTAAATCGAACCAGAAGTTCCTGAGATTTGCGCGTTCAAACAAACAAACTCTTCAGCTTTATAATATTAGTATAGATTCTGTGTGCCAAAGTGCCGTTCAGTAGTTTTTGCGTGAAAGTCATCATCACTTACCATAGTGACATTGTGGTTGTTTTTTTTTTATTTATTTGTATAGGCTTGTGTTTGACCACAATCTTACTATGGTAAGTGATGATGTGGCCGAAGGTGGTAAGCACACAGAGCCTAGAAGGAAACTGCCTCTCAAGTGCACCTGTCGGAATACACCAATAGGTGCTAGACAGATTTTAAAGTTGGGGATGGTAGCCAGTCAAGCGGGTAGGTAGTACAAACTGCCAGCTAATACTGACAGTTATTCTGCCGGGTACATCCAAGATCTGACTTATAGTTTCCTTAGTGTTATGTTTTTTTTTTCGCCCATAAAGGAGGATGAGGGTGCCTAAGTTGGAGTTCACTCTGGCCTTGGAAGTCCTTAGATTGTAGGAGAGTGTAGCACCGGCCCAAGCTCTTGATCGGGGTAGATCGAAATTGTCTTTTGGTGCTCATTGGATTACGCTTTCACATAAATTGTATTTCAGTTTATGTCATTTGAATTGAAAAAAAAAAACAATCTTTATTGCAAAAATTTTCGTTCGAAATTGTTTTTCATTTTTGGCGCCCTAGAGCGATCGCTCCTCGATCTACCCCACAGCGGGTGCTGAGAGAGTGTACTTTAATTTTTATCTTTCTAAATCCAAAATGGACGTAATTCCGTTTTTTTAAAATTTTCCTAAACTGACACCAAATACTGTGCCGCGATATAGGCACGCAAAAGCATTCCTCCCCACCCCGTACAGTACACGTAAAGCTCATCTAAAATATTATTCCTCTATAATCCACAAAAAAAGTGGATCAGTGACTAAACAAAAGCATTTTAGAATGCAGGAAAACATATACCTAACCTATTTTCATTTTTGCAATGGGGAATTCCACGTAACATAAATTTGAACTGCTGTTTTGTCCAGAGTCCAAAGTGGTGTATTTATACACTCAGATAATTGTGAAAGGATTTGTGTGCCTGTATCTGTTCTTAATACCGTTGATGTGTATGTAGGTTGATTCTGAAAGGATTAGACTAGTGGTTGAGGAAAATTGGGTTTTTGGGAATATCTTGTAATCCTCCAGACACGGTTCCGTTCAAGGTTTTGGGGCTTTGTGTTGTTGGTGATATGAGTTTTATATTATATGATTATATGGCTTGTTCAGTAATGTTTTGTGTAAACGATTTAGTTTTGTTAGCATGATAAATATATTTAATGTTTAGTTTCAGTTTTAATTCTGAATTAGTTAATTAGATTGTTATCAAAGATATTTAAAATTGGATTTGGCTGAAGGCCTTGATATACCTCGTTTATTTTTTATTTCGGTTGTGAAGAGAAAATCTTGATGGTGCTTCTCCAAATCAAGATGAAAATAATTTCTCATCGTAAAATGTAACTACATAACTTTGTCCAAGAGGATTTAAAAATGTCAAATTACAACATTTATATTTATAAGAAAGTGATGAAAGAGTCAAAGTATAATATTGCGCTCTTGCGAATGTTTCAGTTAAATCTGTTCAACATAAAAAATACGTTAAAGTTAGTACCTTATTTCATTACACATAAAGATCATAATAATACCTATAGATATAAAACCATTCCATATTTTTATTTCTGTCAGTTTGTTAGTCTATCTATTTATTGATGAGTTTTTTTTTAAATTTTATTCAACATAGTCGGCAAACAAGCCCGCCTGATGGTAAGCGGTTACCGTAGCCTATGAACGCTTGCAACACCAGGTGTATCACTCGCGCGTTGCCGTCCCTTCCCCCCACCCCGATGAGCTCCTTACTCACGCGCAGGAACACAACTATAAGTTATTTGGCTGCGGTATTCTGTAAGGTGGAGGTACTTCCCCAGTCGAGCTGCTCTTTGAGCGACATATCACTATGCTCTACCTCTCTGTAGAGTATGATATAACACGAATAGTAACATTCATACTTCCTTCTAATATTGTAAATACGAACGTTAATTTTTGTGTGTTTATTTGTTACTCAATTACGCCATAATGGCTAAACAGATTGAGATTAAACTTGGCACATAGATAAATTGTACCTTGGATTAAAACGTATAGGTCTTTTCATCCCGGGAAACCATTAGATATCTCTAGAACAAGAGTAAAACCACGAAGCTGATAAACGTTTTATAATAATCTTGGTAATAGAAAGTATTTGCAAGGATTTTTTTATATCATTGAGGTTGTTTGTATCGAATCATGGGCAGAAATAATGTTTTTGTCATTAAGATGTGATCTACCTGGGTTACCAAGAATTGCTCGGATTACTTTTTATTTTTGTGTGAAAGACGCTTTTCCCGTTTTTTTTCATGAATAACTATACTGGGTGATTTTTTAGTCACTGGCAATACTTGCAGGGGTGGAAGTACTCATCAAAATGAACAACTTTTATTATGGGACTAACTGTGAAATCGTGAAATAATTATCAGCTGTTCCATACAAAAGTTGAATACCTACTCGACCAAAATGTATGAAGCAATCGTTTTATTTTACGCGATATCAGAGTTGGCCCCATAATAAAAGTTTTTCACATTGATGAGTACTTCCAACCCCAGCAAGTATTTCCAGTGATAAAAAAACAGCCTGTATTGATAAACATAAAAAGCAAAACCTTTTCTAAATACAAAATTTAAGCCGTTAGAGTCGTTTCCGAGATACACGAATTATGTAGGTATATACTAGAATTGCTCCTTTAAAGTTATAAGATAAGGGTGAAATCGTGGGGCGAAGTTAGTTAAATGTATGTTTTTTTATGAGATGATTCATACTGCCTGCATTTATTTTTGTGTGCATTTGGAGCAAAGTTCAAGTGCAGAATGTTCTGGAGTTCATCATGCGGTTTAGTTATGTTAATATTTATAGATCTGTCTGTCTGACTGTCTTTTTGTATCTAAATGTAAGTACATTATCCTTGCTTAAAAGTGTTTATTTTATGGATGAATAAATAACAGAGTAAGAAGTTGTATGTAGTCAGACATGATGCGGTGCTTTTTTTTAATTTTCTACCATAAAAATGAAGTAAATAAGTATTTTTATAATTACCAGAAATCTGCTTCTGATATGAAAGACACTCTAGACTCTAGGTCTAGGGAATACCTGGAAGGAAAGGAGCCTAAAATATAAAATACTTTGTCCTAGACACCCGATATCCTGTAAAGAAACGGGCGACAGCGGTATAACCTCCACTATACTGGGTGGAGATCTCCATACGTTAACTTATCTAAATCTATATTGGATTCGTCATTTTGAATAACTTTATCAATGGAACTTTGAAAACTCAAAAATGTGTTCATTTTGATGTAAAGAGACCTTCACTTTGTATCTACTCTATAAAAGACAAAGTGTACACTAGATAATCAAACACAAGCAACGACTCAGTAAGCCAAGAGACATTTCCGTCATAATATTAAATGAAATAAAGCAATAAAATGCTCGTCCTCGCTAAATCTGGAAGCGCTCGCCTTGCGGCCGTACTGCGAGCTGCGCGATCAACGAACTACTTAACAGTCCGATTGTTTACTTTATGTTACGGGTTGCGGTAATCAAATTTTAACCGTTTTGTCTTGAGTAATGAGTTATTATTATTTGAATTAACTTCGTCGAGGGTTGTGGAAGATTTTTGTAACACAAGATACTGGTATCGTACATATCTATAGACGGCAAACCACTTACTATCACATGTCAATGTTGTGACATTAAATAACGAGAGACAGTGTGCGGGAATTCAACCAATAGTATATATTACAGTACATAACATACAAACTATAATAAATGGAAAATTTCCTCAAAGCTCCCGCTGCTGCTGGGTAAGGTTCCCAACAGGCTGAAAGCGTTCTCTTTTTAAATGGCCAAGCTAATGCGTTGGCGGAAAAAGCTCCCAGCCAGTCGGTCTCCCGAAGCCTCGATGAGCTTAGATGATAAATAGTAGATAACTAAATAAATTAGTTCACTAGTCTCTGGGGTGTATCTGTACCCTTATGCAGAATTTTTCACAAAATCACAGATAGATACGAGTACTAAATTATAGAAAAATCACATTGCAAAGACATAAATAAATAGCTACTCGCCATGCTGCAGATGCAAGTACATTCTTAGATAAAAATATGTGCCAAGGCAGAGCTAATCTTGATTAATAAACAATCATCTAATACATTTAGCATACCTACTGATGCACTAAGACTAGGCCCTTGTGAATTTGGCAGCCGACTGCATATGCCTATGACGCATTATGACTCATGCGCATCTATTCATGATAATACATCTTTAAACTATAGGTATAATTATTTTGATGCACAATTTTATAGTCTCAAATATTTTTATTTAAAAACAAAAATGGCAGTTGCCGTTGTCTTTGGTAGGAACAATTTTAATTCACTAAATATATCTATGCTGTTGTTGTGTTAGATATATCTAAATTTACCACAGATAAGTTTAAAAATAAATAAAATAAATAGTAAATGAATGAAATTAATGAAGAAATCTATACTCATTTTATAAAGCTGAAGAGTTTGTTTGTTTGGTTGAACGCGCTAATCTCACTCAGGAACTACTGGTTCGAATTGAAAAAATATTTTAGTGTTGGATAGCCCATTTATCATTTATCAAGGAAGGCTACTTTTTATCTCGGGAAATCATAAGGTTCCCCGGGAATGCGGGAGAAACCGCGGGGCGGAAGCTAGTGTAATGATAAATTATATTCACATATAGTTCTATAGTTTATTGTTTAACTTATTTGATTATCATAATCCTGCTATCTAGTTCTAATTGTAAACAACTGTCAACTGTAAGGTATATTATACAATTCAAACGTAACATAAACATTTTATGCAATAATTGCGAATGATAAACATGAACACGCTGTATTACACCTTCTCTATACATTCTGTAGGTATACCTACAGAGTTCTGTGGCGGACACGCTGACAAATACTTTAGTAACGTAGTATAAATTCCGTCGTAGACAACATGATAATTTTACATCATACGATACGACTTTGTGTAATAACGCATATTTTTTCATACTATAGACTAAAAGTATATTAATTCGTATCCATTAAGTTATATCCATGCACGAAAAAAAATATGCTTCTATCTTATCTTGTTTATATAATTTATGTATAACTAGCCTTCCGCCCCGCGGTTTCACCCGCGTACACCTATTTTACCCCGTTAGGGGTTGAATTTCCAAAAATCCTTTCTTATCCTTTTCTTTCATGCATACAATGTCCTACTCAATTTATGTCTCAGTAATTTGGAACATAAAGCCAATTTGGTCCCATCCTAACTAATATTATAAATGCGAATGTGAGTTTGTTTGTTTGTTACCTTTTCACGCCTAAACCGCTGAACCGATCGCGATGAAATTTGGTATGCAGATAGCCTATGGTATGGAGAAGAACATAGGCTACTTTTTATCCCGGGAAAACATAAGTTCCCCGGGGAACGCGGGTGGAACCGCGGGGCGGAAGCTAGTAAGGTATAAAATCGTTTATTAACTTCGAAAAATCTACAAACTCGCGATAGATTGGGAGTTTGTAGATTTTACAAAATAGAACCTTCAATCTGACAAATTCAATGCCAGTCGTATCGTAGAGCCATCGTCGACGTATCGCTTTCTCTAAAGAACCGTAATAGCAATAAACCCAATGCACCCGACAGGTTGGAATGACGCAAAACATTTCAGAAATGGGACGGTGGGACGGACGGACAGACACACGCGTCCGCATTTAAGTGGCAGCTAATAATATTAACAATAAACATGAATAGAAACAAGGATACTTCCTTTATTTTCTTTCAAAATTTTTGTTTTTTGAGGTCATTTATTCATAGAGTTGAGACGCAATTAATTTTATATTTTCCTGCAAAAAAAAATTACATCCATTGTTTTACCTGTCACTGCTATTTCTATAAAAATTTGGACACCGATGTCATTTTATATTTATTTTATTTCTTTGCCTTGGATTTTTATGTATGTCTCATTAATCCTTATTAACCGACTTTAAAAAAAAGAAGGAGGTTCTCAATTCGGTTGTATTTCTTTTTAAATCATCAATTCTTCCATATAAAAATATTCACTTCAAATTTTTTTACATTGGGATTTAAACTCACTGCGAATCACCATGTAAGAACGTCACGTGTTAATTTCAGAATATTTTTTTTCGTGACGTCGATTGCCATTTCGAAAGTCCACAGGCTTAATGCCTACGTGAGGAAACCATAGCACGGTGGCAAGGTACTTCGTAGTACCCGCCTGGTTGGTTAACCTTCACGTGGAAAGTCTATCGCTAAACACCTATCCAATACACTGGTAGTTGGACTTGTGTATCAGTTACTTTCTAGGTTTCGTATTATACTTACCATCTTGGGACACTTCTTCATTTACTACGGTGAGATAGTGGGCATATACCTACAATAAACTTAGTAAAAAAAGTAAGTAAAGTATGTCCGTCACTTAACAGTACGTCAATAGCATATCTTTACAACTACGTATCTAAGTTTGTTGTATTACGACGTTTTTTGCCTCATAAGTGATTGTCCCACCGCTGACAAGTTGGCGAGTTTCGCTCAGCGAGTATTTTTTTCTTTGATAGCCTTTGTCTGTTACATGGAAATTGTATGCTGTACGTTTCTTGAACAAGTCCCTAATATAAGGAGTATTCTTTCTTAAATAATCATCATTAGTTATATATGCGAAATGAAACTACAAAGCTGCTATGCTATTCTCTATAACAAAAAACTTCGACGAGTCTCGATGCCGCAGACAGCGGACTTCCCACGTCATTGCTTAGTTAACGATAGAGACAGCATAGTAACAGCGCTGAGGTATCGTAGAGCTTCTGACAGTTGCCTTATAGAATCACCCCACTATGTAATGTTCGTCGTTGAAACAAAAAAAAATATATCTTTGGCATGAAATTGAATGTTAAGGCTAGGAATACACGTTAGATTTTTTCATACGATAGTCGGATCTGACTATCGGAAACCGGCGAACTTTCAATACAATTCCATCCGACTATTGAATCGGACGTGTATTGTATGTTCAAACAAAGTAAAGGCTCTAACGCCTTCCGATAGTCTGATGAACCTAAATGACGTTTGCGATTTCACGGACGCACACGCCTATTTCAGAATTTACACTACAAAGATTGAAATAGCAGAAAACATGGGCAAAGAATACTAACTATAACCCCCGCCAATTTATCGTCGCCTGCAACGTAATAGTACGCCTACTAGTATTGCCCCACCCATCGACCTACTATGACCTCAAGATCAGTGCCCTGGTAGGTACCTATACACAAAATAAAAGACACCCACGAACCTTCGATTAAAAAAATACGATGGAGATGGAAAATACGAGGAATTTACACGTTTGTGAAATGGAAGTTTCCTTGAATTCACGCACTGGTTCAATTTAAAAACACGACACAGTCCTCTGGATATATAATTTAAAAGTTAATCATTAAATCGTGGCTAAGTTGAGTATCGCTGTGCTATATGATGAACCTCAGGTATTTCCTGGTTCCTAAATCAGTAAGAAGGTAGTTCATATTATGTTCTAGCCTAGTATTAGATGTAAATGAATTAATAAACAATAATTGCAACTATTCAACAGTCCTTTTAAATAGGTACCAAATAGGTAGTACTAAGTACCAAATAATAAGCTAAAAAAACGATTCGTTTTTCGAATCGCTCCAGTGTTTATTTACTTTTTTGTTTACATTAATCCACTTAAAACTATTACCTTCTTGCTTGAAAAACTTGTTTACTAATTTGTTGCCAGGCTGAAATTAACTTTTTGTGTGAAACTCCTTCCGTCATTAGCTTTTTTAAAAAGTAAAAACCGTTCAAGGGCTGCGTAAAAAGTTGCTAATGGAACTTTTTGCGCGTCTTCCTCGATCATCAATTTAATTGTTTTCTTTTTAATTCTCATTGTTTTCCCAAGCGTGACAACCTTGGTTCTCTTCCTAATTGGTCCGTTACTGAGAGGATATTTTTGTTTAATTGTTAAATAATTGTTTAAAATATGGTGAATATTTTTGGTGCCAGCCCAATATACCTATACGAATATCCATTACAAATGGTGAATAAAAGCACATATGAATAAAGTCACAGTTGTTGCTGCTTTTGCTTCTATATTAAAAACTAGTTGTCCTCCGCGGTTTCAGCTGCGTTCTCCAGATAAAAAGTTGCCAATAACCTTCCTCAATGAATTGGCTATCTCAAGCACAAATATCGGTATTCGTTAATTAGTTCATGAAAAAATCCTAAGTTTTCAGTGTTTCCCGAATTTTCAAATTTTTCAGGCAACTTTTCCAATTCTTCTCTTCATTATAACCTTCCTCGAACAAAAAAAAATGAACTTAAAAAAAACTGCCGCATTGCTCTACCCGTTTTCGAGTTTTCCGCGTAGCAATACATGCTACCAATTATTTTTTATAAAATATATAGATTTAATAATGATATAATGATGAAATAGATAAAGTAAATTGATTTTTACAAAAAAAAGTAGGTACCTATTTAATTATTTAAAATAATGTTACTCCTACTTTCGTAAAATCTATCCATTATTCTTATTTTCCAAGGAAACCGAATATCTCAGCATTTAATTAATCCTTCTGTTTAAGCTCTCAAGATTTATACCGCTACACTGTGCTTAAACCATGACACGTGCATTCCTGAATACTTGTAATGTACCTGAAATTACAAATATATATCCAATAATATCTTGTTTTGATGTTTGTTTACATAGCACACAATATTTTGGCGTATGTTAATATTTTGTGCGTTTAAACATTATAGTAAGGGTTTGTAGAATTGAGTGCGGAATGACATGAATCTACATAGATTTGATAAATAAATACACTAAATTATGGTAGTTCAGCTCTAATCACGTGAACAAAAAACAGCCATAATATTGTAATCGTTTAGATACTTTGTAAGTAGCCGGGCTGGCTTCCACTCTCAAGTTAATAACCTATCAAGCACCTACCGGTATGTTTTTTTTTTCTATGGTAAGTGATGATGTGGCCGAAGGTGGTAAGCACACAAAGCCTAGAAGGAACTGGCTCTCAAGTGCAGCTGCCGGAACACACCATTAGGTGTTTGGCGACAGATTTTCAACTTGAGGGTGGTAGCCAGCCAGGCGGGTACTACAAAGTACCCTACCACCGTGCTATGGTTTCCTCACGATGTTTTCCTTCACCGAAAGCTCAAGCTCACTGTAGGATTCGAACCCACGACCTTCGCCACGGCGTCCGAGGTCACTACCACTGAGCTATCATCGCCTTAAATCGTTCCGGCAGTTGCACCTGAGAACCAGTTGCTTTCTAGGCTTCGCAAAGGTCGATAACTTCCGATTGTCACTTACCATCAGGTGGAGGAGATACCAGTTTGTCAGCTTTCTGAAATTAAAAAGGAATATGCAAAAATATAAACGACAAACTATAATATGTGTATAGAAAATTTTCTCAAAGCTGCCGCCCGCTGCCGATGGGCAAGTTTCCCAGCAGACTGGCAGGGTTTTGTCTTTGCATGGCCAAACTAATGCGTTGGCGGAAATTTTCCAAGACCGCCGGTCTCTCGAAGCCTCGTTGAATTTTGATGATAAAATCCGAGTGAATCGGAAAGCTTTGGACTCCCACCACGGACTATTGATTTCCACCGCAAAAGGCGTTGACATATAGTTTGGTCCAATACAAGCGTATTTTTTATTTTTTCGCACCGATCGTAGCCGCGCCCCAGCGTCTTTACAAGTTGCCAGTATGTGGGATGGCGCAAGTGTATCAACACATGTGGCATCCTACACCAGCGGCAAACGACGACGTTGGAGCATAAATTTATTAAAAGCAACAACTCTAATTTCGTTCAGAAACTAAAACTGGGTGGCAGTAACATTTACCTATCTATGTTTGTATCGCTCTTGGCTCCGAAGTCCGAATGCATTTCCTGACCCGGTTTTCAAGCGACGCACTTCATTTGTTTATTTCTTGTATTAACAAAGTGCTTTAGTTTCGTTTATACGATTTATCTTTTGTATTTACTTACCTACCTACTTATACATTGTTATTTATAGGGTCATTTAATCCAGGGCTTGTTTACCGGTTAATTTTCACCTAAATCAGTGTCAAGTACATTTGGAGCGTTTTATTTACTACCTTAACCTTAAAAAAACCGGTTTTCTTAAAAAGCGAAATCAAATAGGTTTTGAATCAATTTACCGGTTTTTAGAGGTTTTCATTTCGCTCTTACCGACGAAATCGCCATCGCCATTGCCATCGCCGATTCATTCAATTCATAATGATGCCGACGCGTGCCCGTGTCACTCTGGATTATACCGGTTTATTAAGGTTTTAGGTACCGGTCTCATTTTGGACGCGCTCCGAACGAAACCATTACTAAAAACCGGTATTAACCTTTGTTTACCGTTATTTTCGAAACCGGTTTCAAGCCCTGATTTAATCATTGAGTGTGAATTGTTTTTATGTTGATCTGTAAGAGTTAGGTAGACCCACCTACCTAAAACTTTATCTTTTTCAGAATAAATTACAAAGTTTAGGCTTAGGTACCTTCGTCCCGTGAGGTTATTATTTTACGAAACTTACGCTCTTACTCAATATTAATATTAACTTCATTAATGTCCGGCCACAGCTAATTTTAGCATGGAGAGATGAATTTGATTCGAATCTGATTGATTGATGTTCAGAAGTATTGTTCACGATTTGTAACGTGTCCATGCTGTCGAGAAAATTAGAAGTAAATAGGTACCGAAGGTATTACTGATAGCTTAGTGGGTGTGACGCTGAATTATGAGCTTAAGCTTTCGTTGAATGTGCTACGTCACGAAACAATCGTGACATCACCGTATCACGCTTGGATACCACGTTCAAGTAGAAAATCCATCACGAAGCATCTAACCGGTGTTTTCCGATAGTTGCAATTGAAAGCTAGTTTCCTTCCAGCTTCGGTCGCGTCATCACTTAGGTATCGAAAAATACAGTAAATAAATAGCAGACATTATAAAAGCAAACACAACATTCAGAATAATTTATATACAATTTTCAAGAGCACATCAGAGCAACGTGATCGACCTGGCGTCGTGCGAGACACTCGACCTGGTTGCATGCAGAATAGGGCCCATGGGAATAATCAGGAGTCCTCTATTATTAGAAATTTAAAATACTCATTGGTAAATCGTTTGAGAGGAAACCTTTTTTTTTCAAATGATTCTTTGTTATTTTTTAATGGGTTCTTTAAGCTCAACTGTTATCTCGTTACTTAAATAATTATAATTTATTGTTCTTATAAAAGTGTTCTTTTGTCTTGCATTGTTTATGTGATATTATTTTAGTTAATGTGTGGAGTGTTTTGTTTTTTTCTCACTTCCGACAATTTTAAAAGCAAAAGTACAATATTTATAGTCGAATTATGAAGAAACATCTGCAGTCTTTGTTTTATTGTATGTAAATAAATTCAATCGATGAGTCCCATATTGAGTAAAGATTCCAATATACTATAAAATATAATCGTGTGCGTGATGCGTAAAAGGAATTTTAGTGTCTTTTAAAAAACGCTTATACAATTTGTTATAAAAGTTTTATTAGTGCTCTAAGCATTTTTTTCATTACCCTATAAAGCTCAAAATGATATTCTAAGTCATAAATTACACGTTGACGATTTTCATTTTAATAAATGAGTAGGTATCTCATCTCAACTTAAATATTATCATCAATACAGTACAAGTTTTCAAGATTTTCGAAGTATTTTAGGGGAATTAATAACCCCACACCTAATTATCTACATGAACACCAAATAAATGATTGCACTACTATTTAACTGAGTATCAAAACTTGTACATACTTACAAATAATAATGATTATTACATTATATATCAAAAATACTAACTGTACATCAAAAATAACAAATGGGCATCTAATAAACGAAACACGATAATCAAAAATGTCACTTCTAAAATCATCGACACGCATACTTGAAAAACGATTGAAATACCTTGCATGTAATATTTGTCAAGGGCTCTAAGGTAAATGTGTCAAAGACGAATACAGTTCATTATTGGCAAGGTTACCTACTATTGTGAAATGGTAATAGGTGAATGTCGTTTAGTAGCATTATTTTGACCTATTTTACTATATAAAGTACCTGTGTGGTTTACAACTTAAAAAAAAAATAGTAGGTACTTATAAGAAAAATTGTAGCATTAGGAAATAAAAGGCTTTTTATTTTATTTATTTTTATTTATTTATTTATTATTATAGAAAAAATATAAATTAGATAAACTATATACATCTACAACAAGTATTTACAATGTATAAAATACAAACTATGATATATAGAAAACATCCTCAAGGACCTCGCTGCTGTCGATAGACAAGGTTCCCAACAGGCTGGCAGCGTTCCCTTTTTGGATGGCCAAGCTTATGCGTTGGCGGAAAAAGCTCCCAGCCCGTCGGTCTCCCGAAGCCTCGATGAGCTTGGATGATAAAATCCGAGCAAATCGGCGAGCCTCGAACCCCCTCGGACCCAAGGTTAGTAACCTTGGGTCACGAATAATGGTAACCGCGAATAATGGCATGAACAAAAAATTAGGACCAAGACAAGCGTATTCTTTAAATTTGGATTTTTCTGCACCGGTTGCAGCCGCCCCAGCGACTTTACAAGACGCCAGTATGTGGGAAGGCGCAAGTGTATCAACACACGTGGCATCCCACACCAGCGGCTTGCCAACACTCCACGGGATCAAAGTCATACCATCCAGCCTCTAACCATCGTCACGCGCAATTCCGACTGATAAAATAATTAGATAAAATATAAAGACTTTTTTTCAAACTTCTTACTTTATTGCAAAGATGGTACAAAATATTAAAAGTACAACATGAAACCCTGTTATGGCACACCAAGTGAAATTATAAATTTTAAAAATAAAATATTATATTTTTCTAGAAGATTTAGGTATTATTCAATTATTTGATATTGAATTATTTTAATTTTATTTATTTCAAAATAAGTTTAATACTTGCATTTGATCCTGATTTCGTGCAGACGAGTCACATGTATAAGTAGAAGCTAATAATAGTCGTGTAATGTCTATAAAAAGTTAATACAATGCAACCGTTCCAATTTCCCAGTGATAATAATTCAAAGAAGTTTCATTAAAGCGCATTATCGTGTAAAAACTTCACGTGTTCACTTAATACGATTTGTAACCTCGCATTGAACACGAGACAACTGTCCTTCTCGCGAATCATGTTCGTGAACCGTCGGGAATAGATTTCTAAATACATGTATCCTAATAAATTCTACTATCCTACTATTATTATAAATCGTCGGCGCGTTGTGAAAAGCTTGTAAATAACAAATTTTGTGAACATGTAATTTTTCCCTTCTGGAAAATTTGGAAAGATACGAGGATACACTTACGAGGATTTCGTAGCCCGCCGACGAAATGCGAAAGTCAGCTACGATGGATGGATGCATGGATGTTTATTACACTTTCACGCAAAAACTACTGAACGGATTTGTATGAAATTTGGCACACCAATAAAATATATTCTGAATTGACATATAGAATACTTTTTATCCCGGGAAAACAGATGTAGCCTCGGGAATGCGGGTGAAACCGGGGGGCCGAAGCTGTCATTGTACACTAGCTTCACCCTCTAAGTTTGGCTAGTATGTTTGGATGTTTGTGACTCAATCACACAAAAATTGCTGAATGGATTTACATGACACTAGGCACACGTATAGAATGTATTCTGGATTAACACATAAGATACTTGATATCCCGGAAACGCGGATGAAACCGCGGGGAAGATGCTATTATAAAAGTGTGGCTCCGTATCGTTAACATTTATTTATTAAGGAACTCACTGGTATGTAAGTAAGTTACGTGCTTTTCGAAAAATATATTATTTAAGGTGAAAAAGCCAAGCGGGTAAAGGCGATGATAACTCAGTGGTAGTGACGTCGTATACCGCGGCGAAGATCGTGGGTTCATATTCTATATGAGCTTGAGCTTTCGGTGAAGGAAAATATCGTGAGGAAACCATAGCACGGTGGTAGGGTATTTGTAGTCCTCTCCTGACTGACTACCACCCTCATTGAAAATCTGTTCAAGTGTCTGTGATAGTATGTTCCAGCAGTTGCACTTGAGAGCCTTCTAGGTTTTAAAAAGGTCGGCAAAAAATGGCAACCCCTGGGATTGCTAATGTCCATAGGCGACGGTAGTCTCTTACCATCATGTGGAAGGCCTGCCTATGATTTCCTCATGATATTTTCCTTCATCGAAATGGTAAATGGTAGTTGACTAAATACTAAATATTCACACATTAACAGACATCTTCACTAAAAAAACACGTCATAATATAGCTCTTTAGAAGTTCCTTGACGTCATCTCCAGACATCAATCGCCACGTCATGATGGTCATTTACACACTCCGCTTGTCAGATCAGTGACGTAACTAGAGTTCGCGCCACCAAATTAGTCCCGAAGGTCCACCTCTATCACAGAAGAAATAAGATCGATTTTCATTAATTCCACGGGACTTCATTGGTGGTGCAAACTCTAGCCGTGATATAAACGATACGGGGACGATATGCGATATAGTTTAATTATATTTTATTTCTTTATTTTAATTGGGATGTTGACTGACAAATCAAATCAGTTACTTTTTATGATATGCCAAAACGATAGGTTTATATGGTATAATTTATACTGCCGTAATTTTGAAATATTATAATATCTTTTGTAGTTAGATTGGTAATTAAAAACCGGCCAAGTGCGAGTCGGACTCGCGCACGAAGGGTTCCGTACCATTATCTATAAAAACGGCAAAAAGTTCGCGTTTGTTGTATGGGAGCCCCCCTTAAATTTTTACTTTATTTTATTTTTAGTATTTGTTGTTATAGCGGCAACAGAAATACATAATTTGTGAAAATTTCAATTGTGTAGCTATCGCGGTTCTTGAGATACAGACGGACAGACAGCGAAGTCTTAGTAATAGGGTCCCGTTTTTACCCTTTGGGTACGGAACCCTAAAAATCATGAAAAGTATAAATTTTACCTAATAAGCCAACTTTCTGTATATTTTGAAATGTTTTATACATTAGTTAGTTAGTAATTGATAATTTATCTAAATACAGGCAAAATTTTACTATGGCTATAATATCAACTGGTAACTAACTACTTACTGTGTTTTAGCGTTATTAGGCATATAGGGAAAATATATACATATAGTATTATGTATAAGTGTAGTACATAGTACGGATAAGTGTCTTGGCCCAGACAAATAATATGAGTTGAGATCTCTATAAGAAAAACAACCTTTCTGTAACGCTCTCCACTTGAAACCGGTAAATATCTGACATAACTGAAAGGGGATGTGGACACCACTTCACTAGACATCCTTCATGACATATTGGCTAACATAGAAGCAAACAACGGTTGAAATATCAAAGAATAGTATGATATTACATGTCTACTGCTTGCCTTGTGCTCAACCTCGAGCCTGAGTGCTGCCGGATTAAGTTTAGTGTTGTCGGCTGTCGATCAATATTTATCGATATTTATTTGAACCCAATAATAGGTACGTGAAAAACGCTAGGCACTAGTAAAGTTTCAATGTCTAGTACCTATGTATTTAGGTACGAGCAATGATGATCCAGTATTTTTTTTGCTTTGACTGGTGGATGTAGTAACATGTATTTTAAATGTTTTTCTTCCTTTCATTCTTTTACATTTTTATATTATATCTCATCAACTTTAAGGTATATACCGAGACTTATTTACAGTTGAATTATTTTTTGATCTTGATTTTCGATGAAAAATATACTAGATGGTAACATAGCACCGTGGTAGGGTACTTTATAGTCTATAATTCTCAATTTTCAAGAGTTTCAGAAGCTGTTACAGATGCTCACCCTTTTTTTTGATACCACCTTGTCGACAAACATGCATACGGCCCGCCTGATGGTAACCGGTTACCTTAGCCTATGAACGCTTGCAACACCAGGGGTATCACTAGCGCGTTGCCGACTCTTCCCCCCTCCCTGATGATCTTTGGCGACCTTACTCACGCGCAGGAACACGACTATAAGTTATTTGGCTGCGGTATTCTGTAAGGTGGAGGTACTTCCCCAGTCGAGCTACTCTTTGAGCGATATAACATTATGCTCTACCTACCTATCTAGACTTAGTGTAACTATGTACTTCACTTTCAGCCACGTCATTACATACAGTGAGATTGTCTTCAAATACAAGTCTATCTGATAAAAAAACGTTCTATTTTTTTTAACATAAAATTAATTGCCATTAAGCCACTTATGATATAGGTACCTAAATCGTGATAAAATTACAATAAATCAGAAAAACAAAGTCAACCAATGTCATTTACTACTTCGAAATAATTATAAATGTGTCTGGCGATGAGAGAATACTAAATAGTTAAAGAAATATTAACGAGAATTAAGATTCATAATGCATAAATGAATAGTCGCCTGTTTTTAATAAGCTGTTACAGAGGTGACGATGGAAAATAATGAATTAACAATAGAAAAACTTACATTTTGACCTAATTTAGTTAGTATACTTTGACGTAATGTGATAGCTTAGTCAAAAGTAGTATCGTTTGTAAACCTTTAGGTTTAAATTAATTTCAGGTAATCTTGCACTACTTACTACTAAACTTTCTATTAGGCATTATGTTTATTTTGGTGTTATAATTGTTTTTTGTTGTTTAATATGGTGTACATATCTATACCTACTCATATTATAAAGCTGAAGAGTTTGTTTGTTTATTTTTTTGAACGCGCTAATCTCAGGAACTACTACTTCGATTTCTTTTATTCTTTCAGTGTTGGATAGCCCATTTATCGGCTACTTTTAACCCGGGAAAACACAAGAGCACTCAGGAACGCGGTTGAAAACGCGGGGCGGAAGCTGGATATTAATAAAATTGCTAAAGGAAAATTACTGATTAAAAATAAAAGCATTAGTCAATACAAAATTCCCTATTAATTCCAATAAATATCACAAAATAAACAACTTACGTATAGTTTGCAATATGAATAATAAATATAAATTCAATCAATTCTCATAAAGGTCATCTAGGTCACCAAAATGAACACCAAATATGACGCGGTGTTATAGGCAGAAGTTACTGACACCCTTACTCATAATACAATTTAACCAAAGTCAAGTAAAAACGTCACATAGTATGAGAATAATAATAAAGTGGTCGATATAACAGTGCCATTTATATTTATCGATAAATCATACAAGGCCATCCCTAATTGGATAAAAGCGCCATTAGAGAAGACCGTATCGCGGCCCCGAAACGATTGAATGTGTTACTTCGCGGCGTTATTCCGAATAACTATCTATATCGATACTATATCGTAATTGACGGGCATTAGATCGTTTTGTTAAATTATAATGTGGGCAAGCTGATAATAAAGCATTTCGATTTATGTTAGTAGGTAATAGAATTTGTAATTGAGAAATGTACAGAATTGCAATGATAGGTATTTGCGAACATTTACAAGGTCCTATTAATACTATAAAATGTGAATGCTTGTGTGCACGTTTGCTACTCATTTACGCCGTATTGGCTGAACGGATTTCGATGAAATTTGGCACACGGATAGATCATAACCTGGAAAAAAATATCCTTAGGAATTTGAGTAAAACCACTGAGCGGGAGCTTGTAGATGAGATTTCTAAACGTTAGTGGTAGTTAAAGTAAGTAAAAAAAAAAAGTAAAATAGGGTACTATGAAACGTTCATGATCCACGCAAGCATTGGCAATTTTAACGTCAAATTTTACGTTTATTAATCTATATTTATTCCTATTTACCTACGGTATAAAATTGGCTGAATTTATTGAAATAAACGAATAAATACCCTGGGACATTCCTCACGGCCATATGGACTATGGAAACCAGATAACTGTTTTTTTTTTCTAAAACATAAGTAGGTATTATGCAGATAATTACACCCAGACTCAGGACAAATAGACATATTCACAGTCCTAAATGTCTGTTCAGGTTATGAAACGAGTTTCCCGTCGTAGTTTTTCCCAAGGGAGTACAGCATGGGGTTCTTCAAGAAAGGTGTGAAGAGATTTTTGCTGGGTCGACAACGCGCGAGTGATTTACCTAATGTTGCAAGCGTCTATAGTAGCAGCTTACAATCAAGCGGGCATGCTTGTTTGTCACCTTAGTGGTGTAAAAAACAAAAATATCTAAATCCTACAGAATAAGGTTATAAATCTCAAGACTGCAGCTGTCTGCATTCCTCGTGAAAGCTCTGCTGTAAAGTACCGTCTGAGCATATTTATTGTTTGGAGTTTTCCCCATGACTCATGCAACGAATTCAAAATATACTTAGTCAGGAGTATCGGTTTTTAGAAACCCCCGCGGGTGCTCAAAATCATTTGACGACTCCTTTAAAAGAACCTACAAAATATCCTACATATTCATGACAATTGTATTTAAGTCCGTCCAGTAAACGCGAACAGACAGAATTTGCATATAAAGATAGGAGGAGAAGAAAAGAAGAGAAATTAAAACTATTTATTCCAAAAAAAGTTGTGACTTGTGTCCTATTAGCTCATTTAGGTAAGTTTAATAAAAATATATATACAACGATTATGATAAATCAATTGTGTTAAATAAATTTTATGAACTGGGAAAATAATTATTAGTACTTACCTATCTATCAAGTACTTAGTGGAAGGCTTCGCTCAAAGCCGATTACTTATCAGTCTAGGGTGCGGAGCTCCCACGACCATAGACTATTCACCTCTCGTGGGTGCTGGAGCCCCCGAGCACCCACGGAGTCGGTGCCCTTACTTAGAGCATCAGCAAAATTATTTGAACACTTAATATATGTCTAGATGGGCAGTCGCGCTACTAAAACCTAAAAAACTGGCTTAGTACCACAACTGTCCATTTAGATATATAAGTAGTCAAAGGATTGTAATTGATTTATCCTGCGAGAGAAACAATGTTGCAAAAAGGCGAATCGAAATGAGAAATATAATATGCTTCTACCCTGCGTAAGTACCTACTGAGTTTGTTTACTAAATAATCAGTAGAGACAAAGACAACAAAGTGGGAAGCAGCACAATACCTTGAAAGAAATACGAGAATAAACTAGCAAAGGAAGTTAAAAAAATTAACAATAAAAAGATGGTTCAAGTAAACCGATTGAGTTACACTTCCAATTTCAATTTTAGGGATCTGCTCCGGCCTTTATAATAATACTTGTAAACATTTTATAAATTTGAGCTGTCTTGTAATTCTAAATTTAAATATATTTTATGCCAATCTATTATGGGGTTGTCAAAATTTAATACCATTTTTAATTATGGGAATTCCCATGCTGCAGTTTTTCCCAAAGAATTGTTACAACTAAAACGCTGTGTCATTTACTTACCAACATTTTGCGCTTGCTAATAACTTTATTTTAGGTCATTAGTTCACGTAATTATTCATAAATAAAATTAGTCCAGCAAATTTAATTGTTGTAAATTTAGTCACCAATTAACTTACACCTATATTGACACTAATTTATCTTTGCCAAAAATGGTTGCATTTTTAGATCACTCTCTTGTTATTATCCAAATCAAAAAAACATACGGAACACTGCCATAATCACTCGATATGCACTTGTCTATTCCTGACCTGACTGCATTGTGTAAACTGTATAAATCTAAAAACTGTTTGAAAACGACGGATCCATTAAAACTCATTGAAATTCTAGCCGTTCACATAAAACAACAGAAAGACAGTTATTTTACACGAGAATTTATACTTAGTAAAGTATATCGTGAAGTTAAGTAATACGGATCTATAGTTGCAGTTTATTCTTTTAAGCGATTAAAAAAAAATATTTTCTTTTAATTTTTGTTTCATAAAACATATTTACATCTAAGAATTTGAATTTGAAATTCTATGCAACGAACCATATCATATGAATTTAGCATCAAATGACTCTACTATTAATCCAAGCGAAGATCAAACCGTCCCACCCGTCAAAAATTGTGATCAAATATGTAGAGATCTATCTAAAAATCGAATGTACATTTAGCGATAGCTCCATTATAGTTAAAAAAAAAATGCCGACTTTATGCAGTTTTAGTATCAACTATTTTTTTCTTTATGGTAGCGGATTGTTAATTATTAACTGTAATTAATCAAATACCCCCAAAGAGAGCTTCAGGCAGACAAAGACTGTGGTCGACTACTTTTAACTCTTCCTTTACCTCACAGAAAATAATTTTCAAGCTGAACGCTCAAAAGAAACTTCCCCATTAATTCTCCTGTCACAAATGTTTACTAGCTTTCCAACTACGAGGGAATACGGCGTAGTTTATCAACATACTGAAGTAATCCAATTGAATTCTTAGACTGTTTTCTTTATCTATACGTATACCTAATAAATCTAGAACCAGCGTGTACATTTTTTTTGTACCCAAGGATGAGTAACAGAATGCAAAGAGACATAATATATTTTTCTTGTTTATCTGTCTGTAATAGGCTATTCTTTGGAACCACTGAACGGATTATCATGAAGTGTGGCTAGGCTTTTTGATAGAGGTAGAGCATAGCGATATATTGCTCAAAGAGCAGCTCGACTGGGGAAGTACCTCCACCTTACATAAATACCGCAGCGAAATAACTTATTGTCATATTCCTGCGCGTGAGTAAGGTCGCCAGAGCTCATCGGGGAGGGGGTAGGATCGGCAACGCGTGAGTGATACCCCTGGTATTGCAAGCGTTTATAGGCTACGGTAACCGCTTACCATCAGGCGGGCCGTATGCTTGTTTGTCGACTATGTTGTAAAAGTCTGCGCGACCGAAGCCGCGGGTGAAAACGTAGTTTGATAATAAAGTCTAAACTTACATTGCCTACAGTCTACCATTTCTCTAAAAGCCTTTTTTGTAGAGTCTGCTGGTCGTCATCACAATTTCACGGTTAGGTCGTCTGACCATCAAACTCGGACCTTCTCAGTATGTGGTTGCCACTAGAGACTTTCTCGAATATAAGCTTTTTGAAGGATGTGACTAACGAGTCCCAATTGCTTCATCGGCTGTCTGTTACGGTCTGTGTTTTTATCAAAATAAGAAATTCATTCTCAGATATAATGTTCTCAAATAATTTATAAGCCAAATAATCTTATTTAATTCAATATATTTATTTATAAGGATAACATGGATCTATGGGTTAGTAAAATGTACCTACTACAAGTATTATGCTAAGGAATCATCTTAAAATAAATATATGCGTTGCCTCACATTAAACCATCTATGGACAAACCAATCGATTTTTACCAATGAGTGTGTACACAAAATACCTCATCTATACTATTATTATTACTAATGATTTTAATACATATTATAATGCTGAAGAGTTTGTTTGGTTGAACGCGCTAATCTCAGGAACTACTGCAGGTTCAAATTGAAAAATTCTTTTAGTGTTGCATAGCCCATTTATCGAGGAAGGCTATAGGCTACTTTTTATTTCGAGAAAACATAACATCCCTCGGGAACGCGGGTGAAACCGCGGGGCGGAAGCTAGTAGTTGATAATAATGATCAGCTACTGTCTTCAGAATACCTACTGTTTCGGCTGGCTCGCACATCTTAAAGAGGATGCTCTTTTCTTACAAATTATTGCCCCAAAGTCATCATATACCTAAGTGTTTAGCTAACTAGCTAGCTGGTTTTTTTTTCATAAATGTGGACCATCCATGAGTCAATTATTTGCATTTTGTTGAAACAATGATATTGTTACCTAAATCAAAATCAATAGATTGGAAATACCACAGTAGTTTTTAGTATTTTAGCCAGCAAGAAACTTTTTTAATTGGCCAATGACAAATGTAGATGAGCAATGATTCTCATCATTAATCATCGGTATTCCTTTGACACGGCTATTAGCGGGAAAATGGCAGAAAACTAATGGAAATAGTGACATGCCACAAACTAAGCCCGTATTATATAATGACATTCAAAACTTAAATCAAGTTGCAAGATTAGGTGGTGTTAGAAAATAAGCGTTATGTCATAGGTCCAGGATTCGAAATTGTTCAATCCTGCAACAAGACTGGTATTTTCAATGGAGCTTTTTTGACCTTTTAGCTTTACTAAAAAAACTTACGAAGCTTCTTTGATTGATTTATTATAAATAATAAATATTCTGGGACATTATTCCTCACACACGGCCTCACAAAATTGTTTACCGGGACAGCTCGCTAGTGAACGAAGTCGCAAGTATAATCTAGTATTATCTGTTTTTATTAATGATTGTTAATCAAGAAAATGGAGCAGGAAAATGGACGGCCGCCATATTAAACTATCAAGCTCGTAATTGATGGCGGAAAAAATAGGTAAAAACTAACCATTGTTTTGCTTCAATGGTTTTAAAATAAGCCTCGGGGATTTTTTTTCAGTTCAGTGAATGAATTGAAGGTGAAAAAGAGAAGTACTTCTCTAAGTAAGAACTCAATTTTAAACGAAAGAGTAAATACCAATTTGTTGATTTGTCTTAAAAAAGTTACGGTTTTTCTTTCTGGTTTTCTAAAATAATGGCTTTAGGTGCAAAAAAAATACATTCAAACTTATAATCCCCTTAAGGGAGGAATCAGTTAAGCCTTGTTATTTTTAATAACAGCCAACGAATCCGCATCGATCCTAGAGCTGCATGCTTGTTACAGTTAATTGAGGCAAGTGGGAAAATGTTTACTTTTTGTCCCTAATCCAAATGTTCCAAGAAAAAAGCGACTTTAGCCTCGTCCTGTATTTAAAAAAAAACAATCATTATCGTCGCATGAGAACTGAGAAAATCCTATCACATAACTATTAGTTCTACGAAAATTTTCTCATCCTTTTAATAACTTGATTGAACATTGTATTTCAATAAATTACAGGATGTAATTATCGAGATATTTTCATATAACCTAATTTATGTAATAAACTGTATTTAATATCTACCTATTTGTGAATGAACATGGTAGCCATTTCTTGGAAAAAAATCCCGCCAATTAAGACCGTTTTAGAACTGAAGCCTTACTCCGTACGTAAACGAATATGAATGACGACAATGCTTTGTAGTATCCACTCTTGCGGAAAACACCTTGCGTTATTTTATGTTTATTTTGAAAAAAAATACCTATCCTTAATTTATTGCCGATTCTTTTAAAAAAAATCAACCTTTCGTACCGTGCGTAATAATTAGAAATTTCATTAGTACCTGAGAAGGATTATTTGATTTTTTTTTATTTTTTTTTTCACTTGGCAACTATAGTTGGCAACAGAACAAACTAAAGGGAACTGTCAAATGTCTAGACTATATTAATAGACTATATCACTATACTATTGTGTTAAAAGCTCTACATTTATATGCAACTAGCTTCACCCCCGCGGTTTCACCCGTGTTCCCGTAGGATCTTAAGATTCCCGGGATAAAAAGTGACCTATATGTTATTCCAGATCAATCCATGTGCCAAGTTTCATCCAAATTCATTCAGCCGTTTAAGTGTGTTTGAGTCACAAACATACAAATATTGACATTTATAATATTAGTAGGACTAGCTGTCCCTAGCGGTTCCACCTGTGATCTCAGTTCAAGTTAGCGTGTCCCAAGTGAAGCATCTAAGCAGTTTTATTATCATCAAAATTGTTTTGATAGCTTTGAAAACTTTACAGACAGACTTTTTTTATAGTATGACCAAGGACTGGTATGTATTTTTTTTTTAATAAAAAACACCTTCGGAACAGCGTAACGGAAAGTTCAAAATCAAACTTCTTTACTGCCCCATCTGACAGATCAGTATATTTTGGTCACAGTCCAGTACAACACTAACCTATCAGTTGGGCGTGCGCATATTTGAGCTGGTGCCAGATATGTCACTACATGAACCCGACCGAACTTTACTATTTCATCGCCTCTTGCGAAAACCTGAATGGAGAGCATAAATATTTTAGAATTACTTTCTTAATTTGTCTTTCTTGCGTCATACTTACATATCATGTCCATTGTCCGTCTGTCTGTCATGGTAAATTTATATCGAAACTATCAAACAAGCTCATCGGGGCGGGGGGAAGGGTCGGCAACGTGCGAGTGATACCCCTGGTGTTGCAAGCGTTCATTGGCTACGGTAACCGCTTAACGTCAGATGCTTGTTCGCCGACAATGTGGTATATGAATATAAAAAAAAAATGCAGTTTTTTTTATGTGGTATGCCCGGTTGAGCCGTTAACTTTGATCCATTATGTATAATTTATGGTATGGCGTCAATTATTGTTCTATTCCAAGATAGATTGTTAATAAAAAATATAAAAAGCTTAAAATTAGGAACTAGACATTATTTAGATAGGGTCTATCTAGGGATAAGGTATCAAACTCAAACTCATTTATTCAGTTTAGGCCACAAATTGATTTTACACCGGTTCGGAATACACTTGGACTTAGAACTTTGAATACAGTTCAACATGAGGATCTACTTTCAAACTGTCATCGTGCTAAACTTAACAACTTGTCTACTACAACTAAAATACCGGAAAGTGAATCTAATTACTATTATGAAAATAAGGCTCCATTTCAAATAACTTCTTTATAAAAATAATGGATATTCGGAATATAAAATATTTTGTCCAATGTTAAAACAGCCTTTGGATGATTCAAATGGAATTCCAGAATTCTGACCTTGACAACGTAGATGTATCTTGTTCACACCCACACGTTTTTGACTCACGTGAAATCAAAAATATTCACGTGCCGATTCGATTGTAAATCAATCGATATTGTGATCGCTTCTCGATTAATGTTTACATGCGACATTCCGGTATAATCGATTTGATCGAAACTTGGAAATGACGTTTTAGCGGGATTTGTTTCATTGATACCAAAGGATCGATTCTGTGTAAGTGTCTATTATCTGGTCGCCATATTTCAAGCCATGCGTAGTTTGGAATCAGATGGCCATGTGTAAGTATAATTTATTTAAGTGTAGATGCATTATTATGTATTTGTTAACAATAAAAATACAAACTATAATAACACAGAAAATTTCCTCGAGATTGCCGCCCTGCTGTCTTTTTTCTATTGCCCAACGCATTAGGCGTTGGCGGAAAATATACCCCGTAGTTGCTTTAATGATACCAAGCTAAAGTAAACATCAGAAATGTGAAAAACAAGTTTTCAGGTTGTTTATTGAATGAATTTTAGATTTAAAGAAATTTGTGTAGGCGAAATGATGCAACTTTTAAAGAATGAGATCTTACTTAAAATATTACGATCAACAATGAATTTTTTTTTATTATGTAGGTGTCAAAATAGTATACTGTTTTGTTATGAATGAAAATGTACTACTACTTTATATTTCTCTAGGAAATTTGCAGTGGAAGATTTGATATAGAGTTATTTTTCTGTTTATTTATAAACCAGGATTTCTTAGGAACAACTTAAGATGTATGTTTATTATCAAGTCTATTTATGTATTAAAATTAGAATTGCGTTTGTTGTTACAGTGATCATGTATGTTTTATTTTTACACTAGCTGGCCTGCGGTTTTACCCGTATTAGAGGTCGTAAACAGCCCTTTGCACTCTCTGATTAGTTTTGAAAACCATTAAGGTATTCTCTTATTTCTCTTATTATCTATTTTGTCTATAATGTTGTGCCTACATAGTGTTACTAGGTAAACCTACACCTGATATACTTAACTGTAGGTTTCCGTAGTGAAAGAGGGTTAATTACTGATCCTTAACATATTTGCTACCTTCCCCCCCACTTGAGCCCTAGGGTGGCGGTGCCGGGTAACCATGAGGATTATCCTGGGTTAAAAAGAAAAATAAAAGGCACCGGTTTAGCTTGGCTACCAGTCCAACAAACTATAAAATATCTTTAGTACTTTGTTCCAAAAATGTACAACCCAGTTTGTAAGGAGAAAGAAAATAAAACTTATTAGGTATTTGACCAAATTTAGATCTCTGGAATATGGTATACAATTAACAACTCTATATCGATCATATTTAAGATTAAAACATCAAACAAAACTAATGACAATTTCCGTCTAAGTCGGTATCTTTATGAAACAATACTATTTGACTAGTTCAAGGTATGACGACGCGTCGTGTGCAAAATGACGTTGGTAGGTATTTGGACGAGAATAGATAATATCTGACAGAATGGGTCATTGTCTTGTCTCCTGTGGGCAGCACTGTTCCGAGACACTAGTGATGTCAAGTTCGTCTAATCAAAAACGGGATCGGAGCCTGAGCTTAGAAACCGGGATCGAAACGATCTATTGACCCCGATTTTCCAGTGTTAGTTATTATATTGCTATGTTTACGTTACTGTATTTGTTTGGATATTTATTCCCAATTTCACAAGGAGTTTTTGATATTCACTTAGTTTTAAGTGAAATTTTTATACATAATACATACGTAAAAAAATAGGATACGTAAAAATACAATTGACACAAAAAAAGATGTGTTATTCACAAGAGGTTTCACTCGCGTTCCCGTTACAAAGTAGTCTATGTCTATGTCTATCTCCATAACATAGGCTATCTGCATACCAAATTTTATCGCGATCGGTTCAACGGTTTAGGTGTGAAAAGGTAAGAAACAAACAAACTCTCATTCGCATTTTTAATATTAGTTAGGATACTAAATGTCTAGCTTTGAAGCCTAGCCAGATTATATGAGTGCAGAAACACATTATAGATCAAGAAGCTTAGCCACATAGCCAGGTTATATAAATCACAGATTAAAAATCAACGGTATATCACACAGTCAAAATTAAGAATCCACCTGAATTTGTAACGTAGTAAGAAGTACGTAAGTATCTGAAATACTTTATGTAGGTACCCATCATATAACACGTTACGTTGGCTTTCAATACGCGCTCTTGAAGCTCACACGTGAACTGCAGTAGGTATACCTAATTATAAATCATGCGCATACGTTTGTATATTTGTACTGAATTAAATAAAACCTTTTTTATGATATTTAAATATTTATATTTGTTTAGAATTTCATTTTCTCTAACCAATGCCTACCTTAGAAAACATGTTATTATATCAAGTATTTGAAATTTCATATCTTAATTGGTTAGTGAAAATTTACATTCAACTAAGTTCATGTTGAACCATATTTAAGCGTGTAACAACCAATGAAATTAACCTTATAGTATATCCAGTAAATATTTCGAAATGGTATATTTTTAAAAGGTAGTTCGTACAATTTTACTGTGAGATCAATTCTGAAATTGCAAAAATAATTTCTCTTTTCATACTGAAGTTCAAGTTTGCTCAATCAAAATGTACGATTTCAGAATTGGTCCCATTATAAAAGTTGTTCAGTATGACGTACCAGGTTTCGAAAATATGCCATTTTCATTATCTACCCACTATACAGGCTGATTTTTGATTTCAGAATAAGTTTGAATAGAAAATTTATAACTTTGCATAACCCGCTCCCTTCGCAGATATCTGACGCATTCAATATATTACCCTATCTCGATGTAAGGAAAGACTGCGACCTAAATTCAGAACATCTATGGAATATCCATACAATCTAATAGGGTTGAATATACCTTCCACGAGCCGTATTGTGACCCTCCCTTGCAGTTACCCGGTCGTTCCCTTTAGTAATCAGCGAGTGGTCAAGTTGTTAAGAAAGTCTGGGTCCACCCACTGGACTGTGTTTGTCTGTTTCATGGCTATTTCAGACAATACGACAATATTATTGAAGAAAGTAATGTCTTGGAAAAGTTTCTTAATTTCAAAGTTTGTCACAATTGTAGCGGTATAAGTTTTGAGTTGTTGTTCTGTTTTTAAATTAAGAATAGTTCCAAAATTGAAAAGTAGAAGAAAAAATTTAGAAGGCAACAGAACTGAGTTTTTAGGTATACCTACAATCTTCAACCAGTTTTGCACGGTGGTAGAATAATTAGTAGTACCAACCTGGCTGGCTGCTATTGTCCGGTTTTAAAATAGTGACTATTCTCCTGCAATAGCTAATTTCTATAGGCTACGGTGGGCACTTACCATTTGGTGGAACAGCCTCCTGCTTGTCAATGAATGCATTATTGGATATGTATGTACTGATATGCACAATAAGCATAAATCACTGGTTTTCATCTGGATCTAGCAAAAACTTGGGTTGAGTCGCAAAAAACTACTTTGCGAAAGGGGCAAAAAGTGCTATTTCGATTAACAGGATATTTTAGGTTAAAAATGGATATACCTACTAAGTATATATAAAAAGAGAAGGTATCACCTGTTTTGTACTGCATGCCTTTTCAGAGATCCTAACTACTAATATTATAAATGCGAAAGTGAGTTTGTTTGTTTATTACCTTTTCACGCTTAAACCGCTGAACTGATCGCGATGAAATTAGGTATGCAGATAGCCTATGGTACAGAGAAGAACATAGGCTACTTTTTATCCCGAGAAAACATAAGATCCATGGGGAACGCGGGTGCAACCGCGGGGCGGAAGCTAGTAGTCTATAATTTACAGATGTTTTTATTATAGCCAGACAACCTATAGCTTTCAATATTTAATACAGTATATGACCTAGGTAAGACAAATTGGTAATCTTTAACCAATATAATATAATATGACAGTAAACGTCAAAATAAGCAGCGGAGTGTAAATATTCAGACATAATTAAGGCCAGAGGATTGCAGACAGAACAATGAACTTTGTTTAACCTGTCTTAGAAATATACTGTAATAATAATATACAAAGGCAGCATTTAAAAAGTTAAAGGTTGAATTCTGTGGTTAAATGGTGAATGTTTGAAATTGACAGCTACATTGTCACAAATAAATATGATTAAAGACAATGATGAATTGTTATAAACAATAGTTTCAAATAATAATATATTTTAAATGTTTTATTAAAAAAAATAAGATACCTATTTCATTGTTCGCAACAATTCGTCATTGTCATCTTTCTGACAATGATAGTGCCAATTTAGGAGATTCTATTAAAAACAATCTCACACCCCCATTCCCCCAAACAGCATCGATTCTATCACATGACATAATTAAATATCAAAAGATATCGTTTAGGGCCAGCGCGTTGATGCTTGCTTAAATCGTCGTTGGCCCCGTCTTTATAAAACAGAACAGTGACTGACTGACTGACAGACAACCTAAATCGGAATTCTATTAGCTAAGGGTGCACGGAAGGGATGTTCAAACTACAATCTCTAAGGGGGTACTACGGATGTAAAAAAAAAGAAATTAATCAATGGTCTTTAGATATTTATATCATACTAGCTGTCCCCAGGGGTTTCACTCGCGTAGCTATCTGCGTACCAAATTTCATCGCGATAACAATCAAACAAACTCACTTTCACATTTATAATATTAGTTAGGATTAGGATAGTTAGGATCCCAAAATTCATAAAACTATAAATATTTATTACTTTTTTTCTTCTAAATAGTTTTGCGGATCTGAGCGAAGGACCAATGACTTTCGTCGCCATAAAAAAAAACTGTAAATACCTAAGTACATCAGTTTATAAAGCAAAGGTAATATTTGCATCACTCAAGGATATAAATCGGGGATTTGTTTGATTATTAACATTCTATAACAAGGTCACGCGCACTTTCGGTTATTGGAAAGGCATGCATTTCCTTATCGAAATTAAATGGACACGGAACTATGATTTAATTGCTAATAATAATCTACAATTCCACATTAACGTATAAGGCAAGCTTTGTGAATTTAATAAATACGCTATATTTTCAGAACTTGAGGACCCCTATTTCAATCTGTGATCATCATCATCATCTCAGCCGCAAGACGTCCACTGCTGGACATAGGCCTCCCCTAAGGATCTCCAATAACGGTCTTGGGCGGCCTGTATCCAGTGTTTTCCCCGTCCACCTTGTAAGTGGACGTCCTACACTGCACTTGCCGGTCCGTGGTGGTCCAATCTGTGATAGCTTTTTTTTTTTCAAAGTCCTCTCCATCCAACGGCTGCCATCATAACTCTAAATCTTATTACTGTATTTGTGTTTACTTTTTTTTTTGTTTCTCACGTGGTGTCCCAAAAAAAGTCTATCTATATACCTTTTGTGTTTATACGTTTGGCCACATTCTCATTATGTTAATATCTGAACTGTTTTCAGATTACAATATTCAGTGACTTACTGATGTCATTCAACCTACTAACCTGATATATGTAGGTATGTGTTCTCCTTTAATGTATCTAGATATTGTACTAAAAGGATTTGTGAATTTGAATAAGGTACGTAATTACAGATGTCATATTTTTTTTATCTTCTTAGAAAGTGATGCCTATTTGTTTTGACCACAACCTCAAGTGATTATGTGGCTGAAGGTGGTAAGCACAACCTAGAAAAGAAAGAAAGCCTAGTTAGATGCTTGGCGGGAGATTTTCAACATGAGGGTGGTAAGCAGCCAGGCGGGTACTACAAAGTACCCTACCACCGTGCAAAGGTTTCCTCACGATTTCCTTCACTAAAAGCTCAAGCTCATTGCTGGATTCTAACCTACGACCTTCGCCGCGGCGTCCGACGACCACTGAGCTATTATCGCCTTCTAGGCATAAGTTTCC
Organism: Tetheella fluctuosa; assembly: GCA_951216915.1. Classification (NCBI taxonomy): domain Eukaryota; kingdom Metazoa; phylum Arthropoda; class Insecta; order Lepidoptera; family Drepanidae; genus Tetheella; species Tetheella fluctuosa. The sequence continues at coordinate 7,760,468 of OX578233.1, read as the reverse complement.
TATTTTAGTCGTTTTTTTTGTCAAAAGGCTGACTATGTTACCGATGCTTATAAGACTAGAAGGCACTTACTTATTAAGATTCATGTTTAAAAAGCTCATTAAATAATATGAGCAAGTTTGATGTTAAAATAAACTTATATGTAGACTAGCTGTCCCAACAGACGTTGTCCTGTCCAACTCATACACAAAATTTCATCCAAATCGGTCCAGCCGTTTAATCTAAACCATTCTCGAATCTCCACGAACACACACAAAAAATTTCATCAAAATTGGTCCAGTCGTTAGGAGGAGTTCAGTCACATACACACGCACACAAGAAATATATATATTAAGATAATCTATCTACCGGTAGTTGTGTGCCAAATATACTATGCACATAAATTGCTGTAATAAATTAGAACGTGCAATGTTCTTGTGAATTATAGAGTTGCATAAGATTTGTGATGGTATTCTACATATATTTGGGACTATAGTATTTTTTTAAAATTTTATGACAAAAATTAAAAAATAAATTTTGAATGCGACGATGTGGTGTTATTGTGAAATTATATCTAAGATTTTATTTGATAACTTTATAGGCGTCTTAAATATGAAAAAAATGAACTTTATCCTTAACAGTATCCGAGTAGACTTCCTAGGACAGACAATCGAACATGGTTCCTCGTTTGACTATGGAACCTTGAAAATGGTAAAAAAAACTGTCTGACTCTAACACAAGCTCGGAAGGTTGATATTGCTGTAAAATAACCGGCAGATATTCGATGATTTGTGAGGTATAAATGACATTTTTTTTATATAAATGTTTGACGAAAATTTAGCTTAGAACTGTTAGTGGCTTAACTAGTCTGTTTTTTTCTTGTTCATCAAAAATGATCTTCATGAAAATTATTCCCTTCTTTCAATAATATATACCTAAGTAAGTGTAGAGTGGGTCATTTACCAAACTATTGGACTGCACTTGTAGGACCGATGACCCAAATGTGTAAACCTAGGTTCTCGTTCTACCACGTAAGGAAATAGTAATGAATTATACTACCATTTTTCAAAGAAGTATCCGCTAGGTATATATATAGAAATCTAGAAAATGATAGCCAAATTCGTTACCATCGCGACCACGTACCGGTAAGCGTCAAAATCGCCGGTTATAAGCGGCTCAAATCCGCTTTTTATGCTGTGAAAATCAATGGGAACGGATATATCCAGCAATGGAAATCCTTGATACTGATACCCTTACGTGGTAAAGCTTCGGCTTTATACTTCAAAATGACAAAAACCTGATGATAAAGTTTCAATGATAAACTTTTTACACGTTACATTAAATCTATGGATGTACCCAACAATCTTGGCACTAGGTTCGGTACTTTAATGGTTTATGAAGATCCAAAATTGAATACGAATGAATATTTTACACGTGTAAGCGTTAAAAGTTTATGAAAGGAATACCTATACTTTGTAAGAATATGTACATTTTTATTTAAATGTGTTTCTTTTTTTGAATAAAACCAGTCATGACAAAAAAATACATAATAAAATATTTTACTAACTATTATGAGTGTGTTTGTTTTTTTGTTACTTACGAATAGCTGCTGAATTTTACCTATATAATACATTATCATCTATATAATCCATTATCATTAGAAAGCCAAAAACTGATTGTCTATGGACAAAAAATATATTATCATAGGTATAACACATAATTGAGATGGTCCTTCCATAATCCTCCATTACGTAAAATCATGGCGTAGTCAATAATATCATAATGGGCGACAATACATACCTATAACTTCAGATGTTAAATTGTGACATAAATATACTGAATTTAAAACGTAAAAAAACAAGTAAGAATAATTTCTAAACCCAATTTACAATTTTCAAAAACATTCAGTCTGTCAAAACGTTAAATTTAAATAACAGAATAGAATTTGAAATTCGATTCAGTATTTTTTTTCTTTTGTACAGCGATTACGCAACAGATACCACAATGAAATGGTTAAGACAGAGAACATGGAACGTTTCAATTTATGCCATGTAATATTAATAAGCCGAAAAAACTAAATAATTTCGTATTCAATACGTATTCGAGGCACAGACGAATTATTCAGCCTTGACCGTGAACACCCCACGACGAAAATACGACACGTATAACTATACTATATGTCTTTGGATACATCTGGAAGTGAAACAATTTTCCCTGACTTTTTTTATTACACGTCATATAAATTCAAACTAGAAATATAGAAGACTAGCATCCGCATCACGTTTTATCCGCGTCCGGTAGAGATCCATTACTTCCTGTAAATGTACCTTAAAGTTTATTACAGGGTGTGATTTATTTGTCTGCCTCAAAATCCGTTCACATGAATTTATATTTTGTAATTGAATAATTATTTTAATTAATAACAGGTTAATTAGTATAGGACACAATACTATACACAAAATGTATATACTAAATATTTACAAATAAAAAGGGAAATATGAACAAGAACAAAAAGTACACATTATAATTTAAAACTATTTACAAAAAGAAAAGCTGATCTAAATCGCTGCCAGTTGGTAGTGTGCCCAGAACGCTAGCGGCATTGCCACGCTGTATAGCAATGCTAATCCTCTGGCCGAGGTATTCACCAGCCCTCTGGTCACGAGAAGCGTCTATCAGTCGCTTAGATATATCGCGAAACATTCGATGGGCTCCTGGCCCCCACGGCCCCAACGTCTCAACCCCAAACGGTTCAAAAATATAGTCCCCATCAAGGTTACTATATTTGCGCCGCTTGAGGTTTTCGGCACAGACAGCCGCACCACCGGCTCTTTTGACAGTCTCTGTAAGGTGGGACGGTGAGAGAGTATCAACACAAGTTACGTACCATAGGTACTAAGGGACGCCCCAACTTCCAGGGCATCAAGGTCATTCCGCCAGGTCTCTTAACGTCAACCCGTATCAAGCTACTCGGTACATAATATAAGTAGCATTAAGTAGTTTTTTTAATACCTAAATTATTTTCGTCATGAATGCTAGGATCATAAAACTAAAATATCACACATCGGTGATGTTTAGCCATCACCCATCAACACTCTACATTAGTCTGCACCACAGAGCAGAAAAATAAAATTTACATAATCTATGGTCTGCATTACAGACGTGAAAAAACATAAAACATAATACAACACGCAAGCATTTATTTTCCGCTTCCGGTATTTATAATAATTTATAGGTAATATCTTTGCAACCGAAGAGGTAAAAAGAGGTATCCTAACTAATATTATAAATGCGAATGTGAGTTTGTTTGTTTGTTACCTTCTCACGCCTAAACCGCTGAACCGATCGCGATAAAATTTGGTACGCAGTTAGCCTATTTCATGGAAAAGGACATGGGCTACTTCTTTCTCCGGAACGTGGGTGAAACCGCGGGGGACAGCTAGTAATATTATTAATTCGTAAGTGTGTTTTTGTTGGTTTGTTCTTTCACGAAGCATCGGATCGACGTGATATTTTACATATATAATAGTTTATGGGCCGGTGAGTGACACTACAAGCTATACACTCTAGGTGTGCCAGCGAGACTCGTGACCATCCTACGAGACTTCTTGTCGAATCGCCATTTCCGATATCGGGTCGAAGGCGTCTTGTCCTCCCCATTAGTGCCGGTGTCCCTCAGGGCTCGGTGCTATCTCCCTTGCTGTTCACGCTCTACACGAGCGATATCCCTAGAGTCACGAATACGCAGTTCGCCCTCTTTGCGGACGACACTGCCGTATACTGCTCAGGCAGAAGCCCGTCCGCGATCTCTAAGAAACTCCAGACCGCAGCCTACGCCCTAGGCGCATGGTTTTGGAAATGGAGGATAGAGATCAACCCCTCCAAAAGTCAGGCGGTTCTCTTTTATAGAACCGACCGAAAAAGACGCCCTCCCGCTCCCAAGCCAGTCACACTATTCGGCGAGCCGATCCCTTGGGAAAGGCAAGCCAAATATCTCGGTGTGACTCTCGATGATCGCCTATCCTTCGCTGCACACATAAAGAAGGTCCGCGCGCGCGCCTCCTTTGTGGCAGGACGACTCCACTTCCTCATCAACGCCCGGTCTAAACTTGCCCTAAAAAGCAAGGCTAGACTCTATACCGCGTGTATCCGTCCCGTCCCTCCCGTATGCGAGTACCGTGTTCGCTCACGCTGCTCCAAAACACCTCCACACCCTTCAGGTGATTCAGAATTGATTCATGCGCAAAGCCACGGGCGCCCCGTGGTACATGCGCAATGAAAATCTTCACCTTGACTTAGGTCTCCCCACCATCAAACAGTTCATAAAACGCGCTGCACGCAGATATTTTGATACCGCAGCGCATCACGCGAATCCGTTGATCATCAACACGGTCACCTACACCGCGTCCCTTATCTCCCGCATCCGCAGGCCAAAGTTCGCCCTCTGCGAACCGGACGATGCCACCACTCTAGCCCAGATCGAGGCTGATGAAGCCCGGAAACAAATACAGATGCGTAACCGTCAACCACGATTTCGTCCTCGCCGGCGAGGACCGTCGCGACGTCCTTCCCAGTCTCGTCCCTTTTAAGCGGCCCGAGCTGCATATTAGCAATCCGACCGATCCCCAAATAATATATATTTGCATGCTAAGCCCTCCCATATTCCCCAGGCAACGTCCTGAGCCGAGGTCGAGCCCCACAGGGGGCACCCTCAGGCTACCGTTGCCCTAAATCTATTTTAGTTTTTAAGTAGCGGTTGAGAGCCCTCAGCGCTCGCCGCAAAGTCCGCGTAACGGTGGAAGAAGGTCCCCTGGACCCACCACCGTTCTGTTCCAGTAAAAAAAAGGTGAGTGACATAAGAGCTATTTTTAACCCGGGCAAACCCGCGGTGCGGTAGATAGTATTGAGTAAGTTCCAATATTACCCGTATGGAGCTTTGTCACAGTCTCTCAAAGTCAAAGTCAAAGCTATTTATTTTTTAAGTATAAACAAAAAATGGGAAAATATTACAACAAGATAAATAAATAAAAAATAATAACCTGAACAGGTTCAAAACTAATTAATTTGGGTAGAGATGGCTCTCTTTTATTAGATAGTGATATGACATATCCTCAAGATAAAATTACCTAAAGAATTATATTACACTATTATACTTTAGACTTAAAAGCAGGACTGCCCCGGTTTTACCTTCGGTGCAGTTATATCCAATATTATTTCAAGGCTAGATCTATATGTGCCAAGTTTCGTGAAAATCAGTAGCCAATATCAATACAAAATGTACACATTATTTGCATTATATCAGTAGAATTAAATTAAAAAAACCAATAATTACGAACGTAAATAAAAAACGCATAAAAAACAAGGTACACTATTTCCCCTGTGAATAAAAGTCATAAACAATGATCAATTTTCTGATATTTCTCTGTAACTGTAAAGTAGTATTTTTCCAGAGCAATCGTAACTTATGACGGTTCCTCCCGTGGGCGGAAAGTGGACGAACAGTAAATAATCATCAACCACTTGTTTTACACGTGGAGTGTCAATGAACTCTGGACTGGTTAACCTACAGTTAGCCTTGTGACTTCAAACAGTACACGTGGCATCTGGGTTTGATTAAAATCTTTTTGCCCAAAAACAATGCGAAATGACTGGCTGTAAAAAGTTTGACGACCGAAAGGAGTTCTATATTTTAAAAAAATACACGGTCATATTGTAGGTATGATGTTTGAAAATAGAATCAAGTGGTTGGAATGGTTAGTACTGTATGAACTTACCTACTACATGAGCCAATATTTGAGCATTCAAATCTATCTATCTATCTATACATAGAAATACATAAAATTTAAGTGTCTGTTTGTAATGTCAAAACAACAGCTTTTTACAAAATGCATATGGAAGACTGTACTTAAACAAAAAAAAAATTAAAAACAATTTGTCTGTCTGTCTGTTTGTTTTAGTCTAGTCTAAACTACTGACCATAAAACCATGAAATTTGGAAAATATATTCCTTATGTAAACTAGGGGTGAACTAAGAAAGAATTATCCAACATTCAATCCATAAGGGGGTAAAATAGTTAATCTTATAATAATAATAATAAAGCCTTTTATTTGTTCCATACAATTATTCAAATATTATAAAATTACAATTAATAAATTAGAAAAAAAATGAATAAATTAAATTAATTAATTAATTAAACCTCATTATTAATAGGAACCCCGATGTGGGTAAAGGCCTCCTCCAGGCGTAGCCAATCGTCTCTGTCCTGAGCCGTATGTATCCAGCGCGTGCCGGCCACAGCGTGAATGTCGTCCATCCATCGTTTGAGGGGGCGGCCCGTGCGTCGCACTCCATACTGTGGTCCTCGCCACTCTGTCACCATCCGCGTCCATCTACCATCATCACATCTGGCTATGTGTCCTACCCACTTCCATTTTAATTTCCTTATGTGTTCAATAGCGTCTATTACTTTCGTCTTTCTTCGTATAGAAACGCTTTTTATCTTGTCCTTATGTTTTGGAGGCTGCGTTCCATCGATTTTTGACATAAAGAATTTTTTCTAGCGCTATTTTCAGTTAAGCTCCAGGTTTGGCATGCGTAGGTCAGTGAAGGCAAGTCACAGGAGTCCATAAATTTTTGTTTGAGGGTTAGAGGCATGTTTGATTTAAATATATGTTTTAATGACCAATACCTTTTCCATGCGGTAGTTATTCTTCTGTCAATTTCCTCTTTATCTACCTCTCGAAATGAGATAAGCTTTCCCAGGTACACATAATCAGTTACTTTTCCCTTGTATTTTAATCTCTACCTTAGGTCCGTTAGTCATTAATTTGGTCTTCTCTATATTCATCTCCAAGCCAACCCTGCTGCTTCGAGCGTGTAGATCACTAAGCATATCTTGCAAGTCTGTAGCATTGTTTGCCAGCAACACAATTTCATCAGCAAACCTTAAATGACTCAGATGTTTGTCTCCAATTTGTATACCTTTATATTTCCAATCAACATCGTGTAGGATCAGTTCTAGAACTGCAATGAAGATTTTTGGTGATACTGGATCACCCTGCCGAACTCCTCTGCTCACATTATTTTTTTTTAAATCTTAGTGGTGGAAAACTAGAATTAATTGAATATCCTGGTAACTTTCCACATATGGTCATGTGATCCTAAACTAAGTAGTTAACTGATCTACTACACAATACTTGTGATTACATTATACAGGTTGATTTTGTTATCACTGGCAATACATGCAGGGGTGGAAGTACTCATCAATGTGAACAACTTTTGTTATAGGACTAACTGTGAAATCATGAAAAAATTATCAGCTGTTCCATACAAAAGTTCAATACCTACTCGACCAAAATGTATGAAGCAACCGTATTATTTTACGCGATATCATAGTTAGCCCTATAATAAAAGTTGTTCACATTGATGAGTACTTCCACCCCTGCAAGTATTGCCAGTGATAACAAAATCACCCTGTATATAGGTCAAGTATGGATATTGTTTATGAATATGTAGAGTCAATCACTTTTTTTTTATACAACATACCTAGTCGTCGAACAAGCATACGGCCCGCCTGGTGGTAAGCGGTTACCGTAGCCTGTTAAACACTTGCAACACCAGGGGTATCACTCACGCGTTGTCGACCCTTCCCCCCCTCCCCGATGAGGTCTGGCATAATGTTTTTATCAAAAATTTGTCACCCGTGGCGATGAAACAATGTCAAACAAAATTGAACGAGGAAAAGCAATGAATAAATAACATCTCTAAATATAGATAATATAATTTAAAAGTACAGGACTCTGATGCTATCGGCAACACGACACGTGTAATGTCAATAACCTAGTGCTCTAGTTATCTTTCAGGGGCAAATACACGTGTATTTTCTACTTCTATGATTATTCGTATCTTCTGTGTATTAAGTCTTTGAAGGATATGATGTTACAAAGTTCGAATCGTATTTGCATTTAATTTAAGATGGAGGAGAGATTATTGAGAAAATAAACTTTTAATTTAATTTAATAATGTACGGATATTTTTAAATATTTGTAACTTTGCTAACTATCGTGTATGCAATTTACTGGCAATTAATTAAGTTTTATAAAAGAGCTCTTCACGGCCAGCGAAGAATCAGCAATTCCTTTGGTATTGCAAATGCTCATACACGGCGGTGACCAATTCCTTTCCATAGGTTATCTCTCCATAGCGATATGGTATTATATTAATAATCATCAGCATCTTCGAGGTGAATCAAATAATTTTAACTTGTTCATATTCCCTTGCACTAAATTTGATATCTAAAGGAAAACGTGCTCATATCCTCAATAGTGAAATTCTAGCTACATGTGAATCCTAAATTTAGTTTTCGAATGTGTCAACTTCATATAATTTCGGCGTAAATTAGTGGCCAGTGTGGAATAATTTCAGACAGGTATGATGTATGATATAGGAGACGCGTTTTGGCGTTCTACCTGACAGATTAATCAAAAACATATGTTGGGCGTTTTGCCCGCTTGCCACTTAACAAATGTGTGTCCAGTCTGTACGTGGAACATTCTCTTGTTCTAGGTTTTAATTACTGGATATACACTAATAAGTTTTGACTTTTATAATTAAGAGCGGCAATTTGTTACTGATTTATAGTAGATATATATACTGGGTGATTTTGTTATCACTGGCAATACTTGCAAGGGTGGAAGTACTCATCAAAATGAACAACTTTTATTATGGGGCTAACTGTGAAATCATGAAAAAATTATCAGCTGTTCCTTACAAAAGTTCAATACCTACTAAAATACCCTGTATAGAGATATAAGAGTGATATTTATAGTAGATAAATATGGGTGAATTTAAAAACAAGATTTATAGAGTTTAAATAAAGTCCACATTTGTTTAAATCTATTTCAATTTAGCAGCTTATTTTCTTTTTTATAATGTTAGTATTGATTTCGCATAATTATTTATCGGCTAGCTTTTGTCACACGGTTTTGCCTGGGTCCCCGCGCCCATAAACTTTCACACAATATTTAACATTTATAAAAGTATTAAGTATTTTTTTAATTGGGAGCTTAAACCACAAGACAGAAGTAGATATGACTATAGAGATTTTTAATTCTTCGCAGCTTCTATATTGTAAATATTATATTCGCTATATATACTATACTAGCGGGCCCGACAGACGTTGTCCTGTCCAAACTCGATTACGACGCCATCTACCGGGTCCAATTGTATTTTCAAACCGTCCAGGGACCCGCTCAAATATACACACAAAATTTCATCCAAATTGGTCCAGTCGTTTAGGAGGAGTTCAGTCACATACACACGCACACAAGAAATATATATATTAAGATATATACCTATATACAATGACGTAAAAGAACAAATTGAACAATAAGTAAGTATTCATTGCACACTTGTTATAATTTAGCACATAATTATCAAAAACGTCACTGACCAGACAAACGTAACATATTAAATATTTGTATTGAAATGTGCAAATATTATTGAAATTCAACACACAATAGAACTTATCCAGGTTATGTTACATTTTCTAGAGCATTTATTTATGTATATTATTAAATATATAAAAATAAATGTTTGTCTGTCTGTTTCATTGTTTGTTTATAACGTACGCGCTCTTGTAGGTACCATTTATCTGATTGCGATAAATATTTTTGGTGAGTAGTTCTGCGCAAGCTCAAATAGGTTTCTGAAAACCTCCTTTTTTGAAGTCGGTAAAAAAAAGCGGCAATGCATGTCGAGGATTAGTCATTGTTTTAAATATTGATAAATACGTATAATAAACTAAACTGAGGTTACGTAGTAACTATTTACTTATCTGTGACTGAGGCAAAAGAAATAATTACGAACAGCCTAGTTATATGGCGGTCTGAAAAATGAACATTAATTTATAAAAAAAGGCTAGATACATAATTTAATATAAGCCAATAGGTATCCTTCCCCACTTTATTGTGAAACGAAATGTGATTTTCTTGTTTTCTTCCCATCATAAGGGTCAGGCAAAGGTTGTTAATTGAATAGACACACACAGCCTCCTACGGGGGAATAAATAACGTGCTAATAAATTAAAAAGTTAATTTAGATCGTATATCTGAAGTAAAAGCTCTCTTAGGGATGAGGTGAGACTGGCAGGTTGCGTTGGCACTACGGCTTTATGGAGCTTTTATGAAGAACAAAACCTTTGGACATACGCTACGGACATACGCCTACACCAACTAAGGATTCTATTTAAAATTCTTGACATTTTAACAAACTGATATAGTATAAGAACTATGGAGGTTCCTCCTACACACGTGGAACTTGGGGGATATCTTGTTTTAATAAATGGGTACATTTATTACGTAAAAAAAATACGGATTATATTTGGCTCGTAAATGCGACGCGCGTCCCAAAACTACAAAAAAATAGAAAGAAAATATATCCAGGAGTCTTCGATGTTTAAATGTTTGCTGTGTCTCATATTTTTTTAAATTATTTGTTTATAATATCATAGTAATGTTTCGTGTATATCGGATTTTATATATTCGTCTTCACTACAATAAATTTTATTGTAAAATTTTGTTTCTGAACCTTTTCAATTTTGTAGCAAACCAGGACAGTTGCTCCAAATATCGACCTCATTTCAGTTTGACGAAAGATTAATGGCGGTGATATTATTCAAATTTAGAACGCTTAGCTTTGATGAATAGTAATTTTGGACCCGAAACATTGACATATTTATGAACCAATTATATTTTAGAAACAACCAGTATGTACATCAACTATAATATATTATAACAAAAAAAAATTGTATACTACCTACCTTTTTACGAAAATTACGCAGACGGAGGAGTATAAAATTTGGCACAGTTAAAGTTTATATGGAGAAGGAGTGCAGAAAGCTAATATTTTTATTAGAAATAAATTAAATTAATAAAAAAACATTACACACACTACTATTCGTTTGACAAACACACACGCACATGTCACCGCTGTCAGTGCAGCGCGGCAATGACAGACTTAAAGAAAAGAGTTCGTATATGAGAGATGTGATTTTCTATACATTCTTAATATATTATATGGTCGAATTTTGACCACTAGTAATAATTAATACATCAAGAGGCGTTTTGAAAATTATGTGAAGAAAATTTTACAAAAACATTGACCCTTACAAATTGATAGATAAGATAATGATGACGAATGGAAAAAGCGATACATAACAATAAATAATGCAATTTATTTGTAATAAAAAGAACAGAAGAACAAGCTATTACCGTCTCACACACACATACACTAGAATGCCCTGTGTTGCAGATGGTTGCGAGGATCGTCTCTTCCAGAATATTTTGATTAGTTTATTTGTGTGTATGTGTGTGTAGATGAAAACTAATACATACGTCTATAGTATATAACATACTACGAGATTGCAGGCTGATCGCATCTGAACGTTGACTACTATCTTGTTTACGTCGATTGTGGACAACTGTATTGCCCGATATGGACTGGATAACCATCTAACACAGGCCCATACCATTAATAATTGTTTTCTTTAGTAATTTTTATCTAAATACGCAGCTAATTCAATAATTTACTAGCTTTCGCTTAGCGATTTCAATTGTATACATTTATGTCGCAGTGAAATAAATAGTAAGTACCTATTGATGTTTACCGGCGATTCTATTTCACTAAGCCAATCTCAACCTTGATTTTACCTTTTTACTTCTTTTAGGCTAGTCTTTGACCACAATCTCACCATGGTATGTGATGATGTGGCCAAATTTGGTAAACATACAAAGCATAGAAGGAACTGGCTCTCAAGTGTTAGCTACCGGGACAGCTGTAAGATTTGCCGACAGATTTTCAACATGAGTAGCCAGCCAAGCGAGCAGGGCTTGTTTACCGGTTAATTTTAAAACCTAAATCAGTGTCAAGTACATTCTAAGAGCAGTGTTTTATTTAGGTTTGGCTCTACCTTAACTTTAAAAAAATCGGTTTTCTTAAAAAGCGAAATGAAATAGTTTTCGAATCAATTTACCAGTTTTTAGAGGTTTTTATTTCGCTCTTACGCCGATTCATTCAATTAAAATTTATAATGATTTTATGTCAAACTTCAAGCGATGCCGACGCGTGCACGTGTCGCTCGCTCTGGATTAAAAACCGGTTTATAGCCGGTTTAAGGTTTTAGGTATCGGTCTCATTTCGCACGCGCTCCGAACGAAACCTTTATGAAATACCGGTATTAACCTTTATTTACCAGTATTTTCGAAACCGGTTTCAAGCCCTGCAGGCGGGTACTAAAAAGATACACATAAATAGTACATCATTAGGTAAATATAATAATGGAGAAATACTATTTGTCTATGATATAATGAATACAGATAAACGTTAATAGGTATCCTCATAGATATATATTTATTTTCGTTATATCTATTTCATTGTGACATAAATTCAAGAGTATCAGACAATAGTCTTTAACAATCTTGGATCGAAAAACCTTTGTTTCGCACCTGTTTAGTGCTATCTGGCAAGCAACTTTGATTTTTTTATGTTAGACGACTGACAAGTAGGAAGATGATCCACCTGATAGCCAATGACTACCGTCGCCTATAGACATTAGCAATACCAGAGGTTTTCTAATGCGCTAGTACTGACATAACAAACAAAATCAACATCGTATAAAAACGCTATTATGCACGGCATTCAGTACTCACCCATATTTCACCCCCTTAGGGGTTGAATTTCCAAAATCCTTCCTTAGTGGATGCCTACATTGTATAAGGTATCTATGTGCAAACAATGTGTCATAGTCTAAGGTCGATATGTAGCCTCTTCGCGGAATGACTGGTATTTATAGGTTTAACAAACGCGTTCCGGCAAACCACGAAATAGATTTCAATTTCGACCTTTGACTGATGTACATTTAGTCAGACCTAGAAGAACCTAACATTTTAGTCAAACGTCGAAAGTAAAATAATCTGTTTCGGGCTTTGTCTAGTCTATCCTAGAGTCAGGGATTTTTATTAGCCTGGCAGAAGATCTTCACTTTCTAATGGCTTATCTATACCTGTCTAACAAACTAACACATTTTTGTACCTAATTTAAGCCTCATTGGTCAAACCCCGATTTTATCGTATTAAATGTCGGCGTACTGTGTCTCTCTTAAGATAAGACATAAATTGGTTAGGCAAAGGTCGAAACGCGCTGTTGGTTTTGACTAAGACTTCTTGTCAGACCTGGGGTTTGACTAGAAACCTAGGAATACCGAAGCTACGATGTTTGACTATAACATAGAAGATAGAGCTCTGTGTTCTGAGGTCAAAAAGGAACCTATTGGTTTATGCTCTGTATGCGCTTAGCGACATATTTCTAATAGAATAAAACCTTTTATTTAATTCATATTACGATTCAGTGATTGCATTGCTAGATAATGTTAAATTGTACACCTTTTGTTTTACAATGTATGTTTCATTCACGATCCATGTCCCTTTTATGACTGTTGCATTGAAAACGTTTGTTGAATTCTTTTGTTTTGACGTATTTAGTATTCTATACATCAATGGCCGAAGTACAATGGTTAAGAAAATCATCTATGTACGGGTTATAACATTAATGCTTTGGCAATGTAAGTGTATTCGGCGCTGATTCTGATTTGAACTCTACATCTTTGAAACGTCTCTCATTAGGTGTTAGACTGTCTGGTGAGGTTTTTTATACCTACTGTGGAGGTTAAAATTGATGCAGCAACATTACAATACTATACAAAGTGTTATGTACTTGTAGATACGTTACCTGGGTCCGAAATAAAAATTACGCCTGATAACCTGATTTATTTTCGAAGATGAAACATTGATTAATTTATTGCAGAAGAATATCTCAATACCGTGTAGATAGAACGGTAACATGGTTCATATTCCCAGTCCATACACACACGTCCATATGCACTCACAGCCCCTTGCGCAGAAATATGAAATCGCAAGACAGTGAGGCTAAGAGACGCGTGCCTCCTGACTCCCGCGCAGCTACCGAATTGCCCCGACGACGCGGGCGCTGATTAAAGTCTGTATCACATTACACAATTTGAGTTGCCAATCAGATTGTGTCGTATCTTGGACTATGAAATTTAGCGCTAAATACTCTCCACATGGCACAATTTGTTTGCCAATTTGAGTAAATTGCCGATCAAATCGTATCGTCTGGAACAGGCTTAAAACACCTGAGATAAATAAACTGTGGTATTACATAGAAAATGTACATAATTATACATTTATTATGGTTGAGGTCAAGCGAGCAAAGCCGCAGGATACATGTAATTGGTACTAATTTGTTATATTTGTTTCTATTGGTGTAACTAGGAATTAGTATTCTAGACAGTAGTTTATTTAATTACTTCGCCTGAGGACTGGCAGTTGCCAGTAATGAGTCAGTCGACTTGTACATAATATTTGACGTCTTTTATCCATATAGAAATGTAATGTCAGATTTAAAATGCAAGAACTGATACTGATACAATACGTATACCTAATACCGTAGGATGCATAATTATGCAGCAATTAGCAATGAGGCTTCATTGCTTAGTGCCAGTGACATATTTATAGGTGAAATTATAGAAAAAAATATGTCTGGATACCTGGGAATCCAATCCACATTAAAGTAAAAGGGGTATATATCAGCGCAAAGTCTGGCTGTTATAGCAGTGCCGCTGCGTGCTTGGGGAAAGTAATTAAGGGGAGAGCAATCCGCTTTTTAAAATTTATGTATTCATGCAATTAAAAAACACAGACTTAGAACTATAATGCAGTTTCACCTACACATAGTTTGTTGGCGATAGAGGTAGAGGTGCGCTTCGAGGATAATCACTAGTAGGTACCGCCCTCGGTTTCACCCACAATCCCCTATTTTTAACCCCTTAGGATTTGAATTTTGAAAGATCCTTTCTTAGTAAACGGCATACGAAGAAAAATATATTTTCCCATACAAACTTTAGCACCTCTTTTCATTCCCTTAGAGATTAAATTTTGAAAATAAATACATGTTTCATCAAAATGTTTCGAAAAACATAAAATGTCAAGTTTCAAGTAAATTTTGCCAAAAAAAAACATTCTCATACAACACACTCTCATCAAGGGGATGAAATAGGAGATGAAAGTTTGTAAAACTTTCATCTCCTATTTCATCCCCTTCATGGGTGATTTTCCAAAAACTCTGATATTATCATATAGTTTTTAACCATGAAAATTAGACTTAAGTTTGACTTCAGTGGATGTATGACATGAAAAAGACCTAAATGAATAAAGCAAGGAAGATGACGACAATATATAAACACCAAAATTACACGCTCTTTATAACAAAGTTACTTTCAGCCTTGCAGCACAGTACTTCCTACTTAGACTTCAATCAGCTCATTATTCCACTATCAAACATAAAATAGTTCTTTCGACGAGGAAAACGATCATGTCGCGACAAGGTTAGCATTCTTACTTTCCTATGTCTAGACGTTTAAATAAGCATTTGTTATTGTAATTGCATGGGGATAAGTCTATGGTTAATTTGTTTTGTTAACTGAGGATTTTAATGGCGGCTCATGTATAATTGTTTTAAAGTTAGTAAAGAACAATCGATACCCTATCTATCACGCCGCAGGTCGTGGGTTCGATTCCCACTCAGGACAAACATTTGTGTGCATGAACATGTCTGTTTGTCCTGTGTCTGGGTGTAATTATCTATATGTGTATGTATTTACAAAAGAAAAGTAGTATATGTAGTATATCAGCTATCTGGCTTCCATAGTACAAGCTCTGCTTAGTTTGGGGTCAGATGGCCGTGTGTGAGGAATAATGTCCCAGAATATTTATTTATTTATGATAAATAACTTTTATATTGACATCAGGATCAAAATATGTGCAGTAATTTTTTTTTAATACATTACAGTGGTTCCTATAGTCAATGTTCATATTTAGATATGTTCCTCTGCACGTGCTGCCTGCCAATGATTTCAAAATCTTTTTTAGGTTAGGTTAAGTGAGCTGTCACTATATGCTCATCACCTCATTTCGGCTTGTTTTCCATCGTTGGCTCTATTTGGAGTTATTGTGATTAACATGTCAAGCTTTTCATACTGTCATTCCTATCTTTTGTCTTGTTTTTTTTTATGACAGAAGACTTAGAAGCAGGCAGGCGGCCTGCCTGATGGAAAGTGGCCACCGTCTGCTGGAACATACCAGTAGGTGCATGGCGGCAAATTTTCTCACGACAATTTCATCATCGCAAGCTCAGACTCAGTCTAGGATTCGAATCTACAACCTTTGTCATAAAATTCGACGTCACTACCTACTTCTTTTTCTACAGCATGTTTAAATTACGATATCAAATAAATAATAATTAGGTATATCAGTAACTGAAAGAAAGTTAAAAAATCATGGTATCTACTCCTCACACGTGCCTGTACATTGTTACTTCTTCCGCGTTGTGTGTGACAAGGACAAAACATGTCAAAGTAGGACGTACGTGATCTTCATTATACAATAATCGTGGTTTCCCAACTTGTAATAGCTTCTTTGTTGATTGTCTTTAGTCTTGAGAAGTAGAGCTGGTATTATTTTAAATTGTAGATTGACTACTAGTGTAGCATTAAGATTTATCTATATAAATGACGAGGCTGTATGAGCTAGAACCTTTTGCCATTTCTAAATAAGAGAAAATAAAAGGAATAAAATATCTATGGAATGAAAGAATTGATAAGAACTTTCAAATGCCGATTTATGAGGTTAGATGGACGAGAAAGTATAGCCTTATAGTAATTTTAATAACAATACCTAAAACTACAAACATCCCTCACTTGAAACTAGCAGTAGTAATCCTTGTACTTTATTTCAGTATTTTCAAAGCAAGCTTAAGATTGTGAACACTTATGCCTAAAAAAATTTTACACACACACTCAAGTCAATCTAAAAGACATTTTAAAAGTCTTGGAATTTTTTCACATTTAGAGTGTAATTTTTTCCGATTCTGATTTTTCCTATAGACACAAATATTCCATTACTCATTCGAGCTTCAGACGCGCCTATATTTTTATTTCATTACTAGCTTCCGCCCCGCGGTTTCACCCGTTTTCTCGGGATAACGTTACGGAGTTGAGTGGTAACAAACATCTAAACATTCACATTTATAATATTAGTAGGATTAGAGTCGATGAATGGTTGGTACCTTTTACGGTAGTGATATTTTTTAGTTTTTTTTTTATTGTTTTGTTTATATGGTATAATCATGGACATGCATAATAAAAAAAAAACATACTAGGTAGAAACAGGAGATTTAACCCTTCTAGGCGTAGACACAGCATACATAAATTATAACAAAAATAATATAAGCTTAACAATGATACTGAGATCAAAAACCTAAGACAATAATTTTAAATTAATTTACTTAAAAACTTATGTTATTTATTATATTGTTTGAGTTCATAAAACTGGCAAAGATGTCAACTTCAGAACGAATAGTGTTACTAGAAGAACACATCCTATAAATAAGGGCATATTTGCCGAGAATTTTATTTTATAATAATATATTATGTTAAATTATTTTAGTTGACACCTACATAGTATTCGTGTCTGTATTCTTATTAGCATTTATAAATAAGCATAGTTCTGGGTGACACGTGTAAATTCAAAATATTTTTTTTAATAGTCTGGGAGCCGCATGGTAACAGTATTCAGTTTAAAGTAAAGTTTGTGAAAACCTTTAGGTATAATACAAATGTAAGTGGGTGGGTATGTCATGTCATCCATAAACAAATAAGGAAGGTCATTTTTTCTATAATAGGCAAATCCTGTTTTAAAAGTCAGTTTGGTATCTAGGTGGAAGCGATTTGTATAAATTATTCAAAAAATATATGAGACACGTTTTTGATGTATAAACAACTGATTTAGACATGTTTTCACACGTTGTGTTTGTTTAAAAAAAGGTTCTGCAATGCAGAGTAAATTTTCGATAACAATAATTTCATTGTTTCAGGTATTTTTATTTTTTGCTTGTAGTGAGATTAAATCTTTTGTTGCGATATTTTTATGAATTTTTCTTGAGCTGTTTGTTGAAACATCTTGGCCATGATATTGCATGAAGAGAATCAAACGTCAAACGATACACCTAGGCATGTAACTGCGCCAGTGAAACTAACTATTATGATATAGGTATTCAAATCGAAATATATTGAAATGAAACAAATAAAAAATTAAATCAATTACAAAAAAAATCTACTCTTTTCAGAAAAATGTAACCTTGCTAAGCGGTATAAGGATGCCTGTCCACCAGAGCGGAGTGAGGATAATGTTACTGATACATTTTTTATTTTTTTCTCGGTCAAGCTTTGAGTCAGACTACCTAATTACCTAATTGTAATTCATCTGCAATTATATAGATGAATTAAAAATAAATATGCTCACAAAGGATTTGAAATAAAATGGTTTTTATATGATTTTGATTCCAAGTAATTTCATTTTATAAACAGATACTGTAGGATTTTTGGATTAATATTTTTTTATTTATTCAACATTTCAATGTCATACTATTACTATATAACGGCGCGTGATTAATGTACTCGATTTATTGTGATATTTAAATGAGTTTTTAGTCGATGCGACTAATTATTTAATTTGGGAATTTATGATTTATCAGAGCGGGTAACACCGAATGGGGTTGTGAGTGTCATAGTGGTGACGACGATCACTTTTAAGATGGTCGCCACGCGGTGCACACGCACAAATCCATTAGCTCTTAATCCAAGTTTACTTTTGTAATCCTTCGTTATTTTAATAGTGTTTTCATTTAGTAATTTGTAATATAATCATTGCCATATCTTGCGATTGTTATTTCTGCAATTCCTGCACATACACGCCCATAAAATACCAAGAGATAACGGACCAGCTGCGACACGTGGTGTCGCAACCTCTCGGCGATCCGTTATCAGAAGTGGGATCGGGAACGGTGCAGGATCAGACTACAGGCAATGTCTCAAAGAAATCTTCTACGCCGGTTACCTGTTTCTACTGTGGCGAGCAGGGACACATTGCAAAGCAGTGCAAGAAGAAAGAAGCAGACTATAATGGCGGCCAAATTGAGCGACGAGTGGATGCCTGTACCATCAAGCCACCTATGGGCTCATTTCCTACCAAACCGGGTGAGAAGTTTTCATTTTGTTTTTAATGTGGTGATTAGGAAAAGCTTAGCTGGTAGATACCCAGGTTAGTACTACCAAAGTACGGTGCCATTGTTAGGTATAGGCAAGTTTTGTTTACAGCGCACAATATAAATTTACATCTGATTGCTGCGGGTACCAGTCGAGGCGGGTTATGTCAACTTTAAAGAACATGTTAAGGGTAGTCGAAACAGGCAATCATAAATCATGGCAGGCAGCGTTGCCTGAAGTTCAACTTGCAATTGATTGCACTGTAAATAGTACAATTAAGACAAGTCCTCAGGAACTTTTAATAGGGAAAGTTGCTAGATCACTTCAACTGATGACCGTTGATTGGCGTTAATACAGACGAGACAAATATTTAGCTAGATGTAATCAGAGCATGCGGCTCGGGCGATAGAGGAAAGTGTTTCTATAGAGAAGCAGTGGCGGTACCTTCATACAAGCCCAAAAGCCCGGCTTGCCTAACTTATACCCACACGTAACAAACATCGAATAATTTGAATTTCGCGCTAAAAAGTTCGCGCGGTCATACGATGTAGGTAAACTACCCCGAACACAGCGGCCGGCGGCCGGCCGGCTACGCTCACTACTACACGCGCGCCGCTTCATGCGTACAGCACACACGTTCACAATATTCCACATCTTCCATCCCGCTCGTACGCACGTCACGCAAGCCCAAAAACGGCGGCTTGCACATCTCTCTTTCTAACCTATGAAAACTACGCATAGTGAAAATAGCGCTACTTTGTTACGAAACTGCACATTAGTATGGACGGGCGAAGCATTGATTTACCATGAAGTTGTCTGCGGATTTTTGGCGCGAGTATTGCGCATGCTCGTGTACATCGTAAAATAGCTTCGTTTCGCTGCAACTTCAGTGCATAGACATTGTTTGTTTTGGATTGTTTGAGTTGAAAGAAAAGTTTTGTTTGTTGTCGATTCGTTGCAATACTTACTAGATAGTAGATTTGTGTTTAAAAATGGAAGAAATAGTGCGTTGTGAGGATATGAGGTGTATTAAAGCGTTACTCGACCAGGGCAAGGTAAAATCTTTGACTTTTTCTCAAAAAAAAGTTTTGATAACTTCACCAAAACCAACGCCTGACCTGTGTATTTCTCAGAGCAAGGGACACAAACGTAAATTCGGTAGATCTATTTATAAAACAAATTGGATTGCGGGCTGTTCTCATTTGAACAAGTTGTTTTGTTGGAGCTGTTTGTTTTTCTCGAACGATACAAACGATGTTTGGAATACGTCCGGGTATGACGATTTAAATAATCTATCTAGAAGTAGTATGCCTTCAGTGTGCTTTGGTTAACTCGCCTCAAAGACCCTCAATGAGCAAGTGATAGTTGAAGACTAAGATTACTGATTGAAGAAATAACTAGATGGATTTTACGTCAAACGGTTAGAACCCACAAAAATATAGGTTGGGCTTGCCCTAATCTAAAGCCCTAGGCACGCCACTGTAGAGAAGGCTCGGTTTGACAGAAACAAAGCTTAAGTAAAGAATTTCAAAGTAGGCAATTATGTGTTAGTAGAAAATTAGAAGTGCAACAAAACAAGGCTAGAACCAAAATCTAAGCTACAAACACCAACAAATAATGTCAGAATATTCCGTTAACGGCGCGGGTGCTGGTGAATAATTTGTTGGATTGTCTGTGTGGTAATAAAATAATCTGTGTGGTGTGTAAGTGTATAGCTTGTGTAGTAACTATAGCCTGTGTGGCAACCAAAGCCTGTGTGGCAACCAAAGCCTGTGTGGCATCCATGGCCTGTGTGGCAACCATAGCCTGATTGGGAACCATAGCCTGTGTGGGAACCATAGCCTGTGTGGCAACCAATGCCTGGGTGGTATCCATAGCCTGTGTGTCATCCATAGCCTGTGTGGCATCCATAGCCTGTGTGGCATCCATAGCCTGTGTGTCATCCATAGCCTGTGTGGCCTCCATAGCCTGTGTGGCCCGTGTGTAGTACTTTACTAATATCGTCAGTAAAATGTGTCTTAGCATTTAAGTGACTATTGGTCTAAGGTTTATTTGATAAGCCTCCTTTTAAAGTCTAAGGTGATTTGGTCAGAATGACCGAGTTGATAAGTGAGCATTCAAGTGTTTGTTTATTTGTCCATAGATCTGAATGAAGAAAATCACGCACACGAGGACGTGTGATGATGCAGGACGGCCGTAACGGCGCGTGATTAATGTACTCGATTTATTGTGATATTTAAATGAGTTTTTAGTCGATGCGACTAATTATTTAATTTGGGAATTTATGATTTATCAGAGCGGGTAACACCGAATGGGGTTGTGAGTGTCATAGTGGTGACGACGATCACTTTTAAGATGGTCGCCACGCGGTGCACACGCACAAATCCATTAGCTCTTAATCCAAGTTTACTTTTGTAATCCTTCGTTATTTTAATAGTGTTTTCATTTAGTAATTTGTAATATAATCATTGCCATATCTTGCGATTGTTATTTCTGCAATTCCTGCACATACACGCCCATAAAATACCAAGAGATAACGGACCAGCTGCGACACGTGGTGTCGCAACCTCTCGGCGATCCGTTATATATATATTATTACTCCTTGACATTGAGCCTTGAACATATCCATAGTTTATTCAAATATTTACAAAAAAAGGCAAAAAAGATAAAATATTTCGCCAAACCAATTTGAATTGTAAAGCTCTTGTACTAAGACTTAAACTGTTCTAAAGAGAGTTGTAGAGCAATTTGCAGGTGTTCAAACAAACGCCGCTGCTGGAAAACAATAGTATTAATCATTTATAGAGAAGAAATTATAAGTAGAGTCAGTGACATTAATATGTTTATTTATTTATGGCTTCTAAGTTTTTTGGTAGAACCCTTTAGTAATGATAAAGTAAATAAATGCAATCTGTTTTCAATAAATGCAAACAGTTCTTGAATTTTTATATTAAAAAGTAACTTAGGTATTCACTTTATTGAAAATAACAAACATTATATTTACAACCAAAATGCAAAATAAAATATCTGATTGCCTTATATTTTACCGTCCAATTCTAGATACTGAATTTGTAACAAATCTGCTAAGAACGTATTTGAATAAGTAAAAAGGAGAATATAAATTATGTACCTACCTACTGTCTTATTTCGTCGACTGTACCGTACTACGAATAGATTAGGCCTTACTAAGAAAACTCAACAGTGCGGACTTTCTGAATAAACTCTACAATAGCGCATAAATTACTTACATTATTTATATTGCTGTCTATACATTCGAGGACAAACACAAATTGCATTATTTATAACAAAGTCCCTACAGTGTTTTAATTAATCGATTGAACAAGAAAAGATTTTTTGAAACGAATTTCCTTTACGCGACTTGCAGTAGGAAAAAAGGTACCTAACGTAACAAAAAGCGTTATATACGTGTGTGTGTGTGAATTTTATGAAAGACAGACGTGACGTCACCAGTTTTGAGTAAATTTGACCAGAAACATTCCCAATAGGGAATATGCATAAAATTTAAATTTGTCTCAAATATTTTTTTCT
This sequence comes from Tetheella fluctuosa, assembly GCA_951216915.1. Taxonomy (NCBI): domain Eukaryota; kingdom Metazoa; phylum Arthropoda; class Insecta; order Lepidoptera; family Drepanidae; genus Tetheella; species Tetheella fluctuosa. Next base: position 7,737,764 of record OX578233.1, on the reverse strand, counting down.
AGATTCTTTATTGTCATTACATTATACTTAAAAGGTATTTTTTTTATTCAGTTATTATTTAAACCCAGAAAATATTACATAAAAAGTGAAAAATAAGGGAGGGAAATTCAAACTTACAAAACGCGTCACCATTGGTCGAAACGAAATGTGACGTTAATTGTCACGTCATTGAATTTATCGGCGTCGATATTCATACTGTGTTAAAGTAGTGTTTGTGAGAAAAAGTGTTTAAAACTGTATTCCTGTGTGATTACTTGTGGATATATATTTGTAGTCAATCGAGGACGATGACAGAAACTGGTTTTGTTCAAGCACAATCAGATAATCTGCCGAAAATAGATGCATTTATGATGTCAGCATATTTTGCATCAAATCTCGATTTTACGAGCGCAGAGATCAAAGGAGTGAAAGCTGCAAGGTAATTATTATGTTACATGGTATATTTTAGTCCATAACATAGGCTTTATTCATAAATGTTTAAATAATACTTACATCAAAACATAACCTATACATAACCATTTGTCATTTAAAAATTGTTCCTAAACTCCTAATTTACGTCTATATCATTTTAAGTTACTCGTATAATATTATATTATTGAAGCTCACAAAAGTATGATATTTTTATATACTCTTTGTAAATATTAGATAAATACGATATTCCGATTTACATGAACAATTTTCTTTCAGTATTTAAGTGCTTGTTTGTTTCAGATCTGAACGAGAATCTTACGGTGATTCAGCGGTTGGCTATGTACTAATAATAGTGTTTTTGCACTTCGGTACCATACAATACTTGTAAGATGGTTTTTTAACTACTTCCATGATTTGTATAGCAATTAAAACTGAAAATACGTATGAAGTAACTGAAACACTATAGTAAACAAACGCGGGACATAACAAATGACGTCATCAAAAGCGCGCGCTAAATGGTGGCGTTTGAACGGCTCAAATTTATTCAATGTTTTAAATTTCACTTTGAAAAATAATTTGGCTCTTTTCAAGCCTATATATATTTTTTTCCATGTTATAAAAATGTAAATGATAAATTTAAGAAATAAAAAAAAATCATGCATCAGGGATGTTTGCTGAACATCGCGTAGACTGCTTTTACGCTACGATGCGTAAAAGAAGCGCATCCCTGGTGCGTAGGGTACGTGGCAGCGCCAACGGAATCCTTAGCATGATCGCGAGTCGGCTGGACTGTAGTTACATCAGTCATTGCTGCGCCATTAGTCATGGAATGATGCGGTAGTGATTGTTGTTATTGAGTCTCTTTTTATGTTTTGTTGTGGTAGTTTTTAAGTATTACTAACACTAGTCTATAAGAATATTGTTACTAATAAAATGGATTCTATAATCCGAAATAAAGTATTATTATTATTATTATAAACCCTATTCAAATTCCAATTTATTGTTTATGGCTCCATCGTGCCCACGATAACTCTGCCAGTGTCATGGTTAGAAATATCCCGTGCAAACTTTCATCGCTTTCAGGGTTGATTTTCCAAAAACTCTGATACATGTTGTTTTTAATTTTCAACCAAATGTCTAAATACATATTTATGGATTTGTCATTTTAACCTCAAATTTCATACCTGCAGAGTTCAGACTGACATATCAACATGTCGATTGTTCTATACAAAAGTTCAATACCTACTCGACCAAAAGCATGAAGCATCTGTTTTATTTTACGCGATATCTGAGTTGGTCCCATAATGAAAGTTGTTCATAATGATGAGTACTTTCACCTCGGAAAAGTATTGCCAACGACAAAAAAATCACCTTGTATAGGTACAGATATATTTACACCCAACATAGAATAAACAGACTTGTCCATGCACGTAACGTTTGTCCTGGTAATCGAACCATCGACTTGTCAGTCAGGGTATCAACCCCACACCCACCGACCCGAAGGTGAACCTAGTTAATCCGTACTGTTAACTTCGCAGTTCGCATAACCTCGTGTTTACGTAATATGGCACCCGTAAAAATCAATATATTTAACTTCATTAGCACAATATTTAAAATCCCAACTATGTCAAATGTAATGCGAGTTTGTTATGACACCATTTTTCAATATTTATAACTATTATAACTTGGTCTTTATGATACGTAATAAGTGGAAAAGTAGTACGTGATAATGGAAAGTTTTCTTTAGGGTTTTTAAATCGCGAGGATATTAAAACTTCGACAAAACGGGCATTGCAAATTGTCCGCGTATGTTATAAAATACGACTATGGCTCCTAGACCATAAAAAAAGTATAATTGGTAATTTTATCACATGCCATATTAATCGCGTTATATTTGTAAAGAGAGGTTTTTGGAACATTTACGTATGATGGTGAATCATATCTCACACTAAAAGATGACGTGAGAAAGTAAAACATAACATCATTGCTTCCAGTGCAATAAAAAATTAAAAAATAATACACTCAGTATATTCCTCATACAACACCATGGGACTTCCTAGCAAAATTTCGTCAGCGTTGGTTATACTGTTGTGGCGTCAATATGTATCAAACAAACTCATATTTGAATTTATATCAGTAGTATAGAATATTGAGTCACAACAGCTCTTTATTGAAATATATAAGTAAAGTAAATAATACAAACGTAAAATAGTTCAAAACAAAATGGCTACCATTTATAAACAGAGAGGGTTAGATGAAACCTATCCGTTACATCGGTAGGTATGACATAATTTGTCATCCGACTCTGCTACAAGACACTCTTCGACCTTGTGTACTGTCTGTATTATGCATTGCAGAATTTACATAATACTGTCTGCTAGTAACATGTTAATTTTATTGTTAATATCGTATTTAATTGAATATAATTCATCAGAAATACAGGATGGATATTTCGAGATAGTATATTTTCGAAATCTATACTAGGTTCGTTACGCTGAAAAACTCTGAAATCACGAAAAATTATATGAGAGACATCGCATTTTTAGGGTTCCGTAGCCAAATGGCAAAAAATGGAACCCTTATGGATTCGTCATGTCTGTCTGTCCATCCGTATGTCACAGCCAGTTTTTTCCGAAACTATAAGAACTATACTGTTGAAACTTGGTAAGTAGATGTATTCTGTGAACCGCATTAAGATTTTCACATAAAAATAGAAAGAAAAAAAAAAAATTGGGGGTTCCCCATATTTAGAACTGAAACTCAAAATTTTTTTTTCATCAAACCCATACGTGTGGGGTATCTATGGATAGGTCTTCAAAAACTTCCAAAGTGGTAAAATGTGTGTCCCCCCCAGTAACTTCTTAAATAAGAGAATGATAAAACTTAAAAAATATATGATGTACATTACCATGCCCATGCAAACTTCCTTCAAAAATTGGTTTGAACGAGATCTAGTAAGTAGTTTTTTTTGTACGGAACCCTCGGTGCGCGAGTCCAACTCGCACTTGGCCGGTTTTTGTTTCATAATTAAAGCTGTAAGCTGAGTGGATACGAAAAAATAAATCTTATTAGAAAGATAGACGTCATGTAGAATTCACATCCTCTCCTGTAGCTGAATATTATGATGAGTTAATTGTTTCACTGTGCTCTAAGCTATTTTTCAGTGTGCCGAGCTAATGCGTTGGCGGAAAAAGCTCCCCGCCCCCGTCGGTCTCCCGAAGCCTCGTTGACTTTTATTAGTTTTTAAAACAAAAATACAAACTATAATATATAAAAAATTCCCTCGAAGCTACCCCTCGCTGCCGATGGGCATGGTTAAAAAGGCTGTTCCATCCAGCCTATTTATATAACAAGCTTCCACCCCGCAGTTTCACCCGCGTTCCCGAGAGATCATATGTTTTCCCGGGATAAAACGTAGCCTATAGCCTTCCTCTTTTTTCATTCAATTGAATTTTTCAATTCGAACTAGTAATTCCTGAGATTAGCGCGTTCAACCAAACAAACAAACTCTTCAGACTTATGTGATGTATAAGTGATGTGTAAACTCTACCGATTTCTTATGTATCCGGATACTTTAGGTTAGAAGTGAACACTTCGTTGTATTTTTTTAACTGGATGGAAACCCTTTTTTTACTTGTATAATAATTCAAAATCAGTTTGGCCTAGGACAAACTAGTTTGGCCTGAAATCTAGTTTGGCCGGTAACATATATATTTAGATTTAGTCATTATGTGGTAAGGATCTTCATCATCATTACACATCACACTATGACGATATCGATTATTATATAAACTACAAATAATCACATTCAAAGTGTTAAAAGTATATGAGTGTGAAAAACCCAAAAAATAACAAATAAAACCTAATACGTAATGATTCAAGTTTGATTTCAAACTCGTCAATATTGATTATATTATTTTTATTAATGAATTTACTTGCACTAATTATATCATCTGTTATCATAAGTATTGTTATACAACTTTATTTGAATCGCATGGAAGCTGCACTTGAAAGCTAATTCCCAATCTTCGGCCACATCATCACTGATCAACAGACCACTAATAACAAAAATAAAAAAAATTACAGGCTTACTACTTCGATATAATTATTAGTTATTTAGGTATCAAGATTGTTTTTATGTTATTAAGGAAACAGATGGTATATTATATACTATATGTCCCCCGCGGTTTCACCCGCGTTCCCGAAAAAAAAGTAGCTCATGTAAGGACATGGAGGAGATAGCCTATGGTAGTGATGGACACTGTAAAAAAACATCGATGTTTTTTTCGATGCAATACATCGTATAGTTGCATCGATGTTATATCGATATATCAAAAAATACATCGATGTTTTCCATACATCGATTGTTTTACTGTAAGTTTGATATGAATGTGCAGTTCAGTCAGTTTGAAACAATCCAATCCAATGGATTTCAACCACCTACCTAATAAATACGAGTATTATTAACACAAGAGCAAAGAATCAAGGCTTTAAAACAAAAATTCAATAGTTTATAAATAATTTTCCGTGCTGTCAAGAGAAGTCGACTACTGACTAACAGTTGGTTGACCGGCGTCCGGCCGGCCGCCATTTGCAATTGCACTTTTTTCAGTGTTGCTAGCCGGGTCTTATCAAAAATAACTTGAAATGAATAAAATGTAACCTTTTTGTGTAAATGTTGTTATTTTTATTAGGTTAGCCTTTTCGATGCATCGAACAAAAAACATCGATGTATAATCGATGTTTAAGAATTAACAATACATCGGTTTGATTCGATGTATCGATTCAATACATCGAGTGTTTTTAAAACATCGATGTATATCGTCCACTCCTAGCCTATGGTATGGAGAATACCATACCATAGGCTATCTGCGTACCAAATTTCATCGCGATCGGTTCAGCGGTTTAGGCGTGAAAAGGTAAAAAACAAACAAACAAACAAACAGAGAGATAGAGCATAGCGATATGTCGCTCAAAGAGCAGCTCGACTGGGGAAGTACCTCCACCTTACAGAATACCGCAGCCAAATAATTTATAGTTGTGTTACTGCGCGTGAGCAAGGTCGCCAGATTTAATCGGGGAATGGGAATAGGGTCGGCAACGCGTGAGTGATACCCCTGGCGTTGCAAGCGTTCATAGGCTACGGTAATCGCTTACCATCAGGCGGGCCGTCTGCTTGTTTGCCGACTATGTTGTATAAAAAAAATACTCACATTCGTATTTATAATTAGGTAGGATATTAGTTAGGATTAGGATGTTAGATCATATTTAGCTCCTTGGGCCCTCTAGGTAACTAAAAATTCTAATGAGTGAATCAAGAGTTTTAGGATGCAGCGTTTGCATCATTTTAAAAGTAGTATCTTACGTTTACTCATTTCTTTACTACACCCTCTAAGTGACGTAAGTAATTTATCGATTAGTTAATCTACACATCTTTAATTACCTGAAGAATTAATATCCGACCTTACTGATAGAGGAAGTGCAAGACGGAAGGTACTTTGTCCGCAAATTTTATGCATAAATGCATTATAGAAACACCATGTTCATTAATATGGAAATATTAATCGTGTATCTACGTAAATTTCCATTTCAAAATTAATGGACTACATTAAAATTCCATAGTTTTTGACCGGAACATAATAATTACCCAGTTATCTTATTGTACTTACCTTATTTGGACCACAATATATTAATATCGGAGTTGTCGTGTTACAAATTATAATACAATTCTGTTAGACAAAAATAAACTTTAAAATACAGATATAAGGTTAACAATAACGGTATGTGTATTGGTATTGTACATTCGGTCACTACTCTAGTGACGCATGGAATTGCGCGTGCGCACATGACGTAACATCATCGTATTCTGCGCGAAATATTTATTTTCACGCCGCATTGTAGTATTTGCTTTCGGTAGATAATATTTGCGTTTAGCTGACATTTATAAATAGAATGTCGTAGTTTTTTCGACGGAATTAATTATGAATTAGGTACTCAGAATTCGTATGAACGTAATTCTAAACGTTTACGCCCCTTTTGACGCCTATAATGTTACCGATAAGTTCAAACTACGCGTTATTCTTAGAATTTAATGTATCAACTGAATATTTGTTGCTGATATCTCTGTAATTTTCATTGATATACTGAAAAATTGCATTCTGTTATTTGGTCATCGGTTCAATATTTTATCCATAAACAAAGCATTGTCAACTCTAGCTCATAAACTAAAAAAATCTATATTATTGTGGTTTATGGAAAAACTCTAGTTTGTCTGTCTTTACCTGAACTAAACTAAGCCTTACATGTAATACTTAACATTTCATTTTGATTGGCTTGTTTTTGATAATGGCAAGTGATGATGTGGCCGGGCGTGTTAAGATAATAACTGAAGAATGGAACTCGCTTTCCTCTCGATGTTATCCTTCACCGAAAGCTACTTCATTGTAAGATTCGAACCCATGACATTCAACACTGAGCTAAGATATTTTTTATCCCGGAAACGTGGGTTTTTACGTCTGAGTTCAAAAAGTAATATAATACCTACTAAAGTATATTATAATCTGACATTGACACAGGGTGGTACGAACTCCACATGCTACGGCAGATGTTACGATTACAACGCATCCGTGTATTTGTGCTCACAAATTGACATTAGCACAACTTTAGTAGGTACTGCATTATGTAAGGTAATGAACTCGGTCACGTGTGGCGTTGCTGTTTAGTAGGATTTGTGTCCCACGTGATCATTTGATAATCATTGCAATAAAGGTAGTTATTCATGTATTAAAATAAAAGTTGTCTACTTATTCCTTTACGCAGTAGGGCCTGAGGTATCGGTGGTTGTACTTTTTGGAGATAAAAATACTATGTTCCTTACAGGACACATGGCTTAGGAACTTAAGAGAAGTTTATACTAATATTATACAAAAAATTATCTTAGTACAATATAGACTATTTTTGGGATAAATCGCCACTGATACGGACGGATGACTTCGGGTCGATAATCCGTAAGAAGACGGGTTCTTTGGTGCGGGGCAGTCTGAACAGTATCCTGAAGACAGTAGCCGATCACTATGCGCCGCCGATCATGAAATACTTTGTGCACTCATTGGAAGAAATCAATTGGTGTGTGCATAGAGGGTTTTATGTTAGACGATAATTAAAATTATTTTATTTAATACTTGTAGTAGGTACTAACCCTAGAATTAAGACATTTTACTAACCCATGGATCCATGTTATCCGAATAAATAAATATATTATTATTATTATTAAATATTCTAAAGAGGTTTCCTTGAAGAAAATTTCACAAGCTGTTACTGAGGTACAGCATTTAGACTTCGTTATTCCATAATAGGTTATCCTTTTCGGTTGACCTAAATAAAGGAAAAACTAAAAAGCGTGAGACAAAAACAAGATACATAAAAGCTGGGCATCTAACCCTACAAGAAGCTCTCTAAATAGTACCTACATTCTAACACTCGCTACATCAGAAAAGGGTTAATTAAACCTGTCATCCTGAAGAACATTTCATATATTACTCCATTTTGTATAGCTGTTAGGCTTCCTAAATAAATTAAACAAATAATTTGTTAAATTTCTTATAAATATAATCATCAAAAATAAATAAGAGATATCGCTATTTTTTACGATAAAGCAGTTTAACTGAATACATGACATTTTGTGTAAAGAGCAGAATCTCATAAACGTGACTTGCACGCTGCATGACATGTGCTACATACAAGATGATGATGGGCAATAACCTTTTATAAGGTATTTATCAATCATTAATGTACTTTTAAGGTGTTAAGTCATTGTTATATGAATTAGAACAGGACCACCCCAGGTGTTATAAAAAGGGCGAAGTATTTTTTACAATGAGGGATTTTTTTAGCGTACCGAAATAATAACAATATGAATATTTTATGAATAAAATCAAATAAATTACACAAAACTATAAGCAGATAAATTAAAAACCTTTAGTTAAATCAATATCTAGCAATCAGTATTTTAAGGTAGGTATCTTTAAAACCTTGTTTACTACTTTTGAGTAGGAATTTTCGAGTTTCTTTTTATATAAAGTTTATAATCTGTTCCTAACTAGATATTCCTTTTTTTTGGATTTTCCAGTGCAGCTATAAGACATATGATTTTATTACTGCATAACTCTTGAGCATTTATAAATTTTAATGTGTAGGTAGGTAATTGTAATTCAGTAAAATCTGAATAACGTGCTGGTACTACACGCTGCATCACACGTGCTCGAAGTTTAGTATATAATGCAAAGACTGCAGAGTATTTTATCATCCATTATACGCATTTTTAAAGGCGATGATAGTCATTAGGCTTGCATAATTTAGAATGAACATAGGGCAGGACTTGGGATTTTAAATATGGGCTGTGTAATTAACTACTGTATATCTACATTAAATATTACTGTTATAATTTTCCGGAAACACGGCACATATTACAAATTAAATTACAAATTAATAAATAATAAATCTACATGAATATTAGAAAAAATTGGTAAATAGTTAAGATTATAATTTGTTAGTTCATAAACCACCTTGATTTCATAAACCAAATTAAGTGTGAAGCAATACTGATTTTTTTTTGTTAAATTGTTTTTTCTTCTTCATGGTACCTACCTACATATTACTCAAGGGCTCACCCTTTCTATTAGGTGGCTTCGCGGCCCTGTTCTCTCGCTCTATTAACGGCATATATTTTTTAAATGTCGGTCATAGATTCTTCCGCATTTCTCATAAAGTTAATACTGTTAATGTTAGGGTAAATAATGTATGGAATTTATACCCAACCATAATTGTCCAACTACATATAAAAAGGAGGGTAATGTGTTCTGCATGTGTTAATTTAATATTTGTTTATGTAATTGGAAAAGCAATTATAAATGAAATCATAATGAAGATTTACATGAAAATAGTTGCCTATAAATGAAAAATATACTGGTAGCCTATGAAAACATGTTGACCAAAACCTCCAATCTAATATTACGTACGATTATCAACGGTTTACTCACTGACCCAGTGTATTTCGGCTGCATTTGAGAGCCATTTCCTTCTAGTCTTTGTGTGCTTATCACCTTTGGGCATCTCATCACTTACCATGGTGAGATTTTGGTCAAATACAGGCCTATCCTATCCTAACTAATATTATAAATTGCGAAAGTGAGTTTCTCTGTTTGTTACCTTTTCACGCATAAACCGCTGATCTGATCGCAATGAAATTTGGTATGCAGATAGCCTATGGTACGGAAAAAAACATAGGCTACTTTTTATCCCGGGAAAACATAATATCCCCGGGGAACGTGGGCGAAACCGCGGAGCGGAAGCTAGTACATGATAAAAAGTTGATACTAATGTGTAAACATAAAATCTTATGATGATAGCACCGGCCAAGTGCAAGTCGGACATACGTATGGAGGATTCCGTTTAGTTATAATAAAACTAATTTAAATTTTGTGTCTCTGTTCAATATTGATGAGTTACTATGCAATTTTGTTGTAAAATTATCCCGTGAAAGAAAAATAATGTTTTGGTATCAGCTACACCTACAACTACATTATGAAGTTGCATTTTCAGTATTCGTTGATTAAATGCAGCATATAGTTCATAATAAAGAAAAATAAAATTTATAATTACATAGTGTAGTTTTAGAGATAGACCTACTAACAATTTTTTTCTAAAACTGACTTTGAGGTCTCTATATCTTTATGTTAGGAGTTTTATTTAAAGTTCTATACTCAATGAGTTATATAAAAAAATCGCCTCCTTTGTCATAAATGCAACCCCTCTAAAAAATAAAGCTGTTTGACAACAGAGTGAAAACAATAGGCCAAAACGGAGCTCGTTTGGGCATGGAACCCTAAAATGGGATAGATTCTTCAATTAATTACACAAACGAATATGAAAGTCACGTTACGGCACATGATTTATAGCCACAGCTGTGTTTAAAAATGTGTTCAACTCTTAATAACACATTGTATGTACTAATAAAGAACAATTTGCTACTGTCCGCGCCCGCGTGCCCTCGCGCATGATGTCGGCTTGCGAAACCGGCGCCCGCGCACTCACGGCCGCCACGATGCTTCAAGGAAGCACGTGTCTTGTGGGTATGGTGCAAGACAAGATTGATTAGCGGTATAAAGATAAACACATTGAGTATTAAATTGGGTATTATTTTTATATAATTATTTATCACTTAATAGCCCATAGATTTCACTACAGAATCTCATGTTTAGTTAAGCTTGAATTTAAGAAATAAATAATGGCTATCTAGTTGCTTTAGACTAGAATTGAAGACTTCAGTGGCCTTATTGCCCATCTCGTTACATTTATTGCAAAACATAAGTTGCCCCATAAATTTACAATTATTACAGCCGGCCCTGTATTATATAAATTTTTATTTAGTATAATTTCAACAAAAAAATCATATATTTTATACTGTGAAAAAGGTGTAACCACATCATCATCAGTTTGTTGCTAGAAATCCACTGGTGATCTAAAGTTTAGATTCTAAACCATAAGACATGTTGTAAAAAGGACCCAGCAAAAAGGTGGCGACAGTTAAAATGTTGCCAGCTTTTTACTTGCAGTGGTCCTGAATTGACCTTATAATATTGGAGTTAATAACATAGTATGTAATTAATTCAACGCACGCAAGTTCATCGTCTTTGTTTGTTTATTTTCTTTTATTGTTTCCTTTTTGGTAATATTCGTTTTGTAATCTATTTCATAAAAAAAACGTAAAGATTTGTTTTGTTTTATATGTTTGACATTTTTCGTTATATAAAAAATATTTGCCAGTTTTAAAAAAGGAATAGGGTATTACACCAATTTTTGAAAAATGTCTCAATTCGTTCCTAAGGTGCTAATAAGCCACCAAAAAAAAACACAAAAATTTTATTCAATCGATAAGTGCCATAAAAATGCATTTCAATTTTACACTTTCAAATGTCGGGAGTACTTTGATGAAAACGCTGAACGTCATGTAACTCTACGGTCACGACGTTATTTGGTCTCTTGTAAGTAAATAAATGCGCTGATATTGGTCTCAATTGGACTTATAAAATTTTATAAATTAAAAATGAGCTATTATCCTTTTTATTAGTGTACCTACTGTTCCTGAATGCATGAATACTAGTGTAAAAATAATAATAATAATAGTTCAGTTGACACTTTTTAGTATAAATAAGTTATTTTATGAACTAAAACTAATTTTCCGACTGCTTATTGCCTAAGCTATCTAAATTGTAAATTTTTAGATTTTTTCTCATATGGAGTAAAATACCCTATTAACACAATCTATGTAACTCTTACAGTCGGCCAACGGACACGTCTAGACAGAGCAATCGTGCGGTACTTGCGGGGTGAGAGAGGGGCGGTAGCGAGCCCAAGCTGCCATACACTCGCTTGGGACTTCAAACGCGATAGACCACTGTATGTAATTAAGCTGTGATATTACGATGTATTACGAATAAATTCGCATACTGTTTGTTTCCATGCAAATAAAAATATTAAAAATTTGCTGCTTACCCACATTTGCATTGTATGTATAATTAATTATTTTTTAAACTTAGATTTACTAAACAGTGTTATATGTATAATAACAGTCCGATCGTTGAATATTCAACATATGTTACTCTGTATTTCTCATTGTAAGTGAATAATATTCTGTTTTTGAGAAATAAATGTCTTAAACCATAAAATTACTGATCAATTAATCGAAAAACAATGTACATAACTTCGGAATTGATTTGTTTATGGACATTATTATTATTTATGAAGAGACTGCCATTGTTAAACAAAAAGTATTGTGTAAGGAGTTATTAACCCTCTATATCATGATGTATATATCTCTATATCTTATAACTTTAAACGAGGATTAACAGTATTCTTATTTATTTCGTGTATCTCGGAAACGGCTCTAACGATTAGGATATTTTGTATGTATGTAAGATAAACGCGATTTTATAAAACAAAAATACTGGCTCTCATGTGCAGCTGGCGGAACACACCGGTAGGTGTTTGGCGACAGATTTTCAACATGAGGGTGGTAGCCAGCCACCACTAACGTGCCATGGTGTTTTCCATCAAGCTCATTGTAGGATTCGAACCCACGACATATGCCGCGGCATCCGACGTCACTACCATTGAACATATTGTTGCAGATATATATATTATAGACTAGCTCCCGCCCCGCGGTTTCACCCGCGTTCCCGAGGGATCTTATGTTTTTTCGGGATAAAAAGTACCCATTATGTTATTCCACGGTATGATCTATCTATATGCCAAATTTCACCCAGAGCCGTTCTAAAGTGATTGAGTAACAAATAACAAACATCCGAACATAAAAAACTTACTTTTTTAAGGTGAATCATAAATGATGACGTTTGCGGACAACAGATGTTTGTCAGCTTACCCTATCTCCTTGTATTTCTACGTAACACGACTGAATATAACGTATTTGTAAAACCAATTGTATATATCTCACTAATTAAATTACAGTCGATAACTCAGTCAATCGACCACATGTTTAACGTTATGTTAACGTTTGAAGCGATTGCCCCGTATTATAATGTGAGATTGATGGTACAATAACTATATAGTCATGGGAATGGAATCTATGTAGGTTTTAATCTGGCTTCGGAATGCTTTCTTACTCTATGTAACTCTTACAGTTGGCCAACGGACACGTCTAGACAGAGCAATCGTGCGGGGCTTGCGGGGTGAGAGAGGGGCGGTAGCGAGCCCAAGCTGCCATACACTCGCTTGGGACACAATAGAGCAATTACGAATGCCTATACAAAGCGGCATTTCGCGTGACTTCAAACGCGATAGACCACTGTATGTAATTACGCTGTGATATAATATTATATATGTGAACGTCTGTTACTTATTCACGCCTAAACCGCTGCACCGATTGCATTGAAATTTGGTACGTAGATAGCCTATAGTATGTAGAAGGACATAGGCTATTTTTATCCATGGAAAGCGTAAGATCCGATGGGAAACGCGAGTGAAACCGCGGGGCGAAAGCTAGTAGGTACATAATAATATCCCATCCTAATGAAATAGATAATGTGAAAGTTTGGATATATGAATGTTTGTGACTCAATCACGAATAAACGGTCGAATGGATTTACATACTCTGGAATAACATAATGGGTAATTTTTATGCCGGAAAAACATAAGATTCCTCAGGAATGTGGGTGAAACCACGAAGCAGGAACTAGTCAGTTATCTAGTTATCATAGAAAAAGCTCTGCTTTATTGGAATCTTCAGATCTTATAGATTTTTATTCGACTTTTATTTTACTAATTTTTATTCAGCAAAATAGTTAAATATTTTTGTCATTTATTATCGTTACGCTCTCTCTAGGTAGGTGTAAAAAAAAATATTTTCATTATCATTTAATTTCAGTGAAATGAAATATTTTATACCTTCGAATAGGCCATCACAGTTCACAGGCACTTATGAATTTTCAGCCTCTAACGCACGGTTTGGGAGGTAAATTTTTCTGAGAAGAGCCGGCAATATTACTAAGTAATTACTTTTCAAACCAAACTTAGATTTATTATATAAAATGTATCCTGCAAGAATCTTTTTAGCCGCCGGCTTAGGTTGGCCGGCGTGGGTTTTTTCAATTTTTTTTAAGATACAAGTAACATTCTTCAAATTGAATTCACAATCCTTTTTGTATATCATTAAAGAGTAGGTAGGTAATTTTCATCAATGCCACACATAAGACTTTACGAGTATCATTATTGAAGTGGTAATGAACGACTAACAGTAACGTATTGTCCTTGAATCAATCATCTCATTGAAATTTATGGGACTTGTTATATTTAGGTATTGAGGAATAATATAATGTAACAGGCTACTTAAAATCTATACTATCTATACTAATATTATAAAGCTGAAGAGTTTGTTTGTTTCAACGCGCTAATCTCAGGAGCTACTGGTTCGATAAAACAAAAAAACAGTTTTAGATAACCCATTTATCGAGAAAAGCTATAGGCTACATTTTATCCCGGGAAAACACAAGATCCCCCGGGATCGTAGGTGAGACCGCGGGGCGGAAGCTAGAATAATATAACTAGCTATCTCCCGCGGTTTTATCCTCGTTCCCGAGAAAAAAAATAGCCCATGTCCTTCTCCATACGATAAGCTATCTGTGGTTTAGGCGTGAAAAGGTAACACACAAACTCATATTCACATTTATAATATTAAGTTAGGATTAGGAGAAATCTGAAGAGTTTTTTTTTGTTTGCTTGAAAGCGCTAATCTCTGGAACTACCAGTCGGATTTGAAAAAATGTTTTTGCATTTGATTGCCCAATTCTTGAGGAAGGCTATTTGTTATCCCGTGAATGCGGGTGAAACCGCGGAGAACAGTAAATTAAATAATGCAGAAATTAGGCCACACGTCTGGGTATATTACCTCGCTATAATGTTGAGGCATATTTTCTAGTTGAGGTACGAACCAGCCCTTTGGTCTCCGAAGGACTATCAGCTATCTGGTTTTCATAGCTATGCGTAGTTTGGGATCAATGACCGTGTGCGAGGACTGTCCCAGGATATTTATTTAATCACTAGCTTCCGCCCCGCAGTTTCACCCGCGTTCCCAAGGGATCTTATGTTTTCCCGGGATAAAAAGTATCAAATTTTTAATCCAGAATATTATCTATCTTTGTGCCAAATTTCGTCTAGATCCGTTCAGCCGTTCTGGCGTGATTGATTAACATCCATCCATCCATCCATCTATCCAAACTTTCACATTTGTAATATTAGTAGGATTAAAGTAGATGCACCTCTATGATATACCTTTGTTCGTGGCTCAGCCCGCGTTAAGGCGCCTTGTTTCACTTAATACGGTCACTGCGCGCGCAACTTCCTTTCCTTTTGTCACAACAGCGCATTGATACGAAACATAAAACCTTTCCCAAAGAACTGCATAAATAACTAGAAAAAAAAAATGTTCTCTAGTTATATGCATATAAGAGACATAAAAGTAAAAAAAAAAAAACATATATACATACAAAAAGTTTGGAGTGATAAGAAGGAGAGCTATGCTGTATAAATCTATAATTTATTATCTTATTACATTAAACAAAGTCGCATTAGTTACACCATTTATAACTAAAGAACGGCTGGACCGATTTTTATGATCTTCGGTTTTTTTATACCGGAAAGTCGCGTGAAACCGCGGGGAACAGCTAGTTTTAAATATAACTGGCAACTGACATTATATCGCTATTTAATATGAAATTCTTATGCGCATCCAATGTTCTGTATTAACACGACAAATGCTAATGTAAATAATTGTTCACATAATATATGCATATCCTACTAATATAATAAATACGATTGTGTGGATGTTTGTTAATATATGACGCCGTGAATCGAACAGAAATGCTCTGGAAAAACAGATCACACGGGAATGTAAGCAAATCTTCGGGCTGGGAGCTAAAATATCATATGGATTTACGAAATTTCCCACAGCCAGCAGAAATTACGGTGTCATAGAGGATTATTTCACTAAAACTGGACTGTAGGTACCTTTCAGTTACTATAGCAACCTACCTTACCTAGGTAGACAAACTAAATAGGTTAGAAATTACAATAACATTAAGATAATATGTGTTTAACAGTCGCCCGGCCATTGTTTAAAACTTTAAACATATAAAATGTTATTCAATAAATTAGGTACTTACGTACGTTAATATCTTATCATTATATTGTGCAATTTGATAAATTTATAGACTCATTCGTCATTCCCAATGATGAATTGTTGAATGGAAATTATTATAATTTGGTACCAATGAAAACCCAAATAAACAATGTTAATCATGATTTAGCAAGGCCGCAACAAAATGATTATAATATTATAGGCCAATTATTTTGAAGATGAGATGTAGTTTTATTATCTATATAATAATATTATGTACTTAATGAAATCTCAAGCAGAAAAATTCTACTTGTTTTTTGATAAAATTAACAATGATAAATTTTACAATTTTAGCTCCGACCAGATTTGATCTGACGGATCAAACAACTAGTGTTGAGCTTCATGTCTTCATTGGCACTTACCGATGTCAAAGAATGCTCAATATTACGCATAGAAGCAACACTCCTCTCCCCGCCAGTTCCACTTTCCACGCAAAGTGGAGATACGGCTGGAGGAAAGCTACGCGAATGGCGCTATAAGTTAGAAAGAGAAGCACATATCCTGCCTGCTATGCTCGGACCTCGAATACTCCCTGCGTTTTGCAGATACCCCTACAATAAATGCACACATGAACAGTGAGTGTAATGCTCGTGTAGACTACTACAAATTTAACAAATTTAATTACCAACTATAGTACTTAATTAATTTTGTTCGCTTGTATTGAATGCCGCGCCGGGGATCTGCCACATACTAGTGTGGTCTCTGGCTGGTCACTAACCCTTTCTCCAGATTGATCAGTTCAAGTGACGTGACCCGCCGATATAATTTTTTGCATATAAAGATAGTATTGTTAGTCATAACATGGTTCCTTGAATAATGTATAATGTGCCATAAATACCATTTATTTTATTGTTAAAATCTTTGTTTTTTTAAAAAGAAGTTATCAGATAAACTCTGAATCAGATTTAACAGCGTATCAATGATTTTCAAATAATAGGCGCCTGCTTTACGATGACGTATCTGTTATAATATTACGGTAACTAATAATGATCTGACCTACAGAACTATATTGTGATCTGACCTTAATTTGTTGATCCATAATCAATTAAGTATTAATTGGAAATTGGAACACAATTGCCTAGTTAAAAAAACAAATTAAAAACCCTAATTCGTACGGTTCCGTTCTGGATTTAAAATGCGCTGCTATATTAAATTAAAAAAAAGTTTTATGAAAGTAAATAATAAATTGAATAAAGAATAGAAAAACAAAAAGTCGACGATAATTTGAACTCTAAAATCATTAAATGTGCAATATCATCCGGTCAAGTACTGTGAAATTAAGTAATTAGGTATATTTAATTTATTTAAAATTTTAGATTGATTTCTTTTGTAATTTTTTGTCATTATTGTCAGTATAATTCTATCATTATTGTTATATGTTTCTTTCTCTTCTTTCTTAATACCTCAATAATTACCTTCACTTGTTGATTCTGATAGAGAAGCCCTGATACTATCCCCTTATCAGAGAACTTGAGAATTTCTCTATTTACTTTTTATAAATAAGATAACTTTATAGATTTTCTCCTGGACATATTGTTCAGGAGGGACTCCCCGTGAAAAGACCGACAAACAATGTTCCTACAATCTGTTTGCATTAGTTGTAATGCCAATAATCAGATTGAGTACTTCAATTAATCAGTTGTTAGTGGTTGCGAATGCAAATTGTGTGATTGACGCAATCCTGATATCATTCGAGTGCACTGATAATTTACAGTCTATAATTTAGACCTAAACTTGTTACAGAGCCATATTTTTATAACAGACTGTCCAAAAATTTAAAAATAATCATCATCTAAGCTCATCGAGGCTTCGGGAGGTCAACCGGCTGGGAG
Source organism: Tetheella fluctuosa (assembly GCA_951216915.1). Classification (NCBI taxonomy): domain Eukaryota; kingdom Metazoa; phylum Arthropoda; class Insecta; order Lepidoptera; family Drepanidae; genus Tetheella; species Tetheella fluctuosa. Next base: position 7,719,773 of record OX578233.1, on the reverse strand, counting down.
CTTTTTCCGCCAACGCATTAGCTTGGCTATACAAAGAGGGACTGCTGCCAGCCTGTTGGAAACCTTGCTCATAGGCAGCCGCGGTAGCTTCGAGAATCCGAAAATTTTCTACATATTATAGTTTGTATATTATATTTTTATTGTAAATACCTGTTAATTATTCGACATAATAAATTTGTGTAAAATAAAAAATAAATAATATAAAAATATGTAACCTAACTGAGTTTCTTGCCGGTTCTTCTCAGTTGAAGGCTGACTTTCGAACGTTTGGTGTCGACTTTGATTTTAACTGAGTGTGTGGGATTTTTGTATGAACTATTATTACGTTAGATATGCTTGCTTGCAAAACTGTTTCACTCGCGTACCTACCTGAAGGAAAGTTCTGATGTCCTTTTTCATCCCAAAGGTCATGCGCATGACTTGAGCCGCGAAAGTGGAACAAATAATAACACTTTCACATTTATTGTTTAACTAGCTGTCTCCCGCGGTTTCCGCGTTCTCAAGATAAAAGTAGCTCTTGTCCCTAGGCTATCTCTATTTATATGTATAAAATTATGTGTCAATGAAAAGTTTTCAGTAATACCTTGTCCATAGGCGTAATCTCTAGACCTACTTTTTTAAAACCTAGATGCGTTAGTCAGTGTCATTTGTTAGTCATTCACAGGATAAGCTAGAAGATTAATAATTTCTGCAAAGGAACTGATAAAAAATAGTAAACATTTTAAAATGGCAGACAACTAAAGGTTCATTTAAATTGTACCTTAGTTTTTTACAAAAAAAAAAACCATCTCGTAGGATCAAAAGCGTAAACCCTAAATTGAATGTGGTATTATTTCAGTGTGGGCCCCCGGTTTGCTGATGATGCCCTCGTACTGATGACGATGATGGCCTCTCCCGGGACTGACAAATATAACCAACTAGTGCAAGTATTTTAGCTACACTGATTCGTGATAGGTATTGTTTATTTTGCAAAGAATTAAAGAATCTAATCCTGCAATTGCTCGTATTAAATAGTACCAACCCAGTAAATAGTACTTCATAACGATTTGGTACCAAATACCCAAACAAAATAATCTCTAATTAATATAAAAGTACATACCCACATTCCTCTCAGACTCTAAGTATAAGTCTGACCTCTTTTGACCCTAGTCATTGACTAAAGAATTAATTTTCTTTGTTATTCTTTCCTAAGATCATTTACGACCAGCCTAACCAAAATTAATTTTCCTCTGTAAAAGCCTCTACTGACCTATTTCTCGAAGAAAAGTCTCATTTCATCTTACTAAGATAACATAGCCATTTGCAGGACCAACTGCGACTTAATCATGTCGTATGAAACTCTTTCATAAAAAAAATCTTAGAAATTCACACTACATTGATTGTTTTGCTTCAAAACAAAACTAATGGTATCAGGAAAAGGAAGCGATGTAAGTAAAAAAATACGTTTTTCGAAAAATATTATGTGGCAAAAAGAATTATTTTATTTGATTTAAAAATATTTTTGCGTCTCTATGAATGTATTCCAGTTGCTCTATATTTTTTTAAAGATATTAAAAACGTAAAGACTAAAATACTATTACTCAAATTATCTTGTTACTTTGACCATTTCTTCAACGATTTTTTCAACGATTTTCATTTATTCATACTCCAAGAAACTGTCATTTCATTTCTTCATTCATCTTTCAGTTTATGGAAAATAATCACGTCCTACATCTTTTGTTAGATTTTATTTTGTTTGCATAAGGCATTATTAAAATAAACTAGATGACTTAAAAAATGTAATCCTTGTCGTTGGTATTACCAGAGATATAATTATCCGTAGTACATCTAAGTCATGGACGTCTTTATAGACTATAAGCTTATCTATGGTATATTTTTTAAAGGATTAGTCGAATTTTTATCTTCTATAGAATTTTTCCGTTCGTGGTAATAGTAGCAGTTTAGTCTACAACTTGACCCAACAATATATATTGTATGGTTATTGAAAATTATTTTTTTGGAAGCGGCTCAATACCTTTTGCTATTCCATTTTCCCTAAAGTTATTTATCCACTTCTAGATAAAGTATTGCAAAAGTTATTTAAAATGATAATTAAAACATTATCAATCATTATCATAATTTGACCCGTATAATGTTTTTAATGTTGATAGGGAATTTTCATGAGCATATTTTTTTTTTATTGACTTACTATTAATGTATTATTTTCCTGTATGTATATATAAGTCAATAATTTTGATAATACAGTCCATATTTATCGTATTTATTAATGTAAGACCATGAAATGCATTATTTATTAGAATTATCTTCAGGAAATAAACATATTATGCACCCTTAAATGCACGGAGACTGCTAAATAAACAGTTAGTTAAAATAAGTGAAAATGAAATAGAGTAAATCAAAATAATAAGGTAAATATTTACAATAATTGGATAAAATACATACTATAATATAGAAAATACCCTCAAAGCTCTCACTGCTGTCGATATGCAAGGTTCCCAACATAAGGAAATTAAATAAAATATATTTTGGAAATTCATACAAGGTCATCTAATCCCAAGTTAATCAGAGCTTATTCTATGGGAACCAGTTAACTGAATTACAGGTACTAGTTTTTTAAATACTTACACCCAGACTCAGGACAAACAGACATGTTCATGCTCACATAATAGTATATCTGTTATAGGTGCTAAACGTAAGATTTGTTAATTTAAACGGTCTCTCGACGCAAGGATCAACGATAATTTTAAACTATTCTTTTTTACTATAATTTTAAGGGATCGTATTTGGTGTCGAGGTATTTTTAATTTATGTTTTATTTGTAGCTTTTTAAACTTTAACATATTATTATTTGAAAATATTTCCCATTAGCTAGTGTGTTTTTTTTTACATTTTAAAGGATTGTTTTATTTACGTTTTTGAGATCTAACTCTATAGGGTCTACCCTATCTCAAAAATGACACAAGTCAAGAATTTGGAATTTCCGTATATTATGTTCCGTATACTGTATTAAAACAACGATTAGTGAATGTACCGATTAATAACTTCATTTCAGAGCTGTGACTAAAACAAAACAAAAAAGAAAGTAAAGCCACAAAATAAAATTGAGCTGGTGTTATTATTAGTGTCCGTCCGTGCACTAGTCTGACTCGCACATAGCCAGTTTTTATTATTTCATTATTGTATTAGTGCTAGTGATTACAGTATTATGATCGTTTTCATAACTATAAGTCTTATTTCTATGAGGAATATATTATTTTGTTTTAATGAAGAATAAAATTCTAATTACATCACTAGAAACCCGGTTTTTTAAGAGGCCGACAACCGGACGTCTTCAATTTCATTAACAAGATGTCTGCCAACTTGTAAATAATTGTAAATTAAACGACAAACCAATGTATGAAATCAATGAGCCTCAAACATGACAAAAAACTGCGAACCACAACAAAGCCTCCGGGATGTTGACCGAGATAGTTCGTATTGTAGATTCATTTCATTTCCAAGTGAAGTGAAGTGAAATACCGGCTTGTAGTGGGGGTTAACGGGCGGCTCGCCACGCGTTTCGCTAACACCCAGTCCCAGTCGACTATCTCAGTTGTCATTCGACAGCGCTACGAGAAAGACGCGGCCGCTCGACTGCGTGTTCTCAAAAACTTTTCGCGACTAAATCAACTGCAGTGTTCTATTTGGATATAAACTGAAAGTGTTGAGTTGCTATTACGTGTTTATAAAGTGAAGTGATGACATTACTATGGAACAATCATCTCTCTTGTCTCCTGGACAAACTTTAATGTCAGGGATGGACGTGAGGGATCGACTAGTGGAGGAGATTGTTCTCCTAGCTCTGTTCCTGCTGTCAACTACAGCTAATTCATTGGCGCTGTTGGTATTTTGCCGACGACCCGGTCTGAGGACTATATCAAATCGGTAAGTTCTCTCATTGTATGCGAGCCTCGTACTCTTGGTCTTATTTTAACTTTAAAAACAGCATTTGTGATTTATTAAAACTTTATCGAAGGTCAACTTGTTCCGAAATTGATGCTAAATTCTAAATCAATCGATGTAAATATCAAAGAGTTTTAATTTTATTTAATGTTTCGTAAGTAAGGTGACTTACGAAATGTTAAATCATAAAGGAATTATCGGATTCTGATAAATTAATAATAAGAGAGAGAGAGAGAGAGAAATTAATAATAAAGAATAAGAGAGAGTAGTAGATGAAATAAATATTGCACAAAAAATAGCTACTACTTCGTCTTTTGAATTAGCGAAAGTAGTGTTAGTAAACTTTCAACATACTTATTACATTATGAAAATAAAAGTTGCAAATAATAATTGTAGTACAAATTCTATAGTTATCGCCAAAATACAATTTACTTTTTGACATTGAACAATAAAACAAAACGCCACTAGCGGGGCTAAATGAAAATAAACAAAAGAGTAAATAATAACACCGCTGAGAAAACGAACAAAACCACAAGTACAATACAAAATGTTTTGAAATTCCTGCTCTTTTTTCGGAGCATGTATGGAGCATCCCTAAGTTGGGCTTGCGGCCAAACGCATAGTATTATTAGACCATTAGTGTCGGTGAGTCCGTCTACCTGAGCCCGTTTTGTTTATTTTTCAATGGCTAGCGCTTCGCTTGATTAACGGTCGTCAAAGTCATATTTTTTATCTCGAGCAGAATAAATTTTAGCGATTGCATCATAATTATCTATTTCTTCCCCAATTTTGACACATTGGCCCAGATTTTTGTTTAGAAAAATAACAGCAACTGCTTCGTTCATTGAAACTTTTTGCACATTAATGACTTCCCACAGTCGACTTGAGTCGAGACGTGTTTCGTCAGAGAGAAGGTCACGCCCCATCATCGTTCGTTTCCCATTTACAGTCGCGAAATAAAAAAGTTCGCTGATGATCGTAACGGTTGTTCGATATCACGCAATGACCACCGAAAGGCATAAACTGATAAAACAAATTTGACTATTATCATAGCAGATCTTGAGTTACTCTTCATAATTCAATTTCCAATTAACAAAGTTGATGTTATTCCATGCAATGACCTGTAAATGAGGACAGTTTGTGCTCTGGTGTCAAAAACACAAGCACATAAATGAGATCCAAATATTTGTATGTATTAATTAAACACCTCGCCTCGTATCAAAGACAACTAAATTGAATGAGTTGTTAAATGGCACAGATTGTCCCGAAAATAAGGTCATGCATGAATCAAAATAAGTCTGGAGAACACAATGGAAATTTTCTCCAGAAAACTGACTTTTATAATAATAATAAGTATATTTAAAAATGTATCTTAAACTAGAAATATCTGCAACAATCAAAAACACAAGTCTCAAATAAGAACATACTAAGTCATCTTTATTCAGATTTAAAATATCTAATTCGTGAATAAATAGCGTTTATAATATCATTGCAATTAGAAAAAAAATTCAATGAGTGGTGTTCAAAGACCCTGGATTCTAAAACTTTGTATGTTATTTAGTTTTTATTTCTTTCTTTATTTTCGTATTAATCAAAGCTTATGACCGTTATCGTTGCTTATCAGATTGTTTTGAAAAGTCGAATTAACTAATTGATTAGGTCTAATATTTCAAATCATTTCATGTTCCGGTTTCGGTCATTTACCCAGTTTAAAAACTAAAAAAAACATTATTGTAAGTAGTTCTAAAAAAATATTTACACCATCACGGTGTTTGAACGATCTCGTGGAACATAAACTGTTTTATTTCATCGTTAAAATGTAAAAGATGAAGAAATTTCAGAAAATGTTTATAACTGCGTGTGTAAGACATAATTTGAGCTACCTAATGGCCAATAAAGTGAAAAATCTGATGAACTTCTTAAAATTATAGAAATAAGGAAAAATATTAACATTTTTTAATTTCAATATTTCCGAAAGACAAAAAGAGACCTTGTTAAAACAATAAAATAGTTTTAAAGAAAGAAAAATGCATACCGTAGGAGCAAAACAAGCAGTAAAATAAATCATTATACTATCATAATGGAATCAAAATCCCAACGACAATTTGTGAAACATATACTTAACTACAAAGAACTTTTTTTCTTGGAAAAGGTACGGAACCCGTTCACTCGGAATGCTCCAATTAACGACTACAATTGAGACTTTGATCCAAATAATTAACCAGCAAAATGATTAATTGTTTAGAACTCATTTGAAACGAACAAACCTTTTAGTAAGTAATGTTATTATTTTACGTTGTGCCTCTCTTCTTTACATTTTTTGTACCTCTCGTTAATTGACTTTAAGGAGTCCAAACAAAATATTCCATTGAAGTTTCGAATTTTATTTAAAAACGTCATGTTGAAAATTATATTGGTAATTTGATTACTGAATTAAGTACAGATAGGTTTTTGTACAAGTAGTCCTGTTCCATTATTTTTTACATTCAACGCTGTAATATGAAACATGTTTACTATTTCAAACAAGGTAATAAAATTTGTTAAAAATATCTAATTTCCGTTGTAACTAGTGCGAAATCGTGGTTTAAATTTATATCTACAAACTCGACCTCGGTCACAATCAAACGTTTCGTTAAACACTATGTTTTCCAATTAACTTTTTATGTACAGTCTTCAGAGCCGAGGTTTCCGACCTATTTATTTCCTGTTCATTTTTAATGCATGCAATACTTAAACTTCATTGATAACAGACTTTTCACATGTCATTCATGTCATGATTCATCCAATCCCAACCTTAAACGATTACCCGGCCAATTGTGGACGCTATGATAGACGTGGGTAGAGTTTTTAATTAAATTCACTTTTATAATTTGAACTGTATCCATGTGTGCAAAAGATCCTCATTTACTGTCTTATTTAGTTTTGATCGGTTATTAATTCTTGTAAAAATGGAAGTCAAACATAATTTTGTGGACTATTTTGATACGCCTAGTTATAATATATATATATATATATTTTTTGTAAAAAAACAGACTTACAACACTTTTTAATGGGTTGCCTATGTCGCAACCAATGCCATCCAAATTGTTTCTAATTACATATTTAATTAAATTATTCTGTAATAGTAACCTGTTTCCGGTGTTGTTTTGTTACTAAACCTTTGAATTTCATTACATTTAATAGTTTTTGTAATTTCTCAATTGTAAAACTGTCACGATCGTGTGTACTGATACGAACACTTGGTAGGTATAATGTAATTATTAATTTATCTAATCTTCCAATGGAATTATACCGTCGTGTTGCTTTCATTATTTTTTCTCTTTTATAATTATTTTAATCGGAAATTTATTACCTATCGACGCTTGTGTTTATATGGAATAATGCCAAGGCAAAGTAAATAATATAATAATTTATTTTGCTATTTTTTCTTAATTACTTTAATGGCGTTGTACTAATTGTCTTTTAAAACTAAAGTATAGAAATTTAGTTATCTTTTTTAAAGAAACTAGGTACTCAATTGTAAATTGAATATAAAAAAATCTTAACCCTCCTTTTTGCTTCGCCGTAGTCGGGTAATAAACATTATCATGAACTTGCAAACGTAATAATAGATGGATGAAACCAGTGAGGCGAGATTAACAAGACGAACATTGTACAAGACATTTTAGATTTACATCCATCCATGTTTACTTAGTTAACTGGAATGTTCAGTGACATAACAGTGGGCAGATGTTGTAAAAAACACAACTATTAGTATTTGTAGGTTGGTAGATATCCTATAAAATATTGCCACAATTGGCAAAATGACCTTTTTTGTCTCATCACCCTAGTTCTACTCTACCGCGCTTGAACGGAGAAAAAACTAAAACGCTTCTTCATAAACTGTTTACTGGATATGATAAAAAATAAGGAATATTTATTAAACTAAATATAATTTGATATCTTATCCCATACTTACGTACCAAACTAAACTAAAATAAGTAATTTTGTTATAGTGCGTTATGAAGTCTATTATTGTAGGTAGATAAAGTATGTTACCAATATTCCGCAAAAATAAATTTATGATTCTTTATTCGAATTTTGAATTACCTGATTTTTTTATAATAATTACAGAAAATTAATTTTAGGTCATTTATTCCAACATAATGTGTGTTGTGTCTATTTTGGGTAATTATTCAAAGGAAAATGGCAAATTATAATTTTAAAATGTATTTTTAATAGTAATTATTCCGTTGTTTAAAACGTGTTAATACAATAAATAATTAAAAATCGATTTGTGATCATCCATTTTAAAATAATTTGTATCATTCGACGTTAAGTTGTTTTACATTATATTCTAAATGTAACGCTATACAAAGTTTGCTAAACGGTTTGTTTTTAACAGTTTATATAAATGGTTTACTTTAAATTAATTAGCCCTATATGAAACATCCACATCCAATTTAAATGGAGATATACCAATAGGATTAATTACTTTTATGTCCATAAGTCCTCAAAGAAAAAAAACCGAAATAACACAGTTGTTGTAGTTTTGGAATAAGTCTAATTTGATATACAGGGTGATTTTGTTATCACTGGCAATACTTGCAGGGGTGGAAGTACTCATCAATGTGAACAACTTTTATTATAGGGCTAACTCTGATAATCGCGTAAAATAATACGGTTGCTTCATACATTTTGGTCGAGTAGGTATTGAACTTTTGTATGGAACAGCTGATAATTTTTTCATGATTTCACAGTTAGTCCTATAACAAAATTTATTCACATTGATGAGTACTTCCACCCCTGCAAGTATTGCCAGTGACAACAAAATCACCCAGTATGTAAAAATCGCAATATATTACTAATGTCCTATTTATTAAAATCTGATTGATTCAATGATGATGAATGGACTTGGGCTTTGCTTTGAAAAGATTCAATATTTTAGATTAACCTTGATAAGTATTATCTATTTTTGGTATTTGCGATTAAACAATAATAATATAATCTAAAATACCGTACAGGTTATATAAATGAGAGTGTGATATAATTGGTAGATAAGAGCATTGCAAATATTAGCGTATTATTATATCGAACGTTATTAATATTATTAATTATTATTTATTTATTTTGTGCACTCGCAAAAATGTCCTCTTTTATTTATGGTAAATTTTAAATTCATAACAAATTCACGTCACATTTTGTGTGCAATGCGACTGAATGCCGCGCTTTGTGATTCGAATTTCGTAATTTCGTTCTTGACCGTAATTTTTGGTGATTCGGATATTTGACAGTAGAAATAATTTTCAAAAGTAATTTTACATCACGGAAATAAAAGTATTTCAATCCAATACTAGCCTAATGAATAATTATAATTATTTAGACTAGGTACCTACTACTTATATAAATTAATAATCAATAATATAATTATGTAAGGTACATTTATTACTTATTATTATTCATGTTCGTGTCGTCACTCTTTCGGGGCTCTGCCAGAATACCAGCGTTGCACTGCTTCGTTTGGTCAGTGTAACTTTATGCTGAGGCAGGGACCTTTTGACCCCGCGCAGCACATAGTGTGTGTTTATTAGTTTAGTAGTATTTAAATTTATGTACCTATTCGTGATGCGACTTTGTGGGTCAATAAATAGTTTTTCTCTCTTTTCTTCCTTTCTTTCTTACTTAGGTACTTGCCTAAACATTGTGAGCGTGTCTCTTCTGCCAGTAGGTCCTTGAGTATTTTATAATTTAAAAAAAAATGCTATAGCTTTTGGGAAGGAAAGCAAAAATTAACATTACACTCTCCTAAATAGTTTGCTATGAACCCTACCTACTTATTCAAGAATTTCTAGTACAAATAATTTTATAAACGGTCAATCGTATAAACCGATTAATGTCGGTGATGTATGCCGACACGGTTTCTTGTTAATTTAGGATCGAAGTATTTAAAGATACTGATGATTCATGCCTTAAAAATCAAGTTTAGTTTTTCTTTCTTTAAATGGTTATGCCCTTAAATTTGAAGCTAAATTTTGCTACTTTAGATTAGGTTTTATAAATCAGACTTTTCGATCTTCGATCCTCAATCATTATAAGCTGATAGATATGAAAAATATCTTTCATAATCATAGGATTAAACTGTCTAAAATATAACAGGCTTTAGTTTGTTTCCGAGCCTTTGTTCTGAAAATGTTCAATGGAAAATTACAATCCCTAACATTGTAAGATACCCAATACGTGCAAACGTCATTTACCAAGCAAGTAGGTAATCAAATTGATTGGTAAAATTTAAAATTGGAATCGAATTTATTTTGTTTTATATTTATAAATTTCTTATAAAACCATAAAATAATACAACAGACGTATAATTTTTCTAATAATTTATACAGAAAATAATAAGTTTATAACTATAGGTTATTTAAAACATTATTATCAATGTATATTTTTCGAATTCCTTGACATTGTACAGGCCTCGGTGTTTCAATTGATATAATAATCTAGGTCAAGAACTGCAATTGGTATGGAATACTTGAAGTAAATTACTGTTTAGGATCAAACTGTGTATACGATAATGACCTTAATGTGAATTAGAATAAAAACAATATGGCCATGTGTAAATATACAGCTAAAAAAGCAGTTACAATGACCGAAGTAAGGTAATTCTGAATTAAAGAGATAGTAACGTGCTTATGAAGAATAATAAATTCGATTTTTGAAAACTTTTTTTTATTAGCGACATCGTTCTAACATCAAGTAATAAACAATAAACCATTGTTTTATATTATTTTAAATGCAATAACTCAGACATGTAACATTTTACAGTTGGGTTTATCTTTAAGATAACATGACAACTAAAGTACCTACTCCACAATTACCTAATGTGGAAATTCGCAAAATGATAAGTTAGATATAAAATTAGAAATAATCATGCCATTATTTGGATGTTTCGTTTGCTACCAACTGTTTTAGTTTATGTAACGTGTTACTGACCTTTACAAAGAAGGCTGCGTGTTCCAACACTTGAGAGCGGCACTTGAGAGCCAGTACTAGGCTTTTGGGCTAAACCACCTTCAGACACATTATAAAATTAAAATATAAATTCTCTTAAAAAAATACCTTTTAATAACTTGGGAAATACATTATACCTCCATAACCTTCAAACTTACCAATTGCTTCAAAACTATTGTTATTTCAATAATACATTATAATTACATAATCAAAAGTATTAAATGTACAAGTATATTAACTATATAAAATATGTTCATTGTTAGGTAAAGTGATTTAAGAATAGGTAGGTAGATAAATTACTAAAAGAAATATAGCCCAGTAGTGGGCGGACATCGACTAATCAACTAATCAGTTGGTACAATTAATCGATTGAAGCATTAGTTATAATGCATAAAATCATGCTTTGTTTTGGACTGTGTAGTAACATAAGTATTAGGAGTTTATTTAAAAAAATATCTATATGTTACTGAATACTGTGTAATATAATTAAAAACATACGCCATAATTAATATTAGCTTCTGTTTTCTAGTTTTTTTCTAATTCTGCTTACTATTAACATTATTGAAATAGGTATAGTTGTATTCCTTATGGATATTCCAATGCTTATCTTTTTCAGGAAATATATATTTATTTATTAATTAATTTGATTAAAAACACCAGTTTTATTTTTGTTTCTAAATTTTAAATTAAAGTCAATGTTTATTTAAATATATCATTTTGTTTCATTAGAGATATCATTATCTATATACTGTCGAGATTTCTCAATGCATGCTTTTAGTCGATTAGCTACTCGATTATAATTCACGCTATGAAATAGTGATTCTAATTTTAAAATGTGCTTATCGTATTTCAAAACATCACGTTAGTAACATTATTCCCTCAAATAATCTTTATAGGTGATAAATGCAAATTATATGTCAATAACCCGTAGAATCAATGTATACTGTGCACCCGTTATGTTGAGCAATACTAATGACTTCTATCAGTTAAACTAAAGTAACTTTCTAAGAACATTTTCACCTGTTTTTACTATCTAAATGACTTCTTCGGAACGCATTTCGTTCGTGATATACTAGTGGGAAATGACAAGTAAATGGTTACATTTTGAAAGTAGAACGCAACACGTGTTTACATGGAGAGATAGTTTGAAAATCGAATTGGAGCGGATAAAAAAACAAAGGAAACTTGAGAAATAATTGTTGTGAACTCATTGCGACAGTTGGCATTTAGCAAGCTATGTAAGTCAATTTTATCAAAAAACTTAGCTCACCAGAAGGAAGCAGGTGTCGCGTGCTTACTTTAAGCGACTCGAGACATATAAGGGCATGTGGTATTTATACATTATTGTGGGTTGTTAAACGATTCCGTGCCATGACGTCCTACACAAATAGATCACTAAACTGAGACTGACGTAAGTATTGAGTCGATCATCTAAACAGAAAAATTAAGAATCAGATAATATTGTCGTGAAAATAAATCAGTAATTACATAAAACCCTGTGATTTAGTTAATTCATCCTTATCTCATGTTAATTAAAAGCACTCTTTGTAATTTTATTTTCTAATTATGATAAAAAAAAATCAAGGTTATTTGAGTTCAATACCATTGCCTGTTAAATAAGCGACGTTTGACAAATGACTGACACTTAAACTTTCTTTATGGAATACAATGAACTGCAACTTTCGAACGCATTCCTTGACTATCAAAAGTATTGTCGTAGTCCATGTGGGAGTCGATATGTTTCACATAATGAACACTTATACAACAGTTTAAATGCGAGTGAATTCTTATTACACTATTATTTTTTTAATTGATCAAAAGATAATCGTGCCTATGAAAGTTATTTCCAGTAAAGGTGGGTGGGTTTGCAGTGATGACAGAGGTTTCTATTGATTTGAAATTCTAAGAAGGAAAGTATGCTTGGGTTAAAAAGAACAAGATTTCGCCACTCACTTCCAGTCACTAAGACTGAAAAGCTTCGATTTAGTGATATATTTATTGTTCTAATATCGATTATGTTTGAATGGAATGTATAAATAATCGACTATTAATCGACTCAAGTATTACACATCGATTAACGTGTGCCTGTGAATATTTATTTACTGTAACATTAAATATTTATTAGGAATAATAGCAGTTTCCAGTTTTGAAATTGGAATAATATAATATTATTTATTGTTGACACTACAATTACAAAAATACATAAAACAATTCAGGCGGCCTTATCGCTGAAGCGATTTATTAAAGGGCGGTATACCTACCTTTTACGTCGGAGACTTATCTGACAGATACCAGTAAAATCTTAGCTTCAAGTATTAGAAATACAGATTGTCATTTATCTTCGTGTAAGTTCAAACACCGCTGTTCACAAATATTTAAATTGGTAATTTTACTGACATTTGACATTTAATGCGAAGGATTTATTGCCGTCAGTAAACCAGCTTCACATGCAATTTGAGATGTTATTTCGATGTTGGTAAGGCGATAGAGGTAGGTATATACAGTTTTAATGAAATTTGTAGTTTACGCATTAATTTTAGAACATTTTTATTAGTTATTGTCCAACGTATTATTTTCCATATAGACTTAAATTTGGCAAATAAATGGCAACAAATCTTGAACAATGAAAGCAGCACAATCGGAATATCACCATTACCTATTGAAATTTAGTTACTAGTCTACTAGTCTAGTTCGAAAAGTATTTAAGAATAATATACCTATATAACCATTATGTCAGTGGCAAATTGTTATCAATATTTATTTAAACATCTGGTTTTAGTTAATTTACAGAAAATAAAAAGTCAATAGTGTTGTAACAAATTTTGTCCTAAAATATCGATTCCCTCTAAATATAAGATGCAAATGGTTTGAATTTTATTGCAAACACTGATTTGTCACGCAAAAAAATCGTGACATACAGGTTATAGCCCGATACAAGAATAATTTTATTGAAGACTCGATATGCTCGTATAAATTCCTGGGAAATAGTGGTTTCCATATAAAAATATACCTATTCATAGTACTAATAAAATTTTGGTCAAATACTAGGTTGTGGATAAATTTAAAATAGCCTAAAACAGAGCCACATAATTTTCGGTGAATACACGTTCGTGCGCCAAAATACCCTAAAGCATATTGCCCATTCTTCCTTATATAATCTGTGATCGTTTGTATGATTTATGCCAGTATTGTTAACTGTCGATGTCGGTTTGAATACGCTATACGATTCAAAGGGTATTTTCGTACAGGATGCTTTGCATATGAATCGTAAAGGAAGCAGTGCAGACCGTACCTACTCGTATTTGTGGAATGGTAGTTGAAACGAAGGTGAATATGAATGGTTTCATGTTTTATGAGTGGAGTGAATGATCTGGCTTCTGATACATTGATGTCACAACGTTCACAAATAAGGTTCATGGATAAATATTATACGGACTTACAGGGATTTGAGGAATATTTTTGAAAACGGTCGATTCTAGTTCCAATTTTTTTTTTATATATGGGTTAGATTTAAATAAACTGGTGGGTCGACGATATACCTAATTGTACATAGCAGATAATGAGTCATAATTTACTTTGTTAAATAAACTAGTTTCTGTTATGGCAATGATGCAAAAAAAGAATCCTGATATGTACTACTTCTGCTAATATTTATAAACTAATCTTCATAAAAAAATTAAGTCGGTTAGGTACCGACGGTTCTATAAATAAATTATAATCGGTTATACGTATGAGTTACTTTTTAAAATCAGAAACCATTGATATGAATAATGGGATATAATTAATAAATATCAAACAATGAGTTTCAGAAGCCATTAGGTAATAGTTAGTATACTTTGTCATTGGTAAGCAGAATTTTATTGTATTCACACGGTCAAGGTCGGCCTTTATTAAGATCGATACACTACTACAATTTTATTACGTAAGAAAATCGATATTTAAAACAGTATTCGCTGTCATCAATCTTAGTCGATTAATATGAATATTTTATTAAAAACAACCTAAAATTATACACTCGATTTTCTAAATTCAATTTTCAAATTTTTAAATATTCTGTGTTTGTAAAGTCAAAAAGGTAAAAAAAACTTTTATATTGTTGGGTAGAAACAAGTAATGGTAAGTGGCATTCGGTCACGACTTTCTTCGGAGTCGAAAATAGTTCGCATGCTATCGAGTACTATAAGTATTTTATCATAAATCTTTTAGGAGTCATCACCGAAAATAGTATTTTTATGTTTTTAGGGCTGGGTAATAATTATAGGCCTTTACAAACCAATCGCTAAGTATAATAGTTGCATTTATACAATTTCTGTGGGTAGTGGCCTTAAATTTATAATAAAATATTTATTGAGTAAGTATATAAAATACGCTATTTGAAGGGATAACATGACCTCTGAATATTTAACGTGTGCTAAGATGATTTATAAATATCCTGAAACATTATATTAGTTTTCGAGTTATGCCAAAGTTCATAATAATCATTCATAGCTCAATATGTCGCAGGTACATAATTATGATTTAATTTATAAATTTCAAATATTTATCCTCCTCAAATAAACTATTAGTAAAACTAACCTAAAACTAAAACAAACTTTTCTCAAAACAAAATTATTTCGTAATCAATTGTCAATTTTGACGAATAATAGGGTAAATTAAATAATTTAATTAAATTCTCAGAATGTTATTATATTACACAAATTCTATCTATCTATCCTTATGAAATTATATTTTATATTACATAATTATAATATTGTGTGCGTGATAATGATAAAAACAAATGTTTTAACCTTTCCATATGTAGACTTTCCAACTTTATTTAAAAAAAATATACTTTATCATTTATATGTAATACAGCACCTACAGAAAAAAAAACAAAGGATATATCTGTATCCGTTTTCCTTTTTTTCAGGTGATAAGCATGCAAAACCTAAAAGGAAGCTTATATAAATTATTAGCAACGTATAAAATTGATTCCTACTTCGCAATTCTATCGTTTAGTTTTAACGTGGAAATGGATACTATATACACTGTAGACCTACTTAGATACGCCTATCTCATGTGTAAGTAAAACACGACTGTGTATTCATTACCCTATTTTTCTTAATATAAGTTAGTAATTTTGTTTGTAATTTATGTCGTACAAATTTTCTTTTGTGTTGGAAAATTTGTTAGCGTAGTTTTAAAAAATACTTTATTTCAAAATCTCACTAAAATCCTTCAAACAAAAAGATTTATTACACTTGTCATGTTATTTAACAAATAAAAAACAACTAAATTGCAAGATGACAGCAAGTTATTCTAGACGATTTACATAATCGGGACTTTTTATTCGTAATCGTGGGAAACGAATACAAAGGCTTGATTGGAATCGATTAAAATTCAATTAGAATTGTCATCGCGGATGATTACTGCCATGTTATTTTTTAAAGTAGTTACATAAAAATGGTATGACGTTCTATTTTACATCCTTCTAATAGCAATTATTGACATAGGTTAATCAGGAATTTCCTTTGCTTTTCCTATGGAAACTTGATTATCGTTTTTGAATTATTTTCCAAGAAATAATTAATACATACCTTGGTATTTTTATCATTGGGATTTGGTTCATTAATATCATTGAATTTGTCCTGTTACGAGTATTTTATAAAGATTTCCTGATTATTATTTTTTTATCATCGAGTAATAGTTTCACTTCTATTGGGTTTTTTATTTTTACAAAAATATTTAGTACTTAATACGTTATAAATACACATAAATATTAGCTAGTGGGTACAATAGTACGAGGTCTTTTTAGCACGCCAGGTAAATCTACTTAGGTTTTGCCTTGGTGCTGTCGTTTAGAGCTTCCATTGACCCATTTAGATCGACGATGCATTAGTGCATGTTGCGCTCTAGAAAATATGATACGATAGAGACAGGCACGGGAAGGAATGTAGTTCTTTTTTTAAAAAAATCTGTAAATAAAAATGTGTCCGCTTCAGACGTGATGACATTAAAAAAACTAAATGACGACATGAAACTTTTTAGTAGGTATTCCTAAGCGAATAACCTCAATTTAATTTTACTTTGTATTATAGGATCCAATTATGTCAAAAATACACCTGTGACTGTCATACAAAATCTTAATTCACATATTTTAATTAGATGTCATAAGCAGGAAACAGACAGTCTCAGACTTCAAAAGTTTCACAGTTAGAGATAATAATAAAAATAAAAGCGACAAACGAACGCAGCGACGATGTGGTGATTACTAATTTATTTTTGAAATTGGAATAGAATACAATTTTTTACGATGCATTTTAATTCAATGTCTTCTTTGGTTAAAAAAAACATTTTGTTTTAATAAAGGAAATAGCAACCTAGATTCTCGCGCCCACCTAAGCTTGTTTATAATATAGAGCCTCGCAGAATTAGGTCACCACCTCTTCTAATGGTAGAGCTGAGGTATTCATGTTTTTAGGTTAAGGTCAATGCATTTGCGATCAAAATAGTTGTATAATAAACCAGTGCAGAGGTAAAAGTAACACTAATGTACTATTATATTATGTTTTCTTTTTTTTTTATTCTTTCTAGTTAAGTAACAGAAAATTCAGTGTTCATGTTGACAATGTCATTTATTCCAATTTATGACGTTATCGAATGAATGCAGGTAATTGTAGGTACTTTTATGTACTTGAATTGATTAAATGGGTTGTAGTAAATCAAAGACAGATAACTTTTAATAATATTTACATAAAAGGCTTTTATCGCTGTATTTACTGTAAATCTGTTTTCAATAAATTTAATAATCATTATACAATATTTGTTTTAGTACCTCCAAGAATGCAAAATGGCAATGAGATTAAAAATAATAAGCACTTATTTTACTAAAAAACTTAAAAAAATAATAACTTATATTTTTACACCAAATTAATTCCAATAAGAATAAATCTGTTATAGTCAGTTATATTATTCATGACAGATTTTTTCCTGTCACCGATATCTTTGTAAGAAGGCGCGGGCGCAGGCAGAACAATAGTTTTACGCTTCCGTCTGAACAATGGCTGTCAGCTGCATTGTTGAATACACATGAATACAGCAAATGGCACTTTAAGTTGAATATCTTCGTAAATTCCAAATTCAAATCAACAAAAAAAAACTACTTTTTAGCTAGGTGTATTGAATTGAATAGATATCTTCAACTATGATTTATATTTAGCTATCACACGGTAATAATTTAAAAAATAAAAATAGTGTTTCAAAAATTTTTCTTTCAATGAGATTTTCATGGCAGTTATTAAAATATAATAAGTCTACAATATAATTACCAGAGAGTATAATTTTATGCTCAATCATTTTAACCATAGAGATAATTAAATCATTATGCGTGACTAGAAAAGATAATTAAATATTTCAGGATGACACGTTCACGACGACATTTTCCTAATTATGACACGTTTGTAGCAATTTCTCTCTATTATCATTTATCTAATTGCTACCACCAGTTCATGATAAATTATGTTTTGACATTATTTATTCGTGTTCCTTTCACTACATTTATACCAATGAATTATTAATTATGTTTCCAAGTGAATTAAATATAGCAAATCTGCATTTCCGCCATTAATTTAGTTTATTTTAATGTCGGTAAAGATACAATTTTTATGAATTTTAATAAAAAAAAAAAAAAGTTTTTTGTGACCGACTGCATGATCTTTAAAACAGGTAAAAAGGGAAATTACCTAAAAGACGTCCGCAGTAAACAGACATATTAAAATAAACACTAGTTTTACTTTTAGCAACAATGCAAGGAAAACAACAGTAGAATATTAATAAAATTTTCCATTGACAGTCGATTTTGGCTCAGATAATCATAGTCAATAGAAATCTATTACATCGATTTTAAAAAGCGAATGACACTATAACTTTTAACGTTGGATGAAATAACCTTTATTCAAGTGGTGCAAAAATGGAATGGTATTATTTTAACTTTGTACAGGTGTTTAAACGAAGCCTCTTTTGTTTAATACTTTTTCATTGTAATTTTATAAATTTGAATTATTATTTTTATGTTGGCTTACATTTTTTTTTATACTACTAGGTGGCAAACAAGCTTACGGCCCACCTGATGGTAAGCGGTTACCATAGCCTATAGATAGACGCTCATAATACCACCGGCAAAGAAAATACAATATAATATTTTCCCTGTCAGGGGTATCACTCACGCGTTGCTAACCTTGAGACATGAAGTTGTTAAGTCTCCTGTGCCTGTAATTTCACCGGCTCCCATACCTTCCTAACCGAAACACAGTAATACAAGTGCACTACTATTTCACGGCGGAATTAGATATGGTGGTAGTACTTCCCCGGGCGAACGCACTAAGAGTTCTACTACATTCTTTTCATTATCTTTCAAATAATTTTATCCAAAAGTGAGACCACTTAAGTTTCATAATAAAATAAAATTGGATAATTGCCGTAAATAGTTAATATTAAATCATATTATGAAATTAGTAGGTATATATTATAAATTCAAAGTAAAAATAAAAGTAAATTTAAACTCTGAAAATTTATAAAGAGTACTTAGATAAAATAAAAAAGAAACAGGTTATTCAAACTTTCGATAAATATGAACCTTTGTTATGTAATGGCTGTTAAGGTTCTCAATAATTGCTCAATTCAACATGGAACAATCTAGAAGGCCACACGCTTGTATTGGGACGTTTCCACGAAGTTACGAAGGATATTTGTATTCTATGTCCATGATAAAGTAATAAAAAATACTTAGATCAATGACTGAAATTGACAGGAATTCTTGAGGCCTAGTATGACAGTTATGAACACGTAATATAGGTTGGTTTATATTTCGGTTCGGAATCGTATTTATTAACGTCACATAGTACGTCACACCGGAGGTTCACCTCATAAAATTAAAAAAAGTAGATATGCTTTTATAAAAAAAGTAGATATCTCCCTCTCTCGCCCGTGTATACCTACGTCATTCTTTTTTCGAAAAGCATAAAGGTGTCAAATAATAAATGTCATCGAATTATACCAGCCAGTTCCGATTTAAAATAAAGAAGAAATCGCTATCGCAACAATAACCTTTTCGTACAGATGTGTAATGTCATGGTAGGTATTTATTATTCAAGGGAAATTCGCAACGTGGAAGGCAATAGCATGAAAAACAAACTTACGTGATAACGTGATCAAAGTACGTCTCGTTTAAAAATGGGTCATTTTTAACCTGAAATGTTGTTCCCTAACAAAGTTCTTACGGCTTCTTTTTAAGTTAAACTTGGAAATAAAGGTACTTGTAATCCATATAACTTGTAAGAAAATAATAACAATTTTATCGTGTAAAAAATCATGTAATCACATACTGTATGTTAGTTAATCTGTGTGTCGTCGGTCTATGCAAGAGAGAGTTGCATTTTCTACTGTATTTAAAAGGTATCTAGCTTGCGAGGCAGGATTCCAAACAGGTTTATTCGCGTTATCAATGACTGGCTGGTTTTTCACGGGGACGGGAGGCAAAACCGTCATCGCAAAAAAGAATGATATTCGAATTTTAAAATTATTTATAACTTCGATTACGTATGCTACGTTTTAATTTTTTTTTGGTTTGTTTTTACTATGCCAAATGTCCTAAAATTTTCCATTCAACTTAACCATGTGTCAAATTACAATTGATAAGTATGCCATTAACCATACAGGAACAGTTAATCAGGCCATAATAGCACTCGTTAGTGCCGAATTATCGCTTTTTTGATCGCCTTATTTGGGATGTCGATTGTTTCGTTTATTTTCGGCCAGTGCCAAGCGTTTAATTTCTTATTATCCAAATGTTGCATTGTTTTCGCAACATGGTACGCTTAGCTTGTATTAAAACGAAACTTGTATTAATTTGAATTCATCAAACACAAATTATTTCTGTAAACAGATTATAATGTTAAATTTATTAGAATTTATTCTGTAATTCAAGACCATCAACCGTACATATCCGCCTGTCTGTCATAAGAAGGAGAACATCTTCAACACCTACATCACCTAAGATTAAATCAAAACCCTAGTCTATTAATTAACTTTGTTATGAACAAACAAACAGGTCTTAACACTGAATCCTATTGTGTTTTAATAGACTTATGATTGCTTTTATGGTAGGCTGACTGTATACCTGAAATTACTTCCTAGTTCCTAGGCTACCGTAACATAGCCTTATTAAAACCTACTTAGCATTAGTTACTTACATACTTGTTTTCATACATCATAATTTTATTGTTTATTAGAGAGGTATTTTTTTTCAGAACAGATTAACCAAAAAAACAAAATAACAGCATTATATAGCCGAAATAGAAACTCAATACCACTAGGCAAAATATCATAGCTATTTTTAGCCATTAACGTGGATTGTGGTCTTAAAAAATAAAACGACAGCAAAAAAACGTGAAGAGAAAACTTTATGAACGTGTGATTAATAACCGTCTTATAAATTTAAATTTGAAGTGAGAACATCTGACTGGCTAGAACTGGAAATGAAAATTAATTGTGAATGTAATGATACTAAAACTTCTTGGTGATGGAAAAAAGAATATAATATGTAGTTTAAAAAAAGGACGTTCAAAGAAACAGAATATTATTTGAAATCTGTTGTTTATCGACTAATTTAAAATGTGGGTTACAATAAGTCCTTGAAAGCTGACCTACGTATCTATTCATTTATCCGGGTTAACATACGAAAGAAAGCTTTATTAGATAGAGTAGTAAAGTTAAGTGGTTGGTATTTTCCATTTCTATGTTTATTTGGCGGATATAAAACGATTAACTGATCATACATAACTTACTTAATGTTACTTGTCTCTTTAATTTCTCTAGTACTTAATAAAAGAGTCAAAATCGTAGATGCTACCTAACAACTTTACTTTTTTAACATCAGTTTTTAATTGCCATTTAAAATTGTAGGACAATAATACCGATGTTCTTTATAAATACAGCCATAAAATACAGAAAAAATACATTGAACATAAATTAATTATAAATAAATAAATCTGTACCCTAAGGTCGCACGTCAGACATCCATAACACAATAAAGAACTAATTTTAGTTTATAATTGTTTATGCTTACTGATTTTTTTAAAATTTAATTCAGCCAGTATAAAAGAATACTTTAAAAACAAAGTGACAAACATTTTGAACGTTAGCTTAATTAATGAGTATGTCTAATTTAAAGTTTAACACCAGCTATTGTACCATTAGATTAAGAAGGTTGTCTATTCCAAAATACTAGGTTTCAAAATCCAATCTATTGTGGACTGCGGTCTATCAAAAAGGTATTCCGAATGTCAGACTTACAACACTACGCAGTCATGGTCCATTACAACATTATTTGTAATAGATGACTAACTTGATAAATTCTCTTGCTTTTGTTAAGCCGTTGTACTAAAAATAGAACCTGCAAGCTCGTTACTACTTTGCAGACCTTGACTCTTTTTTTTAAGAAGACTAGAATAAATTATGCGTGTTTTA
Organism: Tetheella fluctuosa; assembly: GCA_951216915.1. Taxonomy (NCBI): domain Eukaryota; kingdom Metazoa; phylum Arthropoda; class Insecta; order Lepidoptera; family Drepanidae; genus Tetheella; species Tetheella fluctuosa. Next base: position 7,697,339 of record OX578233.1, on the reverse strand, counting down.
AAAACATAAATAACATACACCTATAAATACGGAGACAGGGCAGATTTTTGAATTTCGAATTTATTATTCTTCTTTATTTATCTATTCAAATAATGACTTAGTTAAGGAACTTCAGGTGATTTGTCTTCTAATGTCATATAGTATGGCACTGAATTATATTTGGCATACCTACTACATAATTATGTCAAATTCTTGCTAAGCTTTTCAGTACATGGTTGACACTCTAGCTCATTACAGGTAGAACTCTATTAGAACTCAAATAGACTTCATCCTTATAGGGTTAAACGAGTAATAGTGGTTCATTGAGAATTGTCGTAACACCCCTGGATGACGAGCAATTTATTCATATCCTTGTTCGTTTCCATCACACATGCATGGAAGTCGTGTTATCTGTGTGTTTACTATAGCTCCTATGTGTTTGGAATAAAGTTATAATTACTTTGTATTTAAATTGTACAATTTATGTGAATAATTTTTTTCCCGTTCAAAATTTGATTTTGTAATATATTGGTGAATGAGTGGGTAATTCATTCTGTGTCGATACAGGTTTAAATATTTCTAATTTAGAATTCGAATTGACAATTTAAAGTTTATTTATACCAAATTAAAATTCTAATTATGAATTAATTGTGGCCATAAATCTTAAATGATTAAGAAATTCAAACAGAAATCTATCAATTTCTATATTTTATTAGGTATTTATTTTATTAGAAATAAAAAATGAGATTTATTTCAAGTGATTTATAAACTTTTCCAATCACATAAGAAGTCTACGCCCTATGTGAATATAATAGAAAATAGTGATCTTGTTTGAAATATTTAGTAGTTGTAGTCTGTCTACCAAACTTCATTGGACCTCTATTGAAGAAATTTTGACCCAACCAGTCAGAAATCAAGATACAATTTAGTTTATCAGAAAAAACAAACTGTCATGTTGCAAAAACACTAATAACTAGAATGCTCAATACTAAACTATGTAAGCATACTAGATTCATTTGTTTGCACAATCATTGCAATAGCAAGCCCAAATATAAGTATATAAAATAAAACAGGTTTTACATTGAGCCATTACCGTTGCTGGGTTTCCCCGACCTTGCTTTAAATGCAGCAAACTATCTCATACTTTGTTTTTGTTTATGCATTTTTAATCGATTCAAGGCAAGACTACGATCCATATTCAGCCTTCTCAATCTTTCTTCAGATCATTATACACTATTATCTTTCTTTAAACAGTTTGTGTATATTTGTTGATCGGGCTTTTATAATATAACAGTTTATAATAAAACAAAACATCGCTAGTGTAAACAGTTAATAAAACTAAAGGTCTTCTTGCACAAGTGTATACATTTTATTTAGAAACACAAGGTAATTTGGTTACTAAAGCCATCGCAGACTATGATCTACATAACGTTGAAGGTAATTAATTTTGATATATTAAAATCAGAACTTATTTATGAATTCTTCTAGTGATATGCTTAGTACTTTAGAACAAAAAAGTTGTTCGATTTTTGAATTTCATTATAACATATTTTTATATCTAATAAATTTTCAAATATGGAAAGTCACGCCATTAAATTGATAACAATAATAATGATGACATTTTTATTAGCATTTACATGAGTAATAATATCAAACAAAATACAAGGTTAGCTTTGACTAAATATTAGGAGATAAATATTTAAAAAGGTGTTACATAAAAATTGCGTTAAACTTATGTGAAACGAATATTTTGCCATTGACTTCCACTAAATAAATAGAGTGGTCAAACAGTTTTATTAGTCATAAAATAGTTGTTTCGTGGATTATAAAATATTATTTTAATCGTAAATATATCGAGAGTGCTTGACACACTTTCAAGTATGTTTTTCCGGACGTATTTACGATTTGAAATGACATTGACGTGATATAATTTTAATATTTTACGGATAATATCAAGGTTTCCATAAATATCCGGTTAATTCCGGTTCGAAAGCTCATCACATAATCGTGATCAATTATCATCTTTATTTCGATGAGTTAAACATCCTACAGTATTATTTGGTGTGAATCTGCATTAGTAAGGTCGTATTATTATGGTACTCGAAGGTACTTGTCATGGTCATTATTGGCCTCGACATGGTTTTCTTATGTGGCCATTTAAAATTGTTATTTTTAAATGGCGAATAGACAAATTATCTTTACAACATTTTTTTTGTTTATGGTCATATGCTATTGTTTTCATTATGTTCATGGACGTTGGAGCCAAAATTACTATTTCCTAATATAAGTTTTAAGAACCTGTGACATAAATCAGAATACTTTGTATCAAAACATGCATCTACTAAACATTAATCTAATTACCCTTTCAGTCCGTGACCTCTGCCATCATTGTATTTAAAACTATGTAAACAGATTTTCAATTAGCATAGACAATTCACTTGTCAATTGAAAATCGGTCATTGGAAATAAAGAATAAAGGCTAATTTATATTAATCCTTCGTTGCAGAGTTAACCTTATGCATAATTGCATGCAATCGTATCGATTCCGCCTGTAGCAGAAAAATTGCAGGACATGAATAAATGCGATTTTTAAACGCACGACTTTACATTCAAATGCAATATCTACGTCAGTCGAAGGTCTTAAAAGAATCAATGTCACAGCTTATAAACAACAAGGGTATCGTATATCACATGTAGAATTTATGCGGGAACAATCTGGAACTGTTGAATAAAGAACAAGAGTTACCATAAACTCGTTAAAAAAAACACCAAGATCGTGTTTGAAATTAGAACTGGTTTTTTGAAAATACATTCGAAATTAATTTAATGCGATGTTGTATGGATGACGGATGACTAATAGATACTTGATAGAAAATATAATTATGTAATATAATTTTTTAATAAATTATCTATTTATAGGTAGTTTAGTTCTATAATTTATTTAAATGTAAAAATAAATATATAGTAATAATAAATAATAATAATAATATTCTGGGACATTATTCCTCACACACGGCCATCTGACCCCAAACTAAGCAGAGCTTGTACTATGGAAGCCAGATAACTGATATACTACATATACTACTTTTCTTTTGTAAATACATACATATATAGATAATTACAACCAGACACAGGACAAACAGACATGTTCATGCACACAAATGTTTGTCCTGAGTGGGAATCGAACCCACGACCTGTGGCGTGATAGATAGGGTATCTTACCAACCACGCCAAATTATATTTATTTGTACCGATATAGATAATATTAGTTAAACAGTTATATCTGATAGACCTCTGTCTGTCGACAGTTTGGTTCGACGTCTAAAGTTGTGTTTGCTTCCAGACAATTTTATGAATAACCTTCCCTTGGCAATAAATTTGAATCGTGATATAAAAAATATGATAAAATACACATAAACCAGCAATGAGTGGTTTTAAAATATTGCCGAAGCGAAGCGTTATCTTAAAAACGCTCATATATTACAAATTAATATCATCACAAGACCGCGAACGTCTTTTTATCAATGTAAATAAACATCACAATACAAAGGAAATGGATTCAGGCTTTTAATCTTCGGAGTCATGACCTCACATTGAAATTCTAAACGGATTTGCGAACAAAAGTCGCGTTCACAATATTGCTAATCACATTGGGCTTGCAGGTTTATTTTGTTTGATGAGTAAACGCTTGAGTGCCGAAACAAAGTTTGTTGCCTCTTTTTACGGCTTAATTGAAGTGCCAATTTGGAGAAATTCATCATGTTTTGATCAGATGAGACGAACAAAACTTCTTGTATTCTTATAAACAGAAAGATTAATCTAATCATTCCAATTATCCAAACACAAAAATGTCAAAATACTTTCATGTCTTAATTTCGTTCTTTGTTATGTTGCCGACTAAATTGAATATCGATTGTGTGTCTCACATTACTCTCCATTTCGAGGACAAGAACAATAGCAATTAACTGTACTATCACATCAAATAGTACGTGAATAGTATAACTCGGTCACATTGCGTCGACCGTTGCGGTGGTCAGTTTACGAAAGTCCTCTTGCACAGTCTGATGTTGAACACAATCTGTGAACACATCTAGAAGTTGCGACATCTTGAAATCAACAGGATAATAGCTTCTTACGCAAACTAATAGTAAAATTGGTTGAGACACATTTTCTGTGTATCCCAAAATTTTAAACGCTCGTTTTTTACGGCTGCTAGCGTAAATATCCTTGAATATTCCATCCATTGGGACGTAAGCTTCTATTTCTGTTGCTTATACCAATGTTGACATAGGATTTGGGGCAGAAAATCATGTTTTGAAATTAAAACAATAAAACGCTACAAGCGTTTTGATCAATGCATAGGAATTATTTTGAATAGTTTGCTTTCTGTCAAACACGTCAAATTAATTGCCGTTCATGTGATTAAAATTTGTAAAATAGAACGCAAAATATGACTTACCCATGGAAAAGTACGTTAATAGCCTTGAATTGAACGGACTGCTGGCTCAAACTCGAAATTGTTTGCGGACGGACACGCCTGAAATGAGCAAACATGACCTGGCGTCAATCAGTCAATATTATTGTACCAACTACGTGCCTATCTAATGTGGATTTTTCTATTGTTTCAGGTTTGTCATCAACCTCCTTGCGACGAATCTATTGACGACCTCCCTGCTCGCGCCCGCCTTATTCGGCGAGCACTCGGCGAGGGAGGACGCAAGCGCGTGGATCGAAGCGGGTGATGCTGTAGCCTCAGCGTGCAGTCTGGCTGCACTGCTGGCCGTCATGCTGATCTCACTGGACCAGCATCACGCGGTCACAGACCCGCTACGCTGCCACACGCGCCTCCTGCAGCGTCGGCCGGCCGCTCTCTGCGCCGCCACGTGGATCGCGGCTGCCTTTGCCGCCGCCATCCGCGCCACCATCGCCATCGTGCGCCACTACTGCCCATTCGAGCCCGCCCTAAAGGGAGTCGAGTTAGCATATTACGTAGTGTACTTAATTTTAGGCATAATCGTTCCAACGACTATCGTCTGCATTATGTACGCAAGGATCTACCGTGCCGCGCGTTCCTCGGGTCTCCGAGCCAGAGCACACGGAGCCAGCGCTATGCAGCTTCACGAGCCGCAGGTGAATCTGCCGGACCTCATCGAGGAGAGCGAAGGCCTCACCCTTAAAATTGACGGTCCAGAGAGCAATACGTCCGAAGAGAGCGATCGATTGAAATTTGGTCCATTTCTTCTACCACCGGAGCGTCCCGTGCGATGCCCTTCCGTGGCCAGTCTTCGGAACACCCGAAAAGAGGGCAAGTCGAATGAAGATCTCAGGAAGGGTCTGCCCGCGGTGAGCTCGGCGCCGACTCTCGCCGCCCCGCTGCTCACCGTTCAGCCGCGCACGCCGATGCCTTCACACAACGGGTCGAGGATAACAACGATCCGATGTAGAATCTCAAACGCATCGCTATTTCGATATAGAGAAGAATCTCGTGCTGCTCGTGTTGGACTATTGACTGGTGCGTTAGTGATGTTACACGTGCCACACGCTGTGACCGCGGTTATATCGGCCGCGGTGCCAGGACTCGCCGAATGTGCGCGAACGCCATCGTTAGCGTTGCTGCTTCTGGCAGCATCTGCTTCGCCGTTCCTATTCGCGTTGCGCTCGCGACGCGTCCAGCGCGAGGCGCGGCGAATATTTTTGCCGCAGAAGAGTGCGTGGGAGCGAGCGTCGGGTGCAGCGGCCGATGGCCAGCGCGCCCGCGCCGCGCTAGAACTATTGAAGACTCTATCTCCGGGAAACGGAGGAGACGTACCGAGTTCGGGAAACGGCTCGGAGGGGGCGGTCTGCCGCAGCTCGTTCAGCTCGGGCGGTAGCACGCAGCTATCGTCCGCGTCGGACGAGTGACCGCCGCCCCCGTCCCGCGTGCCTCCGCACGCCCCGCGGGTGCGCTTCGCCCCGCGTCCCACCGCTCTACTCATCTGTGATACTAGGCTAAGCCGCACCGCGCTCGGCGCGACCGTTAGACTGATTTAGTATTTAAGTTAATTTATTATTGTGTCAACGTACCTTTCCGCTGAGCGGACCACTTTTTATTACCTGACTACTATTATGTATAAAGAACATTAAATTCGTATCGAAGTAATTATATTGTCGTTTAATTTACATTTTCACCAAACAATTACCTGATTCAAACAAAACACTGCGGTATCAAACCTCAATAATTAAATTAGTATAATTATGAATTGCCACATGTTTAATATGAACAATAGGTACATATACCTACACAAAAAGTTACCGCGAGGAATAAAAAAGTATACAGACATGAAAAAAATGTACTTGATCTATCGCCTACGCCCTATATGGCATAGAATTAGAAAAAAACTCGAGCAATTGGGTAGGTATACTACACAACCTACCGTATCAAAACTATTTACCGACACAAGTTCGAGAGAATCGAGATGGCTGAATATGGTGAATCAAAATGAGGATCGTAAGTATAGTAAGTATAAAACTACTGTATATAAAAGATACCAACTAAAATGTTCAATACGAACTTAAATAAACAGGGTGGTTTTAGTACGTAACGTACCTAACCTACCTACTATGACGTTACTTTTAGGTCCAACCCAAAAATGAAAAAAAGCTCTGAAACTATCTATACTAATATTATAAAGCTGAAGAGTTTGTTTGTTTGGTTGAACGCGCAAATCTCAGGAGCTACTGGTTCGAATTGAAAATTTATTTTAGTGTTGGGTGGCCCATTTATCGTGGAAGGCTATAGGCTACTTTTTATCCCAGGAAAACATAAGATCCCTCGGGAACACGGGTGAAATCGCGAGGCGGAAGCTAATTTAACTATAAATTCAAAGAACAAAAAAAAATCCAAATCATAACAAAATGTAGTCAGAGATAGAGCTCGCTAGCTCATGGGCCTTTCACAATCCAAACTGAATAAAAGATGTCATGGGAATATATATATTTTATTAAACCTCTAAGTACCTACCTATCTCAATATGTCATAATGTCGTAGGTAAAGATCCAAAAACTGAGTCTCCTAAAATACTCATCTATCAGTAATATATTTGCGCTCTACCTTTGGTTTGAGTAAAACCACGTGCCAGAAATCTATACTTAACTAGCTACCGCCGCGCGGTATCTTATGTTTTCCCGGGATAAAAAGTAGCCTAATACCTTCCTCGATAAATGGGCTATCCAATTTTTGTTTGTTTGTTTGGTTGAACGCGCTAATCTCAGGAACTACTGGTACGAATAAAAAAAAAAAGTGTGTTGGATTTTTTCTAAATAATGTATACTTGTAGATAATTACATACAAAACTCGGGAGAAATAGACATGTTCAAAAACAGATGTCTGTCATGGGTGGGAATTAAACCCATTACTTGTGACGTGATGTATAGGGTACCTTACCAACCAACCCGTCAAATACAATGAGTATTTTCACCCCTTAAATAATATCATTTTTATTTTAGAAATAAAGATCCAATTAGGATAGAAATGAAATATACATTCATGACCTGTAAAGTAAGGGTTTTGAACTGAAATGGACAAACATACACGTCCTATTATTTTTAACATTATATTATAGAGAATAAAAAATAACGAGGAATTTTTTGATGATCGAAATAACCAACGTAATGGCCTTATCATAATCAATTTTGAATTTTTATGATACTAAAGAAACTAAAAGAGCGTAATAACCCTCCTTTTTAGATTTCGCCGCAGTCGGGTAAAGAGAGCTCTTCAAGGTCGGCAACACATCGGTAATCCCCCTGGTATTATAAATGTTCATAGGCGGCCGTGACCACTTTTTAAGTGGTAGTGACGTCGGACGCCGCGGCGAAGGTCGTGGGTTCGAATCCTACAATGAGCTTGAGCTTTCGGTGAAGGAAAACATCGTGAGGAAACCATAGCACGGTGGTAGGGTTCTTTGTAGAACCCGCCTGGTTGGCTACCACCCTCAAGTTGAAAATCTGTCACCAAACACCTATTGGTGTGTTCCGGCAGCTGCACTTGAGAGGCAGTTCCTTCTGGGCTTTGTGTGCTTACCATCTTCGGCCACATCATCACATACCATAGTGAGATTGTGGTCAAACACAAGCCTATACAAAGTAAAAAAAAAAAACCAACAGGTGGGCCGTCTGTCTGCTTGTCTACCTACAGACACAAAAATAAAACTAGCTGTTCCTCGCGGATTCACTCTTGTCAATAAAAGGGCTATGTAACGCAAAAATATTTTTCTAATCGGAAGGATAATTCCTGTACCTACATAATAACTATTATAAATACGAAAGTTTATGCGTGCCCCCCCCCCCCATTGGAAATAATAGGATTCTTATTGTCCCGGGATCGCGGGTTTACTAGTATTTAATATAATAGGATATACCTACTCGTATGTAGATCATAATTAATCTTATGCCTTCAATTCTACAATGTACAAACAAGAGTGAGAGCCATATCAGTTGTATAGTGGTGTTATGTAAACTTAAACGCACAGTACAAACTTTACTTGAACAATGAGCATTGTCTGTCGAAGGTGCATTCGCAGTGAGGTCATTGGGTTAGGATCTCACTCTGTTTAAATAAAATTATTTACAAAAATGGCCGTCAATGTCAATTAATAATTAATTGACGTTTTTATAAGTATATTTGAAGGTATCTATATCTATGATGGTGTACGTTGATATAAAATAAGTAAGGCTTCATTTATTTGGTCTACTAGCTGTTCCCGCGGTTTCACTCGCGTTCCCGGTACAAAAATTAAGCCTAAGTTAGTCCCGTCTAAATCGTTCCAGCCGTTTCGGAAATCTTCATTCGAAGACAGATAGACAAAAATTGTTTTTTTGTTATAAGTCCTGGATATGCTTTTTGAAGAGTTCTGGAGTGGAGACCACGGACCGGCAAGCGCAGCGTAGGACGTCCGCTTACAAGGTGGACAGATGACCTTGTAAAGTTCGTTGGAAAACGCTGGATGCAGGCCGCCCAAGACCGGTCCTATTGGAGATCATTAAGGGAGGTCTATGTCCAGCAGTGGACGTCTTGCGGCTGAGATGATGATGCTTTTATATGCATTTAGTAAAAAGCTGTTATTTTGACATTACAAACAATCACTTTAATTTTATTAATATGTAGATATGTATGTATAGATAAATTTATAGATTATATTGTAAGGGTTGATAATAATTTAGCCAATTGGTTGAGATGTAATAAAATTTGTAATAGTTTACTGGCAATACGCTCAGTTGTTTGTCGATTACGAGCTAATGTTCCAACCGAAGTTTACGACGATGACATAAATGGTTACAATAATATTTATTGATAAAGTTGTTTTATCGTCAATTACTCTATACCACTATATTGTAAACAGGCTACTTCGGAGCAAGGCTCCATTTTAGACTTCGTGAGGGTTTATGGTCAGAAGCCAAACCCCAGCCTATATAAAAATGAAATATTAACCGATCTAGACACGTTATAGTGCTGTCTTTGGGATGTTATATAACTTAAGTATAATTACTTACTCTACCTTTTTAGGGTTCCGTTCGCTGTCTGTCCGACGTGCCGGTTGGCGTGGTTGGTAAGATACTTTATCTATCACGCCGCAGGTCGTGGGTTCGATTCCCACACAGGACAAACATTTGTGTGCATGAACATGTCTGTTTGTCCTGAGTCTGGGTGTAGTTATCTATATATGTATATATTTACAAAAGAAAAGTAGTATATGTAGTATATCAGTTATCTGGCTTCCATAGTACAAGCTCTGCTTAGTTTGGGGTCAGATGGCCGTGTGTGAGGAATAATGTCCCAGAATATATATTTATATTTAAAATAAATAAGACAGAGTCCGATAGTTCGATATTAAAAATAATATACCTAGGGATTACCCTTCGAAACTCACCACCAGCATTGTACCTACAACCGGACGCACCATACTTACTGAATAAAATAAAACATGAGTCATACCACCCAGCCATTTAAATTTACGGCATGTCAGTTAAGAGATAGCATTTGTCTTGTGTATCGAACAACATGGCCTTACACCGAGTGACTTTCATTTGCATTACCACCACGCGTGTCATGTCATAATATAATGAAAGTGTGTGATATAGTTCATCGTACTTGTAACGTTACTATTTAACTGTCCTACTTAACTTAATGGTGGAAGGTGAATAGGGAAAGGTAGGACGAGCGTGTGGAATTAGAACAGAAGTGATTTCTAGACTTTGTTACAAAGTCTGGAAGTATTTTTTCGCATACTATCTGATGTCCCAGTTTGTAGGTTGTATATTTTTAATTTTTGAAAAAATATAGCCAAACTAGTCAGATCATAAAAAAAGTAAAAAAATGTAACCTTGCTGAGTCTTGCTGGTTCTTCTCAATTGAAGGCTGACTTCCAAACCTGTGGTAACATCAGTAAATTCGACCTTCATAAACCTAGAGCCTAATCTGAATAAATGGCAAGTTTTTAGTGCTATTTTTTGTTAGAGTCAAGTGTGTGTCCCAGCTAAATGGTTATTTTTGGATAGGTGAAAAAATTCACAGTAGTAGTATATATAACGAAGCTAAAAGGAAAACTATCATAGCTACTGAGACTTTACGAGTAATAGTCGACCAACTTATAAAAGTAAAAATTTCGTACAAATTCCATTGAAAATTATTAGGGTTTTAAAACACATGAAACAACAATAAGCCTTCTTCTTATTCCACATTATTGTGATGGGCAAATACGGAACCCTACATTGCGCGTGACCCAACACGCACTTGGCCGGTTATTTACATGTTTTATACATTGGTTAGTGTTTGATAAATTATTTTGAATATCCTAACTTCCTAACTAATATTATAAATGCGAAAGTGAGTTTTTTTGTTTGTTACCTTTTCACGCGATGAAATTTGGTATGCAGATAGTCTATGGTATAGAGAAGAACATAGGCTACTTTTTATCCCGAGAAAACATAAGATCTCTGGAGAACGCGCGTGAAATCGCGGGGCGAAAACTAGTAGGTACTTAATAGGTATAATGCTCTACAGTGAAAAGTTTTCTACAGCTGAAGTCATAATGTCTGTGAAATATATCCATCTGAGGAAATACTACAAAACTGTAATTAGTGATCAATAATTTAGCTAACTTTGGTTATGCATTGTATTTTTTATATATATTCACATATTTTTATTACTTTTTAGATGATTATAAATCATAATTTATTGACGTAAGTACCTACCTATAGTACACATTAATAATTTTATTCAATGTATAAAATTACAAAAGAATGTATAATGTTTCATTGAAGAGGGATGTAAGTTTATGAAGATCCACGTACCGAATTTTATAACATTTTGTTATGATTTTGAAAATTACTTTATTTTGCTTTTTATTTCGTTTTACTTAGCGAATACAATACATATTTATTTAGGTATGTTGAACATTTTAATTAGTTGGAATAAAAATTAAAAATTAAATGAAAGTGTTTATTTACGACATATATAAGAAATTTCCCCGCTACCGATGTGCAAGGTTCCCAACAGGCTGGCAGCGTTCTCTCTTTCTATGGCCAAGCTTATGCGTTGGCGGAAAAAGCTCCCAGCCCGTCGGTCTCCCGAAGCCTCCATGATCTTAGATGATAAAATCCGAGCAAATCGGCGAGCTCCGGTTTCTACCGCAAAAGGCATAATAAACAAATAATTTGGTCCAATACAGGCGTACCGTTTTTTCCTAATCTTAATTTGGGTATGCAGGTTTAGGAAGTTATATTATCTTGGTCGGATCGAGACCGGTTATTGATGACGTCACCACTGACGTTAGTTTTAACCAAATCATGACGCATGCATTAAGTATAGTATAGATTTAAAATCAGGGCACATTAAGTTATAAATGAAACATGAGATATCGGGAAATCCGCATCTTGTTTTGATCATATGTATTAGAAGAATAAGGATATTTGCCATTTTTAACAACTTGCTGTTCACGATGGATTCACGATCATAAGCATAGTAGTAAAGTAAAAGCGACTCTAATGTGGGTTTATAGTTTGTACTCAGCATCAAAATTGAATAACGATGGAGTAGTAGGAAACTGACCATGTAATTAGGTTACGGAACAATATGATTTAATTACTATCTCTATCTATTCATCTTAGACGGGCCGGTTGGCGTGGTTAGTAAGATACCCTATCTATCACGCCGCTGGTCGTGGGTTCGATTCCCACTCAGGACAAACATTTGTGTGCGTGAACATGTCTGTTTGTCCTGTGTCTGGGTGTAATTATCTATATTTACAAAAGAAAAGTAGTGTATGTAGTATATCAGTTATATGGCTTCCATAGCACTAGCTCTGCTTAGTTTGGGGTCAGATGGCCGTGTGTGAGGAATAATGTCCCAGAATATTTATTTATTATTTATTTATTTCTATAATATATTATATCAGTAAACACGGCGTGTCTATACATTTTCTTTTTAAACAAAAATGGAGTGCGCTTGATAAAGGACGAGTAACAGAAAAATCAAGGAGATTTTTTTTCTTGTCTGTTTGTTTGAAAACGGTAATCTTCGAAACCACTGAACCTCATTATTGAACGTGTACAACATTTTCTAAGGTAATTGATGTAATGATCTACACATAACTAGATTAAATGAATCTTTGTATTGAAGCACGTGTTTATAATAATAATAATAGATCCCGCGGTTTCTCCCGCGTTCCCGAGGGATCTTATGATTTCTCAGGATAAAAAGTACCTACCCTATAAGTAATTCCAGGGTAATTGCCAAGTTTGATCCAAACTATCACATTTATAATATTAGTATGGATTATGATGTATACATGTATGTATTTATGGATTTACGATGTATTGTCATAATGTTTATTTCATTTTTTTTTAAGTATATTATATTATTATTTTGAGTTTAATTCAACGAAATAATGATTATATAATATAAAGATATTATCTACTAATAAAAACAACTACCTTAACTAGGTATTTAAACTAAATATTAAAATAAAATATATGAAAATAATGAAACATAAAAAACTGTGCCATTTCATTTTATTAACAAATTTCGTAAGTAAATAGACAGTTTTAGAGTGTTCTCACTTAGTATAAAAAACAAAAATTCCTGCCTGGAACACCTACCGTCATTTGAATTTATTCCGAAATATAAAAGTTTTTAAAAATGGTTTTTATTTCAAGGTCATTTAAATTATGTTGCATAATCTTCTTTTACATTAACGTTTTGTAGTTAGGACACGTGATTAGCTAAATTAATTCATACATAAGTCAATATAAAACATGTTTTTTATCATGCCTTTAACGACCACTTAAATTATGCTACAAGTTTTTATTACTTTAGCGACATTAAAAAATAAAATTTATATGTACTAATATTATAAAGAGGTAAAGTCTGTGAGTTTGTGAGGTTGTAGGGGGGTAATCTCAGGAACTACTGGTTCGATTTGAAAAATTATTTCAATGTTTGATAGCCCATTCATTGAGGAAGGCTTTAGGTTTTTTATCCCGCAAAAATATACGATCCCTCGGGAACGCGGGTGAAACCGCGGGGCGGAAACTAGTACAAAATAAAAATAATTTATGATAGCATTAATTAGCTCCGATGCTGCCTAGTACTTGAAAATCTAACTCTTAATGTGATTGTATACTACAGTCCTTCTCAACATCATCATCATCATCCTGATTATTTTCAACCTCTGTCTGGGTCTCCTCTGTCTACCTCGTCCCATTAAGAAAGAAAGAAAATCCTTTTAAATCTCCCACAATACAGAACAAAAAAAAAACACGTAGGTACTTATAAGTACTTATTATTTAACTAATATTATGTATATAACTTTCTATTAGTGTTATCTCACGAATTCCATTCGACTAACAATTATATTTGAAACTAGCTTCCGCCTCGCGGATTCAGCCGCGTTCCCGAGGTATCTTATGTTTTCCTGGGATAAAATGTAGCCTATAGCCTTCCTCGATAAATGGGCTATCCAACACAAAAAAAAATTGAACCTGTAGTTCCTGAGATTTGCGCGTTCAACCAAACAAACAAACTCTTCAGCTTTATAATATTAAATATAGATATAGTCGAATGGTGTTAATCCCCCCTTGTTCAGACTCATTTGGTTGCCATTTCGATCGGAAAGGACGATTTTATTTCGACAAATTTTGGCTGATGCTGTGTTACTCGCAGAATTCATTTGCCGCGATCGTGTACCGATCGTTTACCTCATTCCAAATGGAAGTCTGAAATGAGAAAATAGGAGCCATCCTATTCAGTATACTGCTCAGTCGGTTCCTATACCTGATCGTTACCACAACCGAGCAGGCCTGAATAAGGGGTATTATTTATAGGTTCATGTAATCTTTTATAGTTACGCACACTAAAACAATCTGCATGTGCACGCGTACTAACATCCAAAGATAAACTAACTTTGTGAGAATATTTGTAAAACATTATCTTATATCTATTTATAAAGTAGTTATATACACATAAGTAACAGACAAGAATATTGCATAATATTTCTTCAAATTATTTTTGTTAGTGCAAATAAGTTCAGGGTCACTGTTGGACGATATAAAGTCACACGAGTAAAATGTCGTCACTTCATAAATAAATAAGTGTAAATAATTTACAGGTCATGTAAAGAATGTAACGTGATGTGATTCATGTAATGTAAATAAAAAAATATTTTGACAGTGTACTTATGTTGTAAATAATGTAAACGTAATACAAATAATGTGGTTCATTTAAATTATTTTGTCGTAGAAAGGAATAATAATAAGTAACTTCAATGAATGTAAAATCATTTAGCTTTTTACGATTAGAAAATACCAAAAAAAATTACTGATTAATATTAAGCTCGCCATTGCACAAATTTGTTTGTGCAAAATTTAATAATAATACGCCCCAGAACGGTATTCATAACCACAGTCCCTCAATCGACGTGTCACCTCCTTAATAAAAGTCTTAATTCACCCAGTAGTATGATAAAAGTGTAACCGTCACTAGATAGGTAAGTTTCAACTTATGTTTTGATAACATGATTTATTCTCATTGATCTGAAAAAGTGGGCAAAGTGATATTCATCTGGCAACACCACATGGTACGCATACATCAATAGACGGCGGCCATTTGTATGCTTCACTCGCATTGAGAGGTGGTTCCATCCGTCTTTTTTTTACATCCGTGCATAATATAATGAACAACAAGATTTTAAAAAATCTACACAAGTACGTAATAGAAACATAGTGATAATGTTTTGATAACGTTGACGCCCGGGGGCATGGCTCGACGTCACCTCATTCATCCGATGATAACGAGCCGAGTAAATACTGTAGTAAAACGATAACACATACGTTACGTGCTATTGATGGATGATAAATATAGACTGTATGTAGAAACCCGTGCAAATACGGCATAGGGACTTGCAGTTGACGCGTGTTTGATATAAGAGTACCTATCTAACAAAAGGTGTTTAAGGGAATATTCCAGGGGTTGGACAGTGTTTAATCATAAAAGGCAAATTCTCTCTCTGTCTGCCAGTAAGTGATCTTATAACTAGAGAACTTCAACACCGGTGTTGCTGGAGCAGCCCAGTTCTCGCGTTTTTTATATCAATGTCACATTAAATATATGGTGAAAAAGATGGCAGATATCAATACAATTTCGCATACACTTTTACGTGCGACATATTTTCAAGTTGAGGGTGGTAGCTAATCAGACATATCGAGTATTTTGTACTTATAATTATTTCATATTTCATCAATTTAGTCCATAAATATTAACTCAAGACTTCCCCTCTAAACTTCCGATATAATGTATAAAATTGATTACTAACTGAACAATAGGTTGTCAAACCATGGCTTAATGGCGCCACGCGCCATATTGTTTCTCTTGTCTCCGACATTGTTGGTAGGTAGTAGGCGAGACGTTCGTGTAGGTATTTTGTTAATCTTATTAATAGAAATGACTAGTGCAAAGAGTAGTTCACTGATGAAAGATTTTGTCTTTATGTGTAGCTTGTTTCTTCATCCATTAACCTAGACTATAAGCCCTATAGTCCCTATTCATCATCAACATTATCTCAGTCGCAAGACATCCACTGCTACATAGGTCCTATTGGCCCCCATTTATCTTTTAAACTCTCGAGCACCAACGGTAGTAACCTGACATATTTCTTACTTATAACTTGTTTTTCAATAAGAAAACTGTTTTGCGTATTGCATAAGAATCGTAGTTCATTCGTTGTTGAGTTCTCAGAATAATTAGTTCTTATTGCAGAGTAATATAGTGTATAATGATGGGTACCCGACGAATAATCACTCTATAGAAGTTCTTTAATGATGTTGCATAATGCAATAATAAGGTTTTGTACAAATTATAAATCGACTGAGTTAAACACATGCAAACACTAATGGGTTACTGTACCAACCTCATAACAAAGTTTATGTAACAAAAAACTAATATTAAGTACCTACTAGCTAGTCTATGATGTTGAAAAACAGTATGGTGTTAAAGTACAATAAAGGTTATTTAATAACCTTGATACTAATTAAAAACCTCAATATTCCTTATTTATTTTTTTACTAATTTATAGGTCTGTGTTTGACCACAATCTCACGTGGTTGAATGTGGTAAGTATAGAAAGCCAGGTACTGGCTATTAAATATAGCGAGAGGTAGAGCATAGCGATATGTCGCTCAAAGAGCAGCTCGACTGGGGAAGTACCTCCACCTTACAGAATACCGCAGCCAAATAACTTATAGTTGAGTTCCTGCGCGTGAGTAAGGTCGCCAGAGCTCATCGGGTTAGGGGGATGGGTCGGCAATGCGCGAGTGATACCCTTGGTGTTGCAAGCGTTCATAGGCTACGGTAACCGCTTACCATCAGGCAGGCCGTATGTTTGTTTGCCGACAATATTGTATAAAAAAAAGCTGCCGAAACGGTAGGTACATCGCATCGGTATGTTTTTGGCGATAGATTTCTATCTCGAGGGTGTTAACCAGCCACCCCACTACAAGGTAACCACCGTACTATGTTTCCTCACGATATTTTCCTTCACCGAAAGCTCAAGCTTACTGTGGGATTCAAACCCACGACCTTCGCCGCGTCATCCGACGGCACTACATCATCTCTCTGAGCTATCATCGCCTTTAGCATTTGATTAAATGCTAATTTTCATTCCAACAATTAGGCTGTCTAAATTGCATAGGATATATTCTTATATCGGTTTGTAACTGTTTTATTACTGTCTGTCTGTTGTTAGCATGTTGATTTGCATTTGTACAGGTATCGACGCAAATCAAACGTGTTCATGCGCTTGCTCATCGGAAACTTCCATAAGTTTAGAAAACAAGAATAATTCTGTGAATTCGTCAACAAAGCCACGAGGCGGCATATATATTGATATTTAAGTATATTTATTTATAAAATGTAAACATTGTTTTGTATGCTCGAACTATTATTTTAAATTACATACAAATCTGTTTTGAAAATAGGAAAGTTCTTGATGTGCAGTGAATAAAAGGCATATTACTGTTTTATCCACTTTTACGTTACATAATATAAATACTACATCAGTTATCTGGTTTCCATAGTAACGAGAGCTCTACTTAGTTTAGGATCAAATGGCCGTGTATGAGGAATGTCCCTAATTATTTATTTATTACAGAAGACTGGAAATACTACATACATAGATGACATCGTGGGAGCGACTTTTTAGAAACGGACACTCTCTCACTTAGCTTTTTGCATTTCTTTATTTACTTTTTACTTGTACTAGCATTTCATAGGGAACTCAGTTTCCATATTACCATGACATTTAATTTACGCAATTTAAATTAACGTATCACGGGTAAAAAGAAACGGAAAATAAACTGTGAATTGAAAAAATTGAAATATGTTAGTATTATTTTTCTTATTATATTTACAACAATTATAATTATTATATTATATTATCACAATTTATAGTGAAAGAAAAAAAATAAACTAATAAATCATGATTATTATCAATGTATAATATTTTTATCTAGTAGCAGTTAGGTATATAAAAGAATAATTGAAACTCCTGGAGGCCAATTCTCACGCTGGTAGAGATTATCTCTAAATAGACATTATCTCTAATCATGAATGTCTAAGAAAAATGTCACCAAAATGTCTACTAAACAAAAAAATTGCATTCTCAGTTACAATAGACATTATTACCTTCGACTTTGCTGTAGAGATCATAATAACACGTTCCGTTTTATCGATTTTGGTAGTATATAATCGAGAAACGTCGTCATTACAGATTTATAAAGTTTAAAAATATGAGCATGGTGTAAAAATAAATTACTTATTACTTCAAATACTAATTTATACCAATAATGTAAGCTACGATGGTTTTAAAAAATATTTTTCAAGTATGCGACTATGAGAAAAGTTTACCCGCGTGAAATGAAATTAGTTTTTATTTTTGTCTGGCATGACCGTCAATTCAATTGTCAAACACTTATTCAAAAATAAATGTTTTAAAAGACTGTTAAAGCTTGTTTTCTAGTAATGCTTTGTTGATTAGTAGATATCTTAGACATGTTGGTATAATTAAAAGACTGTTGCCTACTGTGATTTTACTAGGCTATATTGATAAGTAGTTACTATTGTAGTAAAATTGATATTAAATCTTCCGTTAATTCCTTGGACAAACGGAAATTTTTCTCAAAGGCTCTGTCGCTCAATTCCATAGCATTTTTACGCCACAAACATTGCCGCCGTGGAATTTCAACCGCCGCATTCTCTGTGGCCTCAACTAAATTGTTTATAAAAGCTACAATATATTCTTCGGACATTATTTATGATTATATTATAAACGTAAGCAGAGTAGATATCTAAACAGAGATCTTTAAATTGAAATATATGTTCTTGACAACAGTGACTAACATATTAAAATGAAGTCAGTGACGTTTAATGTCAATTTGTCATTCGACATCGAAATCTCTACTGCTCCGGACCATTCGTGGCATCTCGAAGGAAAGGGTTTCACATATCTCTAGCGTGACATCCCGAGAATACGAAAATTGGTTTTTATTCGACATTCGCCATTTTGTTTCGACATATCTCGAATTAGAGATCATCTCTACAACGCGAGAATTGGCCTCCTGGTGCTAGGACTGTGGAAATTTGCATAAGGGTTTCTTTGACACTGTAGGTGAGCACAAAGGAAGGATGTTTTGAAAATACAGCCCTTAAGGTTTTGAAATGGGGGCGGAAGGCTAGTCTATCCTTACTAATATTATAAATGCGAAAGTATGTGAGTATGGATCGATGGATAGATGGATGGATGGATGGATGTTTGTTACTCTTTCACGTAAAATCCACTGAACGGATTTGGATGAAATTTGGCAGAGAGATAGATTATAGTCTGGAATAGCACATAGGCTACTTTTTATCTCGGGAAAACATAAGATCCCACGGGAACGCGGGTGAAACCGCGGGGCGAAATCTAGTTACCTACTTATATAATAATAATTGCAAATACGTACAATTTATTTAAATACTAAGCCGAAGATATTTATTCAGTTTAGCCCCAGCAGAAAACTTAGTTGTACAGTAACATGAAGAGGTAAGCTAAATGTTTAATATGACTACCCTATATTTAAAAAAGTGCATCAATTCTGATGTCATCGCAAAACATACGGGAGACCTAAACAAACGAAACACCTTTTAGCATATCCACTTTGAAACATGTTATATTTAGCCATCGAGAATCTTCCTAATAACAAACAGGTTCTTTATTTAATCAGCCAGCGCGGGGCCTGTAGCAAATATAACCAAGGGCCCTTGGTTCAGGCTCTGTAATAATATGGTTCAGGCGCACAAACAGCTTCTACATAATAAGAGTTGGCCGCGCAGAGAAATTTTTGTATTTTGAAAGATATTATAGACATTTACTATGGTTGTAGCGTTATTATATAGTCTTAATTTTAGTATTTGGCTCCGGTCTCCCTAAAATCAGTGTTCCTGCTGAATTTATCAGAAAATAAATATTTTTTTAGTCATCAGAAAAGGAATAAATGAAAATATTTATATTTTACGTTATTTTAAAGTGTGGGATTTGAAGTTTTCAAAACATTTTTTTTAAACATACCTATATTTACGTTCGATGCGTAGAAGGTCTCATTCGTGCACACGTCACGAAAAAAATATACTTAACAAAAAACAAGAAATGTATTCAGATTACACTTATCACCTCTACATGCTGCGGGGTATCGTAGGATATGTCTTTCAAAAATATTGTGGGTTTGTGACAACAATTTTTCGATTCAGGGATCCGTAAATGAAATATTAAGCTGCAATTTTATGTTAGAGTCAAGCAATTGGTTGTTTCTCGATACGTAAAAAAAACTCGGTAGTAAGTAGTACCTATATATAAAAGGAAAACTATCACAGCTAAGTAGGTTTCACAAGTTTATAAGTAACAGTCGATCACTGGCAACTACGGAAAACTACATTGCGAGTGGCCTGACACGTACTACTTGGTCGGTTTTAAATTTAAACAGTGCCGAACTGTTGTTTAAAAAAAATGTCCGATAGATGTTTACAACGTCGGGAATCGAAGAATAACCCAAAGCGTTTATGATCTCATCTTACGTACGCCAGCTCAAACCAAAAGCAATATTTGTGTGCATTCTAAAATCAAATGCATTAATTAACGGTAAGGTAAAGCTGTCTATAAAAATCGAGATTTATATACGAGATCCATTGTTTACTGACATTATTTTCTTGCAAGTCATTTGATGATGTATATTTTGCAATAGTATACAGACATTAATTATGTTAAATTGTATAAGTTATTAATGATTTGTACACGTGAAGTGAAGTAATATAATAGACAAAATTAAATGTTGGATTGATTCCAATAATGACCAATATATGAAATTGAATTCAAATTCTAATGGCTTGGATACCAGAATTAGACTCTGATAACATACTGTTATAGTCTATTTTTGTATGTCGCTTCCACTAGAAAATATCTTCAAATTGAATCGAATCAGAAGTAAATGATATATTTTTATTTATTCTGGCAACAAGCAGTCTTGACACGAAAATTACATTCACAAGTTACAAACAAAAAGGATAAACAGTAGATATAAAAAAAATATAAACAAAATTTAAATTTATCTTATATTTGATCGATAGCAAGAATAAAAACAGAAAGTAAAAAGAAACAACATTTACAAAAACATAAAGACAACAAACACGAAATTAAGAAAAAAATGGATTTACACACGTACCTTTAAAGAGTTTATTAAATACTAGCTTGCGCCCCGCGGTCCCGAGGGATCTTATGTTTTCCCGGGATAAAAATCCACCTCGATAAAGGGGCATTAAAAAAAAAATCTATTCGAACCAGTAGTACCTGAGATTAGCGCGTACAACCAAACAAACAAACTCTTCAGTTTTATAATATTAAGGTTCAATTCATTAAATTATTTATTCGAACAATACGAATTACAAAACTAATTCTAGTATAATTATTGTGTAAATGACGCGGTACAGTCAATATTTTACTCATAACGTTACGCAAAATGAGGAAAATGAATCTGGAGACTTAAAAACCACAAAGCATGGTAACAATTAATTGATACAGAGCATGCGACCTCTTTGGGATCTGTAATAATACGTAGGCTTTACGATGCGCTTTGCAAATATTAAGTTATTAAATAATGATGATAAAGTAACTTGTTTACGGAAATTTGTCTGATTGTCCGGGTTGGAGATATTTTTGGCACATACTTACATACATTTCTTGTAGATTTATAATTCTTCTAGATAATCATCCGTAAAAGGTATAGGGATATTTGAAGGGTAAGATTCTTCCGTGATAAGAAGACTGGCGATCTTACACTTAAGCGTTGACATTGAACGAATATGTAAACAGTATTTCAAGTTTGTGAACAGCTTTTTGTGGTAATTTATTCTTAATTTAATTATTTTAGATTTATTTGTGGCAGACGTGTTTTCTTTCACTATCACATTTATAAAGTAGCTGTTTCCCGCGGTTTCACCCGCGTTTCTGAGAAAAAAAGTAGCCCATGTCCATCTCCATAACATAGATTATCTGCGTACCAAATTTCATCGCGATCGAGGATTAGGATTAGGATGTTAGTATTCCCTGACTCCTGAAACTTTGATATAATCAAAATTAACCTATATAAAATAAATTTCAGTTTAAAAATACTTAACCAACGTATTAATTGCGTAACGTAACCTTTGAATTATTTTGATCATCAAAACAGCTATTTGTAGTACTTTTAAAAGAAAATTGCGAAAATATTGCAGAAGAAACCTTTTAAAATCACCAACTTGAAGCTTGTATAGAAATGTATTGCGTAACTCTTTGAAATGTTAGTGCATGAATTTTCCTTATGTTGAAATTTTTTGAGTTGGATGGCCAAATGGCAAACCACGTTATTCCTTTCTGGCTTTTTATAAATCGCTAAACAATGGTGTAGTTAAATTACGAGAAAAAAAAATGGAGCGACTCCATACTCATTACAGACACGTAACTGAGCGACCGCAGTCATATCTTTGTTTATCGCAATGTCTTTGAGAAATACAATATTATTTTTACTATTGATAAAATTATCTCTGTACTTGCTACCTTATACGTGCTCGATATGAACTTGGCCAGTTTTATTACAAAAAAATACCAGAATTATTAAAATCACTAATGATTGATTGTCGTTGATTAATCTTACCTCTTTAAAATCTCTGCTTTAGTAGGAAGACTATTGTTCTGAAATATATTGCAATACCTTTAAGTAGTAGATAGTACCTACGTTTAAAGGTGAATACAACAAGTTAAAACACCGCATAAAAAATATAATTTAAAGAAACTTAATAAAAAACCAGTAAATAGCAACAATGCAAGTCCCGTTTTTCAGTATTGACACCTAAGTATATAGAAAACCTTAAAAAGCAAACCTTATCTAAATACAAAAGATACAAATCTTAAAAGCCGTTTCCGTATTTCTCGTTTAAAGTTAATCTGTCTGTATATGTATATAAAAGGAAAACGTGACTGACTGACTGATATATCAACGCACAGCTCAAACCACTGAACGGATCGGGCTTAAATTTGGCATACAGATAGCTATTATGATGTAGGCATCCGCTAAGAATGAATTTTTGAAAATTCTATCCCTATGTAGATAAATAGGGGTTCGCGGGTTCGCGGGGCGGTAAGCTCGTAAGATATAACATAGGGATAACTATATCATAATTTAGTTGGCCAGCGCTTTACTCCATACTTACTGCTAAGGTTATTTATTAGGTATCCCTTATTATTATCATAATTATCATTATCATTATCAGATTATATAACTGTAATCTTATCAACATTTGCAATGAGATACGCGAAGGTTCTATCGCGAAGATCTGGGTTAACCGCAATTATTCTACTTACAGGTTTCTACTGTAACAATATAATATAATTAGCCTTCCGCCCCGCGGTTTCACTCACGTAGATACCCCTATTTTACCCCCTTAGGGGTGAACATTTTAAAATCCTTTCTTTGCCTACGTCATAATAGCTATCTGTATGCCAAATTTTAGCCCAATCCGTCCAGTCACGTCCAGTGGTTTGAGCTGTGCGTTGATAGATCAGCCAGTCACGTTTTCCTTTTATATATACGTTACGTTTGTATTCGTGTTTATATCTAACCTTGTCGTATAAATTGTGTAAACCGGGCTTTACCAAAATTTCATCATGGTTAGATTGGTAAAAGACAATGTAATTAAGTGTGCGATATCTAGAAGAAAAATGAGGCATAATTGCCTTTATCACACTTTTTATACTATATCTTTTTAATTGAAACGAAAGTTCATTGGAGTTCCTTATCGTACGTTATGATTTGTGTGCGGGCTGAGGGGCTAGACCGAAAAATATGTAACAATGAAAAACGACACCAAAAACCGATATCTTTTAGCAGTGATTTTTGAGGCACTTCCCGATCACCTAGGAAACTAAAACTTTTTCAATCGTTTCAGCTTGCCGTCAATTTTGAGAATATGCAAAAACATTTTATAATTTTTACGTGTGTTTATTAATATAAATAAATAATCATTTTTGCTTGAACTCCGTTCCAACAAGACGTTTTTTTTTACCATAGATTTATGTTTAACCTCAATCTCACCATGGTAAGTACTGTTATGGCCAAAGGTGGTAAGCACACAAAGCCCAGAAAGGTCTGGCTCTCAAGTGCAGCTGTCGGTACACACCTGTAAGTAGGTGTTCGGTGGTAGGGTACAAAGTACCACCGTGCTATGGTTTCCTCACGATGTTGATTATGTGTAATGTTTATTTTGATATTCTTTAATTTATCTAAGTTTATTTTTTACAATAAGTGTATAAAATACAAACTATATACATGCAATACGTACACGAATTAACAAAAATCACGAATACCGTTATAAATGCATTCACTCAAATTAATATTCCGGATGTAGGCATATACATAATAATAACCTCCGGACAGCCTTAGGATATAATTGGTCATGCATTCTCTCTCACGTTTACCATCTAATCTTAATCTTCCGGACGTCCGTACCAAAATTGAATATTTAGTGCAATAAGGTAAATTTAATTTTCAACCGGACATCCTCTTAGTTCTTATGGGAATATGGCTGCGGGTTTTTATTTAAGCAAGTAAATTATGTATCAAATCTTTGTATGATATCTTGTGGAGGTGGTAGGGTACTTTAGTACCCATCTGACTAGTCATCACCCGTAAGTTGGTTCTGTCATCGAAAATCTACTGGTATGATCTGGCAGTTGCACTAGAGAACCAGTTGCCTTTTTGATTTTTAATGGTTGGCAAGGCAAACGTGATCATCTGGTGAAGCTCCTGACAGGTTATCATCATATCTTATCATGGTGTGTTTGTGGCCGATGGTAATAAGCACACAAAGCGCAGAAGAGCTGGCTCCAGCTGGAATAACCTGTTAATTACTTGGTGAAAGGTTTTCAACTTCTGTGCCAGGTGGGTAGGCTTTCTCACAATTTTTTCCTCCACCAAAAACTTCAAGCTCATTGTAGGATTCGAACCTACGACCTTTGCCACGGCTTTGTTTGTCACTTATCAAGTTACCTGAAACAATGAAAATGATTTATTTATCAAAAAAACCATCAAAAGAACTTTCATGAACTGATAGTACCTACGCTCTTAATTTTTCGTAAAAGTAATCGATTTAGATAATGAGACAGTAAGGTTACTGACCGTATTCTGTGAGTCAATGGAAGTGGGCGTATCTTATGACCATATTGAGTGATTATATTATACAGATTGGCCAGTTCTGTGGCTGTATTTATGCCTACAAGCAGCTGCCTTCTTTGAGTATTTGCATTGGGAATTAAATTAAATTACACATTATGAAGGGTGAGAGAAAAAACTATATTTTGTATTGAGTTATGTTACGTTACTTTAATTTTTTTTAATTAAATAATTATCCTTGAAGTTGGCTCTTGTAACGCTTCTATGAAACTGCAGTGCCAAAGTTTTGTACACACCAACTGAATAAAAAACATAATTGACATAGTGAATTGATTATAATCGCAACCTAATAAGTGTCAAATTTGATAATAATTTAGTTTTATGTAGAATATTTAGTCGAAGGCAAGGATATTTTTTTTTTCTTCATTTTTTCTTAACAATCATTAGGTAACTTACTATTTGACATCCGTTAGCGTTGTCTCTCCAGATATCCGCATACAAGCGTTGTATCTCCAGATATAATTTGATGTGTCACGTCTGTAAATATCGATGAAAGTATTTTAGTCTTTGTCTGCAGTGATTTGGCGGAACGGGTAAGCCTACCTGCGCATGACCTTGGCTAGCATATGCATTGTTGTTTGCGCGTGCTTGAACCGTCCATCGGCACGTAAGGGAAATTAACGGAGTAGACAAACATTATGAAATAATTTTAGTTGCTCAACTTTGTACAGAAGCTTCGAGCATTTTTTACATAGGTTTTATTCGTGGATGTACTATAAGTAATCATTAGGTATATTATATATTTACTACAAGTATTTACAATAATAGTAGATATAAAATACAAACTAAGTATAATACTATAGGTATAGATAATATCCTCAAAGCTATTTACTTGATTATAATAGGTGAATATTTCGAGATGGCATATTGGCTTGTCTTGTCATGCAATGGAACTCTGCAATCTGAGTCGTTTGAAAAGTTTGATGAAAAAATAAAGAATTCAAAAACATTACCTACATATTTCTTTACAATTGGATGTATTTTATGTAAGACCTTGACAAACGTCGATTCCATTTTGTATAACCTAAAAAAACTTGTTACGTATTCCAAAATTGAACGCAAACAAGTTTTTTTTATAATAAGCAATAAATAACACATATTTTCCCTAAGGGGTAAAAGAGGGGTACGCAGCTGAAACCATGGGGCGAAAGGCTAGTATGTAGGTAGATTATATTTTTTTCACTGCCACAAAATTAATCAATTTGGCTGATTAGAAAAAAAACTCCATATCCTTGTCATAAGGTTTATGGTAAAATCACTGGACAGTACCTGATAAATCCCTATGCGCTAGCGCATAACCAACCGTTAAAAACTCATCAGTTTAATCGATAATGAAATCAATAGACGTTTATGATACGACGGAATATTCTTTGATAACCCGGTTATATACGCCATTTAGAAACTGTGTAGTTGCAGGCATGCTTAGATAAAGCAATAAGAAAGATACGGTACATTCTTAAATTGCGTAAGTAAGCAATACCTCTAATTTATTGGGTATAATTGACACGGATAAAGTTGTATTTAGACTGTAGCGCGAAAGAGAAAGTGATACGTCCGAACTGTATTCCTATTTGACGCCTAACGCTTATGAAAATTAAAATTCAATGCAAATTGACAGTACCTACTCATATTTCAAACAGACTTATCAATTTTAACGTGGGTTTAAAATCTCCTATGTTTACTATTTATTTTTACAGCTTATTGCGGCTTAAAAATATGTTAAAATCAGTTTTCGCTTTTTTAACTGTCAACAGTGTGACACCATGGCGCAAAAAAAATCACGAATGACGACTTTAAAATGCGCTCAGAGACATGTTCCGTGGTAAAATATTTAGATCTATACGTTTTCATGTGAATGACGCATGGGAAGCGTCCGATACTTACTCACGAAAGTATTGACGTGCGACTGATTAATTTTAAGCTTAAATACTCATCTTCTTCGCGTTATGTAATACGAACTTTATATAGATTAGAATAGAAGACTATAATGGTATATTTGCAAGAAAACTATATAAAGAGATATTATTTTCCATATTATATCTTCTGTATATAAAAGGGGGGACTAACTGACTGACATATCAACGCGCAGCTCAATCTGCAAGGTTTCATTAAATTTTGCTCACAGGTTTCTTATTATGTAGGGATCCACTAAGGAAGGGTAATCAAAATTTTAAATCTCAATGTAGGATTATTGGATAATGTAGCCAAAGTACACATAATATAGATGAGACTCTCAAATCCAGCTACTGAAACATCTGTAGGTATACCTATAGAGCCATAGAATTTTCAACTAGATGACGAATCATGGATGAGACATGATGGCATGAATGTAACAATTGCCAGTGCCAAAAAGGTAAGTCCCCTAATTGACATATGACTAGAAGGATGATCCAATGAGACTGCTATTGGCAATAAATTAACAGTTGGAGGAGGTCATAGTACTCAGATATTTATATATTTTTAAATAGGGCAACATTTTAATTTATATTTAATTTAATAAACAATTCAAGACCAACTTACTAAACTAAGAAACTTAAATAAAATAGTCTAAATTAAAAAAGTCGCTATCAGAAGGCAGCGTACCCAGAATGCTGGCGGCATTGCCACGTTGGATGGCAATGCTGATTCTCTGACCAAGATATAAGCCAGCATTCTGGTCACAAGTTGCTTCGACCAGGCGTTTGGATATTTTGCGAAAAAGATGGTGAGCTCTCGACCCCCACGGACCCAAAGTTTCAACCCCAAACGGCTCAAATATATAGCTTGTATCTATGTTACTATATTTACGCCGCTTGAGGTTCTCTGCTGATAACGCAGCGCCGCCAGCCTTATTTATTGTTTCTGGAAGATGAGACGGTGCCAAAGTATCGACACACGTGGCATCCCATACCAAAGGCCGTCCCAACTTCCAAGGGATAAGTGTCATTCCGTCGGGTCTCTTACCATCGTCACGAAACAGGCCATTCGGTTCTAAAATTGCTGTTACGTTGGCGCTGGTAAGGGCCCGGCGGATGATATCGTTGAGACTGGCGTGTCTGGCAAATCTGCCAACGCTTTTGACACATGATAGTCCGTGGTGACCGAGTTGGTCGACAGCAGTGCCACACTGACAGCGATGTGGTGCGTAAACTGGTATTCCCAGACGTAAACATACTGATGTTCTAAAAGTGTTGGAGTCCAAGAGTGTGCCTGTATGAGCCACCCATCCTGGGTGAGCCTGCAACCATAGTCCTAAAACATATACATTTTAATTGCTGTAAGAGTGAAACATAGACATTAGACTTTTGAATTGCTCATCATATTCAAGAGTATATTGAGAGTATCGTAAGAGTTATTCCCATAGTACTAAGGACGTCATTTACGGACATTCATAGAACAACAAAAGATTCAGTAAACTGAAGTGGGAATGGACAGGCCATATCACTTGAAGAGCCAATAATCGAGGAAAAGCTTTGGAGTAGAATTGACTGGAAAGCTACGAGCCCAATCAGATGCACCGATGACCTGGTGAGAGTGCCTGGAAGTAATTAGCCGAAGGCTGAGCGATGAAGAAATCTATAATGAAGCTTCCTCTTATCTAATAGATAGGTCCTACAAACAATAGACTAAAGATAATAAGAAAAGAGAGGCGTACCTACTCCTCGCCTAAACTCGATTTCAATAAATCTCTATCCATTATCTATTTCAAACTCTATAAAGTGGATCAATTAAGCATAGATGAATCGAATTTATATTACGTTAGATATTTTTTACTAGCGCGATGTTATTTGTTTACATATTGGTTTATTAATATACGAGCTCACCTTCAATGACCTAGGTATGGCCCATTATTGGACCATCTATTTAATATAAATGGTTTACGTCATAAGACCATAATAGTGTTCAATGTTGGATAAGTGCCGATTAATGAGTTAATGAAGACATGTAATGAGTGCTAATTGATAAGCTAAAGAATAAAATAAAAAGGGGAAGATACGGTACACAGCCCACAACGATTGCGCTAACATATCTACGTTAAGGTAACGCACTATTACTCAGTTGTATGTAAGCGGTGATGTTAAAGTACCAATAAGTCATTTTGATGACTATAATTACGTTATTGCACGTGCTCACGATATGATAGCTCGGTTTACAGCTGAGTAACAGTGTGTCAGCTAGACGTAGTTTTGTTGTCACGCTGTGATGTGAACTGGGTGTCATATCTTCCTTTAACTCATTTAATCTAAGGCTAAGTCTAAACTTGCATTAATAAAATAAATACTTATTACTTTCTGGGGAATCGCATTGAAAATCAGCTACTTCATACAAAAGAATAATATTTACTAGACCGACCGAAAGGTAAGAGAGGTAGAGTATAGCGATATGTCGCTCAAAGAGCAGCTCGACTGGGGAAGTACCTCCACGTTACAGAATACCGCAGCCAAATAACTTATAGTTGTGTTCCTGCGCGTGAGTCAGGTCGCCAAAGCTCATCGGGGAGGGGGGAAGGGTCGGCAACACGTGAGTGATACCCCTGGTGCTGCAAGTGTTCATAGGCTACGGTAACCGCTTACCATCAGGCAGGCCGTATGCTTGTTTGCCGACAATGTTGTATAAAAAAAAACAAGGTTTACAAGCACAACATTCACTTGCCTGTAAAGGAAGATACTTATTTGATTTAGTAACCATTTTCACTGTAAATCTACTGTCGACGAACTTTTACAAAAATTTCCTCGAAATCTCTCGACCCTGAAATATCAACAGGTAAGTTTAAAGATCAAGGAAATCATGAAATAATTTATTTTGTCTACTTGCCAATACATTTTGTTATAAAAAACGAGTAGGTAACGTAATCCAATATCACGACTAATAGGTAGGCGTCTTTTGGCAGCTATTCAACATTGGTGCCAAGCGATAATAAATTTTGTTCGGTTGTAATAGATATTAATGGTCGTTTTATTGTGATGACTTTAAAAATTAAATGAAAGTTATGTTTTTTTTTAACATCCAACTAACTAAAGAATTAACTAAGGAACTAACTAACGAACTAATTAAGTATGAATGTGAATAAATCTAGGATGTAGTTCGAATGACAAAACATTATTTTTTACTTCAGTAAAGTGCTTTTGAAATCGTTGTTTAGGGTTCCGTACCCAAAGGGTAAAACGGGACCCTATTACTAAGACTCCGCTGTCCGTCCGTCGATCTGTCCGTCTGTCACCAGGCTGTATCTCATGAACCGTGATAGTTAGACAGTTGAATTTTTCACAGATTATGTATTTCTGTTGCCGCTATAACAACAAATACTAAAAAACAGAATAAAATAAATATTTAAGGGGGCTCCGATACAACAGACATGATTTATTTGCCGATTTTATAGATAATGGTGCGGAACCCGACTCGCACTTGACCAGTTTTTTTTTTTTAATCTCAACATCATAAATGACGATGTGGCTGAAGGTGATGATAATCCTGATAAATCTATCAATGTAAGCTGTTCAGTAGTTTCAGATGATAGGTATTTCGTCAGGTTGTAGTATATCATATCTTATTGATTTATGTGGGCAAAACACAGTATGTGGCAGGCAATTAACTAAAACTAAGTACTTATCTTTTAACTTGTTTACGAAAATTAACAATATTTCTCAATGGGTATTCCCTTGAATATTACGCGTAATTTGTAACATAACAATACCTAAATATTTAACAATGATTCACAATTTAATTCCCGCATATAGGTCCCTTATAGGTCCCATGTGACACTTTCCAGTTTTGGACATTGTTAAACTATACATTTAAAGTCTAGCATACTCACTGAGTAACATTTATGGGTTTCCCGATTTACTTTATATTTCAGTTTTTAGTGCCTAGCGTCGGCGCACCTACGCTTGCGCCGCACCGATAGTCGTGAGAACAAATAGCCTATACCTGCATTTCATGAAAATAAACACATAGCGGGGAAACACGGAGAAGGTGGGTAAATAGATACCTAACGAGTACGTCTGTTTACGAGTTTTACGATCATATATTATTATGTATTCTAAAACAAATTTCCCCCTCCGCGTCTGTCAGTCTGAACGCGATAAACTCAAAAACAACTGAACGGATTTTCATTTGGTTTCCTTCAATGGACGGATAGATTCATGAGGAAGGTTTATGCATATTAAAAAAGTATATAAGTAGTGTAAGGTACATGCTCTGCTACCTGGGAAAAACCGGGGCGGGCCGATTGTATATTATATGTATAGATGATGTCAGCTTTTCATATTATTTGAACAGAAGATGGCGCGTAAAGTGACCTAAACTGGATTATTTATTTATTTATAAATTATATAATGTAGCATAATCTTGTAATTTCCATTTCTTTTTAGGTGTAAGATAAAATTAAATATTTACAATATAAAGTAGATACTAAATAAAATAAGACGTTAACATTTCAAGAGGCCGATATATGTCGTGGAAGATATAAATAATGCCTTGATCTTCTAGAAAACGAATGATAATTAATTCTTAGCAAATCTATACAAAAACTAGATAGAAAAATGTTTGCCCCGTGTCTCGCGAATGGGGAACTACATAAAAAAAATAGAATTCTATGAATCACGAGTTACTAGTTTCCCCGTATTTATTTTACTGCTCAACATATTTTATGCCATTTCAAAAGGCATTTTTTTTTTCACATTTAATTCCTCGTAGGAATAAAATTTAGTAGGTATCTTAAACATACCATGAACTATTCAAGAAGAAAAAAAACATAAAATCATAATAAATAATCAGACGAATGTCGCTCTATCCATGTAAACAAAAGTTTCATAGGCATGGCAACAAGGGCATGGTTGCCTTGGTAATAGTCCTACCTGATCAAGGCACGATTTATCTCAGGAGTCAGGCAGTTACAGTGTACAGTTACATCAGTATTATGGGATGAATAATATGATACTTTATTAAAAAACATTGGTAGGTCTAAAGTCCGTGGGATTTTTAATATCAAATTCTGAGAAATTAATGGTACTTACTTAATTAATTGCTAACCTTTAAAGTTGCCTGGAAATTTGAATAATTCGGAAAAAACTGAAATTAATTTTTTTGAACATAAGACACCGATAAAATTTGAAATTGTTCAGGTTATTATAGTTTATTTATTTTTCTTGTTATTTTTGTGTTTATGTGTATTATATTTATTTAATAATTGTAAAACATTTAATTGAAAAAAGCCAACATTGTCAGAATTGTCCAAAAAAAAAAAACTAAATATACTGGGTGATTTTTTAGTCACTGGCAATACTTGCAGGAGTAGAAGTACTCATCAATATGAACAACTTTTATCATGGGACTAACTCTGAGATCACAAAAAAAAAATCAGCTGTTCCATACAAAAGTTCAACAGCTATTTGATCAAAATGTATTAAGCAACCATTTTATTTTATGCGATATCAGAGTTGGTCCCATAATGGAAGTTGTTCATATTGATGAGTACTTCCACCCCTGCAAGTATTGCCAGTGACTAAAATATCTCCCAGTATAAAAAATGTAAACTTGCTGAGTTTCTTGCCGGTTCTTCTTAGTTGAAGGCAACTTCCAAATCGGTGGTAACTTCAGTTGTTTCGACGTTCATAAGTGCCTTCTTAGGGCCTAAACTGAATAAATGGCTTTGACTTTGACATTGACTTTGATATTTTTGCGTTAGATAGCCAGTTTATTGAGGAAGGCTACTTTTTATTTTGAGAACGCAGGTGAAACCGAGGGAGATAGCTAGTGTAATAATATTGAAGTTAACAAGGACAAGAAAATGATACCGGAAACGTATTAACTTAGAACAGGATGTAAAATGGATACAAAGACTCTTATAATTATTCTAAGCAATGTATTGTTATAATAATACATAATAGCCTTAAGGTTCTAGTCTAGACTAGTCTGGACAGGTCACAATGCCGTTACGAAACTAGTAGGCATAGGTATTTATTACATTTAGTCACGAGATTATTTGTATTATTATAATGATAAAGTGATTTTAGTTGCTCCCACAATAAAAGTAGACTTGACGAACCTAGTACCTATAGGTTTCAAAAAATTGCCAAGTCGAAACATCCACCCAGTATACTGGTATATCCACTACAGCTGTAGGTAGACCTTTTGTGGACCGAATCGTCCCCTTAAAATTAAATTACTTATATTTAAAAATTCGATCCGCAGTTCGAACGGAGAGTGGACCGAAAAGACTCACCATAAGAAGATTCTCAAATAAGTTTCCAGTCTATCAAATATTTAAAAAATTCAAAAGCCATACAATTAAATGTCAAAGCAACGCACATTTATAAGGACATCATGTGAGATACGATGGGATTATCAAGTCAAACTAGCTTAAGATATAGAGACTACAAGCATTGGACTACGTAACTAGGGTTGCCAGGCGTTCGTCTTTGTCCGCCCAAAATAACAGGAGACTTTTTGACGAGTGTAGCTAGTTTAGGTAAATAGGAATTAAAACCACATAATTGCGGAAAATTAACCTACAGTCGAATTTTCTCAACTAAACGTTTAAGGCCCCATTATCCAAACATCCGGTTTTAATGGCGATGTCCGACCTAAGAATTCATCTGACATCCCTATATACGTATAACACTTCTAAGATTATGACTAATATCAAACACTGACCACTACATCGGTTATTTTGCTATTACTAGGAAATATGGAAGATTTTGATCGACGCAAAAAACTAAGGTAGCTCAACCAACCAAAAGTTGGTTTTTGTTTAAGGTTTTCAAAATATTTTCCTTCCCTATCATTGTAGGATTTGTGATAATATATATTAGAGTAAGTAATGTTTCGTGCCACAACCACGACTTTATGAAGCCAGCCCCACAGATTAGCATTTTATCAGCTTCACCATTTTCATTGGAAAATCTTAAGCCCATGTGCCTAATGTGATCATGAATGATAAATATAAAATAAATAAATCTTTATACAGGCAATAAAGGTTTTTTAAAACATGAACATAAACTAGTGGTATTTATTAGATAATTAAAATCAGTGTGTGATTTCGTATCGTTTGTGAATTTCCATTTCAGAGGAAAATATACTTTAAGTACTTATTTAATTATTATGTTTATGAAAAGTGTGAAATATTTAAAAGAACCTAGAATTTATTTATAAATAGCTCCGTTTTGTTTAATTATTGTAATCATTATCAAATTGCGAAGTAAATTTTTTCACGTTTAAGCGTATGTTGGTAGATAATTATTTTGGGCGTAAGTAAATACTTAGTCCTAAGAAAGGTAAGAGTTGTAATTCTACACATTCACGTGTGCACGTTTTCATGTCAAATGAGTTCGAATAGTATTACTTGTATTTTAGACCGGGAGTTGACTTGTTTTTTGATGCGCTCGAGCCTCGAGGTTCACAAGGGAATTGCG
Organism: Tetheella fluctuosa; assembly: GCA_951216915.1. Taxonomy (NCBI): domain Eukaryota; kingdom Metazoa; phylum Arthropoda; class Insecta; order Lepidoptera; family Drepanidae; genus Tetheella; species Tetheella fluctuosa. The sequence goes on along the minus strand of OX578233.1, from coordinate 7,662,645 downwards.
ATGTACTGGGATAAAATTGATTGCTTGATCGAAAGTTTGTAGGTAGTTTGTAATTCATCTTACCGCTTACAGGTACGGAAATATTCATATTTTAACATGAGACTAAGCTTCAAATCGCAAAAATAAAACGGCTTTATTGATTGATGCAAATTGATTTTTGAACGGCATTAAAGTTTTTATTATTTTAGTTTTTATTTTAACATTTAACATTGAAAACAATTTGCATAATAAGGGACATATTAAAAGTATAGTTTTTGAAACGATTCTTAAATTAATTGCTGTTCAAAAACCCTTAGCTTTACTCTAGGTTTTAGGAATCATCCACAGCGACCACAGCACATGTAATAGTCAGTCACGTTTCTATGGCGTTTGTTATCTTATGCCAATATGTACTCTAAAGTCCAGACACCGAAACATGATAATGTAAACAATATGTTACGCTTCACATGTAACATTGGTGATTAACCTACAAACAAAACAAGACAGTTCAATCAACGTTGTAGCCAATTTCCCAGATTTTTTCAATCTATTCCGTATTAATTTATGTGTTCGCATTACTTGTACAATCGGTTGCAAAAAGTTTTATAGCTTATTTTTTTATTTTATGTTTAAGTTATCAGTATGATCGAAAAAAGGACTACCAAGAGATATGACATTGTTTATGTAGAGTCATCTTTAAAAAATATCGAATAATAACACGGTGAGGAAAATCATCATCTATTTAATCACATAATTTATTTATATCTTACATATTTTCTTAATTATAATTTACAACAAGTATTTACAATAATGAAGTCGTTTAAAAATATAAAATACAAACTATACATACTTAATTTCTATTTATTTATAAATATTTTCAAATATTAGATACATTTTATAATTTATAATATATACAAAGTTGTATTTCTATGTCAAATATAAAACATGTTATAACATTCATAAAATAATAATTATTATTGCAAAATAAAGAAACAATACACATTTATTTACTAAGCATCTTTTTACACGAAATGTACGGAACATTAACCGCAAAAACCTAAGATTTATGTGAGCATTTTAACCTTCATATCAATTTAAGTAAACGTTTACCATGCTCCCGTGCTAAACAACTAAAAGGATTTGTTCAGGCGAGTTTTTGTTGCGAAAACGTGTGAATACTATTACAATGTGACATCACGTGTCCGTAAAAATGCTTGTCTTATCTTCATTTAACAACAATGTACCTATCAGTAATATATTACTTTAATAAAATATTTTAATAGAGAAAAAGCTATTAGTTTGTTTATGCGTTATTTAATTATTAATTTCTTTGGCCTCGCGAATTACAATTTTGTATCACGCATTGTTAGTTACCGCCCGTTTTAGGCGTGAATTATACAGAAGAGACGAGGTGCAGACACGCGCGCTTTCCTTAAAGCAACATCAACCTTATATTTAACCGTAAGACACGTCTTATGTCCTCCCTCTGCCGTCGCGTTGTTTGTATAGTAAAAGGAAGCTAAGGTTGGAAAGCGCCCGTGTCTGCGCTTCATCTTTTCTGTGTGTCCAGCACCTTAGATGGCCGGTTCTTCTAGAATTTGCCACTATCCGCAAGCTTGTCGTGAAGACCAACTAAAGAAAAGAAGAGGAGCCCCTCCTCTTTTCCACAATTAGGCGCCCTTAGACTAACTAGTAAATTCTACAATTCAATAACTTAATTTATTATTGAGTACCATGCTTGGCTCCACCTAATTTATTTACGTGATGTCCCATCCATATCTTTAGGCATTGATTGTGACCCTGGAATCTACACCCCCCCTCAAAATCACCATATCGTTATCATCATCATCATCATCTCAGCCGCAAGACGTCCACTGCTGGGCATAGGCCTCCCCTAAGGATTTCCAATAGGACCGGTGTTGGCCTGCATCCAGGGCTTTCCTGCGGCCTTTATGCTATTGTTATGCTTAATTCTTATCAATATATAGAAGACCATAAATCATTAGAAGCTTTTAATTGTCGAGCGCGTTCTTATACAACCTTTTGATAAAAGGATTTGCAATTGAAGAAAAAGCAACATCCAGGTCTTCTTCATTCATCTTTACGGATGGACTTGGTTTCCAAACGCAGCCCATTTAATATACTACGTTATTCTTAGTGCACTAAAGAACATAATTTAATCATTCCGTAGATATTATGCATTTAATAATTACATGTTTGGCCAACGACATGAATGGCCAAATCTGAAAGTATAGGAAATAGCGAAAAATGCTCAAAAGAGTCCCGAGGTCGATTTTGACAAAAACTCAAACGGCACTTATTATTATAAAAACAAACTTCCTAGCCGGGAATAGATTGTGTTGTAATTGAAAAAATAAAAACATCTTATACATTCGGATTTGGTCATCCATGCCCAATTTAAAAAATCACCTGTAGTATATACCTATTATACATTTAGAGCAAAATTTTTTTTTTATTAGCAAGACAGGATGGGACGAGTTATTGCTGAATGGTTGAACGGGATGTACAAAGGTTCATTCGTGATAGGAGAAATAATAAATATTTATTGAAAACAAAATCCTTACTTACATAGTAAAAAGCGAAAATTTGGCTAACTGCCTGTTAAATTGGCAGACGGGTAGTTTGGATCATTGGATAAATTGGATGATCATACGTACAATACAATAAAATAACGTGGTACTGAACTTCAAACAAATGATAGCCACGAGTCACAAGTTCAAATTATTTTAGAATCCATGACATCTCAGAAACCACGCTAATCAAAATCACGAGGACATACATACCTACCATTAAATTAACGAAACAAGACATCATCAGGTCAAAATAGTCCTCTCCCATAAGCAACTTTACATTTGCAAAAAAAAAGAATCATCAGAAATGATGATTTCTCTTCAAAATCCGCAACAAGAGCAGGTGAACTGCAGCGCTACGTAATTTATATGAATCGAGTATCGATTAATCAGTCGATGAATCGATACTGCACGTGCGTGCGCAGACGCATCGGCTGTCACGAGGCGGGTTATGATAATTGCTCGGTTCAAAAATAGGTTGTAAAATATATTAATTATTCTTATGCCAATTGCACAAATTCATTGATGAATGTTGTTTTTAGAATTATTTTTTTAACGCTTGTATCTTGAATCTTAGGTCATAAGTACCTACATAATAGATAGTGAAAACAAAAAAAAAACATCACCAAAAAAATAACAACTTCAGACGAAGTACCTATAATAATAATTTGTATCTAGCCAGTTGATTTGCCAAAATTTTCTGAGTAAAAGCTATGGTATAAAATAAATAAATACATTATTTTCACTTTCAGCTGCGCCCGCGCCGATAGATTTATCATGTTTTAATTCAGTACTAATCAATGTTTATTCTTCTTTCTGCCTGTATATTTATATTTCAGTGTCACATTGAATGCAGGTCTTTGATTGAGTATATTTTAAGATTTTTATTAAGACAATCTCTTTTTACGAACTTGTAACTTTTCAGTGATTATAAAAGGACCTCTTACCTATGTATTATATACTGGGTGATTTTTTAATCACTGGCAATACTTGCAGGGGTGGAAGTACTCATCAATATGAACAACTTTTATTATGGGAGTAACTGTGAAATCACGAAAAAAATATCAGCTGTTCCATACAAAAGTTCAATATATACCAACTCGACCAAAATGTATGAAGCAACTGTTTTATTTTAAGCGATACCAGAGTTGGTCCCATAGTAAATGTTGTTCATATTGATGAGTATCCTGTTTAAATAAATAAAATAATCTAAGAGCATTCAAATAAAATATCTTTTAATATTAAATGCCTAAAACCCAGCCAGTTAGGTACCGTGCTTTGGCTTCCTTACGATGTTTTCCTTTACCGAAAGCTCAAGTTCACAGACTAAGACTAAAGTTCGGCAAGAGATGACGTGGCCCAAGGTGGTAAACACAAGCAAAAGTGTTTCTTAACCGTTTTTCTGATGATGTAAAAGCTTATTATGTATGAGGTTAGTGGGTCTATTTTTGACTTTTAAAATGGCATAATATTTAAAATATTCAGGTGAAAAGGTCTCGCAACTCGGTGACTCGCTTGTTATCTATTTTCGGATTTAGGTTTTCGGGTTTCGACTTCCGTATCTTTTATTAGACAGACGGCGTTATTGTCTAAACTGCTGTTACGTTACTTTCTATTCAAATATCTTATGAAATGGTGAGTTTTATTTCGATTTTTTTGCCGATATTATTAATTTTGTTGTGTCAATAATTCTAGATATATAATCGTTGATTTACGAGAGGTAGTTTAAGTTTATACAGTTAATATTTATACAGGATCCCTTCAAAGTATTAATTTATTTTTTAATCACACCCACCCACGTATTACATTAGGACCTACATACATTATTATTTCATTATAGCTTCATACATTACGTAATTTAATGAACCACTTTGTATATAAAAATAGCATCAAAGAAAGCAGTAATAATTGATTCAATTTGGCAAATAATTATTTCTTCTCCGTTTGTAAGCAATATTGCTAGTTTGCGTAATAAATTAAAGATTATTCAATTGATTAAAGATGTTTTCACATCGTCCTAGCAATTTTTTGACGTTGGTATTTTTTATATTGTATTAGCCGTCCCCCGCGGTTTCACCCGCGTTCCCGAAAAAATGTAGCCCATGTCTACTATCTGCGTACCAAATTTCATCGCGATCAGTTCAGCGGTTTAGGCCTGAAAAGGTAACAAACAAAAAAACAAACAAACAAACTAACATTCGCATTTATAATATTAGTTAGGATTATATTTGAAAAGGAGATGTAATTGGTGTTCATTATGGAGATACTCATACAAAAAAAAAGTAGGTATACAAAAATGCGTTAGTAAAGTTTTCAGACGTTTATTATTTAAAGTAATTTAAACTTAGCCCTCAGGATAGAGTTATCTAGTTTCTGGTATTTAATATGGTATCTTTAGATAGCCGTATTATAAAGAATGTCTCAATAAGTATATTTATTTCAAATTAGCTGTTCCCCGCGGTTTCACCCACGTTCCCGGTGTAATTTTTTCCTCCTGACAATAACGAACACAACAAAAAATAATTATCCAATTTGGTGCAGTCGTTCGGAAGTTATGCGCGTACAAACATTTCGTCGATCCATTTTTACAATAACTGTCATTATCATTCCATTAAAATTAAGTACTTATTTATTTATTATTTATTTTCATATTTTTTTCTATCAACAAAAATGAGCTATAATTAATTGTCAGTCATCCTAGTGTAAAATCATCTCAACAACAAGTCTGCAGAAGTAATCTAGTTAGTAACCGGTGTAACAGAAAATGCAGAGATTGCAGTGTTAACAACAATAGCATTTAGCGACAAGTTTACAACTCAGCACTCGTGTAACACAATTCTCGATATCCGGGCCAGTTTGAGTCGATTTGCTGATGTATACATTGATCGATTGATTCATCTATTGCGTTATGGCACCTGTTGAATATGTAGAAAAAAAATACAATTAGGACAGAATTCAATATATTTTTGACAATGGTTTGTTAAGCCCAGTAAGTTATGTTTAAGGTGATGATAGCTCAGTGGTAGTAACGTCGGTCGCCGCGGCGAAGGTCGTGGGTTCGAATCCTACAATGAGCTTGAGCTTTCGGTGAAGGAAAACATCGTGAGGAAACCATAGCACGGTGGTAGGGTACTTTGTAGTACCCGCCTGGCTGGCTACCACCCTCAAGTTGAAAATCTGTCGCCAAACACCTATTGTTGTGTTCCGGCAGCTGCACTTGAGAGCAAGATCCTTCTAGGCTTTGTGTGCTTACCTTACCACATCAACACTTACCTTTGTGAGACTGTGGTCAAACACAAGCCTATGCAAAGTAAAAAAAAAAAAATGTAAGTATACATATTTTAAATATAAATAACTAACGACCCACCTCGGCTTCGCACGGGGGTGTTGGGCAACTAGGCCCAACATCAAACTAGTCCCGTGGGCCTAGGCGTTTTTCGTATTATATACACAAACCTTCCTTATTGATTGCTCCTTCTATTAGTTAAGAAGTGGGCGGAGAAACAGACAGAGGGAGATAGCGACTTTGTTTTAAACTATTTAGATATATCGGTATGTCCTACTCAATATTGAGTGCGTAACAACTATATTTTTGCTCATTGGGGATAGATAATGTGCGAGAAGATTATTCTTATTTATCCCTATTTATCTACACTAATATTATAAAGAGGTGAAGTTTGTAAGTTTGGATGTAGGACGTAAGTAATCTCCGCAATTACTGATCCGATTTGGAAAATTATTTTAGCGTAAGATAGCGTTTATTGAGGATTACTTTTTATTCCTGAATGTAGGTGAAGCGGCGAGGCGGAAACTAGCTCTTAATATTCCTTGTCTTTTATTACATATATATTTTTTTGTCTTTCAAATGAAATAATCGACATTAGAACATTATACAAGGTTATTTGATCCACCTAGAACAGTCATTTATTTTGTGCGCATGAACATGTCTGTTTGTCCTGGGTCGGGAGTTATTATGTACATAAGTATATATTTAGATAAAGAAAAATAATATAAGTATCTAGTATATCTGTATATCAGTTAACTTGTTTTCATACTCTGCTTAGTTTGGGATCAGATGGCCGTCTGTGAGGAGTGTCCCAGAATATTTATTATTATTTTCTATGAGATAAATACCGACCTAGGCTTCTCCTTCTAGGCTTTTTGTGCTTACCACCTTCGGCCACATCATCACTTACAATAGTGAGATTGTAATCAAACACAAGCCTATACAAAGTTAAAAAAAAAAAAAAACCTTGGTTTACGGAAAACATAAACAGAACATGATCTTAGTGTTTTGTAAACAAGCATTAAGTAATGGAAAATTCTCTAATAATAAACAATATGTCTACCTACAAATTGCTACTTAGAACCTTTAATTTAGCTAAAGTTGGTTTTCAGTGCGACTTAAGGCGACGACTCTTGCATTTTATACCATGGTTTAATTCTGAATTAGCTTAATTTCAAAACCTATGTTGTGTTAGCCATGTGTATGAGCTTAAGGCTTGTAAATTTAATTTTGCTAACCAACGCTGATATAAAAAAAAACATACATATTGATCGAGCAATGTCAAACTATAGTATGAAAAGTTGGAATTTATTTTCAAGATTTGTAGACTGAATGTTGTTCAGCATAAAAAAATCCAACTCACAATAACCATTCGGTATACGTAGGTACCTACCTATTAGAACGGAAAACATTATGATTTTTGCAGTTCCATCATTGATTATTATTGTGGTGAAAGATAAATCTCAATGGAGAAGGTCAAATCGGGTCGCTAAAAAATGCTGTGAACGCTGTGAAGATCTATGTTACAAGAGGTTAGAAGGAAAAAGGCTACGACGGCCCTGTCCGCGATCCTATTAAAATATTACATAAACTTGTAATCTTATCTTATTATTATTCATATCTCGTTATCTTATGTTTAATATACAATTTATATAATACAAAACAAAGTCGGGTTAGTTACACTATTTATAACTCAAGAGCGGCCGGACCGATTTTTATAATCTTAAATTTGTTGGATAATAGATCCCACAGAAACGCGAATATAAACCCTTAAATAAAACCTTAAGAATTTTCCAGCAATTTCCTCATATACGTAATCTGATTTGTTACGTAGATGTTAATATATGATATTAAATTAATCGCTGTTGTGTTATTATGGAATAATATAACTTATCACAATGTGATGTAAGTATTACAAAGGCTGTATAACGTAAGAACTTTCGCGTAATTTTAACAAAAGACTATTAATTTGTTGTGATTCAGTATCCCATTATAATACGTTATTTTCCACAATTTGGTAACATAATTAAAGTAGTTCAGATGGTAGAATATTGCTATAGGTTCTTATTTAGCTTTCACAATTGTTTATCCTACTTCTACACTAATATTATAAAGAGGAAAGATTTGTATGTTTGTAACGAATAACCTCAAAAATTACTGGACCGATTTCAAAAATTCTTTCACCATTAGAATGCTACATTAATCCTGAGTAACATGGGCTATATTATATTCCGGGAACGCGGGTGAAACCGCGCGGAAAATCTAGTAAGTATATTATAAATTTGAAAGATGTTTAGATACTTGGATTTTTGTAACTAAATCAGGCATATAACGATTGGATTTTGGATTGGATGAAACTTGGCACATAGATAGATCTTGCCATGGAATAACATAAAGAGCACTTTTTATACCGGGAAAATATAAGATCTCTCGGGAATGCGGGTGACCGCGAGAAGTTAGTTTGATATGAAAGATTGTAACCGACTCAGTACTTTTCGTTGTAGCATTTCTTTTTTATAATGATGTAGTCGAAAAGCATACAATGTCTACCTCTCAGTCTCAATTGAGGCTGCCTGGTGGTCGGCGATAAGCTTTCAACTTGGAATTCACAGGAAAAAGAAGATATTTCTGAAATTAAGATGATGGCATCATTGTATCATTCCATTTTCCATGAATGTCCTAGCGTACATTGGTGGCGGTGATGTCATGACAGTTTGTAAATGGAATAAGACCTGGTGTCCAATCAGAAAAAAAAAACGATTTACTGCGTTCGGACCGCGTATCTACCGAAACCCTATCTCTTCTTTTTGTATTAGTCGTTTCAGTTCGGGGTGTCAGAAAGACTAAAAACGAGTGTCTGTCATTTTTGCGTTAAATAGGCAGTTTATTGAGGAACATAGGAAACGCTACCGGGGACAGCTAGTTTGTAATAATAATATAGCTATAGTATAATTCTAATATCATAAATTGTATGTGTGTGTTCGTTTGTTACCACTGTTATGATTCAAACGCGATGATAGCTTAATGGTAGTGACGTCGTATACCGCCGCGAAAGTTATGGGTTCGAAGCCTACAATGAGCTTGAGATTTCGGTGAAGGAAAACATCATGAGGAAACCATAGCACGGTGGTAGGGTACTTTGTAGTACTTACTTGACTGGCTAGCTACAACCCTCATGTTGAAAATCTGTCGCCAAACACCTACCTGGTGTTCCGGAAGCTGTACTTGAGAGCCAGTTCGTTCTAGGCTTTGTGTGCTTACCACCTTCGGCCACATCATCACATATCGCGATGAGATTGTGGTCAAACTCAGCCCTATATACTCGTCCATAGTAAAAAATCAAGCGAAATCATTCGACGATTGCAAGTAGGTTGTATTTAATAACAAATAATTGTCCATTTTCCAAGGAAAATGATGTTTAAGTAATTAGTCGCACGCGCACACTTCCGAGAGACTCTCACGATATAGTGTTGGAACGTGGAATTGTACGAGCTATTCAAATATCCGTGATGTTTGTAAATATAAAATGAGTATCCTGCTGTAATAGTTTGCTCGTAGTAAAGTTGTTTAATTAAACATTCGTCATGTTTTAGCATTTATATCTTTAATTATCTTTTTAGGGTTCCGTAACTGAAGCTTCCAAACGGAGCCCTGTTGCTGTCCGTCTGTCCGTCGTCTGTCACACAGGTTTTACAGCCAAACTGTTGGAGCTACAGTTTTCAAATTTAGCGAGAGCTTTGAGGATATTTTCTATATTATTATAGTTTTTATATTATACAATACTTGTTGTAAATAAAGTATTTACTAATAAATACATATTTTTTCTTTGAAAATCCCTCATTTTTCCTGTCACAACGTAGCACAGAAGACAGAAGGGTGGCGGGCGGCGGCAATTCTGCTATTCGAACGGCTTATATTCTACATTTGGTAGATAAATCTAAATGTGCGAAGTCCGAGGTAATAATAACACCCTAACACTATTGGGTTTCTGTGTTGCCTAAATAAATAAATGTTATTATTATACCGTTTATTAAAATATATTCCTATAAATTACATTTTTAAATATAAGTTATAAAAAAAAGCATTTAAAAATATAAAAATCAGTTCCCCACCGGTATCGGAAACAGGGTCTTAGTTACCGGTGGTCAAGGCTCCAGAGAGAACTTCCTCACTATGCGTGCCGTCTCCAGTAGCACTGCCTTCTGAATTTGGCCCTTGATCCAGCCGCCTAACGCGAGTCTCTTAAGGTGTTTATCGAGGCTCTTGGCCATAAGGCCATGGGCTGAAACGATTATTATTATAATAAGTAAAATACAAAAATATGAGTATTACTGGAGCTGGTGTATTTCACCTTTTCAGGCACACCTTTCCATCAAATAATTGCTGAAAAAAATAAAACTATGTGTAATCCATAATTAGCACATTAACTCAATGAACTTCCAGTTGCAATGAGTAATAGGATGTTATTATAATCATTAATAATAAAATAATAATATTATCCCTTGATGCAGAAGGTCAAAGATCGACGAACGGGGGGCTATTCGTAACCTTGGCACTCTCTGTGATGTTTTTGCATTGGATACTGATTGGAAATAAATAAAATAAATACGATGCTCGACAAGATTCAGTATATCTATTATTCACACAGATAAAATATCCTATATTTTTGATTAATAAATTACCTTAATAATAAATAATAAAGCGGAAGATTTTGGATTTGTAATATTATTTTTGCATTTGATAGTCCGATTGTTGAGGATGGTTATAGGCTATTTTTTATCCCGGGAATGCGGGTGAAACCGCGGGAACAGCTAGTATGAAATAAAATAGGTCCTGGTGTTCGCATACCACACACTATGTAAGGATTTATAATAATATATATATATATATAATTGTCTTTAAAGTTATCTATATGAATAATGTCTCAGATGTTCAATTGTCAATGTAATATTTCAAAGGAAATCCGGCTATATAAGATAATATTTACCTACATCGTTAGGTACTTCACATTTGTACATACCAGTATTTGATGAATGTATTTCGTATAAATTATCGTGTGTAATATAAAAAAAAAAACTAAATTGTGTAATAAATCAAGATAATGATGATATCAGTGATCAGTTATTTATTTAGACAGCTGTTTATTTATTTTTATTAAGTACTATCGACCCACCCTGGCTTCGCACGGGTAGCAGAGCATATATAGTACGCCTACATTTGTTTATATGTGACAGGCCGGTCGGCGTGGTTGGTAAGATAATCTATCTATCGATTCCCATTCAGGACAAACATAACATTTGTGTGCATGAACATGTCTGTTTGTCCTGATCTGTCTGGGTGTAATTATCTATATAATAAATAAATAATAAATAAATATTCTGGGACATTATTCCTCACACACGGCCATCTGACCCCAAACTAAGCAGAGCTTGTACTATGGAAGCCAGATAACTGATATACTACATATACTACTTTTCTTTTGTAAATACATACATATTATAAATAATTACACCCAGACACAGGACAAACAGACATGTTCATGCACACAAATGTTTGTCCTGAGTGGGAATCGAACCCACTACCTTCGGCGTGATAGATAGGGTATCTTACCAACCACGCCAACAGGCCCGTCGATATATATGTATGTATTTACAAAAGAAAAGTAGTATATTGTGTAGTATATCAGTTATCTAGCTTCCATAGTACAAGCTTTACTTAGTTTGGGGTCAGATGGCTGTGTGTGAGGAATAATGTCCCTGAATATTTATTTATATAGGTAACTCTATTTGTTTACGCGGCGCAAGCCAGTAAAGCTTGCGATCGGTATGATTTTTCCAACATATTCAACAACTACCGTCATATTTCAGTCAATTTACATAAAACTGAAATGAATTACGTATATACCTAAACCATTCTCATGAATCACTCCATCCATTGGTGAAAATCGCATGAAAATTCGTTCAATACTTATTGAGATCATCGCGAACATGCATACAGACAGATACGCGGCAGGGGGCTTTGTTTTATAATGTAGTGATAGTGATTTGTTTATGAATACTTATTTAGATATGTATTTTGATACTTAGATACTAAAGTTACAAAAGATTTAATAAATCTGTTCCACTTATAGCTAAGGTAGGTTAAAAACTGTAGCTGTAGACTCAACTAATAACATATAAGTTGAGTCAGCTAGAAATCTGAAGCACATCGTAACAACAATATACATAAAAATGCAACATGATACTACAAACCTACATCGAAGTTCTTTTTTTTCATACAACATTGTCGGCAAACAAGCATACGGCCCGCCTGATGGTAAGCGGTTAACGTAGCCTATGAACGCTTGCAACACCACGTAGGTATCACTCGCGCGTTGCAGACCCTTCCCCCTTCCCCGATGAGCTCTGGCGACCTTACTCACGCGCAGGAACACAACTATAATAATAATAATAAAATACGTTTATTTTCCTTTCACAAATAAAAAAAAAAAAACTTAAAGCTACACTATAAGCAAATACTATTTTCATTTGTGAAGGACCACCAGCCTGAAATACGTCGCGAAAACCTGTGCCACAGGTCACCAAGCCCCCCTCATGGAAAAGTAAGTAGGTGCATAGTTGGCTTATAATTATATTTCTAGCGAGAGAAAGGATGCAGAGAAGTATGTATATGACAGTGTGTATGTGTGGGTGTGTGAGTGTACGTGTGAAAGAGGTGTGTTGATATGAGTCTGTATGTGTCTGTATGTGAGGGAGTGTACTGGTATATGTGTTATGTGATAGCTGTGTTCGGGTTGATGTGAGAGTATGGGTAGATGTGTAAATGTGGCTGGAGGTGGGCGTATCGATCGGTATCAGTAAACGATATCAATTGATGTAATACTAGTAACTAAGTAGGTAGTAAGGAGAGGTATAGTAGGTATATAGGTTTACGGTGTCGGAGGAAGGAATTTTTCGGTACTCTCGTAGTTTAGGGGTTTTAGGTGCAGGATAACCGCTTGCTTGCACTTGTATTTAACAAGAGGGTAAATGTTAAGGGCTGCATTCACCTTGTTGTAGAGGTAGTCCCCAAGAAAGCAGTAGAAATGCTGTGAGAATGCTATTCTTCTGGGTTGGTACGTACAAACGTACGTACAAACCCTTTCGACGTTTACCTTCATTCTTGTGGGGTCATACTCGATTTCGGAATGTTTCATAAGTATGATTCTAAGGATGTAGGTTTTCCAGACAGATAGTATGTCCCAGTCGTTGTAGAGCATATCTGTCGGGTGTCCAGCGGGTAGGCCAGCAGCGACCTTGAGGAGTGCCCTTTGGGTACTACCCTTACAACTATAAGTTATTTGGCTGCGGTATTCTGTAAGGTGGAGGTACTTCCCCAGTCGAGCTGCTCTTTGAGCGATATATCGCTATGCTCTACCTCTCTGCTCTAGTTCTCTCAGTACTTTGAATCTATAATAGTTCCCAACCAGACACCTAGAAACGTTAGACTGCAGTCTCCGAGCATTGACATCTATCACAGGGGAATATATTATTTTATTTCCTTTACACTGCACAACTTTACCTTTTCATTTTCAACAAAACAACTTATCTTCCAAAAGTTACAATTGTTACAACAAAATTAAAACATTGTTATTGAGATAAAATAAAGTCTAGAGTCGATTTGCCGAAAAGCAAGTTAATTTATATTAATGACCAGCTTCCGCCCCGCGATTTCACCCGTGTTCCCGCTGATTTTTTCTAATTTTCTGCGCAATCTTCTTAATTTTTCTTTCCGTAAGAATCTTCTACAAAGAATTAGAAAACTTAAAAAAAATTAAATGAAATCGGTAAAGTCGTTTTCATGTTATGGCGTGACCAAGGGAAATAGGGATTCATTTTTTATATATAGACTAGCTGTCCCCTGCGGTTTTACCTGCGTTTTCAACATAAAAAGTAGCCTATATGAATGTTCCAAAATTCGCAAACTCAAAAATTTTATTCAAAAATCACTTACTTTTCTTATTTTTTTTTTCATAAGAACCTTCTCCTGACAATAATTAGCACAATAAAAAAGAATTAGCGAAATTGTTCCATCCGTTCACGTGTGATGCGATGACTAAGAAAAATAGGGATTCATTTTTATATATAGTAGTTTAGATATACTTATAGATAATCATATTCTACAGTTCCAAGAAGCCTGTTCATAATTCAATGTACCTATAAATAAACCTATAATTCAAGGTCAACATAGACAAAATCACAGCTTTTTTCATATTTAAAATTGTTCATAATCAACGACCGTTTCGAGAGTCTCTATAACGTTAAACACGTGGCTTTGTTTATTTAAGCGCACGGTTAAGAAACTGTGAGTCAAATAGAATCCTCGATGCAGCCAATTTGTTGCGTAATAGTGTTATGAGATGATAGCCGTAGTTTCGCCATTGCAAAAAACATTGTATATATATATAGTAGTGTAACAACAGATAGACATACAAAAATTATTCGCTGGGAGATGTTCGTGGTACCAAAGTTTATGGTAAGTACCGTATACCTACTTACTGCTAACTATCAATAGTTTTGATATGGCATTTATTAGGGAATTATAAAGACTCCACAAGGTGCAGATTTATGTCTTTGAATGGACTCCGATTCAAAGGCATACAATAAATATTACTTACGCCGCACGACACGGTATTTATTCAATAATTTGGCGAAAATTAATGAAACTGAGTTATCAAAAAATATCAAACACGGTATCGAACCAGAAACCGAATTCTGATCTATTATAGGTTTATTATAATTAAATTAAACTCAATAATGTACTAGGCGAGCATAAATTCAAGACAATGGCGATTGTATTAATTAAACAATTACATAGGAAATTACCGCATCTATAAAACGTTTTCCTTCCGAAATGCAAATGGAACCACAGTGTGAAATGTTGTGGGGGCTAAAGGTATTGAATTGACTATCTATACTATAATGTGCTTATCTACAAAAGGGTCGTAAAAAGTTCTGTGACCTTTGACTTCACTTCACCCGTGGGTCGAGTGCTTATCACACCGTTCGTACTTCAAACTCTCAAGGTGTGCACTAGTTTTATGTCTGAACAATTAAATGTAAATCTTGTTACTTTAAGTTTAAGAGTGAGATTGTGTAAAGTAGTACGACATCGTAAAAGTTGGGAAGGCTGTAGTTGTGATTGGCACAGGGTCGAAAAGTAAACTGAAAAAAGTAGATTAGAAAAATATTTACAATAAAATTGTCAATTTAGATACATAATATTATAACACAAATAAGCATTATAGTGTGACATTTTTGTCAATAATAATGTTCTATTACAATTAGACGTTATTTTTTTTAAGTTGTCAGGCACGAACTAACGTTAAGTTCTTAATTCAAACGGTTTTTAAATTTAAATTTACAGGTTTACATAAAAATTGAAAATATGTTACGGTGTAATAGGAGTTGCCATCCAGCCTCGACTCGAGTGCCAGTATTTTATAGACTTCGTATTACACTTCGACCTCGCATGCTGCACTTCAGGGGGTTTGACCCACACTAACTGACCCGAAGGTGATCCCATCACTATGTTATTTTCTGATGTTTAACTTTCCAACTAAATCCCCATCGGAGTGATTGATTTTTAGGAGCTTGTTATCAACACTTGTTTTTGAAGTACTAACCATTTCAATAATTAGGTACATTTTGAAGAATATTTTTATAACAAAAAAAATACATAATAAGTACGTCTAGTAACATGATATCCATTTCGTAACCAAAAGTCACGTTTTCGGATGTCCCGGGTTTTATTTCACCGATACGATCTACCGCATCAATTAATTGAACACTCAGCACTAAATCTATACTTTCAAAGTTTTTTTAATAAATAAAAGATATTCGACACTTAAATAAACGCGGAAGCATTCGCCTTGGCCTAAAATATAAAAAAACCACGTGACAACTGAAACAATGCAAAATTTGATATGCACACGTGATACTTATCTATTTAAACATGACCATAATTTGCGTATAGGCCCTTGCACGGTCATGTAAGGTAAAGCAATGTCATTCAGCTGATTTAGTGACAGTATTATAAAACAAAAAAATGGGGATGGAAGAAATCATCAGTTCTCCTAATCAATCCTTCAAGGCAAGAGTAGGCTGTTTTATTTTGGTATGTGGAATATTTCAATTTTATGACGGCACGGGTATGTTCGATTTTTAAAAGTAAGCTTCCTTTTAATATTCGAACACTGTTTTACTATGATTAGATTGATGCATATGTAGGGATTGCAATCCCGCAGCTCATTCAATCCCGCGGGATTGATATGCGGGATTACTCAATCCCGCGCAGGATCACGCGGGATACCGCATCTTTGAGATTATGTTATAAAATCAAATTGGATCTACATATTTTTGCGAAAAAAGCAACTTTTATTAAACATTAATTACATTAAGCAACATAAATTATTTATTTTCTATCAATTATGTATAAGTAATCTGTTTTCTTAGATTCATCTTTAAATGTTTGATATAGTTAATAGTTTTGTTTAATTTTACCCTTACTCCTAACAACAGTTTTATATTTTTAATTCAGTCTTATTCATATAATGACTAATAATCAAATCACCACTTTCACTTAGATGCTATTACCACAGCGTAAAAAACATACAGTGGTCTATCGCGTTGACAGTCACGCGAAATTCCGCTTTGTATAGGCATTCGTCTTAGCTTGGGCTCGCTACCGCCCCTCTCTCACCCCGCAAGCTCCGCACGATTGCTCTGTAGACGTGTCTGTTGGCCGACTGTAAGAGTTACATAGACTGTGCCATTACTATGATATCAACCTATGGTGATAACTATTAAAAATACGGTCTTAAAAAGCAAATGGCATTTATTGTATCATCTCCGAGCCTGCTTCTGAGTGAACTGTAAATATATCCTGATGCTGAAAACGCTCTTTCAGCTTCTACGCTAGTAGGCTGAACCGTCAGGATATATTCATAGGCGAGCGTCAACGATTACGCGATTTATGCAAAAGTTTTAGCGCCAAAATTTTAATTTGCGGGATCCAAGAATCCGCGCTTTGAAGGTGCGGGATCCAGCAGATTAACAAAAGCAGCGGGATCCCGCGGGAATGCGTGATCCCGTTTTGCGGGATTGCAATCCCTATGCATATGTGATCGATGGCCAGTCTACCAATAAGTTCCGGTTAGCTTATTTAATAATGATGCGTTCTCTTTTTTTCGAAAAAAAAACAGAAAAAAAACGGCCCGTAAAGATATCTACCAGATAAGCAGTACTTATCGACAAAACATCAAGTATATCAAGTAAATAATAAAATGTAACGCAAACAAGTTCTTATTAAATAATAGCGAATACGCTACATAATGGCTAAAACTAAAAAAATAAAATAAAAAAACAATATGCGAAGTGCACCTGTGCAGAGTGAAACTATTTCCAAACATCCCTATCTTCAATATATTGAGCTACCTTGTAATAAGCCTTTTCCTTCAAAACCTTCTTTACGTAAAATTTGAATTTAAAATCGGTCATCTTGGTTACCATTGCTAAAAATAATGTTACCTACATGTTTATTCAAAACTAGGTCGACGCGTTTCTATAGGCTTAAAAGAAATTTAATGTATTAAACGACGTGGAATGAATAAAAAAATAATGGATTTAGATATTAAATTGTTACTTTTTACCATAAATGGATTTTTTCTATACCCACGATATACGCGAGACGGGATTCGTAACGAAACGATCACGGAACGAAAGCACATGACCAAACTACCAGGAATACAGGAATCAAAGGCAGTCAAGGCAGACTGTTATATTCGAGACTTCTCGCACACAACAACATCGTTGATCACGTACAAAGAAATTCAGTCCTTAGCGCCTACAAATAAAATCCATTTTCTGTTGTAGTAATGATGGCATGGATAAAGTTACCACGCGGGCGAGTTGAAACAAACTTTGTTCTGTAGAAGATAAGGTTTAATCCTTCAGCATGAGTTAGTGGGATACCCAATCCCGTTTTACGAGATGCATCGATGAGGAAGCGCTATAACTTTATGCGATCCTGGTACATTCCGGTAGGAAGAGGGTCGGGATACGGGATGGACACGGAACTCCGCTCGATTATTCAACAACACTAGTTTATTATACTAATACTACAGTTGTTTGTTTCATTATAAAAAATGTACCTATATTAATTAATTTTTTTACATGAACATATTCTTAATTTATTTTTATAATATTAATTGAGAAACATTTACAAAAAACTCAAGGTCATTTGATTTATCAAATTCAATATTTGGTTTTCTAAAAACAAAAAGAATATTTTTGTAATGAAACAATCAAATTCTAAGTGATTGGGCATTACTTATTTCTAAGCGTAGTACCTCTAGATAAGCAATGCCTGTCCTAGATTTGGGTCATTTACTATAACGACTTTTATTATTGTTATTACTATCCCCAAAAAGGGTTAAGCGTGTATCTAATGGCAATAAAACGAAACTCAGTTCACCGAGGAGTCCATAACTACTTGTATATTGTTATTCGTCTGTAACACTTATGCAAAGTCCGTAACATTTGTATACTGGACCTAAATGTTAACCAGGTTAAGTTTTATTGTCCGTTGAAAGTTTATAGGGATCATGTGAAAGTAGCGTCATAAAACGCTTGTAAAAGGGGAGGGTAAAAAAGGGGAATCTAATAGTGTGTCAAATGGAAATTAGGACATTTAAATTCCAAATATTATTAGAATCATAATTATGTATAAATTTTGAATTTAAAAAGGATTTTCCTGTTTAGGTTCTAATGTAGCAGTTGTAGGGACTATCCCGTATGCGGGTTGCTTAACATTTTCCTGTTATCATTTCATGCGGATCGAAAAGGTCTGTTAAAATCCATTAAAATATTTTAAACCGATAACCACCGTCTTAGGCAATGATTTATAAGTAAAAACGAGCAAGCGGCACGATAAAATTTGGCTAATTGGCCAGAAGACTTGACCTCAGTGTCGCGTTGCCGGCGTCAACGGATGCACTTCTCGTACCGAATTACTTAGTTATTTATGTGTGCGTTTGTGTGCCGTTTTTGAAGATCGAATGTATGTAAGTAACCTATCTACACCTTTTTACTTATATCATTGGTCTTAGGCCCATAATATTGAACGAATAACAAAACTTAGGTCTTACTTAGTGATAATGTGCAATAATAATTATTTTATATGCAAGTTTTCACTATCCTGTTGTAGTTTTTGACTAAGAGTTGGCTTATGATCCGAAAATGACAATACTTACGCTATATTTATATCGGAATTTGAATAAAACCTCAAACAAAAGCCTGTATGATATTTTTCGTACCACTTGCTCAAAAAAGTGACATTCTATGCCACAAAAAGCGAACATAACAATAGTCATTTTTAATCTGTTAAAAACAGGGAAAGAAAATTGTACTGAATTTCATTCATCCTCTAGGGGGAGAATGTGATTTAAATTTGGAATACTAAACTCAATGGCGAATAAAACCATATTAAAGCAGTCAAATTAACAAAAATATAAAACTTAATCCATCAGAGCAACAACCATCAACTTCCGGCATCTTATCTTCGTCCGTAACTCACGATGCACCACCACCACTATCTCCGACGTATACTATCTAGGTACAATGAAACGCAAGTTCCTCAGACGCAAGAACAGAGAAATACTCAAATCAACTCATCAACAATAAATGTACCAAACAAGAATGTAACTCTCTCTATCAATAATTGGACCAATGTTTCGAATGTTAACTTTTAATTTTAATTGTCATTATTTTTAATAAATGCTTATCTCATATTATTATTGTGTTAATTTTTTCGCAAATGGTACGAAAAGTAGAGTATTTTCCTTGGTGATAAAGCTGTCTTAGTCTTGGGTGAACTTAAATCCCTCGCTACACTCAGGACTCTCCCCCGCTTCGCTCGTGATTTAAGTTTTTAACGCCCTCGCTACGCTCGGAAGTAAACCTCGAGTCCTTCGTTACGCTCGCGATTGAAATCGTCACCCGCGACAGAAGACACTGCTTTATCCCCTTGGTTAATAATCTACTATTTTAGTATGGCTGTCTCGTAGTTTTCCCGAGTTCGCGAGATAAAGAAGACAATAAAGTCCTTCTCTGGGTTCCTAGCAAGCTATATCCCGTTCACTTGGAGGTCCGTTTTTGAGTTATTGTCTTTTTTTGCTATTCGTAAAGCCGTATGTATAGTGAAACTATTCGACTGAAAGTAAGCTGCTAGCTTTCATATACCTCAAACATATTTCTTTACAATGTTTTCCTTCGCTAGTTTTGTACCGTTTTTTTTGTTCATGAGACAATGTAAGGTTTCACGCTCTATTTATTATCATATCTCTTTCTTGTATGTTTTCAGTAGCTTCACTTCTATAATGTCATTGACCCGAGTCTGACATTCTCGTACTCTTTATAATCGACTTTGCCGCAGAAGACGCTGTTTATTCCGAGAGTAATAAAATTCAATAGTTTTACGATTCCTGCAGAGATTTTGAGCTGGGGAGCTGTTGGTTTGATTCTGATACAAATATTTTTTTAAATTCAGTAAGCTATTGATTGCTGATAGGCAATCAAATTGTTAGGTAGTACTTAAATTACTTTAAGAACAAACAAACATTTTCGAAGACTTGATGATTTATACTCCTTAGCAATAAGTGGCTGGGTATCGGAATAGTAGGTAGGTAGTGATAAAAAAAACTGGGAACATATAAATATCGGTATGTCCTACTCAATATTGAGTGCGTAACAACTATATTTTTGCTCATTGGGGATAGATAATGTGCGAGAAGATTATTCTTATCTATCCCTATTTATCTACACTAATATTATAAAGAGGCGAAGTTTGTAAGTTTGGATGTAGGAGGTAGGTAATCTCCGCAATTACTGATCCAATTTGGAAAATTATTTTAGGGTTAGATAGCGTTTATTGAGGATTACTTTTTATTCCTGAATGTTAAAATATTTGCTTGTAGATAATAATGTTATCCTATACATAACAATATACTTGTTTGACAAAATACAAAACAATTAAAACATTTTTACAGCATTTTTTTGTAGAATCGTTGTTTTACGTACCAGGAAATCAGAACTAGATAAGAGAACTACATCGTTTATTAATTTCCAATGATACCTATTCCATTTATATTGTGATAGAGTACAAAATCCATTGTTAACAATGAATTTAAACACTGAAAATATATGACCGAGTTTTTCATTCCAATTTTCAAACTTTGATGTTCGAAATTTTATAAGATATAAAATTTACCTAACTTTGTTTGAAATTAAATAACCTAAAAGTTTGTAAAATAATAAATACTATAACCTATAAGTACACTACTACTAGAAATTAATAGTCAGCAATTAGTAACTCAATTTGTTACCAGTTTTAAAATGAGATGCCTAATACTAAAACCTCAATTACAAATAGATCGAATATTATCTAGAACAAAGAAGAGTTTATTTCGCTTGCCTTGAAGTGAAAATAATTAACTAATTCAAGAGTAAGAAGATAAATAAATAAAGTCATGACGCCTAGCAACCATCATATCATATAAGATCGGACGTGTCACTATCCAACATTTAGTAAATGCCTATTCGATCTAAATCCAGTCGGTTGATAAGTGCAAAATATTCCGTTGACCGGGAAACCCTCGGGTTATCTGTGGTCCTTGTGTGGCGCTTGACGCAGCACGGGTTAACGGGTCATATCGGGGCAGAGTGAAATGAGACGAGGCCTTGGTAGGGTTAAATAATAATATAATCATTTGTAGAAAAAATATTTCATTGCTTGCCACATTTTTTAAATCGTATTGAGCTTACTTCGTTCATGGAGCATTCAACAGCCATTATCTCGCCTTCAATCATTGTTGACAATACCTGAACAATATTAAAGTGATTTTAAACCATAGATAACTCAGCAAAATATATTGTTATAAATTACGCCTGTAGCTATTTATATCGCGTCATAAATAATATTATTATTTTGTATCTTTGCTATTTTTCCATGTGCCCCTCATGATCTCTGACACTTGCGTGTAGATAAATACGATTCGCTTCCCAGGTCGCGCAATGCGAATTAATAATTTTATTTGTATATTTAATTTAAGAACCATGTTGGATGTCCTATTATATATTTTAATTTATTTTGGAAGATTAACAACAAAATTATACAATAGATGAAAAAATAAATGTCACTTGCCGGCAAATGTTTCATTCAAGAATACTTTTTGTTTTTAGGTTAAGGCCAGAAGTAGGTGCTTAGACAAAATAAGTATAGATATATCATAAGATTAGAACATCATGATAATTAGTTGAGTTCATGAACGAACGTATTTTACCTAAATACGCAGAATGAAAATCATTTCGGATTTTGTGTTCACGTTGAATATTAAAAAATGTTAAGTATTCCACTATGTTATTATTTATTTATTTTAATAAATGTGTGTAAGTATGTTTGTCAATCATGGCGTATTGACTGATCAGATTTTGATTAACTTTGGCACCCATATAGATTATACTCTGCAATAAAACATACGATTACTTTTTATCCACTTAAAACATGAGATACCTCGGGAACGGGGCAGAAACTTAATACCTATATTATAAATGCGAATGTGTGTTGGTTTGTCCTTCTTTCACGCAGTAACGGAGCAACGGCGTGATTTTTTGCATAGAGATAGTTTATGGCGCGGAGAGTGACATTGGCTACTTTTTATCCCGGGAACACGGGTGAAACCGCGGGGCGAAATCTTAATTGGTGTAATTTTCTTGTCATACTAGACTATAAAAATATAAGGATTAAACGATACCAATTTAAAATTCAACTAGGTACGTTCATCAGATAAAATTTACTTTAAGCAAATAAGTTCTGATTAATTTTGAACCATGACTAAACCAATTTTTATGTGAGATCAATCACCGAGACACAATAGTGCTAAAAATAAACTAATAAATAATACAACGACCTTCAATTTATTATTTAACTTCAGATATTAAGTAATACTTAATTGAATGAGGAAAATTACTCATTCGTAAGTGCAATCAGCTGTAGGTAGAATATGACTCAACTTAACAAAATATCGTATCTATAGGTAACTTTTTTCTATGACTTTATTTCTATTTCGAAAATGGAAAGACATTTTTGAAGCAAGCTGGTGGATTTAATCATATAAGTCAAACGTGAAATCAAACAATATTGAAGTCCTGAACCTAATTATTTACTAAAATTTATTATTACATAGCAAACAGTCATTATAAAAACTGTCTATATCTCTAATTTAAATCCACGTTTATCAAGTTCATTACCTTATGCCTGATGCGGTAATGCCCCTGTATGGTTTAATGCATAGAACTCAGTTCGATGTAATCAGGAAATAGTGATTTTCAGTCGTTCGCTGCATCACTGGAGCAGAACAAAACGTGGTTTTTTTTTTATTATCTGATTCGACCAACCGGATCCAGCCGAACAATATAGTAAAGATTTTATTTAGTTGGATAATTTAAATGAAAATGTTAAGTATTTTAAATGTTTTTTTATGAATAAAAATTTTAACCTTTCTATGTTTTAATAATTTTAATTTACAAAATAATTTTCAATGCTCGTTGCTAATATGATTCGACATTTTAAATTGGCACATTATTTAAAATGATATTTATTCGATAATCTAATGTTCATTCGCGCCAAGAACTCTAACAATGAAGCTTATCAATCTCGTGAATTGCGGTGAAAACCTTGCTTATCGGAAAACTGAATGTGGGAGGCCGGTCGGGGTGGACGACCTTGTGACGTAGCCACGCCATTTTTGACGTCATGCGCAGGAGCCTCGTTTCGCGGGATAAGATGACCTATTTCACAATGTTAGTAAGTGACCGTGTGGCCTAATGGATAAGGCGTCGGACTTCGGATCCGAAGATTGCAGGTTCGAGTCCTGTCACGGTCGAATCTTAAATTTCTTTTTGTGCCAACCAAAGTGCACGGTAAGATTTTGTCATGCATCGATTTTGATTTATAACCTAACGCTGCCAGCCCGTTGGGAACCTTGCCTATCGACAGCAGCGGCCTTTGAGGATGTTTTCTATATATCATAGTTTGTATTTTATACATTGATTGTAAATATTTGTTGTAAATAAAATAATACAAACTAAAACATTAAATTTCACAAATTGTTCTAACTTCTCAATTAATTTTAAATAAGTACTACTCATGTTACTATTATCTATCAATAAATATTTACAAAAAACGACTATTTTTTACTTTCCTTATATTCGAAATGAAAAGTATAGTGCCAATTCCTACTCGGACTATAGCCGCCCTCGCTGCGCTCCCTTGTATAACAATCTATTATGGTTACAATATCTGTACATCGTGTTGCTGCATTTTTTTATCAAAATGTAAAAGTAAATTAAAATTTAACATAATACTTACATAAATTATTGAGCATTCTAGCACATAAGTTATAATATTCGAAAATAGTTTAGAAAGAATAAAGAATGACGCACATTAAAATACAAAAAAGTCCAGAATTTAATTTAATCACTGTTTTTTAGTCCCCAAATTATAGTGAGTAATCCGTACCAACTGCGCATGCGTAATAATTCAAGCTAATGACGAACACAAACATAATTAATATTCAAGTCATTAACACATTACAGTCCAGTCACATAATAATAGTAAACAATAGATTTTCCTCAAAATTCAAATTAGGCGGGTATAACACGAACAGACAAATAAGATTGTGTTAGTACCGATGTGATATTTTTATTTAACTAAGTCTGGTTTCTAAGAATTCAATTAAAATTTGAAGTTTCTTAGATTTTGTTGTCTATGTAAATGTTAATTTAAACCAAATGGCAAATAAGTAATAATCTAAAACTACCGTTAAATTTATCTATCTATCTATACTAATATTATAAAGTTGAAGAGTTTGTTTGTTTGAACGAGCTAATCTCAGGAACTACTGGTTCGATTTGAAAAATTATTTCAGTGTTGGATAGCCCATTTATCGAGGAAGGCTATAGCTTCCACCCCGCGGTTTCACCCGCGTTCCCGAGGGATCTTGTGTTTTCCCGGGATAAAAAGTACCCTATGTGCTATTTCAGCCTATAATCTATCTCTGTGCCAAATTTCACCCAGTTCCGTTCAGCCCGACCATGCTTCACTGTGGCTCAATTTAAACCTCATGAAACGATCATAATTTCCCGTTTCCGTAGGAACTTACTTATAAAAATAATATAAAAACATTATTCACTCCAAGTTTCAAAATAATTATAATAAAATACGTTCAGTTATCATAACAAAGTACCTATTAGGTATCGTTTATTTATTTATAGAAAGTACCTACCTACTATAGGTATAGAAAACACCCCAAAATAACCATTTACTTACATTAACCCTTTTCCCCATTCACCTAAAACGAGAGTGCTTCTTTCAGCTCCAAGAAAATGTTGCAAGTAATATTTATTTTATTCAGTACTTACACAGTTAAAGTGCGTACAGTAGATAATGTTTGTGAATAAATACTATAATATCATTTAAAAATAATGTAGGTACCTACCTTATGGAGTAATAGGTATGTTGTTATTTATAACAAGAAAAAAAATATCTTTCTCTATCTCTTTGCATTTTGTTACTCTTCCTATATCATCCACACTCCATTTTTGGAAAAAGATAATGTACAGTTACG
Organism: Tetheella fluctuosa; assembly: GCA_951216915.1. Lineage (NCBI taxonomy): Eukaryota > Metazoa > Arthropoda > Insecta > Lepidoptera > Drepanidae > Tetheella > Tetheella fluctuosa. Next base: position 7,637,066 of record OX578233.1, on the reverse strand, counting down.
CTCGTTTTACAGATTTATTATATATTGGTATAGATAATATACGTTTAAGGGACCCACTGTTAGCTAGCTAGTGACGGTAACTATGGCTACCAGAGTTAAACTAATAATTTGTTAGATTAAACAAAAAAGATTTAAACGTTCATCAATATAAAACTAATAAACAAATCACTGATATTTTGTTGAAAAAATATATATTTACAGCTAGTAGAGGGTTTAACAAAAATTTATATTAGCGTTTTAGCTATTGGTTACCTTAATTATGAATAGAACAATCCTATCTTAGTCTCATTGAATTCAATGATTCAGTTTAGGCACAATAGAGGGTACAGGCTTAAAGGTCGGGCCTACCACCCTCATATTGAAAATTTGAGCCAGTCCCTTTGAGCTTTGAGTGCTTACCACCTTCGGCCATATCACCACTTATCACGGTGAGATTGTGGTCACAGGCCTATAAGTATAAAAAAAGCTACTGAAGATACCACTAGTAACCACCATTTATTACATACATACCTACTTCATGAAATAAATATCTTTTCATTGATAGTTTATCTTAATTTTAGCATACAAATATAATTTTCCACCACACAATTAATTATACTATATAGTTGTAAATACTTTGAACCCTTCAATTAAGGCGACGCCTTGAAGATTTTAGTTGCAAGGATTCCGATTTTTCTCAACAATGACTGAAGAGAAGGAACTGAAATTTATTGTAAGAATTCATCATGTCTTTGGCTTTATTTTGTACGTTGTATAACACGATTGGTTAGCTTTTATAACACAAAATAATTAATCAAAAAGACCTCTTTAAAATAAGAGTTTCCAATTTTACCGGCATTGAGGATCGATTTGAGGTTCCAAAATTTCTACATATAATTGAATCTGATACTATAAATTGTACTTAGGTTTTATGATATATATTTGTAGTTTTTAAATAAAACAATAAAAACCATTTTGTCGCATACGCCCGTTCCGTTTACGCGGGTTTTCTATGAGAGGTCTCTATAGTAGGGAGCGGTACGCAGCACGTTGAATTTCAAATTTTTAAGCTTAACGCGGCGTCACCTTAAGTGTCAAAATCACGAGACACATTATGATCCATTCACTTTGGCTACTGCACATTCACTGAACTATGACAGGGATCTGAAATACCTATAGTTATTCGCGTTAGTAGGTTATAAGCATTATAATGATCCACGTCACCATTATGTCTCCATGATGATCGATGGGTACCTAACCATAGGAACCAGATATTTTCTTAGAAACATCAAATGGATACATAAAAAAATCGAAAGTACCACTTGTAGTTCTCAGTAACAATAATAAGTACATATTGAATTCAAATTAGCCTGCCCACACTCTTAATGTTAGGGTTCCGTGAGGTGGCTTTTAAAACGGTAATAGCTATTGTGTTTTTGTCAATAAACTATTTGTTATTACTATCTATAAGTATGATTTACATGAAAATAATTAAATATTAACTTTGATGAACATAATAGCTCTAATCTATACTAATATTATAAAGCTGAAGAGTTTGTTTGTTTGTTTGAACGCGCTAATCTCAGACACTACTGGTTCGATTTGAAAAATTATTTCAGTGTTGGATAGCCCATTTATCGAGGAAGGCTATAGTCTAATTTTTATTCCTCGGAAATACGGGTAAAACCGCGTGGAAAAGCTAGTTAGTAATAAATCTTTATTAGATACGTTTTTTTAAGGCATAGTAAGTATATAGGATGTACCTTCTACCCACTACCTACTAACCGATGTAGTATTTTTTATGATTAAGCATGGCTTTAAAACTATACAAAAATAAAGTATCTAATATTCAAAAGAACGTGTTGTAGGTATGTGCGTGCGTGTATTTTAGAAGTAGAAGTGTGTTACTAGGATTAACGCCTTGGCTAGCAAATGAGTAGGCGTCCAAAACATAAAAAACATGTATCGCGAGTCCTGTTACTAAACATAGAATTTATAGAAATTTATAAGAAGCTCGAGACTTGACATTATAATTTATTTAAATAATTATAACACGGAACACTGCAGATTATTTTAAACTCGCAATTTACTAATTTTCATTAACAAATTACAATTCAATTTATCATTGTTCATATTGACACACAAACATACTGACTGACACTCATTCTAAATTCATTGTTTCGTCTACACGATTTCTTTTGTATGTATCATTTGGATTATTGGTCCATATTTCGATTCATTAGGCAAGTTGGAACTTTTTTCACGAATTTCATCTTATCTTCATCAAAACCTACTCATAAGAATATTTAAGATTTTATGAATACTAGTGAGTCTATTTACGTATAGGTTCTCAATTTTCTCGGAGGATATCCATCTATATCGAGAGGCTATTCATAATAAGAGAGGTAGAGCATAGCGATATGTCGCTCAAAGAGCAGCTCGACTGGGGAAGTACCTCCACCTTACAGAATACCGCAGTCAAATAACTTATAGTTGTGTTCCTGCGCGTGAGTAAGGTCGCCAGAGCTCATCGGAGGGGGGGGGGAGAGTCGGCAACGCGTGAGTGATACCCCTGGTGTTGAAAGCGTTCATAGGCTACGGTAACCACTTACCATCAGGTGGGCCAGGAAAATACAAGGCTTCCAAAAATATAAGTTATTTTTATTCACTGTGGAGGCCAACACGCGTGGAGCTAGAACATTTTACATCATCTGATGCGACATCGGAAGCATCGGAAGTTAGATATACTATTGCATTTATTAAAAGTTCAATGTATCGTTCAAGCTATGGCTTTAGCTTTTTCTTTTCCCAACAGATCCATCAACAATATTTCATCGGAAAGATCTCTATTATACCTACAGAGAAGAGAATAAACTTGAATATTTTTAAATACTACCACAATAAGGTTCAATTTATATCGTATCAAGATAAAATTAGCATTTGAACAAATCGGATGCTGTAAAGATCCCTCGTAAATTTTCATAGAAATAGGTATATCCATCGGAACAATATCGTAATGGATTGTCCTGTGAATTGAATATTCTGCCCACATAAGTCCATTAATGATACACGTGGCTTTGATACTATTACAAAAAGGGTAGGTCTTAAAATAATTTTATAGGTCACAAAGCTCGTAAGACTTATTTGATTGGTATCCATAAATATCTTATTGATTTATCTGTGGTTTAGATACTTACTAGCTTTTGCCCCACGGATTCACCCATGTTCTCTACGAATCTAATGTTTTCCAGACACACACACACACTTAAGTGACAGCTGTCAGGATGACAGCTAACCTTCAATAGTTCCACCCTAATTCCACAATAGAGTTCCATAGAATTCAGGAAAGGCAAACAATCGATCGACGTGACATTGTCCTTGACACTGATAGTGTGTTCAACAGAAGAAAGTAATCAACTATAGTATCGATGAGAGCTCTGGTTAGTGTGGTACTGCGCCCATTGATTTGCGTGTTTCCACAATTAGATTGAATACGATAAGTTAAAGATTTACTACTGTGGTATGCTGAAGCACCTATGAATTCTATCTGGCTAAGATACTTTTATCCTACGGGTAAAACCGCGAGGGACAACTAGTTCACAAATAATTCAAATGATCCAGGCTTTATCTTTAAAAATCGGCCATGTGCATCTTGGAACATGGTCAGTATAGGGTTCCGTAGTTAGTACGATGTAGTATTTTTTATCTACAGTCTAATCTTAGACTGAACATAAAAAATATATAAAATAATACATAAATAATAAGCTCGTAATCTATAAAAGCCTAAATACCGTTGATACTTCTGTTTTTAAATTCATTATAACCTATATTATGTACTGCTGTGAATATTTTTAAAAGTACCAATTTAGCGTGTAGGGGGACACTCAACAATAACAAAAGCGATGAAAAAGCTTGATATTTTAAAAACGAATCCTCACATCAAATGAAGAGTTTGTGACCACCCTTTATATTTTTAAAATACCTTTTAAAAAAAATCCCCATTCGGAGGGCACGCGACCAAACATTGTTTCTACGATTTCAGTTAATAACTTTGTTTCCATCGTAGATATTGGTGAAGGAAAAACAACGTGAGCAAACCATAGCACGGTGGTAGTACCCTACCACCTGTCTGGCTGGCTACCACCCTCAAGTTGGATTCTTTCGCCAAACACCTACTGGTGTGTTCCTGCAGCTGAACTTGAGAGCTCATTCCTTCTAGGCTTTGTGTGCTAACAAAGTATAACTACGCAAAACAGCTTGATAAATGATCCAAGTAAAATGACCATGACAGAAGGATATGACGAAACTAGAAGGGTCCCTTGTCTGACTACGGAACCTTAAAAAAAGTAATAAAGAAAGAATTAGAACATTGAATATGAGAAAGAAAAATTACTGAACATTAGTTACCTTCAACTTCATGACGACCTAACGACGATGAATAATGACATTAAAGCTAATAAGCCGTATGATAAATGACAAAAAACGTACCACATACAAAAATGGAAACTGGCACATGTGTGGGCAATTCGACGAAAGATCTAATAAATAGATTACACTTTGCACTAGCCAATAAATTGGTAGAGATGACCATTGTATTAATGAAAACTATAAATAAAATAGATACTTACTTATTAATTAATTAGTTAGTTAATAAGTAATTTCATCAGTTTCAGGCTCTGTCGCTTTTGCGCTTATGTATCACATGAAAAAAAAAACGACTTATTATTTTTTTCTTTTTATACCAAATAGGTGGCAAACAATCTTACGGCACACCTGGGGGGCTAAAAGGAAGCAAGAGCATTCATTATTCCGAATTTACGGCAGATTAATCAATACCAAATCTTTTAATGAATTAAACTGTATATGTGTGACTATTTTACATAACAACGTACACAAATAGAAAAGATAGTCCGAGGAACAAAAAAAACTTTTGAATCGTCATTAAAACTTAATAGTTGTGGTGTGCCCCGGGGTAGTGTCCTGGGACCACTTTTGTTTCTACTTTATATTAACGACCTACCCAAAATACTTAATCAAGATTGTATACTGTTTGCCGATGATACTACATTAATAATTAAATCGAATAAAAATGAACTAGAATCCATAACTAATAATGAAATTAATAAATAATACAATTAAATGGCTTGAAGACAACAATCTAAATGTTAATATAAAAAAAACTAAATTAATTACATTTCAATCATATAATAATAAAAATAATAATATGAGACCTCTAAAATTAAATATAAAGATGAACCTATACAACAGGCGGATTCTACTGTATTCTTGGGCATATCCATTGATAAAAACTTAAACTGGAAAGTACACATAGAATAACTTTGTGCAAAATTAGATAAATTTGTGTTTGCACTTCGGCGGTTAAGAGTCCTAGTTTCAAAGGACATTGCCCTGACCACGTATCATGGTTACGTATCGTCTGTACTCCGTTATAGATTAATTATATGGGGTAACTCTGTGGATATTAATAAAGTGTTTATAACGCAAAATAAATGTATAAGGGCACTATATGGATCAGAATACCTTGCACACTGTAAGCCATTATTTAAAGAGTTAAAAATCCTGCTGCTCCCATGTCTTTACATTCTAGACATATGTTTATTTGTAAAAAAACATTCACAACTTTTTCCTCTTCATGATGTAGTTTAAAACAAACAAAACAGCAGATTTGTATAGAATATATGTGCCAAATCAAAGATTTAAATATTTATTCTAAAAATGTTTATTGTATGGCCATAAAAATATATAATAAATTACCATAAATCTGGAGATCATTGTCTTTACAACAATTTAGACGAAAATTATTCAATTGGTTAATTGACATGTGATTTTATTCATTGCAGGAATTTTAGGATTATAATTTTGATTCGTAATTATTATAATTTTTTCTTTCTGACATTCATTATTCATTTTTACTAGTTTTTCGCTGACAGACTGGGTATTCCTTAACATTATATATTTTTATGCCAATTTGACTAGTGTGTGTGACATTTAATTTTCATTCAATTTATAATTAATAATAATAATAATGTATTTAATATTTCTACGCCTTTATTGGTAGAATATGCTGATCTAAATGACATTACCACCTTAGTGTACCATATTCTTGGAAATAAATAAATGTTTTGATTTGATTTGATAAAATATATTGAAATAAGTAGGATCTGCCGAGAATTCGAAAAATGAATTGCATTAGCAATATTGCTTGAGCGGCCTTTTTAGAGGGCCTTCTTATAGCTAATTTACACAACACCATGGCTGGATCACACCTACTTTATCATAGCCTATACATAAATCTCTTTTAGGCTTTCTGTGCTTACCACTTTTGGCCACATCATCATCTACCACGTTGAGATTGTGGTAAAACTCAGGCCTATACATAAGTTACCACGTCAACACACTCCTCTCTTATCAAGTTAATCCGTCATTTCGATTGTATGACCAACATATCTACATACTTAATTAAAATAAAATAGTTTTTTTCACTTAGTATAGGCTTGTGTTTGACCACAATCTTACTATGTTAAGTAAGTGATGATGTGGCCGAAGGTGGTAACACAAAGCCCAGAAGTCTAAAGCTCATTTTAGCATTATTAAATTTAATTTCAACAAAAGTACAAAGCCTCTAGCTTGGTCAGGAATTTTGAATAAATTATTCAATCCTTTGACCTGAAAGCGAGTGTTAAAATTGAGAGCAAGATAATTTCGAGCTTGAGTTACTCTTAAAGGTATTTTAAACGATTTAGTATCCCTTCACTTAGAAGTAATAAAATATTTTGTAATTTCGTCTCTATAAAGGATTTAGATCCTTTTCGGAGCAATAGATAAGTTTTATTAAAGAGAAATTGTAAATAGGCTTTTAGAAGCAAATTAAAATGTCTTATTAATTTTTGTAACGTCACAATATTTTTCATTTCACAAAAATTCTTTCGTTTTTCTATGATGTAACAAAGATCAATGTGTAAATGTGACATTGTTTCTTTCTTTGATATATTTAGTCACATAACGTAAAGTAATAATATTTGGTTCATTTTTATCTGAATTAAGTTTATTTTTATCAGAAGGCCGACAAGCAGGAAGACGGTCCACCTAATGGTAAGTGGCCACCGTTGCCTATGAACAATAACAAACCAGTGGCTTTACCAATGTACGTATTATCGATATTTACAAAGCCCAGAATTTATCTTAAGGTTATTTTAGAAATAAATAAATAAATATCCTGGGACATTCCTCACACACGGCCATCTGACCCCAAACTAAGCAGAGCTTGTACTATGGAAGCCAGATAACTGATATACTACATATACTACTTTTTCTTTTGTAAATACATACATTTATAGATAACCACAACCAGACACAGGACAAACAGACAAGTTCATGCACACAAATGTTTGTCCTGAGTGGGAATCGAACCCACGACCTGCGGCGTGATAGATAGGGTATCTTACCAACCACGCCAACCGGCCCGTCAAATGTAATAAATAAATGGAAGCTGAACTTAAATGAACTCTAAAAAACACTATTTTAAAATATCTAAAATGGAGTGATGTAGGGACTTAGCCCTAGATATCCCTCACAACGATAAGGGTAATTTATGGCATCCCTTCAAGGCCTATAACCTTCCGTCCTAAATCTCTATCGTAGGTAAGTACGGTATCCCATTTTTATACAAAATGTCCGTTAAAGTAGATCATGATACTTTTGTAGCATTAAATGTATAAATATTACTTAGTAGACTCTACATTAAAGACTCTGTATATATAAAAAGGTGTTCTGAAGAATGTCCACGCATATTATAATAGGTTTCGTATTCGTAAGGTCTACGTATTTTTTAAAAATTTAATAGCTAGCTAGCTGTTCCCATGTTTTAATAGTTATTCTGCTATTCGGGGAGTATAAAAATAGCCTATAACCTTCCTCAAGAATTGGGCTGTGCAAATGCAAAAAGAAATTAGCAAATCCGACGGGTAGTTCTGGAGATTAGCGCTTTTAAAGAAACAAAAAACTCCTGCTTTATTACATTAGTAGTATACTTCCGAGAAAGTCGCATGGAGGATGCATAATTGGTGACGTCACGTCTGTCTTTTCTTATAAAAGACACAGGCGTATGTATACTTGTATTCATATAACGTTTAAACATGTATACATATAACGTTTTTCGTTACGGTTCCCTTTTCTGCCAATTAACTCCTACCGCAAGCTCCGTAAAGGAACTTCGTTACAAAAAAAAATAACAAACGCGAGGCAACATCGGGAATAAACAGTATTTTATGGGAAATAATATCGCCATAAAAAAAACGTTGCAATTTGTTTCAGCAGCACGGTCGAGCCTACTAGGAGGCCATAAATTGGTTAGAATGCTATTGAGCTCATTGTTCAAACAAGTGGTTGTTTCCCGACATTTCCCTAATGTTGTGCGCAGTAGAATGCGCGGCGCAACCTTTCTTGTACTACCCATAGGTTAGTGACGTTCTGCTACGAGTAGTATACATTGCGTATTTTCTACAATCAATTTCTTCTTCCTTAGAGAAATATTGCCAATGTAAACATTTGGTTTCATTCGGTCGTCATTATTTATTTCCCCAAATCGATAGGTCACTCGCCCCGCGCTGTTGCACCCCTGCGTTGGTCCAGTGCAGTTTTCCTTTATCGCTCTATTTTATGCGATCCTGGTACTCGAGGTCGTAGAGCGGTGAGATTTTTCCGGGTAATTTGGAATTCCACGAAGAAATAGGAGAAAGTGAGAGAGAGAGAGAAAACGAGAGTAGGGACGAAGTTGCATTTATCTGGAAGCTAAAGAGTTACTCACCTCTACTTAATTGAAACTTATGTTTACAAACGGGTAAATAGCAAGTCAACGTTCGCTAAACAATCAGACGCCATATATTTTAGTGCAAATAACTTTGTTAATAATATTTGAAGTTGCCTGAAGTATGTAATATATTTTCCTGTAAGTTATTGCTGGTACAGACAACTTTTACATCCTACCATAAAGTTCAGAACTGCAAACAGGGGGGGGATATTAAAATTTATGACACTAAACAGTTATAATTCTCTTTAAAGTAAGTAAGTTTTCAGTTATAACTTTGATGGGGAAATGGAACAGCCTGCAATTAAGACTAAGATCCTACATACATCCCACACACATAAGATTCGTTTAGGACTGAACACAAATTGTTTTAATATCAATCACATCATGTATTTAAATTGCAAATGGACCGAAGTAACTTTATTAGAACCTGTGTTAGGGAATAATGTTTTTGACAAAAGTTTCCTGTCATAAATCTTGTCATATTTTCCGTCAATCAGGATGAACTGGAGAGTGAATAAAGTAGGTAATAAAGTATCTGCCCTATTTGGAGTTTGCTGTTCGTACAACTCCACGCACGTTATAAAAATTTGGTAGGTATTGCACTGAAAGCAAAAGTTGTCAAGAAGGTGAAACTAGAGCATTACTTACTTACATAGCTAAAAAGTTTTGTAAGAATGTTCGTTTGTTGTCAATTTATATCATCAAATACATGATAAAAGTCATGCTACCAGAATACTCAGTAGCTAATATTACGTAGTTTTTAACTAGGATTCCATAAAGTCGCAGAATATCGTAAACTAATCTTGTTAAATTGCAACTCTTTGTGTATAGAAGGGCATCCAAGCGGCAAAATTTCGCATTTATCAATGCGAAATCACATAACAGATAGCCTTTGAAAATAAATTATTATGTACACCAATAAAAGATTTATTGTTGAAGCGACCCTGACATTCGTTTACGGCCAGGAAACATAAATTAAAACTATATTACAACGTTATAATGACAAAATAGTTTGGTTTTACGATAATTTTACTGTAAACACAGTGAAGTCAATCCTAGCTTTACACAATACGACTGACGCGAATCTGAAGATTAAAGGAAAACATGGTCACAAAATTACCATATTCTATTAGAATCATCTTTTAGACAATATTGGTGCTTGTTGCTTAGCACCAGAATCAGGAAGAGTCGACAATTTCCAGCTAGAAGACTAGGATCGTAGTAATTTCAGAAGTAGGTTAAAAAATGCTTGCATAATATAACTACGTTTCATCGTATTTATTCTGAAAATGTATTGCAATGCAACCTCTTTCTGGATCTTTTTTATCCACCTAGATAGCACATTAGGCGGAGAAAAATTGTAATACTTACTTAACTTGCAACGTATGTATGTAACTATGTTTGTTAAGGTGGAATCTTGCAAGTCGAATTTCACCCACTTCCAGTGGTCGGATTCACTTGATATTTGGTATAGGTAAATAAGTATATTGGAAGACAATGAAAGTACAGTCAACAAAAAGTACAGTCACCAAAAAAAGCTTGTATTAAAAATGTTTTTTTTAACAAAAACTTAGTTTTAATTGTTCGAGCCATAATAGTAGATTGTTATACAAGGAGCTAAAATGACCCATTATATACGAGGGAGTAAATAGAAACCGAGTTTTAATGGGTTTTAGCGCCGTGTGTTACACTATACTTTTCACTACGATTGCGAGAAAATAAAACAATCCAATACAATACTACAATACAATTCAATTTGCAATTAGAGAAAAATTATAAAGATTTCGCGCCAATGTCTTTTTTTTGTTTCTTCTGTAGCCGCATGTAATTGCATGCAGAGATACCAGAGATCGCCGATTTTAGTTCCATTTTCAAAATTAAAATGAAGTTCTTTTTTTATGAAACAGTAATCAGTCGAGTCTTTATTCATGATTATTCTACTTATGACTAAAGACTTTTTCGTTTTTGTAGGCTCATTGTCATTTGACACACAAAATTTAAAAAAAAAAAACTTTTTCCCCTAGAGGAAGAATTGCTATTTTTTCTTCGCTCTGGTACGCCACAACGACGGTCTTTTTGAGCATGAGGAGTGAAAAAAACTATTTTGAAATACGACTGCTCCTATGTGATCTTTGAGACCGGAACTAACTGCGTCACTGTGATGTGGTAATGAGAGAAAAAAATAGGTTAACCTTATTCAGAAAGCTATTGTTCTTGGATAAAAATAGGTCGTCGCGTCTCGATCAGTAAGAGTGAGATAATATTGAGTAGGTAATAGGATATGAAGCACAGATGGTTTAATTAACAATGGATACGATATTGTGAATCTGTGACCCAGTTAAGTTGTCTGATGTATCTTTGTCATTTCCTAATTGTTTTGAGGTTTTGATAGATTGTTTACAAACAGTAATTTTGGATATGAAAAATCTGTTTTCCAAAATGTAATGATTAAGTTTATGTTCATTTGTTTTTACATTTTTCATTTAAGTATTATGGAAGCGTTCATGTGCCAAGTATAATGTAGTTTTAATAAGTCTTTACAGATATCTAAAAGAAAAACAACAACAAACAATTACCGAATAAGATTGCATCTTAGCTAAAAGGAGCCAAGAATTATGCTTTCTTTGAACTGCAAATTGCAGAAATTACAGGAGTTTGTTGACACAAGTCTGTGTTGTGCAATTAAAACCCTGATTTAGATAGTTTAGAGACTAACTACAAGACTGTTTAGTTTAACTTTATGAGTTTGACTAAGAATAATTAGGTAACGCAACGTTGAAGTTTAATTTAAATGAAATAAGAACTGGTCTTCGCGTTTCTAGTTAAAACCATAAATTAATGTGAGTTTGCATTCCTATAATGTTAGACAACATTATAGGAATGCAAACTTGAATGGAATATTTTACACAAGTTCTCGAACACATTCAAACAAAATCTATGCAATAGCGTTACACGTACACCTGTCCATTTATCTATGTGTGCACGGGATAGGGGAGAGCACCGGATATTGGTAATATTGATCGGTTCAGAAGAACTCTTTGTCGTTCATGAGCGCCTAGTACTTTCCGATCGGCTGTCCATTATCGGGAATCGCCGATACTTTTCCAATAACCGTAAACCGGTTTGTTGTATTCGATTTCCATATTTTGGCTAGTCGACTTTGATTTACTTGTTTTTTTTTTAAATATCGTATTGCCTTTAGTTATGATATTATCCTACCTATAATTACATTTTTAATTTTGTCGATGTCTTTGAAAATTAATTAAGCTAGGTACATACATACCTACTCATCCCAATTCGAAATGGTTATACAAGTAAATTTCCATCAAACTGATGTCGTCTTTATTTCTGAAGGAATAAAGGCTACAATAGATTACATCGGGTAGCTCTGCAATTCTATGTTTTCTTTAATCACATTCATTCGTTCGTTTAGTTAAAACGACTTAGGTATATAATATACCGTATATTATTAATATTTCATTTCAATTGCAGAAAAATGAATGCAAGTAGATAAAAAGGGGAAATTTCCATCAATATATAAGATTCTATACATAAAAGGAGCTAGTTAAGAATATTGTATAATCTTTACATATGTACTTACCTACTCTTAATCTCAAACTAGATACGTCTTTGATAAAATCCTCATAATCTAATAGGACCGTTTTGACAGCTCATAGCATCTGTGATAAAATGAAACTATAAAGACCCAAAGTATATCCTCTTGTCAAAATGGGCCTAGATTAGTAGATTGTAATGACTTTAGTGGGAAGTATTTAGGTATTGTTTTCACGTAAGGCACGTTCACATTTAATTATTATATTTTTTTAAATAATCTATTCGGGTAGGTATATCTCAATCTTATTTTAATTTAAAAAATTGCTGATTCCCGCGGCTTCACCTGCGTTCCCGGAATAAAAAATAATTTCCGATGTTTTTAATAGTTATTCTGCTATTCGAGGCGGAGACAAAATCAACAAATCAAAGATCATAAAAATCGCTCCAACCGTTCTTGAGTTATAAATGGTGCACCTAACCTGACTTTGAATAAGTTTTGATTTTTTTTTTAATAATAGAATACAATAAAATACTACAAAAACTTCTAAGTAACAAAAGAATAGATAAGATTGCTCTTAAATTCCTCCGCAAACATCGTTCTCCAGACTCCGCATCAGAGTTCCAAGCCTCAACAAGTACCAGGCGATCAGATTTATGGAGTACGTAGCAGCATTCCAACGCACTAAGTTCCTGTATTTCCCGACGAGGACGTATGCGCCAACCGACGAGCCGGGCAATGAACTAAACGTTAGAGAGAGACGAAAACGGGACGTCTATTGTTATTTCACTTCACCGTTCTCTTTAATCAAACAATTATGAACCGTAAAATGAGATGCATTGAGATGAAATTTGCGTTCCCTGTAGACAGGATGCAGGTAAAATTCGTAAGAAAAGACAGCTGAATTCTTGCCATTGCCCGTAATGACCTTACTTTATTGAAACTATCAAAGGATTTAAACTTTATATTAAACCAAAATAAGGATCGTTTTCAATTGCGTCTCTTATTTTGGTTTTGTTATAAATCGGATAGGAGCGTGAGAAATTCGGGAAGAAACTTCTTCGGTGTTACCAGGAGTGCATGTCTTATAAGGATACGCCTTTCCCACGGGGCGATCCGACACTTGTTATGTTCTCACGGTTCGTTTGTTTGGTTAAAATATTTTACAATTTTAATAACTAGGTAAGTACTTTATTTATGAACTGAGGAGAGGATTCACTTGATAAGATTTGAAGAGAGTAGGTATCTGTGAGAGACACGAAAAATTAGACTTCATATAGGTATTTTGAAGATTCATTATTTTTCTATTGCATATATAATATATAATGCAATGTTTCTAACAACTAAACATAACGGATACGGGCATTTCTGGGGGTAGCAATTCAGACTTTTATCAGAAATATCGCCAATTTCCGATAATAGTCAACCGTTCGAAAAGCACCAGGCTCCCATATCCCTGTAGAAGTTCTATCGAACCGATCAATACACGATATTCCCGTCTATCTACTATCTACCGATAGCATACACACACACATGCGCGCGTACCTGTTTGTTTTCATAGCAACCGCGAGCGTGAGTTTTTTCTTTTTAAACATTGTGCAGGAATCCCGACGGTTGTACAAGGTCGGTAACCTTAACAAATAGTACGCCACCGTTTCTGATCTCCGTGTGAAAGTGGGGCAAGTATTTTGGAATATGCATGGAAAAAACCTATATTGGGCACAATAGGTTTGTTCATTTTGATTTGTAAAATAAGGAAAAAGCCTGTCATAAATAGGATTTTTAAGATCAAAAGATTTCCTTTGATATGTGGTACTGGTACTGCTTAAATAAAAGGATATGGAACTACCTATAATGAAATATGTCAAGATTGTTTTGAAAATTTGAACTTTCATTAGGTACTAGCTTGTTGTTTTGCCACCAAAGGTGACTGCACCCACATTAGTAATCTCCAACTTTGAAACATTGGAAACAACTCACCAAAGACCAATTTATTATTATGTTTGTGTTTAATTTATTAAGACCTGATGTTAAGTGGCCACCGTTGCCAATGTCTTGCCGAACTTGCCAACCTTTATGAAGCCAAACAACTGGCTCCCAAGTGCAACTGCCAGAACTTGTAGTGCTTTGTGGCAGATTTTCTTGAGGGAGGGAGCCAGTCAGGTTAAAAAAGGCATAGTTTGTTTTGATTCCAAATGCTTATTTAGCATCAACACTTGTGCATTCATTCACATATTATTATTCGATAACAGGATATTAAAGCAAAGTGACCAATTAATTTATGAAATGAATACTGGCTGTATTTCTAAGGTATCGTACTAAATTTCGTCCCTCTACTATACCTTATAATTTTAAAAAAAAAAGTTCGTAGATTAAAAGTTCAAAACTTTTTTAAATATCGTCAGTGGTTAGATTTTCAAGGATATCAGTTCGTCCATGTTGTTATTTTTTTTACTGTTAAAGTATTTTCACCCCTAGTCCTTGCTATTTGGGTAGAGTTCATTGGACCCTCGCCTTAGTTGACTTCGTTTTACCGCATCTAGAATAATTCATTCTTATAAAATCTTACGGTTAGTGGTAGTGGAAATAATAAAGTAATACTAGTGACGAAATATAATTACACATAAAAACCCGAAATACAGTCATACTCACAAGGTGCGCAAGTTTTCAATTTACATAAGTAATCCCCTTTTGTCGTGTGTCGCATCCCTACTACGTCGATTCCCGCTACGCTGATTTTAAAATAAAGTAGTCTTAAATAATACTGAAATTCACCTTAAACCTCAATTAACAAAACTTCAAATAAAGCTTGCCGAAATGTAAAAAATATTATGACAAACGTTTACCATATAAATTACATAAACTTTATGTAATTTACATATTTAGTTTATGTCATAAACTATCTAATTAGGACGACGCAACACGCAACAGAATATAAATCACATTCATTGAGGTTACCGTAACAAACATAAGATTAGTTTAACATCCAAATAGTGTGCTAAATAGCTAATCCACTTCCCTCCAGGGTCCTAACGACCTAATCAAAATAAAATGTGTCGCCTGATTGCCACCGATATGACACATTGCATCGTTAATTTGATAAGGCGCTTTTTAGGGCATCGACATTATATTGATATAATGTAATAGATTACATTGTTGTTATAATAAGTGGTGTAATTGATTATTTGTCGTGATCTATTTTAGTTTTCTCTATTACGAAAACCCAGATTTTATGGTTAACTTAGGATTTATCTTGCAGTGTTAGGTACCTACTGTTAGTCAAATAAGCAGAAGGCGTAAAATATACAGAATTAGAGGGTAGGTGTGTTTATAGCGATTCCTTAAAAAAAATATCAATAATAAATAGGCCAAAGTTAGTTATCAAGTTCATAGGTAGTAGATACTCAGAAAAAACGTTTGTCAAGTACTTTCCAGGACCTAAAGTAACTATGTAACCAAATATCAAACAGAAACAAATAGTTCAGCCGCAGCCGTTAGACAAACACACACACAAACTTTCGCAATAAATTAAGTGGGATAGTAGGATTTACAACGATGACCTACCTATCGGATTTCACAATCCTACTAATATTATAAATGTGTAAGTTAGTATGTTTGCACATAGATAGATCAAAAAAAAAATGGAAACAAAAAAAGACACACTCTGGAATAACAATATAGGTTACTTTTTATCCCAAGAAAACATAAGATCACGCAGAGAACGCAGAAGCTAGTTGTAAATAAAGGCGTCGTCGACAGTTAACCCGTTGGTTGTCAGAGTTTGTCTTATAGTAAAAGTTCTTTGTCAGCCCTGAAAGTTAAGCTAAACAATTAAAAGTAATCCTGTATTATTGACATAGATTTATATTTCTAAACG
Organism: Tetheella fluctuosa; assembly: GCA_951216915.1. Taxonomy (NCBI): domain Eukaryota; kingdom Metazoa; phylum Arthropoda; class Insecta; order Lepidoptera; family Drepanidae; genus Tetheella; species Tetheella fluctuosa. The sequence goes on along the minus strand of OX578233.1, from coordinate 7,620,827 downwards.
AAATTCATAATTGCAGCTGTGTACTTACTCTATATTTAAAATTGTTAAACATTTGATGGAAAAAAGCCAACATTGTCATTGTCCAAAAAATTGTAAAAATAAAATATATAGGTATGTACCTAAAAAATTAAACCTTGCCGAGTTCTTCTTAGTTGAAGATTTGGTAACTTAATTAAGTAGCTTCGACGTTATGTACGTCTATCCAGGACGTAAAAATTTTGTAATCTGTGCCTAAGCTGAGCAAATGGTTTTGACTTTGACTATTAAGTAGTATTTTTTATTGGTTTGTGTTTCAAAAAAACATATCATCTGTGCATGATGGACAATAAAACCGTAAATTATTAAAAACTCCAATGAACAATTTGTCCAATCGTGTTCTCGCGCAACCCACAGTTAATAACCAATTAAAAAAAAAGTTCCGAGTCATAATGAAACAACAAACCATAATGTCGAGTATACATATATTTAAAAAAAACTTCTCAACAAACAGTAAAATGATCACATCAAAAACAATACAATTGATGCTTAAATTACTTTTCAGACATCTTCCTGTAGGATTCCATTTCAGTTCACCCTGAAACAAAACAAAACCGTATCTGTATTTAATTGGCGAAAACAGTTTAGTTTCAGTTTTTTCAGATATACGGTGTGTATAGACTATTGTATGAATTAATTTTGCTTTTAAAACCTAAATAAAACCATTATGGTAGGTACTTTAAAACGGTAAGATGGTAAATAAAGGTGATTTGTAACTAAGGAACCAATTTAGGTATAATTTTAAATATACCTATATCTGTTTAATGTCTGAGAATTAGCGCAACAGTATAAACCTTTTACAAAAGTGAAAAACACATAAATGGTTTCTCTAATACGAATCCCGATTGTGAAATTGCAAGGCGTCAACCTCTTGTCCTAAATAAAGGTCGACACGGAGACAGATGTAATCGCGACGCGTTTTTTTTTTAACAATGATACTTGTGTACGCAATAAAAAGATATTGAGCGTACAGTTTCATTAAAGTTTTGTCAGAATACAACTGTCGATGTGTTGGTAAGATTGTCTCTAGGCAATTTGCGCGGCCAGCTTCAATTTGCTTTCGTTTTATTAATCCCGCTAAATGTTTTTTTTTTGGCGTTTAGCGTCCCAGCGAATATTTTGGGTAGACTGTATACCCATCTACGTAGTTAACGGTTTCTGAGAAATATAAAGTAAGTACATTATTTTTCACTAGTTTCGTAACTAAACAACGAAAGAATCAACTGAAACCACCTTGAGAGCTGAATCGTTATTAAAGAATTCATATCTACACAATTTTTTAACTAGATCTTCGATGAGTTTCCAGATGAAACTACTACTTGTAAACAATTATCCATTGGTAGTAATTTCTTAAATTAAATTCGCCTCCAGAAGCCGTATTAGCCACAACAAATTAAGGATAATTGAGCCAAATTTAATTTAATGAAAATTCGTTCATACGAGGTCGTTCGCACAAATCCACGGGAGGGACTAACGGCCTACGAATTTGTTGGAATGAGGAAAGGATAAACGGCCTATTATCCAGATTCTGAACGTAATAAATGTGGTAGGATACCTTTTTGGTGTCAATTGAAATAGTTTGGTCATTTACCCATCTAGATTAAATTAAACGGAAACATTGAAATTGAATCGTTGTCCATGGAATTTTGACTGTCCACAGCTGTCAAACATTAGACGTCAATCAAAACAAAACAAAGGCGCGTTAGACAGAACGAAATCTGTCGGAGCAGCTATTAACATAAAAAAATCAATGTTAGTTTGTTTTAGAGAAATAGGGCAGAACAAGGTCTGCCGGGACAGCTAGTATTTTATAAAGACGTTTTTAAAAATCGTTATTAATTAGTAGTAAATTTGGTATCTACTTATATGATTAAATTATTAAATTTTAAAACTTTTCACTTCTAAATCTAATCTAGATAAATAAAGTTCTAACTCATAAATCTTTTACTCGTTCTTACAAGTTTTTATGAATTACCGTCTAAGTCTGTCTGTAAGTGTTAAATATAGCATGTGCTTAATTTTGATTAATATTTTATTTTATTTGATTATTAACTTTACAGTTTAATATCTTTAAAGTCAACGTACGAGTATTCACAAAAATAATCATTAGGAGGATAGAGTTAATACCTTTAAATTGAATCAATGTGAATACGATATTCGTACTGATAATTGGCTAAATCTATCAACTAAATATTGTGATTAAAAAAATACTTTCAGCACAACAAAAACCGACAAGTTTATCCCAACCAAAACATAAATGTGGAAGAATGCCAAGTTCGTAACAAAAAGCCTACCAGATAAAAACTTTTGGATGACCGCTTCGCTAATAAAAGAAATGAGATCTAACTGGATACCAAGTTCTTTCTAAATCATAGCTCCTGTCATGTATAACATTTTTTAGTTGCTTTAAAAGAAAATTTATGTTCTTTAATACTTATTAGTAAGTACGTGTACTGTGTACTGTGTCGCCATTTTGCTTTGCGAACTTGACTGACACACTGCTGTGTGTCTAGATGACTATGACTACCATCCAACAGCTTATTAAAAAATATTCTTTGAACTACAATCCTACAGAAAATTGGTCTATAGAATTAATTAATTATATTTCTTACGTTTTAATTTATTACGTCAATTTCATGTAGCTAAGTATGAGACGCAATTTTGTAATTTGCGCCCGTAGCGTACCTACCTATAGTAATCAATTTCTGCTTTCTAAACGTTATATAGACGGTAGACTTACGGACTTGCAATTCGCAGTTCAATAATAATCCTAATAGATAAGGCAGGAATTACTTAAAAGGACAGACTATTGAGCTTATGAAAATCCTAGGTGTTCTGTAGGTAACTAAGTACCGTAAGTAAGGCTTAGTTTACACTACTTTACTCACGGTTATGAAATGCTCGAATCTAAGAACTTTTAAATTGAATGGTGAATTTAAAAACTGGTACTACTAAAATATTTTTATGTGTAGGTACCTAGGTATTATCATATAGTTATCAGGACACATTTAGTGAGATAGTTTTTAACTTTTGATCTAAGAAACGTTAGGCAGTCCCTTAAACATGAAAAATCAAAAAATTAAAAGCTTCAACTTCTAGAGTGAGGAACAAAAGAGCACAAATTTACAGCAGAATCATACAAGAAATGACAATATGGAGTTTGAACTGAATAATTAACAATCCAAAACTGTCCAACTCACCCAAGTTAGAGAAGCAAAGAATTCGAGCAATTTAAGCAAAACTCCGCAAGTGTGCCCCCAACTTGGCACTGCAACGTGCGCCTGCCGTCGGTATAGTTCAATTAAACGGTTCACCAAGCAATGGCAGTTAGTCTGCATAGTAATTATTGACGGCAAGTCGGCAATACATATCGGAGAATTTTCCATGACCACGGACTAGCTACATTGACTCTTAATATAATAACTATAGGTAAAGTATAGATATATTCCTACTACATATTATAAAACAAAATCTGTATGTACGTGGTATACCTACCTACTCAAAAACTATCACCAATAGGTAGACGAAGTAATTCAAGAGGAAAGTACATATATCTAATATAGGTAGATATACATAAGGTTTTGTGTAAATTGACTGAAATATATAATATGACTACGATGATTGTACGATGGTTACATATGTAAAAAAAGTATATGCGTAGGTATTATGCTCTGCTACCCGTGCGAAGCCGGGGCGGGTCGTGTAATATATAAAAGAAGAAGTCCCGACTGATTGTCTGACGCAGAGCTTAAACTGCTAATCCTAGAACCACGTGGAGGATATTACCTATTCCTTTTGTCCCCAAAAGGATTTTCCAAAATTCAACCCCTAAGGGAGAAAATAGGGAATCGCGGGTGTAACCGCGTGACGGACAGTTAGTTCCAAATAACGATACACTTATGCAAAGTACGGTATAGTTTTTTGGGGTAACTTACCCGACTGGATGTGGTGTTCAAAATTCAAAAAACCTACATACCGGTGGTAATACTTTTCTTTTATATTCATACTAGCTTACCGCCCTGCGGTTTCAGCCGCGACCCCTATTTTACCCCCTTAGGGGTGGAATTTTCAAAAATCCTTTCTTAGCGGATGCCAACATCATAATAGTATCTGTATGCCAAATCTTAGCCCGATCCGTCCAGTGGTTTGAGCTATGCGTTGATAGATCAGTCAGTCAGTCACCTTTTCCTTTTATATGTACACAGATTCCGCCCCACGGTTTCACCCGGAAACCCCTATTTTACCCCCTTAGGGGTGGAATTTTCAAAAATCCATTCTTAGCGGATGCCTACATCATAATAGCTATGTATATGCCAAATTTTAGCCCGATCCGTCCAGTGGTTTGAGCTGTGCGTAGATAGATCAGTCAGTCACCTTTTCCTTTTATATGTACCGAAGATATACCTACTACTGTGAATTTATTCAGATTTTTATAATTAGCAGTTTAGCGTAACGCAACTCTATTTAACTCATCATCATTGTATGATCAGTCTTCAGGGTCACTCTAGGTGCAGTTTGGGAAAACGCAATTTCCAAGAATAGTCCACGTGTCACAGGAGTCTCGGCAAGACTTACCGCAGATGGTCCCTGGTGCTTTGTACAGGGAGCTAGGAATAGTGTGCCTCTATATAACCTAACGGTGAGGTATGATGCCCTTCTAAAATAAATCTCTATAGGGAAAAAGAGGAAAGGGTTTGTCTATGAATCTGATGTATGACAGATTTCAAAATTATTTCTTGTATAACTTGGCATAATATTATTTAGTACTTTCATAATATGCTTTTTTATTTTAGACAATAATATTTATTTATTCATAGAAGTTTATGAAGTTGAGTGGCTGAAAATTAGGTGGGATCGTGATCCCGTGTTGCAAATCTGGAAACAAAGACACTCGCAAAGTGCTCTAATTATTGAAATACATCGGATGGGCCCATCTAAACAGCGACGGGTCAACTTTTAAATTATGAATCGATATATTGTTTTATAATGCGCCACTGTACGCCATTTTTTGTCAAATCAATAAATCAAAGCCGTCATTGTGCGTGACAGGAAGTGCCCCATCGAGATCTCAATTCAGTAAAAAATAGGCCTTTTTAAAAGTAAGGATGTTTATGTTGTATTAAAAAGGGTAAAAATATAGGTTATTGTCTATAATTTATGATAAATACTCGAAAACTACAAGGTGATGAAAATAAACAACCTCTACAATATCTGATCAAGATTATAATAATTTATAACTCTTAAATATAATAAAATTTAATTGTTATACATAAACTAAAATGATAAATAAATCAATAGTGATACAAAAATAAAATTAGTACCGTCATTTTCACGCTTACAATGATCTTGATAAACAACCTCTATTGTAATAATTTTCAAATCTATTTATAGTCTGCGATCTTTTATTTAGATATAAATTACTACATGAAAATACATGAAGCTAGATAATACTTCTAAAATGACTATATAATCTCGAAATGTTCACTAGTTTCACAATAACAACAATACATAGAGTATAATAGAGCACATAGATAGAATAAGCAACTTAATTCGAGATTACTCTTAAAATTATTTTGTCCTACTTAATCTGTGTGTAACAATTGAATTTTCGCGCCACTTTGTCTGTGGCGGTTGATGACTCTGTACAAAGATAACGATTCGACTACGAAATCGATAAAAAAACTTGAGTAAATAAAATCGATAATCGATACGGTAGTCTGTGCGCAATGATTCATACTATCGAGACTGTTGCACTACACAACAATAACGATACAACAAAAATATTATTGTCAATCGAGCCTATCAAGTCAGTCGGCTTTTAAATTCCCGTCAATGGCGGACGTCATCTCTGTACAAAATCATTTAAATTGCTTCAAAAATCTGTACTACTTGAAGTCTTAATGTATGGTGTACTCTTGTGTTATATTTAGTATGCGTGATTAGCAACGAAAAGGCCGGCCTCGGCGCCCACACCTGTTACGGAGCCAGCGACGTATTTGCCCTGCGACGCCTGTCCGTTAGCCTGAAAAAAAAAACAGTTTTGCATTCAGACTATGGGTTTTCAATCTACTGGTACTAGAGAATAGATTGACATTGCCCTGATACCTTTGTACTACCACTTTTATAGTACACAGATGTAATTTTTTTTGGTAGGCGCGAAAATATCTTTGCATTTACAAACATCTTCATTCGCTATTGGTCATACTTCCTCTTACTTATTGAGATCTACTTATCTAAAAACCAGTGTTGTCACATATTTATCGATCACTTTACTGTCATTGTCAAACAATGTGACGCTATTTAAGTGACCATTTAATCAGTATATAAGTTATAAAGCGTTTTATGAGCAAAAGCGCACAGTGTAGGTATAGTTATGGTATTTCAATTCTAAACGTAAATCAACCAGGCCTGTATTGCATTGGTGTCTACAATTGTTTTAGTCAGCCTTAGATTAGTTCCTACGGTAACGAATATTGTAAATCATGGGAGCATATTGTAGTAGGTACTTCGTTTTTTTTTAATTAGGGACGATTCCAAGGATCAGGAAGAATTGGGACTAACTTAATTGTTTTCCTAAGGTAAGTATAATTTATTACTAATCTATAAGTAGGAAGGCATGTTTTTGTTTATAGCGCCTATGATCAGACCTTACTAAATCGATAGAAATATAATTTCTTATAGGTACATACCTACTTAGTCAAGATATCCTACACGCTAAGGAACGCCTGTAAGTTTTTTAAAAGCCACGTTCATTATAAGAACGTCTTACTGAAGAAATATTTTTCTCAAAGTTTGTTTAAAATACGAAGTTGATATATCTGGGTCATATATGAAATGAGCTATAAAAATGGACTCTCAGGACTTTAGAATAAGGTTCATCTATTAAATCAAAGGTTAATTGTAAGCTAGTAACTTACATTATGCACCTTATTGTCAACGTGTAAGTTTAATTTTTGTATGATTTTCTTAAACTCCAAAAAGGACTTATGAACAGAATCTAGTGTCGGTTGACAGAAAATCTTTTCGATGTCGATTCTAAAAATAAATCAATCGCACACAGCCATCTTGTTTGGTTCATTTCGAAAAATGTCATGCAAGTTGCATGATGCAACTCTGCGATTATCCTCTAGTATTTTGCAGTGCTTCATTTATATAGAGTCGATGCATTATTTTGTTTCTTATTATCTTTTTGCAGACTATTTCCAACTCTAATTGAATAGGATAAAGACTATTTTAAATTAAACGTGAAAATAGAGCATGTTTTTACCTTGGCTTAAAGTAACGTATCAGATGTATGTATCAAATACCTGATTATTTTTTCTATTAGTAAAAGTCAAATCTACTGAAGTTACCACCGGTTCGGAATCCTTCAACTCGGAAAAGATCTACAAACTACATTTACTAGAATATTAGAATCAATGTATTACATAAATAGGTTAATTTGTTTGTTAACTACAATGTAAGAATGGTAAGCAAAAATAAAGGTTAAAATAAACGAAACACATCAAATATTTATTTATTGACAACAAAAACATCACGATTGCACATACATTTAAAGCGGAGGTTTATTAGCAGTGAAAATACTTACGTGAATTAATGAAACAATTAATTGATTAGCTACTTTAGGTGTAGTGTAATAAAAACTATAGTGGGTTAACTCGGTGGAGACTACCTCTGCCCGCGACATCTACGGTAGGCCGGCTCGACTTAACTTGCGCGCCGGTACTCATTTATGTCACAAAGGAGTTAACTCACTATAAGTATTTATTGCACATGCTTTTGGATACTTTTAGAGACATGTGCACACTTGATAATTTAGTACTCTGCAGTCGACTATGATAAATGCAGTTGCAGAACATCGAATGTGCACATGACGTAATTTGCAGTCTTAGGGTGGGTTGTTCGATTGGTAGTTAAGTTGACTAATAGTACTATTGTTAGTGAGTGTGTCTATTAGTTAAGTTAACAAACGATTTTACGACGCATTCTTGTCTAATCTAACTAATTGCTATTCATCTAACCAATCAAACAATCCGACCTTAATAATCGCCAATTCTATAGCCTCTATACTGGAAGACTTACTTACCCTATTAATCACATTCAGCTGTCATTTTATAGTATAAAATGTTTTGTTTTTGTCACTCTCGTATCAACGAAAAGTGATGGCAACAAATTTATTGCAGATTTATAAGCCAATTGTGTATAACAGGGGTTGAGTAGGTACTTTTCGATCAAAATAGCACATGACTAGTAGAAACGAATTTTATTTCCGTAAAATTTTCTATTACCATTTCAAAGCAATAGAGGCTATATATGGCAGCAAAACTAACAGTCTATTTACTTTTTAAAATACTAGTATTTGCATAATTTTTGCGAATTTTTTTTTTTTTCGTAAAAACGTAATATTACGTTCTCCGGATATACAACAGTTTTGATAAGAACGTAATATTTCGTTTTTACGAAAAAAAAAAATTTTCGCAAAAATTATGCAAATACTAGTATTTTAAAAAGTGAAAATTTACTTGAAAATTTGATAAATATACTGTCAGTAATGCAATTAAATTGATTAAAAACAGTACAGACACAAATACATGCAATAGATTTAATATAAACTACAGCGAATCTAAAATATATATAAAATATAAATATTATCTGCACGATTTTTTTTTTCATTATATACCACAATTACCTTATTTAACTGTGTTTTGGTCAATATTATTATTTTATTGTACCGTGATATTGGTAAAATTCTAAATATATTAATATTCATAAATATTTTCTACCTTTTCTTGAAGGCCGTTTAATATATTTATTCACTGCCTTCAATATTCAATCAAATTTATAACAAAACTGTATAATTGATCGCGATGAGAGCGTGTTCTCTCCTTAAAAGGCACATAATTAGTAGGCATGCGATTTAACAAAGTTTGATTTGCCAGCAGCTAAAGAAGGAATAGATCCGGCAACATATTTGCCAGAAGCTGCAAGACCGTTAGCCTGGCATCAGTAGAAAAAAAGTTGGCAATAGACACGCATTAACAATTTAAATTTAGAAGCGTTTAAAAATAGAATCATCCAGTCGGCACGTGATTGGCGATTAGGTAGATGTATGCGGAAGATCGTCGCAAGCGGCATCATTGTTGCATTTTGTAGATGAGGTGGGAAGGAAAAAAACACAAATTAGTATACTTCTACTAAAATTGAATTCACACGAATCCAACGTTAGATCTTTTCGAAAGAAAAGTATTCAATATTTTTTTTCAATGTTGGATTCATGAGAATGATAAAAGCATCTAATAACAACACAATGAGTTAACTACAAAAATAAGACAATAAGTCAGTTTAGTAAATGTAATGTACGAAAAAGAAATTAAATTGTTAATCTACTCTACTATAATACTTTTTTTTTAATGAATAAGAAAGCATGTGATGGTCGGTTAATATATTTTATGTAGTATACTATGCCTGAACTTTAAGGGCAATCTTTAGAATATTTATAAAGTTACTGTAAACTTAATTTATATTTTTTGCACGTGACAACACTAAATAAGATTAAGCAAAATAATTTCGAGAAAATATTATGGCCTTTCGATCGCACAAAACGATACACTAACGATAACGTTTTCCTATTTAAAAATTATATTTAATATTATTTTGAACTATTGCTGTAGAAATAACTGTAATTTGAATATCTCCAAAAACATCAACAGTTTATGTTTTCTAGTACTTAACGTTTAAAAGTTCCTAGTACACAACCCAATCATTCCCTTTACTACAATCCCAGTACCTAATCTCAAGTTGTGTCTGGACGTATTGCTTCAGCACGAACTACTACTTTATATTCTCCTAGTTACTCTCCAAATTATCTAGCTAGTACCAAGCTCAATTCTCTCACTATCACCTTCACTGGCTTATCTTATGCCACCCTGGTACTGCCGCCGTTATCATCAGAGTTAAAACCTTATTTTATCGATTTCTATCTCGCTCGCACTCATCGGGCTCAGTGAGCGCTAGTGACGGGCGTTATATTAGCGATATCGATGTGATTTTTTTTAAGGATAACAGTCCTACTTTTTTTTTTACTGTCAAGTTACCTTAGCACGCTTGAGGAGCTCCTGCTGTCCAGCGAGTACGTTCTCCGGCTTGCCGGCCCACGCACGGAGGACCGAGGCCTGCAGGGCGCGGCCGTAGCTGAAGGTGAGGGCCCACGGCCTCTTCAGGTCCACTGTGTTGATGGCGTTCAGGTTCACTGAAGCCTCTTCTTCGGACTGACCGCCGGAGAGGAATGTTACGCCTGAAAGATAATGTGAAGGTATTCAAATTCAAGACTTTGTTGCATACATATTTCTTGTGTGCCAAACTAAATTCTGTTCCAAGAGTTATTTATATCTTATGGCGCTAGTCTGTCTGCATAAGAAAATCATTCAAATCATACTTTAAATTCTTGTATAACGGAAGTGTTGGCAAATTTACAATCACTCTTGTCACTCTATCACCAACATCATATTAGGTACTATCTATAACTTTATAAACTTCTATGCTCACCATGAAGGTTGTGTTATTATGACATACCGAAATGAAAAAAAAAAAACAAAGAAAGAAAAATCATGTCCAAGTTAGTCAAATTCCAAAAAATTTAGATTACATAAAATCATTTAATTTTTGAATCGTTCACGAACATTCTAATTGATACTTTTATCAATTAATGCCTTATTTAATAAACTTACCGGGAACGGCAGCGGGTACAGTCCTGAGCAGAGCGGTGACAGTGGCGCGGCCAATGTCCATGGGAGTGTAGGTCTTCTTGCACGACTGACCAGCGGTAACCTAACGAGCAATGGATGACATTTTAGTTCCCCTTTTGCTCATTAAAGTAGCGATTGTAGGAAAAGCTGGCATTTGGTTGCATGTTGGTAAGTAAATAACGAAGAAGAGAACCGGCTCTCATGTTCTGAAAGCCATATTATATAGAGGCTTACCAGTCGGAGGAAACTCTACTACTATGCATGTATTTCAGGCAACTTACGAGTTGTTTCTTTTTCTATGTCACACAAGATATAGTAGAAGTAATTTTTTTTTGTTAGGATTTTTTTAACTTAGATTGATTCTACTTAATTATTCCAAGTTAAACATCTCAAATTATTGATATCATTGAGAGATACACCTACAAAAAGTGGCAGGCTATAATAAAGCTTTGGAGTTGCACTTACCATGTTGGGCTTGAGGAGAGTACCCTCGAGGTACACGTGGTGGTCGCTCAAGGCCTTGTAGACGGCCGCGAGGACAACCTCGGTGACCTTTTGGGTACGGTCAAGGTCGTGTTCACCTGTTTATCACGTTATTTGTTAGGTTAGGTTAACGCCAATTTATAAGTGCCCAACATCTTTCCCTGGGTTTTATTTATATAATCTTAATATATATATTTCTTGTGTGCGTGTGTATGTGACTGAACTCCTCCTAAACGACTGGACCAATTTTGATGAAATTTTTTGTGTGTGTTCGTGGAGATTCGAGAATGGTTTAGATTAAACGGCTGGACCGATTTGGATGAAATTTTGTGTATGAGTTGGACAGGACAACGTCTGTTGGGACAGCTATATTTTATATCTCTGCTAAAATTTCATCAAATTGGGTAATATACCCGGAAAGACTAGGCTTCCCTTGTCCAAAATTTCACTGAGGTAATGTGAACAATTGTGGTAAGCATACAAAATCTAAGAGAAAACTGGTGATCCGAATTACCAGGAGTACAAAAACGTCGTGAAGATTTAACTTACCATCGGGCAAGATCTCGGGCTCAACAATAGGCACGATGCGCTGGCTCTGGCAGATGGACGCATAGCGGGCCAAAACATTCGCGTTCTCCAAAATAGCCTGGTATGAGGGGGTGTTGCGGCCAATCTTAAGCACGCAACGCCACTTGGCGAAGTGGCAGCCGTCCTTCTTGTACTGAGCGCAACGCTGTGCCAAGTCATCGAGACCTGAAATGAAGAATATACGTTGACTATTGTAATAACCGAATTCCAATTGATAACACAATAGAGATGAAACATACGTCTGAAAGCACGACGTAATATGCCAACTGGCATAGGTCTTCCAGACTTCGGGTCTATTAACATATTCGCCATGAGTTAATTGACCCGAAGGCTTAAATTGCTACCTGCCATAAATAGTCACCAAAATACTTAATTAGAGAATGTGAATGGCTTCTGAACGGAACGGAACGGAATAATTATCTTTATAATATGTGTCCATTACAAAAGATAAAAATGTCGAGTTCAGCCAATAACATTACATCATGTAGGGTGAATTTATCTTTCGAAATTGTTTTGTTTGCCGCACGATAAGAATTTTTCCAACACCTCTTGATTAATGTTAATGACTTCAATATAAAGATTGAGTGTGGTTCATAAAGCATTTATTGACCAATGAAATATTTATGAAGATAATTAACAAGAAGTATTTTCATATGACAGTTGGTCAGCATAATACTGGGTTCTAATCTTTTACTCTCCTATCCCGTTTTTTTCGGTCCCGCTTTGTTTGGCCTATCTACACTATATTAATATTACAAAGAGCAAAGATTTGTATTTTTGTAGTTTGTAACGAATAAACTCAAAAATTACTGGACCAATTTAAAAAAATCTTTCACCATTAGAATGCTACATTATCCCTGAGTAACATGAGCTATATTTTATCCCGGGAACGCGTATAAACCGCGCGGAAAAGCTAGTCTTGTATCAACTAGTGACAGAATAGGATCTGTCTCATGGATTGGCAAAACTAACAGTTTTGGTCTGGTTGTATCTAGCAGCTCCCGGGAAACTTAATTACTGGTCCTATTTCACTTTGCCACACGATTATAAATCATGTTTATATTACATATTGGATCCATATTCTCGGTCATCAGATTTGAACTCTAGATCCAAATTATTATAACATCTTAAAACCTTGTATACAATTTATTCTGGGATTTGACCTCATTATCAATAGTGATAAAACAGTCGAGCCCCTTTGCGAGAAAGATAAACTAATTACTGACCGTAATTACAGTGAGATAAGGATTGTATTTCAGTAAATATTTGCATATTCACAAAGATGATAATATAGTAAAAGGAATCCGTTGTAAGCGTTATAATATAAATGAGACATACTGCTATTGACATAATATTTTATACAATTTGACTGATAAACTGACATTGGTCTTACAACAATATAGATATAACTCAACTGGGCGCTATCAACCATAATGCAAAAGTTACCGGTTTTCATTACTGGATATTATAGTCGTTTCAGATATTGCAAGTTTATTAAGGCCTGATTTCATCAGATTCTGGTCAGCTTACATAATTGTGTCAGATAAAAAAGCCAATTTATATTTATACACAGCCAATGACCTCCTTGTTTACTTCAGTCAGTTGATGAAATAGTGTATAGAATTGCAAGAACAATATTATCGAATTGTACATTTTATAATTAGCTTTAATACAAAAGCTCACTCGAACATTCATTTATCCACATATTAGCTTTCTGGCCCGCGATCCTCTAATTTACCTCCTTAGGGGTTGAATTTCAAAAAACCCTACCTCCTCTTAAATTTCCAAGATTATAGATCCTGCGGTTTAAGCTGTGTATTGAACTCAGTCAGTCAGTTTCTATTTTTATTATTCAGTTTTGGTATCGCTGCTTCTATCCCCACCTAGAACATATTATATAGTGACAAAACATTATATCAACTATATTGACATACCCTGAGTGGTGCACTCGTCCTCTGAGCCGAAGAGTGGGACGACACCTTTGTCGACCTTGATGCCGGGGATGATTCCACGCTTCTCCAACAAGGAGACGAGGGGTGTGCCATCATCGGCCTTCTGGTACAAGGTCTCGTGGAAGAGGATCACACCGGAGATGTTTTCAGAGATGACCTGGTTGTGGAAACATTGTTGATTTGAAGAATTCAGCTTAATGTTTGGACATGTGGGCTTAAAGTATCAATAGATCTGATAAAATTACATTAGGACATGGGCTGGCCTAGTTAATTAACACGAAATTTGACGAAATCAGAAATAAGTATTTATTTGGGGTTATGAAATCATATAAATCTACCAACTGATACCCAGTTTTTCAGTAGGTATTTATATTTTTGAATTTTGCGGTCACCAAATTGTTCGGACTGGGCAGGAATGTAAAAGGATATTTCATATAAGTATAGTATATTTATGTCGCCAGTTCGATGCATTAAAAATATAGCTGTTTCAATGTAATTAAGGCTCACGACTGTCGCGTCGCCAAAGCAACGTAGATCTTTTATTTATTTAGAAGGCAAGGCATACGTGACGGCTAGCACGAAATACGAAATGTTAACTTTGATGACGTATTAAGGATATAGGTATGAGTAAAAGTATTGACTCAGTATGTTGACATAAAATTACTGATGAGTTTCCAAAATATACAGATAACAAATTATGTATAGCTTCCGCCCCGCGGTTTCACCCGCGTTCCCGAGGGATCTTATGATTTCCCGAGATAAAAAGTAGCCTATGTGTTATTCAAGACTATTATCTATCTCTGTGCCAAATTTCTTCCAAATCCATTCAGTAGTTCTTGCGTGAAAGATTAACAAACATACATCTATACTCACAAACTTTCGCATTTATAATATTATAATTAATAATTAAAGAAGGATTAACGGTTTTTATCTTAATTTTATCTAAATCATATCTGCTCATGCAAGCGTATAATACTTTCGTGCAAGACTGCATTTCCTACAATAACTTTCTTTACATCTTAGACCGAAGCAATTCGATTTTATTCAAACCCGTAAAATCACGTAGGCGACTCTAACATCACTTATTTGCTTTGAAACAAAAGACAACCATAAAGTATTTAAAAAAAGATTCCTTACGTTGTCAGTGCTGAACAAAAGCTGACGGTACTTGCGGCGGTTCTCTTCAGTGTTCTCGACTCCAATGTCCTGGAGACGCTTGCCCATGGTTCCTGATTAATACAAAAAAAAATACCTATAGTGTAGTCTTATTATTAAACAATAAATGTAATGTCGGAGAGCATAGAATAACAGGAAATCGGATACAATAATAATTTGTAGTGAAGCATCTCTTTCCACTATCCTTAATTGTTAGACTCAAAGGTTTTTATACACAGCTTTGTCACACGTGTATAAGGAAGACGTAATATCATGTTCGAGGAATTCAAATTCAAATCAGATTTTTTTTTATTGTAGAAACCAGTTCAAGAGTCACTATATTTAGGCTAAATATGATGATACCATTGATTTCTTGTCCACAGAATACCGGACACTCTTCTAGTAACATTTAAAGCTCTTCGTAATATTACGTTCCTAGTAATGACTTAAAAATTTTGACGGAATTTCACGTGCTTACCTGTGGACTCATCGGCAGCAAGGATACCCTTGCCGGGAGCGACGATCGCCTGAGCGATCTTCCTAAGCTCCTCCTGCAGCTCGGGAGTTGGGTATTGGAAGTAAGTACTCATTGTCGCTGTAACAAAATAAACATTATTGAAATTATGAGTTATTTTGGAAGCCTAGCCTTTCTCGAGTGGCAAGGCATGACACACAAGAATTTATACGGCTGCCTGCATGTGAGCTAACATTTATCAGCTCATAAAGATAACTTGTAAAAAAAACTACAATTAATTTTAATTAGTAAAACGCCCAGAATTATACTTTAATCGA
Organism: Tetheella fluctuosa; assembly: GCA_951216915.1. Lineage (NCBI taxonomy): Eukaryota > Metazoa > Arthropoda > Insecta > Lepidoptera > Drepanidae > Tetheella > Tetheella fluctuosa. Next base: position 7,605,076 of record OX578233.1, on the reverse strand, counting down.
CAGTTAAGTAAATAATTTACAATAATTAGATAGTTAAGATATAATTTTATTAGGATGTAAATAGTGATTAAATTTCACCAATCAAACAAGATAAACTTATCAATAATAGATAAGTACATAATAGTAACTTTAAAGAGTACTGAAATATTATTGTTTAAACAAAATAAATCAATATTGCTTTTATGTTTGATGTTACAACAGTGACTGAGTGGTTTCAATTTATTTGTTTTATAATGAGAAGTTACATCTGGTGGGAATAATATAAGTTCTTTGAAGAATAATTTGAAACAAAAATAGGCACCTATATGAAAATACAGGGTGATTTTGTTATCACTGGCAATACTTGCAGGGGTGGAAGTATTCATCAATGTGAACAACTTTTATTATAGGACTAACTCTGATATCGCATAAAATAATACGGTTGCTTCATACATTTTGGTCGAGTAGGTATTGAACTTTTGTATGGAACAGCTGATAATTTTTTCATGATTTCACAGTTAGTCCTGTAATAAAAGTTGTTCACATTGATGAGTACTTCCACCCCTGCAAGTATTGCCAGTGATAACAAAATCACCCAGTATATAATTTCTGTTAAGTCCAAAATGTAACAAAATAAATATATAGTACCAGGGACTGCGGAAGTAGGGGGCAGAGGGAGCCAAATGCCCTCCCCCTCCAAAAATCAAATAGGGTAAAAGTATCAGTTTACCAACTCCCTGTAACCTAAGAAGTTCCCCCCCCCCCCCACATATAGTTCCACAGTCCCTGTTAAGTTCTGTAGTTTTATCAACATGTGTGATTACTACTACAGTAAGGCACTTAAGAATGTTACAATTGACCACTAGTCCAGAATACACTTAAACTGAAAAGATTCCGGTAAGAAACTCAACAACAAATATCTGAGATGTGCATTCCAAAACTAGAATTCTAGGAATCTCGATTCAAGTTATCAAACAATCTGAATTTAAGCCAACAATTACACTATTGAAATTAATAATGTACCCGAAGCTGGTAACCATTTATAACCCAGAAAAAATACAGCAGATAATCTTTTCGCTATGGATGTTATAGAGTTCATTAATATATTCACAATATATTTATAATAATGATTTAAAGTACTTAACAAGTTTGGTTACAAATAAAAGAAACTATAATCTAAATTTCAATTGTATTCAAATGTAGAATTTAGACTAAATTTGTCACACTGACCTCTGTAAGATTGAAGGATAAATCTATAATAATAAAATGTATGTTCGGTTTAAAATATAATTCACATGGCACCACAACAAATTTATATAAAACTAGCGGGCCCGACAGACGTTGTCCTGTCCAAACTCGATTACGACGCCATCTACCGGGTCCAATTGTATTTTGAAACCATCCAGGGACCCACTCATATATACACACAAAATTTAATTCAAATCGGTCCAGTCGTTTAGGAGGAGTTCAGTCACATACACACGCACACAAGAAATATATATATTAAGATAAAGAAGTTTTATCACAAAAGAAATCATGCATTAATTATTTTATAGCAGTAATGTGGATGTGAATAGTAGAACTGGCTCTCTAGGAAGTACTGCAGCAGCAGCTGCAGTAAGTACCTAGGCACTTAGCTTCATAACATAACTAAATGGTAAATAGAGCATAAATATTTATATTTTTTTGGAATTAAATCCAACCAATTAAATCATGAATTCCAGACCATGATATTAAACACACAGAAATTCACAGAATAGTAAAGTCAAGAAATAAACTAGTAGACGTTCAAACAAATAATGCAAGCCTACCCTTGGTCCCAAAGCCGGGCATCCATCCTGACTCAGGCGGTCCCTTCTTTCCTTTACCTTTTTTCTTTCCACCCATTTTAATTTAAAATAATATAAAAACTAATAAAATAAAACACTTATACTCGACATTATTACATGTTATCTATCAAAAAATAACTCACCCATATAAAACGGCTTGTGTCCGTTTACTCTTTTGTTTATATCGTAAGACGTAAATTCAGGCAAAATTAAAATTTCGAACACTGTCTCATATATTTTGACAGTTTTGACAATTCAAATTATGACATTTTGACTTTAGTGTTGTAATTCAATTGTACCTATTTTAAACTTAATTTAAAATTGGTGGATACCCAAATTAGTTAAGTACTATATTTTAAATTGACTTGGATAGTACTCACGCACTGAAGTCTTAGATACACATGAATGAAAATAAATGGCTGTTTTGATTTGGAAGTTATTCATGAATTTATATAACTTGAAAATATCAGTTAGTAGTACCCCATGGCCAAACCTGGAATCTTCAAGGGTGAGATACTAATTAAAGAAGGTGACCTTGAAAGGTCATTGAAAAGAAAATTACAGTACTATCTTTAGAAAAAGAGTTGTTGCAATTTATAGCTCTATTCATTTTACACGCTGCATCATAGAAGTAGGAAACCAACCTACTACTTACTTATATTCCTATCTAATGTATTGTATAGTGTAGGCAGTATTCCGTGCTGCCTAGATAAGTGACTACATAGCTATCTTAAATTTTATTGTTTCTACAGTAAGATTACCTACCTAATATACAATTATCATCGAGTAGGTAATTGTACATAATTATAAAACCTTCTGAAATTTCCAAAAATATTATGAAAGTGTTAAATAATTTTAAAATAAATCATTGTTGAAGGGAATATAATCTACTTATATTAAATGATGCTGAGATTCAATAAATGATTATGTAGTTCATTAAAATTATGTATAAGGAAAGTACTAATATAAAAAAGCTGAACTCAATAACCTCTATGAAAACGCAAATATGTTTTTTTTTCTATTACCTACTATATTTTTATACATTACTTTGACAGACGCATCATTAAATTTACACAAGTGAGATCATAAAATTATACTTACATTTTTATTTTTGACCGAATCAAACACAGACACTCCCGAACTGATATACTCGGTTGGTAGTACTGTCAATTTGAAAAGTCGAAGAGAGGACAAAGTAAAGGTCATTTGAAGGTCTGGTGATAGCGCATACCATTTTACCCACAATTCGAAGCGCTCCCTATCAAAAAGTGGTTGAACATCTGTGCCAGGTAAATGCCTGATTACTGTGCATGTACTGCGTACAACAAAATGACAAAGTAGTATACGAAATAGTTACTACATATAGGCACAGATGGCGCTGTATTTTTTTTTCAAATGCCGCCGGTACCAACTTTTTTACCGACTTGTGGTTACATCACTAAAATTATTTATGTTTTGTTTGTGGTTTGACGGCAACTATTTATTTTAAATTTTAGCCAGTATCTATGTAATTGTAATTTTTAAGAATACTATTTTGTTAACAAAAAGGTTTATTTTACTGTATTATTATAAAATTATAAATTATTACATAATAACGTTAACGCTAGTAGTCAGGTATAAATTCACAAGACTCTATTTTTATAGTAGTAGGACCTATCTCTGTACTATAAATCCATAGTAATGGAAAATTAAAGTGCAATTTTGACCCATTCTAAAAGAGCTCAAATTTTATTATAAAAATTTTGCTGTCACCCTGCAAATAGCCAACTTATCGAATAAACTTGAGCGGCCGCATTATAATATTATTTTCAATACGCTTGCTCGTAAAGTAACCCTTATATCGCTTTTAGGGCCATAAACCGAGATATAACTATAACACACGCGTGCGTAATAATATTAGGTATCTACCGCACACGTGCGTAATAGAATTATCCCTACAAATTTAAATTAGTACCTTACTACAAGTTATGTGCACTATATGCTGGTATTTTCATTTTAACCGAGTAATACAGTTTTTTTTAGTATCATCAAAGAGATTTTATGCTGCTGAAAATCCATATACGTTTTTGGAATAAATAAATGTGTACCTAGTGCGTCTTTAATTAAGTCAAACAAACATTTATTTAATCAAATTATTCATAATTTACAATAATTAGTTATAAATTATTAAAATGTTTGCATTTTATCACTTAAAATTATAATTTTGAAGTAGGCTGTAGGTATGTTCATTGACCATCCATTTGGCGCGTGAAAAAAAACTTGCGATCCATTTCCCATAATTTTGATAATATACTATTAAATAGGTACTTACTATTATGCGGATTGTTGTAACGCGTTGTTACAACAATCCGTATAAACCATAACAAGCCTTTTTACAGAATTAAACTGTACCTAAAGCGGCATGCAATTTTGTATTGCAGCGGGTTCTACAATTCGAAGCAGCAGCCGAATTAGATTTATTTATAATAGAATAGTTTTTCAATACATTATTGTAGGAGGTAGATACTTAGGTTTGTAAGTATGTAAGCGTGTATTTCTTTTATTAATTCAAATTTGTTTTGTTTTTCCACAGATGAAATGATTAACAATATGATTAAAATGTCAAAAGTTTATCGTTCTACCCACACGCTTGTAAATTATATCAAACACAAATTGATAAGTAGTACCTACAGTGGGATCACAAAAATATCGAAATCTTATATATAAAATTCTCGTATCACAATGTTAGTTACCATACTCCTCCGAAACGGCTCGACCGATTTTTATGAAATTTTGTGTACATACATATCGGGTAGGTCTGAGAATATGTTCTTATCTATTTTTTAAACCGCTACGCGGGGGACAGCTAGCATAAATAAATACCTAGGTACTTATTTATAATTTTATTAATTATGTACTCGATATACATTTAGAAGTATTTACTTCTAAATGTATATATTGATATGAATAAATTATAGTTATATTTTGCTATTATACATTATACCTAAGTGTAAGTAAATGGTTAAGGTAGATAATTGAGAAGGTAGTCCATTATTTTTTTTAAATTAGGTACCTAACATATTGACAAACTGGGACGAAAATTCGTTCAGCAGTTATTGAAAATGGGATAAGCCCGCTCAAAGAGACTACCTTACATTGTTTTATATCTAACTAGCTTTCACCCCGCGGTTTAACCCACTTTCGTAAACGTCTCTTTGAAAAAACAACGATGATCCAATGCTCCAACAAACCAACAATCGCATTTATAATACTAAGGAAGGGATTCGAGCTATCAATCAAAACGTTGAGTTTTTCCAAGTTGCTATTTCATCAACCTTCGCGCCACTCATAAAACACTTTTGGGTCGATCCAACCCCCTTTATACAATAAAATTCAATATCACCCTTTGCATATTGCTTTCACGTCTTCCAATATGGTGTGTTCTTTGGGATTTACACCTAAAAACGTTCACGATAGTTCCATCACCACTTTGAAATAATAAAGTCCATGAAAATATTACGAAAACGTTCGAAACACATGACAATGATAGAAGGAATCTGGCTCTCGAGTGCAGCCACCGAAACAAATGAAAATGCTACAAACAGACATTCAATTGTAACCTGCCAATTGGCCTACTAAAATGTACCTTACTAACGTGCTACGGTTTTCTCACGATGTTTTCCTTCACCGACTGTTTTGTGCTTGATAAATTAGTTTTCTTCTAGACATAGGCCGTGCACATCTGTGTGTAGATCGGCCTAATAGTGCTCACAGTCTATGTAACTATGTAATTATGCTGTGGTCTAAGTGTGCTTCCAACTTTACATCAAAGCGAAGAAAGAACTCATTGCATTATAGGATCTATATTTTTTTAAATAAACCAGCTCATAATTATAATAATATTAATCTCCATCTCAGTATATAGTAACCACCTAAATATAACAACACTCTGTATCTCAGTGATAAGAGTATCTGAAGTCATAAAGCTTGTGAATGCTTATTTATTATTCAATACGATTACGTGAACGACGTTGTTAGAGAATAGGTGAATATTATTTTGTAACATTTAAAATAACTTTAGTATTAGATTTGTTTTCACATATATATCTGAACTAGTTTACCGTCCCTCGAACCTTTATTTTACCCCTTAGGAATGGAATTTAAAAAAAACATTTTTTAGCGGATTCCTACATCATAATAGCTATTGTATGCCAAATTTTAGCCCGATCCGTCCAGTGGTTTGAGCTGTGCGTTGATAGAACAGTCAGTCAGTCACATTTTCCTTTTATATATACACAGAAGATTAATTCTTGCAGATAAGTATTAGGATAATATTCCGTACTTAATTACATTTTGAATGACGTAGTTTACCACTTAGTTTTTAGATTAAGTTCTTTGCATTGAATTGAATAAATAAATTTCTTGGTACCTACCTACTAAGTAAAGATTCTAGTTTTATAAATTTAAAACAGTTATAAATAGTATCTATGGTGTTGCTTCACCTCCAACTTATTTATAAGTTACAGAACAATGGTGAATTTTTCATATCCCGAGCCTGCTCTTCAAGATGAGCTGAAAAAGACTGCTGAAGCCATCGTCGCACCAGGGAAGGGTATCCTTGCAGTAGACGAGGCTAATGGTACGTAACCATTTAACAATTAAATATTCATTCATTTACTGCGATAAATTTTACAAATAAATGCCTAATTATGAGAAAAAAAAATTACGGACCCTCTACGTGGTCCGAAAATTACACCCGGCAGTACCCTTTGCAGATCGAAACTTTTTATGCAGACGGCTTGTTGCTATGCAACGTACTGATTCCATAAAATTTGCAATATAAATACATAAACGTGATCATATTTATATAAATGTGTAAATGTGTTAGTTTGTTTATCCTTCTTTCACGCAGCAACGGAATTCGTTACGGAGCAACAGATCGACGTGATTTTTGCATAGAGATAGTTTATGAACCAGTGAGTGACATAGGGTAATTTTTATCTCGAGAACGAGGGTAAAACCACGAAGCAAAAGCTAGTTAATAACTAACCTTTTATAATATGATCTATACTTCAATCTCGACTCAAAGATTCGCTTATAATTTCATTGGTGTACCTAATATAATACGGTCCTAAAACAAGCTCTTAAAATAATGATTCACTTTTTCAGAGGGCATCGGGAAACTCCTTGCTACCGTTGGTTTGGACAATACTGAAAACAATCGGAGGAGATACAGACAACTTTTATTTACGACTGATAAGGTAACGTGGTAAATGTAATACGGGGTTACTCAGAGCGGTTTGGTTGACGTCCCGATTTCATTGAAAACCGATTAGTCTACCCAATCGTATGGTTCATATTTACAATTACAGAGTTCCTTGCGGAATGGGACAGTTGATCGGTACAGTTACTGGGACAGTTACTTTATTATGTGTTTAATAAGTACCTGAATAGATTCAAATTTACGAAACATCCATAATGTAGAAATTTATAGTATGTAGGTTTTTGAAGTCTCACATTTACAAAACACTTTTATTTTATCCATATTAAGGGTAATTAGAGAACTACGGCAATAATACAGATATACACAAGTAAACAAATTTTACCTCAACTATTTATTTACCCACGGAAATATACGACATGAAATATGAGAGAAGCTTACGTGTTGCGTGTTAGCTTATTCTATAACCATCTGCGAATAGATTTTGTTCAAAAGTTTGCCACATTTTGCCTGTCCCAGAGTTTATAAGAAGTTTTCAGAAAATGAAAAGACCAGCAAAATTATATTTTGAGAGCATTTTTAATATTATGTTACATAGAGCTGAACTACTATTACATTCTAATGTGGTTTTCCATATCGTACCTACTCGACATTCAATTATTTTTCTGTATGGAACAGTTGTGAGATAGAAAATAAATGCTAGCACTTTTCTGCCTTTGTACCTACTAAAAATAGAATCAACTTACAGTAGAACCCCGATTGTCCGAACATCCGATTATCCGGACTCATTCGTCTCGGCTCTAATTGTCAATTTAAAAATTAACTCTATCTAATTCTTCAATTAAAACGCACGACGATTTAAAAAAAATATATTAAAATTTAAATATTGTTTGATTTGCTTTGAAATCGATTATCCGGATTTTCGATTATACGGAATACCCCTGGTTTTATTTGATCCGGATAATCGGGATTCTACTGTATTTAGTAATACAACATATGTAGCCGAAGACATCCAAATTTACAAATCACCCAATTACATTACCTCAATTACAAATTATAATACACTATAACTTAGTTCAGCTACTAACGTTGCTGACCGTACTCTATGGCTAAATCCGAATTCGGTACTAGAGAGAAACCTATAAAAGTGGTACGGGTATTATATTTACAAAATACAAATTAGGTAGGATGTATAAAATTTCCCCGAAGCTGCAGCCGCTGCGGATAGGCAAGATAGCAAGATAACTCAAATTATGTGCCTGCTCGTAAAATCGGGTTCTTCAACATTTATTCCACGTCGAAATATATAAAACTTCTGAACAAGAATACGGACGGAGTATTTGATTATGCATGAATTCCTCATTGTGGAATTTCTTCTATCGAAGTGAGTACTTGAGATGCTTGCTTTAATGAAAATATCTATTAATACTTATGAATAAAATATAAAGGAGCATGGTATGAATTTGGACTTGTATTTATTACTAGAGATTCTAATTAGTTATCTTCAATATATATATAAAAATGAATCCCCATTTCCTTTGGTCATACCATAACTTGAGAACGACTTTACCGATTTCATTCATCATTTTTTGAAAGTTTTCTTATACTTTGTAAGAGGTTTTTACGGAAAGAAAAATTAAGAACATTGCGCAGAAAATTAGAAAAAAATCAGAAAACTTAGATAATAATAAGGGAGCGCAGGTGAAACCGCGGGGCGGAAGCTAGTAGGATATAAAATAAATAATTAACTAATATAGACTGGATTAATCCGAAAAAAGTATTTGTTTCGCGACGGAGCAACGAATCGTTGTGATTTTTTACATACTTAGAGATAGTTTTTGGACTGTAGAGTGACATAGGCAGACATTTATATTCCGGGAACGCGTGAAATTGCGTGGCTAAATAGTAATATATAAATTGAATAAGGAATAAAATATAAACTTCGAAATTATCAACTTATTCATATGTTTAGTAAAAAAAATAGTTAAGACATGAAATTACAAAACTAGAACAGAAAGAAAGACAGATATTGGGAAGATTGTATTTGAACAAAAGCTTCAAAAATAATGATCTATCCATGTAATACAGTCATTAGCAGACCACATATCAGCTGTGATTCTCTTCGACGAGACAGTTTACCAGAAGACTGACGATGGAACTCCTTTCATGGAAGTATTGAAGAAGAAAAACATTATACCAGGAATCAAGGTGGATAAGGATGCGGTTCCTCTGTTCCTGTCAGAGGATGAGGTCACTACCCAAGGTATGAGAGTCATCCATAAAATATAATATTTGACTATGATTGGTCTCGCATTAAACTCGATAATTGATGCTTGAAAAATGCAATTTTATTCTACATTCACATTTGTAAACTCTATTTCATTAATGTTATCGGTAAAATAATAAATTACTAGCGGTTTCCCCCGCGTTTTCGGTATATTTTGTTTTTCCAATGTGTTAATAGTTATTCTACTATTCGGGGTAGAGACAAATCCAACAAATCAAAGATCATAAAAATTGGTTCATGTCATGAGTTATAAATGGTGTAGGCTAACCCGAATTTATTTCATATAATTAAATAGACTTTATTAATAAAGATTGTCTATACCGTATCTGTAAAGGATCTAGTAGGTGCCATAGGTTCTAGTAAATTGACGTATTTTATATCTTCGTGACAAAATGTAGTAAGTTCTATAAATATGTTTTTTTTTTCAAAGTCAGTAATATCTTTGTTTCAGGGTTATTCGCCTCATTATTAAAAAGCTATATAATTTTTGCACCCCAGATCATTGTATCATTTGGGTGTATATCAAATTATTATCAAGACGTTTCTCCTTCCAGGTCTAGATGATTTAGCCAAACGTTGTGCAGAATACAAGAAGCAAGGCTGCAGATTTGCCAAGTGGCGCTGCCCTCTGAAGATTGGTGACAACACACCATCAGTCCAGGCTATCAACGACACTGCCCAGGTCCTTGCCAGATACGCTTCCATCTGTCAAAGTGAAGGATTAGTTCCCATCGTAGAACCAGATGTTTTACTTGATGGTAAGACGACATTATTAATCGTAATTACCCTGTCTTAAGTTGAGGCTCTTCTCTGTGTAGTTCATATTTTATGGGTTTGAATTTTGCGGATAATTCATCTATATTTTTATAATGATATGATATCAAAACCTAAGATGAGCACGCTTGCTCAGAAGAAGCCTTTTCACTCTGGCCTTGAAAGTTGTTAGGTCGTAGGAGTCTGGAATCACAAAAGACGCCGAAAGCAAGATTCATGCCTTTGCTACCCGCATAATTAACGAGGACTTTATGTCCTCACACTGTCGGTATGTTTGGTATGACAATATCGTGCGGCAGAAAGTTTACCCGGCACGTCTTGTGGTATGAATGGCGATGGTGGAATCATTTTGAATTATTCCAGAGCACACTCTCCAAAATATATTTGCTAATAAAAGATATCAGACTGCATGGGGGACAGAAAATTGCCACCCCCTGACTCATCTAGTGCGTGATGAGCTTAAATATAATAGAATTCCCGAAAATGGTAGCCAAATTCAATTAAGTTGGTTGTATAATGATTAATCGTAATTGAGTTTGAATCCTACTTATTGTTATACGTATTACATAGGTTTGTTTAAATGCCATAGTGGCTAAGTGTTTTTGATGAATCTAGCGACCCGCTCCGGCTTCGCACGGGTGACAGAGCATACATTTTTTTATATATGTATACTGTAGCAACATCTAACTGGCGTAACAAGATTCTACATCGCGCTAACAAAGAACTCTCCGAATTTTTATTTATTTTTATTTTTTAATAAATATTCTGGGACATTATTCCTCACACACGGCCATCTGACCCCAAACTAAGCAGAGCTTGTACTATGGAAGCCAGATAACTGATATACTACATATACTACTTTTTCTTTTGTAAATACATACATATATAGATAATTACACAATTGAATTTGGCATATATACAAGATTCCAACATCTACAATTGGACCGCGGTCCTCAGGCACGATGACCTAGCCAGGCGGAAGATCTTTCCTTTTCAATAGAGGAGTCTACTACCTTGCTCCTCCATATTTTATATACTATACTATAACTCTATTGGTTTACGCGGCGCACGCGAGTAAAGCTCCCAGTCGCCATGATTTTTTCCGTCATCGTCATAATTATTTCAGCCAATTTACACAAAACCTTTTATGTATTACTAGCTTTTCCGTGCGGTTTCACCCACGTTCCCGAGGGATCTTGTGTTTTCCCGGGATAAAAAGAAGCCTATAGCCTTCCTCGATAAATGGGCTATTCAACACTGAAAGAATTTTTCAAATCGAACCAGTAGTTCCTGAGATTTGCGCGTTCAAACAAACAAACAAACAAACTCTTCAGCTTTATAGATAATATTAGTATAGATTAATCCAGTGTAATCACCTTGAATAAGCCACTAATTAATTCAATAGTACAAATAATTTATTCAATGAGCAATTATAGTTCGATTATTCAGTAAGTGAGGTCTTTAATTTCAGTTATTAATCTCACGTTATATATCTGTATAATATTCACGTTATATTATGTGGTTAAGTAACAAACAATATGAGCTTAATTTCTGAAACATAATTATATATAATTAGAAAGAAAGAAATACATTTATTCAGGACAACACACAACATTACATTAACTAGACCTACTCACACACGACACACTATATTAGTACGTTTTAATACTATGTATTATTACTACTATGTGCGCAAAACGGATGGCTATTTTTATCCCGGGAAAACACAAGATCCTTCGGGAGTGTGGGTGAAATCGCAGGGCGGAAGCTAGTTTATTTATAAGCATGTTTATAATTTTCAATGAAACTAGTTGAAGTGAAAACTTCTTTAGCCGCGTTGAGCGTTTTTATCCGTATCCGAGGGGTGAATACTTTATCGATACTTTTCGAGGAATCGTTTAGTCGTTACATCGACCGTAAAAAAACGTTTAATAAGTCGTTTGTATTCATACAAACATAAGGGTTGGGTGGTTGGTTGTATTATACAAAATTTATAACCTGAATTTACCACTCGAGGTATAAAGAATTTTTTACAGGGTCTCAGGTCCGTATTATATTATTATATCAATCAAAACATAAGCAAATAGTATTCGCACTACCGTGAAATTAAGAGATGAGATTGGTTTAAATTTGAATTTTGAAACTATGAGATAAGGCTTATTTTTAACTGGGGAAAAAAGGGAGATTCTCAATTCGACATGCATAATATTAACACATTAATATTTGAAATTTTGATACCGGCTTTTTTAGGTTACACTTTTTAGTGTATAGCGATCAAATCTAATAAACCCATTTATTTAATTTTTTAATACCAGGCGATCATGACATACTAAGAGCGCAGAAGGTGACTGAAGTCGTTTTAGCTGCAGTCTACAAGGCATTGAATGATCACCACGTCTTTCTAGAAGGGACCTTATTAAAACCGAATATGGTAGGATATTCTTTGATAAGCTTGATTATTTCGCTGCTTAAGATTCTTCTGCTGTCATTATTTTCATTTTTCAGGTAACTCCAGGTCAAAGTTATCCAAAAAAAAATACTCCAGAAGAAATAGCTGCAGCTACTGTCACAGCTTTGAGGAGAGGTGTTCCTGCTGCTGTACCAGGTAGGTTAATAATGATTTGTAAGTAAATTCTGATATAAGATTCATATTTTAAATTTCAATAACATCCAATTCTGGAAGAAACCTATTTTATTTTTAATGCTTTGCAGATGTTCCACAATTTTTTAAAGTTTTTATAAATTTTAGGCATCGCATTTCTCTCTGGCGGCCAATCTGAAGAAGATGCTACTCTGAACTTGAACGCAGTCAACAAGGTTCAAGTCTACACTCCATGGGCTCTCACCTTCAGTTACGGCAGAGCTCTTCAAGCATCTGTGTGGAAGACCTGGGCAGGGAAGGACGAGAATATTGCTAAAGCACAGCAGGAGCTGTTGAAGAGAGCTAAGGTATAATTTCATAAGTAATTATATTGTATCAGCTTCTATTTATCGCTTTGTAATCATCACTATCATCATCATCAAACCAGTCCCAATTGCCGGGGGATAAGATTCATTTTGGAACGAGAGAAATCAGAGTTCATAAGGTCTAGAGTGGATTGATTTGTCATTAATTCAATTAATGGTATGTGAGCATTGATTTACCTTGACTTATATTATTTTTTTCAGGCAAATGGCTTAGCTTCTCTAGGTAAATATCAAGCTGGCTCGTTTACTTCTGCTGCTGCTGGAAAATCAAACTACAGTGCCAATCATAAATATTAAAATAAATAAGTTATAATATTTTAAAAATATTATTTTATTATTGTTATTATTATTTTCATAGCGAGGAAACTATAGCACGGTGGTAGGGTACTTTGTAGTGCTCCTCTGGCTAGCTACCACTCTCAAGTTGTAATTTTGTCTCATAGCACCTATCGGTGTGTTCTGGCAGCTGTACTTGAGAGCCAGTTCCATCAAGATTTTGTGTGCTACCAGCTTTGCCCATATCATCACTTACCATCTGGTGAGATTACGATAAGATACAGGCCTATAAATCGTACAAAAATAGAGAACAGTCTTATTATCACTAACTCTTAATACTGTGCTAAAAGTGATATCTTTCAGGTAGTCTTTAGGTCTTGTTCGAAGCCTATTATTCTTCTGTGCTCCTTCCAGTTTGATTTACAGAGTAATATACTGCATAATACGCACTATAGCGTATAATCTAGATAATATGGCGCTTTGTAACGTTCGATTGCTCGACTGAACATTAGTCCCTCGAATTAGCAGTCAGGGACAGTTGAAATTGGGGACGTAATTGCTAATCTATGGTTATTTAGTTAAATATTAGTTACTTAGATGTATGTAGTATTCATACTTGTTTTATCTACAGGTATTCTACACTAATATTGTAAGAGGTAAAGTTTGTAAGTTTGGATGTAGAAGGCAATTTTCGCAACTTACTGATCCGATTTGGAAAATACTTTTTGCGTTAAAAAGCCCATTTATTGAGGAAGGCTATAGGCTATTTTTGTTCAAGCAATGCCGGTGAAACCGCGGGGAACAGCTAGTATTTTGTAAAAGGACATATTATTATAAGTAACATAATTTTATAAACATTTTGTGTTATGTGGATGTTTTTACTTTACGATGTCGTTATAGTTGAAGCAGATAATAACTTATAAAAACATAGGTAACATTTTAGGGATAAAAAACAAACGTTAACAGTTACAATTTCAGACTGCAATTTGTTATAAAAAATTAAATATAATTAATACGCCGTCATATCCACGAAAACGTGGCAGTGACAGTAATTAACAATTTTATGATATATCTAAATTAAAAGCGTCCGGTGTCCGGCCTGTTTTAATTGACCTGACCGCAACGGGACACACGTGTCCTGCGGTGTCCGGCCATGTATTAAATGGGTAGTGAGCGTGATTTAACCTGAGGGCGCCTGAATAGGGTTGTTACTATATTATAACATTAAAATTTAAATAGGTACCTACTATTAGCTATACGCGTTTTTTCCTTAACTTTATTTTGCTATTTATTAACGAAAGATATTTTATCAAGTTACTATATTATATTATGTTAGTTTTTTTTCTCAATCATATTGTGATCGTATTGGCTGGACAGATTTGAATTAAACTTGGCACATAGACAGAACATACTCTAGTATAGCATAGACGATAATTTTTATCCCCGGAAAACATTTACCCTCGGAAACTCGGGTAAAACCACGAAGCAGGACTTCTTTTTTTTAAAGATTTTCTTTTATTAAAATGTTTGACGGATACGAAAAAAAATGTGTCTATGTTGTGTTGCCTTTGGGTAACTATTAATTATTTATTTTACTTATCTAAATATACGCCACTCTGTAAGAGTAAGATAAATTTATATATGAAAATGAAACTTTAAAAAAATATGGCAATGTTTTACGCTTTAAGCTACGATATAGCAGCAACATGCCATTACTCCTTTCCCTTGGGAAATCATGTTTGAAAAACTTTTACAGGTCGCCGTTACGTGAAAGACATAGGTACTGTTGTTTTATTTATTTTTCTTGTTGTTTTTTTTTTCATCTTTTGTGTTTATATTTCTTTAAAAATTGTTAAAAATTTAATGGAAAAAAGCCAACATTGTCAGATTGTCCAAAAAAAAAATATATATATATATAAAAAATGTAACCTTGCTGAGTTTCTTGCCGGTTCTTCTCAGTTGAAGGCGACTTCCGAATCGGTGGTAACTTCAGTAGTTTCGACGTTCATAAGTGCCCTCTTAGGGCCTAAACTGAATAAATGGCTTTGACTTTGACTATAAAAAAACTTAAAAGGTTGTAGTCTTGTAGTCAAGAAAAAATATTAAAAATAGAGGAATTTAAATAAAAATAGCGACGAAACAAAATCCGTATCTAAGTTTATTTATGAAAATAATTTTAAACTGCAAAAAATAAATTAAGTAAAGAAGAAAGGGTTCGAAGACCAACGGGTTGGGAGCTTTTTCCGCCAACGCATTATGTTCACGCCATTTTAAATAATCATTTCACCGCACTCACGTTCTTTCCCATACCCTTCCCGCTCCCGCACAGTACCTTTGAAAACATAGAAACTCCTTATAATGACATACAATGGATACTGGCCGCCGTGTCACCTATGGTGTGACAGAAGAAAAAAATAAATGTCATTCTGAAAATTTACTTTGACACCGCTTGAAGAAGAAAAATAAAAATATACAATAATTACCCAAATTGGAATCAGAATATATAAATCCGCTACCGCAAGCCGCTTCCGGCATACAAGTCCAAGAAAAAGGAGCATGCAGCTGCAACTGAGGTAGGTACTGTGCATCCTAATCCTTACCACCTCGGAACGTGAGCTCGGTATTTTCTTCCTGTGATTCGTAAGGCCGGTGGTCCTTCACTCTTCTAAAATTCCTACGCATATTGTTGGTCCGACTTCGAGCCGGATACTTTCAGCGCTATACTTTCCACTAAAATACAAACCATCTTGGTTTACCGCTACCGCTACCGCTCTATCTACATATCGCTTCTTACTGGTTCAAACCGGTTATGTCAAAGTGCATACTACATATTATACCCTGAAATTATAACTAATTTGGTTACATATTTCCGCTTCACTGATAACGATTTTGGGTTATAATAGTACATACTCAATCTAATAAAATTACTCGAGACCAATAAGCCTAAGAGCTTGGTTGAACCGCTTACCTACTGTTATTCTCTGATAAGTGTATCCTAAAATACCTATTGGCTTTGCTTAGGGTTAGGAACATACCGCATCGCTATTATAAATAAATATAATAACATATCTACCTATTACATAGGATTCTAGAAGATTCTTATTTCTTCAAACAAAAGTTACCTTACTAGGTATACGCGTAGTGCCATTCAGACGTACTCGTATTACTTACGGGGTGCATAAAAACTTATATAAATTATATATTTACGTAGGTGTGTGTACCTATACGTGCAGTCGTATAAATATATTTAATTATTTAATTGGTATTTTAATACGTTATCCATTATGGAATCTAATATAAAGTTATTGCAAGCTAAAAATAATTTTATATTCGAACAAATGACAAAGAATTACAATTCTTCAAAGAAATTAAACTTGTCTGAGATCGATACGCGTTCGGTTGAAGCATTTTTAATAGATACTGAAATGATAGATACTTTTCGTAATGAATATATTAGTAATTTGGATTCGATTAATATTTCAAAAATGAAATTAGATCCCGAGTTTGAGCCTAATTATCAATCTCTTTCCGCGTTTGAAGATATTTATAAACTAGTGAAACGATGTCGAGTAAAATTGAGTGAGAGAAGCAATTCATCGTCAATTGCTGGTACCGCGACCGCGTCAAAACCTACGTGTCTGGTTAAATTACCGCCGATTAATATCCCATCATTTGATGGTAAGATTGAAAATTGGTCCGTATTCTATGAATCTTTTAAGGCTAATATTCATCTCAATACAAACTTATCCGATTCGCAACGCATTCAATATCTAGTAGGAAAACTTACTGGTAATGCATTGAATATTACATCGGGTATTATACCGTCAGGTGAAAATTACAATTCCTTATGGGACAGTTTAGTACTTAAGTATCAAGACAAAAGGGCTTTAGGTTCGCATTATTTATCGATTTTAATTAATATTAAAAACGCTTCTGACAATAGCAAGTCTTTAAATAATTTTATAGAATCCTTTGACGCTGCTGTTGCCGCATTACAACAACTCAAAATTGATGACATCATGGACTTTATTTTACTGAATCTCGCTCTTCGTAAAATCGATTCTAATACCGTTCAAGCATTTGAAATGGTAGTCCGCGAAAAAGATATTCCTACTTATAAAAGTTTGGTAGATTTTATGAAGAGTCAAGTTAAAATATTGGACCGTGCTAGTAATAGTAATTCATTGAACTGTGCTCGTACATCAATGTATAATAATAATAATAAAAATGTATCTAACATTCTTAACCGCCCAAAAAATACTTCTCAGTCCTTTGTAGCCCGCGATCATAACAATATATCTTGTTCTATGTGCAATGAGTCTGATCATCGTCAATTATATATGTGTCCCTCATTCAAATCCCTGACCGCACAGGGTCGTTTTGATTTTTTGAAGTTGAAGCAAGGTTGTATAAATTGCCTCAGTTTGTCGCATACTTTAAAAAGATGTAACTCATCTTATACTTGTAAAACTTGTTACAAGCGTCATCACTCCTTATTACATTTAGATAGGGTTCAACCAGCAACGTTTAATGATGGTGCACCTGCTCCACTACGGAGTCACATCTCGAATCACGAGACCGCGAAGCACGTCAACTACGTTGCGGCCGCGACCGCGCAGACTTCCGCACCCGCACAATCGTCTGCATCGGATAGTGCAATACCCGCGCCTCCTGTCTCCTTTTGTGCCCGCGTACCTACTGGAACAATATTCGCGCCTGTCGCGCCACCGGTGGGCATAAAAATGTTGCGGACAGACTTAGCCGTTCATAGTGAAGTACTTCTTTCTACTGCGTCCGTTTATGCATATAATAATAATTGTTATAAAAATAAATTAACTATAAGGTGTTTGATAGATAACGCATCTCAGAATAATCTTATAACTACAGATTGTTGCGAAAAACTAAAATTACGTATAATACCGCTTTCGAACTCACTCCTTAAAGGTGTTGGCTTATCGTCACAACCTATTAAAGGATATGTGAATTTGAATATTACCGCAAGATATAATAATAAATATGATTTTGCAATAAATGCGTTGGTTATTGATTGTATAACCGATCGTCTCCCTATAGAATACGTTGATACGTCGATTATAAATCATTTAGTCGACTTACCGCTTGCTGATCCTCACTGGCATATTCCAGGAGAGATTGAATTGGTTCTCGGTGCACAGCTATTCCCTATCCTTGTCTTAGGAAATAAAATTATTGCACCTCCCGCGCCTGCCGCTATTGAGACTGTATTTGGATACGTTCTCATGGGAAACGCTCCCACTGCATGTAAGTATAATCACACCGCGCCGTCTTATGTTTCTTTCTTTACTAGTTTAGATAATAATGTTAACGATTCTCTCTCTAAATTCTTTGAGTTAGAAGAAATTCCCTCAAAGAAATATTTAAGTCCTGAAGAGGAGGAATGCGAGCAAATGTACACGTCTAGTGTGTCGCGTGATCCTTCAGGCCGGTATTGCACCGATTTACCCTTTTGTAAAGATCCTAGTGAACTAGGGAATTCTATGGCAGTCGCTCATAGACGATTGCTATCATTAGAACGCAAACTCTGTGATCCAGAGCTGCGTATTAGCTATAATGCTGTTATTCAGGATTATTTAGATAATATTTTTTTATCTGAAGTACCGCCAGAGTTTGATAACTCAAATGATGGATATATCATACCACATCACCCTGTGATTAGACAGGATAAACAAACCACTAAAGTAGGAGTTGTTCTTGACGCTAGTGCTAAATGTCACAATGGTGTGTCGTTAAATGATATATTACATACGGGACCTAATCTCCAAGCTGATTTGTTCTTACTTTTATTAAATTTCCGCATCTTCCCAATAGCTTTAACCGCAGATATTAAACAGATGTATTTGCAAATTCTTGTCAATAATGAACATAGAAAATATCAAAAAATACTTTTCCGTTTCAATCCTACAGAACCGATTCGTACGTTCCAATTCAATAGGGTTACGTTTGGTCTTAAACCAAGTCCTTATGTCGCTATGCGAACGGTCCGCCAACTTTGCAAAGACGAACGTCATGCGTATCCGCTTGCTGCCTCTATTGCAGAAAAGGAGCTTTACATGGATGACCTCGCCACATCCATCATGGACGAAGATGAGGCGATTGAGGCTTCTTCTCAATTGATCAATATGTTCAAGTCTGGTGGGTTTGATTTAGTTAAATGGTCAAGTAATTCTGAGAAAGTTCTAAAAAATATACCAGATTCACTTAGACTAACACATCAAGTTGAGTTTGATAAACATGAGCCGCTAAAAATATTAGGATTGGAATGGAACCCGCCTAATGATACATTCATTTTTAAAATTAAAAATGATGACCGCTTTTGTACGAAACGTACTATACTTTCTATAATTGCCCGCTTATGGGATGTCTTGGGTTTTGCAGCTCCTGTGGTGCTTTATACCAAACTTTTAATAAAAGAACTATGGCTTCAAAAGGTTGGTTGGGATGATACGCCACCCGCTAACATAACTACGCTGTTTGATAAATTTAAAACACAGCTACCTCTTCTTGCTAAGTTGAGTATACCGCGACATTTAGCTGTTTCTCAAGGTTCTTTAGTAAATATAGTAGCCTTCTCGGATGCTAGTCTTAAAGCATATGGTTGTGTAATATACATACACGTTACTGATTCTAGTGGAAACATCCATGTGCGTTTGGTTTGTGCCAAATCAAAGGTGGCACCCGTTAAGATTGTCTCGCTTGCCCGCTTAGAGCTTTGTGCTGCCGTATTAATGGCCAAGTTAACAAAGTTAATTTTTGATACATTTTCCGCTCGAACTTCAATTCAAAATGTTTATGCGTTTTCCGATTCAAAGATTGCGCTTTCGTGGATACACTCTTCGCCACATCGATGGAGCATCTTTGTTTCCAACCGGGTTGCTAAATGTCAGCAACATTTAGAGCCTAAACATTTTTATCATGTGGCAGGTAAACATAACCCTAGTGATTGCTTATCTAGAGGCTTACTGCCTGAACAATTATTATCACACGATTTATGGTGGTATGGTCCATTGTGGCTAAGCAGTTCTGTTTCAATGTGGCCATTCAAACCTGCCATAGGTGATGATAAATTACCTGAATATAATAGTAAAACTTTTACTACAACCGCATCGCTTAAACCCGAAGAGTCTGACCTTTGTGCTCTCTCGCTCAGAACTTCCTCCTGGAATAAATTATTGAGAATAATCGCGTACGTTTTACGTTTCATGCGTATTATTCCCCGCACTATATACATAGGATCGGATCAAATAAGTATTGCAGAAAAATATTTAATTCAAGCAGTTCAGTCCGTTCACTTCGCATTAGTTATAAAAAATATAAAAGCTGGTATCTTACCTTTCGGAACTTTCTAATCGCCGTATTAATTGGAGAATGATTCCACCCCGCTCTCCTCATTTTGGAGGAATATGGGAATCTAATATTAAATCGTTTAAAATGCATTTATACCGCGTAATAGGCAATCAAATATTAACATATGAAGAGTTACTAACTGTACTCATTCAAATAGAGTGTATATTGAACTCTCGCCCGCTCTGTGTTCTATCTTCGGATCCTCATCCTGAAGCTATAACTCCCGCACATTTTCTGATGTCTACACCACTTCAATACTTACCTGCCGCTGAATTTGTTCCTAATGATCGTATTTCCTTATTAAATAGAAAAAAGTTATTAGATAGCTTAGTTCAATCGTATTGGAGGAAGTGGAGATTAGAATATTTGCACAATCTGCAAGAACGTTCGAAATGGCAAACTACTTCTGAAAATATTAAAGTAGGAACTGTCGTTCTTATACGTGAGGATAATGTTCCTACCTTACGCTGGCCAATGGGTATAATTGAGAAAATTTATCCAGGTTCGGACAATATTGTACGAGTTGTCCTAGTTGGAACCCAAAATGGTTCCTATAAACGCCCTGTCGTTAAATTAAGCCCTTTACCCTCTCAGTAGGGTTTTTTACATGTTTTAAAAATAACCTTTCCTTTTTTTTTGAGAAACTGTATCTCAAAAAGGGGGGGAGGATGTTCACGCCATTTTAAATAATCATTTCACCGCACTCACGTTCTTTCCCATACCCTTCCCGCTCCCGCACAGTACCTTTGAAAACATAGAAACTCCTTATAATGACATACAATGGATACTGGCCGCCGTGTCACCTATGGTGTGACAGAAGAAAAAAATAAATGTCATTCTGAAAATTTACTTTGACACCGCTTGAAGAAGAAAAATAAAAATATACAATAATTACCCAAATTGGAATCAGAATATATAAATCCGCTACCGCAAGCCGCTTCCGGCATACAAGTCCAAGAAAAAGGAGCATGCAGCTGCAACTGAGGTAGGTACTGTGCATCCTAATCCTTACCACCTCGGAACGTGAGCTCGGTATTTTCTTCCTGTGATTCGTAAGGCCGGTGGTCCTTCACTCTTCTAAAATTCCTACGCACATTAGCTTAGCCATATAAAAAGGGAACGCTGCCAGCCTGCTGGGAACCTTGCCCATCGACAGCGGCGGGAGCTTCGAGGATATTTTATCTTTCGTATATATAAAAAGAAAACGTGACTGACTGATTGATCTATTAATGCACAGCTCAAACCACTGGACGGATCGGGCTAAAATTTGGCAAACAGATAGTTATTATGATGGAGGCATCCGCTAAGAAGGGATTATTGAAAATTCTATCCCTAAGGGGGTAAAATAGGGGCTCGCGGGTGAAACCGCGGGGCGGTAAGCTAGTTTTATATATATTATAGTTTGTATTTTATACTATTGTTGTAAATACTTGTTTTAATTATGTAAACGTAAATAAATTATGTTCATAGAAATTGTTTCAAATATCAACAATATAATAATTTTATATATAAAAAAAAGAAACAATTTTATATTCTTTAGAGAAAATATTTGACAACCCTAGTGTTAACAAAGATTGAGTTTTAACTATCCAAGTCCCATCTACCCCATCTACCTTTCCAACTTACTAACTTATATAATATCATAGAATAGTTTACTAAGGGTTTAGGGGACTACCTTTGTACGACGTCTAACTTTAATGAATTCTCCTGGAGGACTAATATAGAAGTATAAATTACAGTTTCTACTCAGGCTTTGTATATGGTACAGGTATTTCATCCTCCCTTCTTCCCTTTATTCCTACTATATAAATGGGAAAGTGTCTTTGTTGGTTTGTCCTTCTTTCACGCAGCAATGGAGCAACAGATCGACGCGGTTCTTTGCATAGAGATAGTTTATGGCCAAGAGAGTAACATAGGCTACTTTTTATCCTGGGAACCTACGTAAAACCACGTGCGAAAGCTAGCATGATATAATCAAAAATCTTTTTTTATCCCGTATTTCCGTAGTTAACTTAAAACTGAAGAATAAATAAAATGGTAAATAATGATTAAAATACATGAATATTAATACAGTTTATATACAGTTACTTGGAGAATTCCTTGGAAAAGGTTTTGTATTATTGCGCCGTGACTTAGGCGCTTTACACACGAAGCTACTATTTACGCCTACAATATCTTTTGTTTCCAACACTAGGAACAGCTTTCAGTATCAACTGGACACCGGTTCATAAGTATGTTGTTCGATATTTAAAATATCCGATCGTCACGACGACGACGCACGACGTATTGATTCTATCGTTTGCTGTGCCTATAATGGCGCGTACACTGCACGATGGCGGACGAAGGTTTCGGTTGCACTCTTCACACTCAGTCACACTCATTCGTTCTTTCGTTAGTTATCGTACGTCGTGTCGATGCAAATTATTATAGGTTCAATACATACTGAAAATTATTTCAGTCTTCGGTGTCCTATGTGCGACACGATGTGAGCACGTATGTGCCGAGCAATGTGTGCAAGTATCTTACTATACCTAAAATTTGTATTGAAGTCAATAGTACTTTTGCTTGTATTTCCACAAGTATCTATTAGCTTACACTTGACCAGTGGAAGCGACTACAATCCACAGTATCTGAGTATGAAGTGATCGATTTTATACAAAATAGTCTCTCGTGTCAATAACAAAAAGTTTCTATTGTTGCTCACTTTATGGCAGCGCCTAAAAGGAGTTAAGAGACAAAAAATAAAAAAAGAAGACCAGTCTTTGATATAGGTACCTCCTTTGTGAACATGAATTAACGATAAGAAGGCTTCATCGTGATGAATAAAACAAAAGTAAACTTTTGAGTAGTCAGAAAGTTTTAGACAATAATGTATTTTAAAATTTTGAACCACAAACCTTTAAGTGGCTTCTTAGAGAAAGTCTTGTCTCAACTGTCTTGAGATTTAAAACAAACTTCAGACATTGTTCCAAGTTTTTGGGCTTTCAGAAACGATCCTTGAAGGATAAGGATCAGTTGTGACATCACGTATATATATATTTGTATTGGTTGAGAAGATTTTTGCTTTGATGATACCGTATAAATAAATCATTAAAACTGTCCAAAAATAATTATGAAAACAAAACTGAAATACTTCACAAAATATAATTTATCTTCGTAAGCCTTGACGCAATCAATTAAATAAAGAAGGCCGCTCTCAGCAGTCCCACATTTTAATCTGTAAAAAAAATATGACTTCCATTTTACACAAAAGTTAATTACAAACGGATTTAAATTACCTGTCGTTTGCACCCCGCAATCTGAAAAAGTAATATTCAGAATATTAAACACCCTAATTTATTTCTTTTGATAAACGTTTTCGAAGCTTTTTATGTCCTTGTTGGTAATTTTCTATAATTTAATTGGTTTGATATAGTAACTCAACAGTTGGTAGAGTTACATTTCATTGTGCGAGTAGGACGGGTACGATACGGTCTGGTACGGTGTAAAAGTGCGCCCATATACTAAGCATATTTTATAGTAGCCCATAAAGTAGCTCATATAGTAGCCCATATAGTAGCTCATATAGTAGCCCATATAGTAGCTCATATAGTAGCCCATATAGTAGCTCATATAGTAGCCCATATAGTAGCCCATATAGTAGCTCATATAGTAGTCCATATAGTAGCTCATATAGTAGCGCATATAGTAGCCCATATAGTAGCTCATATAGTAGCTCATATAGTAGTCCATATAAGAGCTCATATAGTAGCGCATAGAGTAGCCCATATAGTAGCTCAGTATGATAATAAAAGTTCGCCAAAAGTATACTTCAAGGATGGTTGATCCTTCGAAAAATAAATTGGCCAGCAGAACGTTTTCCCGAAAATATTCTTTATCGATACTTAGTTGTCCTAGCTCGGGGTTAAGGGAATTTATATTTTAAATAGTGTATCTACCTAGTTTTTAATAAAACCCTTAATTGGTGTGATTAAAGTAGAATTTCCAATCTGAAATAGACTGCAACGCTCAGCTATTAAATCTGCAACCGAGTTTGACATTCAATTAAATATTCAAAGCGCTTTGCATTAGCTGGCGTAGAAATAAAATTGACTTATTATTTTTTTTTAGTTGTTTTTAGTTTGTAACAATCTGTAATGACTATGAAACCTATCAATCATAAAGCTTTTATTGATCAAATACTGTGCGAGCAGTAACCAAAGTGTCCTGAAATGTAGAACGTAAATGCATTAGAAACTTGTAGGAATGTTATTATATGTGTTATTCTAAAACTATAACATGAACTGAGGCAAAACAATCAAGTGTGTCACAGGATTTATGTGCCTTCCAAATGAAGCCAAGGGTTGCTTTAATATGAACCTAGTCCTAGTGTCACTCCGGTTTTATAGAGGTGTCGAGATCCAGAGCCATGGCGAGATCCATGGCCTCAGTCATAAAACAAAGAATTTGTAATACAAATAATTTATTTTGAGTGACATCCTTGCCTTCTCAACCGACTTTGGACGAGTTAATGGTTTCTATAGACTTAGAATTGTTTTGGTAAATATATACAACAGTATAAATGTAATACAAATTTCGATGAAGAAACCATAGAATGGTGAAAGGGTAGGAGCTACTGCCTGACTGGGTTGCCAGTCTCATGTTGAAAATTTTTAACCAAGCATCGGCCTGTGTTTCGGCATGTACACATAAGGAACTGGCTGTTCTCTTCTAAGCTTTATTTGCATACCACATTCGGGCACATAATCACTTTTACCTTGGTAAGATTATGGACAAACACTGGCCTTTCCATAGTAAAAAAAAACTGCTAGAAGGTTTGATCAAACCACAAAAGAACACGGTTATAATAAAATACTGGGAAAAATCTATTCCCTTTGTAAACGCGACACTGGAAACAACTTTTTCAAAAAAACACGTTTCCAATTACACAAATAGAAATAGAAAAAGAGGCCTAGACTGAACAATACAATACTTTTCACCAGCCTATATGGTACCTATATGTGACATAGTTAACAATTTCGTCGCATCGTTTCTATTTTTACGAGGAATATAAAATATTCTGAGGCGATTGAGTATCGATTCTTTAGCCCTGTGCCTTACTTAACATTTTGTACTATTTGAACTAAATTGTTGAGTGATTTTAAGGTTTTTACAGGTTTCTTTAATTGTTCGGGCTTAATTTATGGATATAAGGAACGTTGTGTGTTTATATGGGAGATACATCTATTAATATAAAACCAAGACGGAGATCCTTAGGGGAGGCCTATGTCCAGCATTGGACGTCCTGTGGCTGAGATAATGATCATGAAGTCAGGTTAGTTACACCATATATAACTCAAGTTTGTTGGTTTCTTTTATACCGGGTGCAACCGCGGGGAACAGCTAGTAGCTGAATGAAAAAATATGGTATTGGAAGTTTAATCCCATGTATAAGTTAGTTTGTTTGTTACTTCTTGTTGCCTCAACGGCAGAACTAATCGTTGAAACAGATGAAATTTGGCACGCGGATAAATCGCACCCTGGGAACATAGGCTACTTTTATATCCAGAGGTAAAGCCGTGGGGTATAGCTAATAAACATATAAAATAAAATCATATTTTTTCCATGTTTTCTCTGCTGACCCATAACTCGCTCACTCTGACCACATTGCCTCTAAGTACAGTGAAACTATTGTCAAACTAATTATAAAGACCCTACACTTAGTAATAAGTTCTAAAATCTCATAAAGCCTTTAAAATTATCATGATATCTTGGGATAATGGAATTTGGGATATCGTGGAGAGAGTGGATCACATAAAATATTTTTCGTGTATCTCCAACGTACATGTAATGTATTCTAATATACGATTCCCTTGAGCCTTCAGACATGGCTATGTTACAGGTACAGTCAAATGAATATTAAATACTTATTATATATGTAAGGCCCCTTCTAAATTATGTACGGTATACTTTTGAGGAATTAACGTATTTAAAAAAAATATATAAGTAAATTACCGATATTGAACTTAACAGCTTACAAAGTATTAATTTAAACCACTGACTAAAATAATAATCAAGGGTTTAATTACTAAAACTACTATACTTTAACTACTATCCATACTAACACAGAAGCTTATCACGCCTAAGCCGTTGAATGAAGATATAATATTTTCTAATATAAAATGCAGTCGCATCTCCACAATATGGGTTTAGGATAAGATAAGAAATAGACTACTTTTTACCCGGGAACGCTGGTAATTTTACCAGCGTTTTTTTTCGTTACTTTTATGGAAACAAATATTTAAAATAAAAATATATTTGTTGTAACTACTTACACGTAAAAATATATGGTGACTGCAACCTAAGCTATAAAACAGCCATACACCATTACATAACTTATAAAAGAATCTATAAAAAACTTGCTGTAATATTAGTTTCCAAAACTTTCTTTCAGTGTGATACGGAGAACCCTTATTGAGGGCCCCGGAACTATGGCCCTTGAATAAGGAACTTTATTACATAAGGGTACTTTAGTATCCATATTTACGACGCCGAGTGTACGCGTTCATTTTATTTATTTTTGTTATGTTTACGCAAAGACATTCGTGATGTTATGTACTATGTGTGTAATTATAAATATGTATTTACATTTTACATATAAATTCATATTACATACGCATGTGCCTATGTATAGGTTTTATTCACGTTTGTCTCTTGACTTCCTATTAATATTATAAATGTAAAAGTTTGGATGGATGGATGGATGGTTGTTTGGTACTCAATTACGCCAAAACGGCTTAACGGATCAGAATGAAATTTGGCACAG
This sequence comes from Tetheella fluctuosa, assembly GCA_951216915.1. NCBI lineage: Eukaryota > Metazoa > Arthropoda > Insecta > Lepidoptera > Drepanidae > Tetheella > Tetheella fluctuosa. Next base: position 7,577,576 of record OX578233.1, on the reverse strand, counting down.
ATATAGGTCATAGTCTGGAATAACACATAGGCTACTTTTTATCCCGGGAAACATTAGACCCCTCGGGAACGCGGGTGAAACCGCGGACGGAAGCTAGTGTTTAAATAAAAATTATACATAATCTAAAACCTTTCTCAAGGAAATTCACTAAATTATGAAGAGGTAAAGTTTGTAAATGTTGGAGGTAAATACTGATCCGATTTGAAAAAAATCTTCTCCCGTTAGTAGGCCCGTTTATTGAGAAAGGTTTTAGGCCATTTTTTTTATCCCGAAACGTGGGTGAATCCCCGGAGAACAGCTAGTAATAATATTATAAATAAGTAATTTAGTCTGTCTTTCTCTTTGTTTCCTTTTCACGACTTAACCTCTGAATCGATCGTATTGAAATATGTCAGAGGAGTAGCCTGGGACATGGCGAAGATGTTATGCTACTTTTCATCCTGAAAGACAAGCATGATTTTGCGATAAACGAATTCCACGCGACAATCTATGTACATATTCCGAGTTTAATGATGTTTTAGTACTTCGGTACTATTTAGCTTCAAATACAAATGTCCTACTCAGGTTAACCCTCGGGGTAGAATAATTTCGTAAACTTTATAATAATAAAGGTCACAGTTCCCCAACACTTCATAATCGTTTCATTTCCATTAAAGTCCATTATTATTCTCTTTCCCCACTTCCCTTGTTGTAAATAATAGTTTTAATTAAATTATAACTTACGTTATAATGCTCTAAGTATTGCCAGCACAAAGGGGACGAACTTTACAATCATGTCTGAACGTTTAATAAAGTTTTATAACGGAAAAGTTTATCGGGGTTGAAAGTATCTTTTATAGTCGATTATTTATGAATTATATTATCGATTCTTTTTCAAGTAATTTTATTACTATGGTACAATTATAATGTTTCCATTACCATATAGTTGTACGCCGCGGCTTTACCCGCGTTCTCGGTATAAAAAGCCTATAACCAATAAAAGTAACTTTAGTTAATCCTTATAACATCAGCTATATGCCAATGAAAGTCCCGTCAAAATCGACCCAACCATTTCGGAGATTATCCGGAACAAACACACAGACAGACAGACATTTTTATTAATAAATAAGTACCGTATATACTTTCATATGCATTTAGCAAAAATCTGTTATTTTGACATTACAAATAGACACTAAAGTTTTATTTATTTGTTTAGATTACTTTACGGTTAGGTCAATCTACATGCATCCAAGAACTAAGGAGCTACTGGCATAATGTCTTGGTCCTAATTTTTTGTTCATGCCATTAGCGGTTGAAACCTTGGGTCCGCGGGGGTTCGAGGCTCGCCGATTTGCTCGGATTTTATCATCCAAGCTCATCGAGGCTTAGGGAGACCGACGGGCTGGGAGCTTTTTCCGCCAACGCAAACGCTTGGCCATCCAAAAACTGATACGTATTACTCACCATGATATGTGAACATATGTGCACAAATGGGATGTTGACTGACATTCAAATCAGCAACTTTTTATGAAATGTCAAAACGATAGGTTTATATGAAGTTTTGTATTAAATACAAGGATGTGACGTCATGATTATATAGCATCAAAAGCTTTACTTTAGCTGTTTTATACATTGGTTAGTGTTTCATAATTTATTTTGAAAACAGGCAAATTTTAATACCCTATTTGCAGACATTTTAGTTTCAAGTAAAAAAAAATAAAAAAAAAACACGACCAGACAATTTAAGGGTAATGTGTTATTATTTTGTATGGAACGATTAATTCGTGACGTCATGTTGCCAATAGTATTAAATTTGTAACATGATTTCGCATTTTTCGAAAAAACAAAAAAACTATACTGGACAATATTTTAAGCCATGTATTTACAGACATTTACTATATACATAATATTATAGAAAAATCTCTCGAAGCTACCGCTGCTGCCGATGGGAATGTCAACAGGTTGAAAAAACACAAAATAAACAATAGCAGTAGGGACATTTTATCGCAATATTAGCTGAAATAAAGCAAGTTCAGCAAATCTTGATGAGCTAGTTAGTCTGTGCCGAACCTAACATTTAATTCGATTCGACAAAAAAACTAGTACACCAGAAAAAGTCGATTACTCTACAACCAGCCTTGTATCGATTGTTTAAGTTACTAGCGAGTAAACTTAGCTATAAAATAGCTAATCGTACCTCTGAAGGTGATGATAGCTTTTCAGTGGTTAGTGACGTCTGATGACGTGACAAAGCTTGTGGGTTCGAATCCTACAATGAGCTTGAGCTTCCGGTGAAAGAGAACATCGTGAGGAAACTATAGCACGGCGGTAGGGTACTTTGTAGTACTCACCTGGCTCGCAATCTCAAGATGAAAATCTGTCGCCAAGCACTGTTATGTTCCAGCAGTTTATAGGAAGATTTTTTATTTTTTGGCAATACTTACGACAAAAAAATCACCCTGTACAGATTAAAAACTTTTGACATCCTAACGCAAAATATGACTCATTGAAAGTTCCATTTCCATCAAAATTGAAACCTTTCTTTCAATCGTCTATCCATTGCACCATCCGACATGATCCCACGTTCAGCAGTCACAGCACGTGTGCATACGAGCTTTCAGAAAACGTCAAGTAAGGAGTACGTGCCAGCCCTAAACAAGTCCCATTCGGTCACGTTGTTTATGAAAATGACGATAATCATTGGCCGTTTACGGGAACGAGTTAGTAGGGGTGACACGAGGAAAAAGTTTCCGATACATGTTTAGCGTTTTTGAAAGATCCCACGTAATGTAGCGTATGGAAGGCAGTCATAGTTTAAGTATATAACAAGCCGTCCGCTCTGCGGTTTGATCCGCGTTCCTGAAGGACCTTATGTTTTTTCTTGATAAAAAATCCTACATGTTACTCTATGTGCCAAGTTTCATACAAATCTGTTCAGCCTTTACAGAGAAACATACACATAATAATATATAAAAACGATCGCATTTAAATTTTTTTGCCAAGTAAAATTTCTTTCACTGCCTGCTGTAAGTTTGCAACGGCACCGGTGGTGTACTTAGTGACGCAGGCGGCTGCGATAATGCTGTTTTTCTAAATCTCACAAAGTAGGTTCATATTGAATTATATACCCAAACCCCCTCATGAATCACTCCGCCCATTGGTGAAAACCGTATGAAAATCCGTTCAGTAATTTTTGTGTTTATCGCGTACAGACAGACAGACAGACAGACGCGGCGGAGGTACTTTGTCTTATAATATGTTGTAGTATATCTTATGGCTTTGGTGCGAAAATAAATGTGATAATGAAAACTATTTAACATGTGGAGTACTAAAAAAAAAAAAAAACAAGGATAATTTATTATCTGTTTAATTTTATGACAGTGATTCTAAAGTTCCCATACTTACCATGCATTGACACTGATCACTCTTAATATAATCGTTTATTGCAACATCAACATGTGTACTCCTTATAAAGTTAACTTATAATTTTACTTCATATTGTTTGTATGTATATTTTTTTCTTTTTTCACTCAATTTATAATATTTCATAGCAATCAACATATAGGTGAAAACTTGTAAAAGGCTATTATTTAGATCTATTGTATTCTACTAAAATAATATGTTATGAATAGCTGTTAGTTTTCCGAGAAATAAATAAATAAATAATTTTTTTTTTAAGTTAATATTATTCTAGTGAATTTCTGTGAATTAAAAACAAATAAGTATCTATACATAGTGTATAAAGTGCCAAAATGGGACCAGAAACCAACATTGGTATGGTATCATAGAAATAATTACATCGTTTTATCTATACTTTATAGAATAAGAAGATATTTTATCGTAGTACCTAACTATTATAATATATAACATGATATAGTGAATTTTAAAGATAATAAATTAGACTTATTGTGATTAAGATAAGATACTTTTAAAAGGTTTTTTTTAAAGAATTATTAGAATAAAATTAATATAAAAGATTTTTTTTTTACATTTTGTTTGTCTACAACCAATGACAACCATGGTAACTGATGATGTGGCTAAAGGTGGTAAGCACACAAAGCCAAAAAGGAACTGTCTCTCAAGTTCAGCCACCGGAACACACCATTAAAAAAACCTTCACACTTAAGTCTTTTAAGGATTAGTAGAAGATTACAGAAACAATAAATAAAAGTAAATATTGTACAAGTATATCACATTGTAAGCGAACACAATTACAACGTTCCAGAGAGCGAGGCTGAAATAATTCCATTACAAAAGAGAACTGAGAGGGTTGGCGAAATAGCGCTTAACTTCACAGTTTATGTTGTTAAGTGCTCTCGTAGAGCGTGAGAGCGGAGTAGGAGCGGACAAGTCAACGAATAAACTTGCGATAAAATTATATTGCTACTTTATGATCAAGAATATTAAGCAGAACGTGTGGTGTATGGTAACTAGGATAGGTAAGACTATTTGCAATTGTTTTTATGTCAGATGGCCGACAACCAGGCAGGCGGTCCACCGGATGGTAAGCAGCTACCGTCGCCTATAGACATAAGTAATACCAGGGGAATTACCAATATGTTGCTGACCATTATAAAGCATATAGAAGGCATCTGGCTTTCAAAAACTGACAAAACAAATTGGCGGTCCAAGCCCTTTCCAGCTTCGATATCCAAAAAGAATTTCCTAACCATATTGTTGCCTTCTAGGTTATGTAAAGATCGGCAGCACATTGACTTTCCCTCTGGTATTGCTAATGTCTACGGCAGTAGTAGCCGCTTATTTAGGTGGATCGTCTGCTTAGATACTTGTCAGTCTTCATAAAAATCCAATGTAACCTCATTGTGTAAGTTATAAATTCTTATAGTAGTGACTTGAAGATCTCACAAATAAACATTGGTTGTTGTTATTACATTTGAGAGCTTTTAGGGTTTTCCTTATTAACTACTCTTCTTGTGTTTTATTAGGTTTTGCGTTACTTTGATTTATTCATTTTTTTTAACTTTGCCAACTGCGTTAAAAGAACTGAAGTACAGAATATAATAATTTTATTTAGTTTTATAGCCCATGAAACGAACAGCAGATTGAGTATTTTAAATAATAACAATATATAATTTGTAAACCTGGAGTACTTATAACTGTAAATAGCATCCAATACACATTGAGGTACAATAAGTTGATCAAAAATTAACATATAAAAGAAAACAAAAATAAAACAGAACAAATTTTTATCATCCAAGCTCATCGAGGTTTCGGGAGACCGACAGGCTGGGAGCTTTTTCCGCCAACGCATAAGCTTGGCCATCCAAAAAGGGAACGCTGCCAGCCTGTTGAGAACCTTGCCTATCGACAGCAGCGAGGTCTTTGAGGATATTTTCTATATATTATAGTTTGTATTTTATACATTGATTGTAAATACTTATTAAAAATATATTTCTCCATCCAACCACTAGACGTCGGGAGGACTTCCACCCATACGTTGACGACATCCCGCTTATACGGACACAACGCTTTGCTTCATCCTTATGCGAACAGCGAAGGAGTGGAACTCACTTCCGAGGTCTGTGTTTCCTGACACCTATAACCTAGATGTCTTCAAGGCCATAGTGAATACGAAACGTAAGCCCATTTAACATAACAAAGTAGGTACTGAATGTTGTGATTTTCTCACTAAAAGTCTAAATGTGCTTAAAAACACTTTCAAAGTCATTATTAAATAATTTCCCATGAAAATTTTCCTCAAGCCATGTTAAAATTGAATAAGGATAAAGTAACCAGTGAACAGTAAAATAATTATGTCGACGTTAAGGAAATTAAATATCAACAAAAATGTCGTCTCGAATCCGCCCTTGGGCCGATTTATATGAAACTTTATGAAATTGTTTCTGAGGTTAGGCGTGGAAATTTGGCGAATACCTACTGATTATAAGGGCAACGATGCGGAAATATTGGTCATGTTACCCAACGCCATGAAAATAAGGCCGGGTGTACATAAAAGTCGTCAAATTTTGAATTAGTAAATTGTTGCTATAAATTTTAGTCCCTAAATTCTCTAAAACAAAACTCGTCTACGAGTTTGGGCAACGTTGCCGCAGACAGCGGACTTTTCACGTGATTGATTGGTTAAAGACAGGGACAGATTATAGTCACAACTCGGAATTCCAGTTTATGTCATTTTCCTCTTTTCATGATAGAAGATTGACAAGCAGACAGGCGGTCCACCTGATGGTAAATTGCACCTATGGACATTAGCAATTCTAGGGACTTGCCGATATAAATCCTAGAACTGGCTCTCAAGTTCAACACAGGTTCTTGGCGATAGATCTTCAAATTGCGGGTAGTAGCCAGCCAGGCGGGTACTACAAAGTACCCTACAACCGAGCAATGGTTTCCTCACGATGTTTTCCTTCACCGATATAGTTTTTAAATTAGGTCACTTAAATAACTCCAGTTTCAACATAGCTTTTGTCAAGGGATTATGGGAGTACCTTATATATTTTTACAAACATAATATTTGCAGACCCTGTGGTTTTTGCACAGTGCGCATATTCACATTTTGCCTTTGTGCCGAAATTGTCGCTTAGGTACTTATAACCCTTTGAATTGTTCATTTCTTTATCATTTGCTATTTTTGGACCCGTTGTTACATTTTCTGTTTATCTTTTTGATATTGAATGCTCGGTTTGGGAGGCCCGAGTTTGTTATGCAATTTAATCCTATATATTATTATTAATGTGAAAGTGTGTTTGTTGATTTATCGTTCCCTACGCGCAACAAAAAGGCAACGGATCCACGTGATTTTTACGTAGAGTTTATGGTCTGGATAGTGACATAGGCTATATATACGCGGGTGAAACCATGGGGTGCTAGCTAGTAAATAATAAAAAATATATTATTTAAATGCTAAGTATATAAAAAGGTAAAGATATAAAAAAGCCTTTATAGTCCTAAGACTGTACAAAAAATACTCCAAATTTTACTTTGCTGAGGTTCTTCTCGGCTGACTTCCGAACCGGTAGTAAGAGGAGGACCGGTAGGAATCTGTGAACTATACTATACTGCTATTTGCATACGCCGCACATAATAAATTTGTTAGAACTAACCCAGAAACAAAGCTCCGAATTTCTACCATCATGCAAATACGCAGATTTAAAGTACAGACCGGCAGTAACATTATACAGGACATGTTTGTATACGTAGTATATTTCTCAGAGGCATTTATTTACATTAGATGTTCTTTGCAATAAAAAAACAAAGAATTTCTATTATATTAAATTCCCGTGTCACAGTGTTTGTCTGTAAACTCCTCCGAAACGACTTGACCGATTTTTATGAAAAATTTTGTGCATATTTGGTAGGTCTGAGAATCGATCGTAAACTATTTTTTATACCGCTACGCGAGTGAAACCGCGTGAGGAAGCTAGTAATATATATTATCCTCGAAGCTGCCGTCGCTGCCGATAGGCAAAGTTCCCATAGGCATGTTTCCTCTTTGGATGGCCAAGCTCATACGTTAAAAGTATGTATAAAATTCTATAATAATTTACTTTTACTAATCCTCCTTGATATTATAAATCACGCCAGAACGGCTGAATGGATCTAGATGAAATTTGGCACAGAGATAGATTATAATCTGGAATACAAATAAACGTTATTGTTTACACTACATTACAACACCGAAGTTACAAATTATAAAGACATCAAAGTGAAAACAATTAAGGCAGCCTTATCGCTGAAGCGATTTCTTCCAGACAACATAGAGCAATAAGATATATACCTATATGATACATAAGCTACTTTTTATCCCGGGAAAACATAAGATCCCTCAGGAACACGGGTGAAACCATGGGGCAGAAGCAAGTAATTTATAAATGAACGAATTTAAATAACAATATTGATTATCAAAAACCCATAGTTTTATTTATTTGAGTTGTATTTCGTTTAACATTTCTTTCATATAGCTATTACTAAGTTGCAACAGTATTACAATTACTGCTTTTATTCGGTATTAGTCTGTACAGCCTCGCACTATCTGAATAGATTATATAATTATTCCTATCAAACGTTACACCATAAGCGTCTTGTATATCCAGTACTTTTTCCAGCGATACTTTATCTTTATCAACCGCATATATACCGTCCTGTAGACAAGCGTACACTTTCCCGTGTTTATCAGTAGACAGTTGTCTTATTGTAAATAGAGGACACGTTTTATATACCACGACATCTTTCGTCCCTTTCTGTTGACTGTACATCCCTGTGCTGTTAGAGTAGAACATAACGCCATCTCGATCGATTGCAAAATTCAATGCTGTTGTGTCATTTAAATCTTCGAATTTTTTCAATTCTTCCGTTTTATAATTATAAACATATAATTCTTGATCAGGACAAGTTGCAAAATATAAATCATCTTTGAAATAAACATTCCATATTAATTTTCCAGTGTTAACTACAATATCCAATAAATCACTTTTGTAATTATATTTATATATTACACTACCACCTGCAATGTACACAGTTTGGCTAACTTGGTCAACGGTTTGTGCAAATCCATTATAAACTCTTTCGATATCTTTTACCTTTTTACTGTGTAGATCTAGTCGCGCTGTTTTGCAAGTATCGTTACCTGCATCATAACTGAAGTATAAAATGTCATTATAATGATCTACATCTAATAAATAAGGTCTATCTAGATCATTTTTCAGTAATTCTTCCCTGTTGTGATATACTCCATGGAAAAGTTCACCGTCACATTTTTCGTTAATGATACCAGCTTGGACGATGGCTAAGCTGACTAAGCTGGTCAGCGGCACGAAGAGCTGCATGTTGATCTAAAATACAGATTATTGTTAAAATTGTAGAAAACAAAAGAATTATTACAAGTAAAAACAAATGCATATCAGCGTATTTTGGGTTATCCTTTTTGGAATCCTACAAATGCTATACATTTTTGGATGTTTAGATGTTTGTTACCTAACAACGACGTACCGGCTGAACGGATTGGAATGAGATTTGGCACACAGATAGAATATATTCTCGATTAACATTATAGGATGCTTTTTTCTCGAAAAAACATAGCATCTTCGGTAATGCGGGTGAAACCACGGAGCGGAAGCTAGTTAGCAATATTTGAACTCAGAGACGTTAAGGAGGATAACGGAGTGTTATTAAAGGAATAAAGATATCTCACGAAGTCCGTACTACACATACCCTCCACGAAACAATGTGCATGTATAAATATACGTAACAATATTTAAAGACACACGGACTTCGTGGAATGAAATAGCTGTAGAAGGTAGGTTAGCCTCGCAGTTTCACTAGTGTTCCAAAAGATTTAAAGAAAAAAAAAACTTAGGTACATGCCAATTTTACAAAAATACATATCTTAAAAAATAATTGTGATTTTTTTTTCAGGCTTAAAACATACATTTATCAAGAAATTTCACATATTAATATAGGTACCTTTTTATAATAATCTTAATTTAACTGCATGCATTACATACTTATCATAAAAATAAACATAATATTCTATAACACTCACCATGTTCGCCCGCGCCGTTCAAGAAATGAATCGAATAACAAAATTAATACTATTTATACCACATGGTTATCTGAGGTTATACGCACAGATATGGCATGGAAGCGAATTTTAAGTAATGTTTGTATAGATCATTATCTTAATATATATATTTCTTGTGTGCGTGTGTATGTGACTGAACTCCTCCTAAACGACTGGACCAATTTTGATGAAATTTTTTGTGTGTGTTCGTGGAGATTTGAGAATGGTTTAGATTAAACGGCTGGACCGATTTGGATGAAATTTTGTGTATGAGTTGGACAGGACAACGTCTGTTGGGACAGCTAGTATTATTATAATTGTAGGTAAATGTAATGCAAGTAAAAATATAAAAATAAGCATCGTCGATTTCGTCAAACAAAAATATTTAAATAAATAACATAGAATTTATTAATATTATAATTATAATATATTTTGAAATAAAAATATGAACTACTTACTTATAAATTAAAAAAAATCTCCAAATCGCTGCCGAGCGGAAGTGTGCCAAAAAAGTTGGCAGCATTGCCACGCTGAATGGCAATGCTTATTATTTGCAACTAAAAATATGTTCCATTGTAGATAATGTGTTTTTTTTTATAGCATTACTTACACGGCTCGTGTGTTTTTCAAATCTCAAGTTATGATTATAATAAAAAAATATATATTTTGACTTGACTTTTTCACAGTCAAGTCCAGTTCGTTCAAGTCAGTAAAATTTTTGTAAAATTGTGGCCGTCCTACTAAAACTTGTTACGGATTTTTTGAGACGACTAGAAAAGTGGCAATACATAAGTATTAATTTATTTTCACTTCACTGCAATTTATTTATTTATTTAATTGATTGCACTATAAGTTTTAGTGACGTAAATAAATTAAATATTTTTTAATTAAACTAAATAAAAATATTTGATTAAAAAAAAACTAACTAGCTAAACTAAATATTATTGCAACATAAACAAGCAAATAAAATGTTAATAAAATAATTATATATAATCAGACGAATCATTTTAAATTCATAGTATAATAATAGAGACTCCATTCATTTACTAATGTAGGTACTAGGTTTTGTGAGATAGCATTATATTGAAGGACTTTCCTTGTTTAAATTTATCAGACTATAAATATATATTAGAATAAATGCTGTTTTGGAAATCCCAACATTTCTTACAACATGGACTTGAGCGATAAACTAGGGTCAAAATGAGCATTTCAAGAAATCCGGATGCACTTTAATATTTTTTATTACCCAAATAGTATTGCAGGTATCAATTTTAATTCTCTGAAACAATGTTATATTATTTTTATTATGCTGTAAATAAAAATAAGCTTTGAGCTTAATTTTTATTTATATTTAGTTATTTTCGATATGAAATAATCAGTTATTTATACTGGGCGGATATTTTGAGATGGCTCCTTTTCAAAACCTATGTTAGATTAATTAAGGTTGACCATTAGTAGGTACTATTTATTATTCTATTCTTCTGTTATGAAATATTTGTTTTTTTTAGAGATTTCATAGTTGGATATATATGTTTAGTTGAACAACTTTTACTATGAGAGAGATTGTGAAGCCCCAATATTTTTTTCTGACATGTGACTTTCTGCGTATGAAAGAACGAGAAAATGCCACTTTTGCACTAATTTAGTAGAATATGAGTGGGCTACCTAGATGTTGTTTACAGTGTCTTTTTCCATTTGTCTTGCCACGACGTGGATTAAGGCCACGACGGAGCATAAATAATAGATGATTTTCACCAAATAAAAATTTATTATCATAATAAAGAACTGAAATAATATAAATAAAATAATTAAAATAATTTGATGATTACATGGAGAGGAGGAGAATGGATAATAGTTAATAATGGTTTGTAGAGACACTTACCCCAATTGGGTTCGAATATAATCCTTAAGGCTCCAGTCTCCCTAAAATCAGTGTTCTTGCGGAATTTATCAGAAAAGAAATATTGTTTTTTAGTCATCAGAAAAGCAATAAATGAAATATATTTTACGTTATTTTAAAGTGGGAGATTGGAAGTTTACAATGCATATTTTATTTTTTAATTTGACGCCATTCTAATAAAAGCTTTGTGAGGCTTTAAACATACCTCTATTTACGTTCCACGCGTAGAGGGTCTCATTCATGCACACGCCACGAAAACAATATAACATAAACAAGAAATGTATTCAGATTACATTTGTTGGCAAATCCTCTACAATAATCTTATCTAGTTACTTTTTTCAAAATCGTCTCAATTTCTTATTTAAACTGCTTTAAAATGTTATAAATTTCTGAATTTGACCCTTGCAACATATATTTTTTTCTATTACAAAGTAATGGTTTAGAGCAATCACACTTTAACCACTCCGAAAACAACTACTGTCGAATAAAAAATATAAGCATTCAAAAATCATTTGAAATAAATTTACCGAAACTATTATAAAAGGAAAGAGGTCGCATCATTACAGTCTGCCAATTAAATAAAGAAGAATCCAGATGCAATGATAAAAAGTTCATATTATCATGTAAATATTTCACCTTTCGTAACGGTCACGCAGTTCTCAATTTTATTATCTCTTGACAATATCAATTATAAATAATACAGCTCATTATAATTTTGCATTATATTTATCTGTTTATACTGTGATTGAGATGCACATAGTAGGTAAGTTGAATTGTTTTTTTTTTATACCAGCTACTTAGTAGGTAGGTACTATTACTATATCTGTTATTTATCATTTTTAAAAAGATTTTAAATTATTATAATTAATACACGTTAATGAGTATTTCTAAGGAGTTATTTACGGTTAGCCCATTGGGAGTGACGTCAAATGCCGAAACGATGGTCGTGGGTTCGACTCCTATAATGAGCTCGAGTTTTCGGTAGGGTATTTTGTAGTAGGTACCCGCTTGGCTGGCTACCACACTGCTCACGGTTGAAAATGTACCGCCACCTACTGGTGTGTTCCAGCAGTTGCACGCGGGCGAAAGTTAGTAGGTATATAAAATACTTCCGTGCCACGGTTTCGAGGGATCTATGTGCCGAGTTTCATCCAAATCCATTCAGCCGTTTATACGTGATTGAGTGACAAACATAAATAGGTACATCCATATTTTTTATAATTTTATAATATTAGGATTATTTTGTAATCACACAGACACATTGTCAGTCTACCTTAGCTTTACAACATGTTTATAGTGTGAATACGAATATTCATCACCATAATATTATACCTTGAAGAGGTACCTAATAAGTACCTATCGGTATTAAAAAAGATACCAAGGTAAAAGTGTACCAAATTATCGCTCAGTTGGGAAATATCCCAGTCGCAAAATATCCAGATTCAGAATCAGATTTTTATTTGCACGAATATGGTATTTACAAGTGTTATTATATTATAAAAGTCCAACATATCCTGCCACAGGAGCGCGCAAAAATACATAATTACAACAATATCATAGACAATACAATACATCAATGATGATACGATTAAATTTAAATTTAAATTGACAACTCATCACCATGTCATTGTACATCTGATTGATCATAATTTATCATTTAAAAACTCTGCAATCGAATAATAAACCTTTGATATAAGTAAGTTCACTAAATGTTTCTTAAATTGCAAAAAGTTCAAATCATGCATATATTTTGGTAATTTATTGTAAATTTTGATGCACATACAATAAGCATTTTTCTTAAATAAATCCATACTTTGCATAGGAACATACAGACGCTGCTTGTGTCGAGATTTACTCAATAAGTCCCCATATGTTTTAAATAACTCCTCCAGGTCGTAAGAGGATCAAGAATGTCAGCATCCTTAGTTTCTCGAAGATATCGGTCAATGTGAGAACCACCAATATTATGCTTATAATTATATAAGTCTGTCTATCTGTCTCTCAGTTAATATATTTTAACGTCGAAGCTACCGTATCAATTTCGACGAGAATCAACAGTGTAGTTCGAAGTCCGGAGTTACATATATTCTATTCTGGGAGATTTCTAACACGGCCATCTGACCCCAAAGTAATTAGAGTTTGTGCTATGAAAACCAGTGATAACAGATATACATACATACACTACTTTTCTTTTGTAAAAATATTATAGTTACACTCAGAATCAGGACAAACAGACATGTTTATGCACACAAATGTCTGTTCTGAGTGGGAATCGAACCCATGCACGACCTGCAGAATGATAGATAGGATATCTTACCAACCACACCAACCGGCCCGTCAAAATATATAATACTTCTGCATGGAATGCGGGTGAAACCACGTGCTTATATTATATATTTTATTCATGGATATTATTTTCGGTCGTGCGTGAGGCGTTAATTCGTCACAAGGGACGCTGTATCGCCTATTACGCGCCGCACGCAGGGGTAAGCAACTTTACGACGATTATTATATATCGCAATAAAAAATATGTTACTGTTGTGGGTAGCAACCATAAACGATGTCATTTTAAAAGCCTACAATAGATGTAAACGTTATAAAAGAAATAGGATTGAGTAAAAATTTCGGTAAACCCCGGACTAAAAGGAAGTAACGAAAGATAAAAATAAAAAGCGTTTTAAAATCGATTTGTTGCGAAGTCTGTCATATAAACAACTGATTATTCATTTTATTAGCGCTCCACTAAGTATCCACCTTTATGTATCTCTTTGTTTTTCACAGAGATAGACACAGCAATAATCCTATCCTACCTAATATTATAAATGCGAAAGTGAGTTTGTTACCTTTTCACGCCTAAACCGCTGAACACGATAAAATTTGGTACGCAGATAGCCTATGGTATGAAGAAGGACATCAAATTAAATGGCTTTAATTTTAATACGATATAATAAATAAATATTCTGGGACATTATTCCTCACACACGGCCATCTGACCCCAAACTAAGCAGAGCTTGTACTATGGAAGCCAGATAACTGATATACTACATATACTACTTTTTCTTTTGTAAATACATACATATATAGATAATTACAACCAGACACAGGACAAACAGACATGTTCATGCACTCAAATGTTTGTCCTGAGTGGGAATCGAACCCACGACCTGCGGCGTGATAGATAAATCTTACCAACGTCGCCAACCGGCCCGTCATACACTTTGCATATTATTTGCTCTGTTCTCTGAGCCGGTCTATGTCCAAATCTACCGGTGTTTTGGCAGCTGCACTTGAGAGTCAGTTCTCTTCTAAGCTTTAAGTTGTACTACCTTCACCTACATTATTATTTGAGTATGTTTGTTACTCAATAAAGCTACGTGCGCGCCATGGCTTAACGGATTTGTAGATTGATATATTTTTTTTTATACAACATTGTCGGCAAACAAGCATACGGCACGCCTAATGGTAAGCAGTTACCGTAGCCTATGAACGCTTGCAACACCAGGGGTATCACTCACGTGCAGGAACACAACTATAAGTTATTTGGCTATGGTATTCTGTAAGGTGGAGGTACTTCCCCAGTCGAGCTGCTCTTTGAGCGACATATCGCTATATATTTATTTATATCCCGGAAAAGTATTTACTGGAAGAGGGTATAACATAATTTATGGATAATCCTTAACAAAGTGGTATAAATAAATGTGGGTGAGCGACTTATATCGGGCTGATAGAAACCTTTTATGCTGTCACACGATTATAAAGGAGTATTACGTTTCGGCTTCATCAGCTTCCTATTTGTAAAACGAGATAGTGAGATAGCGGGGTGGGATGAATAAATATTTCACAAATTATTGAAGGTTCATTGATAGTTTTTTTTGTCAGAAAGCTCGCAAGCTCTCATTCTAGACATTTTACTGTACACCCTTACATCATACTTCATACTAATATTATAAAGAGTATTTTTGTATGTTTGTATCAAAAAATCTACTTGACCGATTTCAAAAATTCTTTCACCATTAGAATGCTACTCCTGAGTATATTTTATCCTGGGAACGCAGGTAAAACCGCACGGAAAAGCTAGTATATAATAAACAAGTACACATCCAAGTCTATTTGATATTTCTATGTTGTAATCGATATCTACGGAAGATGTAGGTACTTACAGTGATTTGTTTTTGTTGAATCTTAAAACTTAAGCATTTTTTTTAAT
Organism: Tetheella fluctuosa; assembly: GCA_951216915.1. Lineage (NCBI taxonomy): Eukaryota > Metazoa > Arthropoda > Insecta > Lepidoptera > Drepanidae > Tetheella > Tetheella fluctuosa. Next base: position 7,561,952 of record OX578233.1, on the reverse strand, counting down.
TTCTGCCAACTTAAACTTACTTATTGAATATCAGAATTGGAGATTTGTGAAGGAAAACGTCGTGAAACCATAGCTCGGTGATAGGGGTGGTAGGGTACTTTCTAAAATCCACCTGACTGGCTGCTAACTCCAAATTGTAAATCCGGCGCCATGCACCTATGTATGTTTTTTTGCAGCTGCACTTGAGAGCCACTTTCCTTCTAGGCTTTGGCTTACCACCTTTGGCTATATTATCACTCTCTATAGTAAGATTGTGGTCAATTACAAACCATCCTATAAAAATATATATTATACTTATATCTTTTAACTAAACTTTCTTCTCACTATCCGAACAATATATTTATGTATGTATATAGGTATGTACTTTGTATAGAAACTCCGTCTGCGACTGAGTCACTGTTAGGACTGTTGTTTGTCGAACTCTTAACTAAGTTAGCAACTTTACGAAAGCCAAGTTGGGTCCAACCAAACTGTTTGTTCACCGGATATTTTATACGTTGTTGTTGTAGGTAGATACATATAGTGGCTATAAACACAATTTAAAAAATCTTGGTGACTGATTGTAACACATCTAAAAAGGAGTAAAGATTAAAGTAAAATCTTTACTCCTTGTAAAGGTCGTCGGAAAACGCTGGATGCAGGCCGCCCAAGACCGTCGTTCCTATCCTTAGGAGAGGTCTATGTCCTGCAGATGACGTCTTGCGACTGAGATGATGATGATGATGAAAGATTTTACAGCTAAATATAAATTTTCTAAATAATATTTTTTTTGTGTTTTCTATGTTCTTTAAATAAAGTATTTATGAAGTCTCATTGTATAAGTCTTATGATAACCTAGTTTTAAATGGGCAGTTGGCGTAGAAGTACTCTGACTGCCCCGCTTCAGGTTGTGGGATTCCCACACAGGACAAACATAAATATAATTTACAAACTTTTTATTACTATAACATGGATCATAACATGTGTATTACTATTATTATCATAGGAACTAATGCAACAAAATTAACTTAAAACAAAAACAAAAAAACAACTACAAAGTGGGTTTGCCACTTTGAAGCTTATTTTATTTTCAATTTTGATTTTCTTATGTGTATTCAATACCACTCAGGATTTATCACTGACCGAGACACATATCGATAATATTGAATATGATATTTCAATCGAGATATTCAAAGTCCATAATCATATCATAATAAAAATTATATGGGGCCATATCTACTTTAATAAAGTACAGCTTAAAACATCATACATAAAAAAAAAAAAGGTCAAATATATTATGTAGTACCTTCTCCTATTTTGAAGTCTGCTAACAAAAGTGACGTCACGTCTTCCAAGTATCCTCAATTCATACATCTGCAAATAAAGCCCAGTTGAAAAGCGCAAGGCGGCCGTACATTTTGCTGTCTCTGCTTGACGAAAGCTGGAGACCGAGTGGTCCTCGACACGACCCTCATTAGTGCAGCCCTTAGGCTCCAGTACAAATATAAACAGTACGAAAATAGGTTTATTTGGACAATGTGGACTTATTTGAGATTACAATGTTTAACATAGAATTCGTGCCAACAGTTTTTGTTTTTCATTAGATATGGCTTGTTTAAATGGTATAATGTCGCTGAAAGTAATTACACAAAATATAGGCTCGTATGCATAACCGATGAATTTAATTCCTTTATTTATTACATGAACTCCTATATATTAATCTTAGAGTGAAAACCAGGTTGCCGAGCACCGTACTAAGGTTTCTATCACCAAAAAAACTCACTAGCTGCTATCTGACAATACACGTTCCATGCCAATCCAAAGTTAAATAAAAACATTCTTAAACAAGATTTACTCTTAATTTTTCAGGATTATCTACTAATTGGTTTACTGATCTTTAACTATGATAATGTTATTAGAAGATGGGTCACTCCAAGTATTCACTCGGTGTCTCATTAATTTCCAGAAATAAAATATCAAATTACCTTCGTTATATCGGAATAATGTTCACCTAACTAAACTTTATAAAGGTATAGATATAATAATAATGATTTTAATAATTCAGAGGAATTTATTTGTTATTTATTAGTGTTTGATACTGTTGGATTGTCTTTTTAATAGTTTAAATTTTTTTACAGATAGAGTTTGAAATAGGTACATCATCATGCGGTCTCTTATCTCTATCATATACGCTTATTATGCCAAGAAGGGCATTATGCTACAAGCCTTTGTGGTTTTTAAATGGTGTAAAAAAATATTAAAAAAAGCTTTTCTTATAATTTCCAATAACCCAAGTTTCACAGCATGTTCATTTTGGTTAATATCTAGGTGACTTTGACAGCTTTATCATAAAAATGGTTAAATATTCAATTCATGTTATATTGGTAAGTACTTACTGTAACCTTTGTTAGTTTAGTATTTGATTATCGACGTTTGTGAAGGTGGTCTATGGTAGTTTTAATAACTTATGAGCTCAAGCCTCATTGGTACACGTGTACATATTGTATTGCTGACGTTAGTTTTGTTTGTTGTTTGTTTGTTGTCAGTTTAATCAATATTAATGTTATGTTTGGAATTATAGATGGTGTTTCATCTCTATCAGATTATTATCCTAATCCTAACTAATATTATAAATGCGAAAGTGAGTTTGTTTATTTGTTTGTTTGTTACCTTTTCACGCGTAAACCGCTGCACCGATTCGATGAAACTTGGTATGCAGATAGCCTATGGTATGGAGAAGAACATAGGCAACTTTTTATCCTGGGAAAGCATAAGATCCCTGGGGAAAGCGGGTGAAACTGCGGGGCGAAAACTAGTGATCATATATTTCTTGGTTCAGGTTCTGATGTTAAACTACTTTTCTCAAATATTAAGCAAAACTGTTTGGATTTTTTTGGTATAGGTTCTTTTTAGGTATCCGAAGTTAAATAAGGAACCCATAAAGTATCGTCATGTCCATTTGTTTCTCAGTGTAATTTTACTCGGGGACTATTAATAATAAAAAATGATTTTTTTTATAGGACCTATACTAATATTGTAAAGCTGAAGAGTTTGTTTGTTTGGTTGAACACGCTAATCTCAGGAACTACTGGTTCGATTTGAAAAATAATTTTAGTGTTGGATAGCTCATTTATATAAGACTATAGGCTACTTTTTATCCCGGGAAAACATAAGATCCCTCGGGAGCGGAAGCTAGTTTAAAATGCAGAGAGTTGTCTCAAAAACTTATTTGATACAAAGTTTAGTTTTTGAAATATCAAGTTGGTTATTAGTCATTTTTATAGAGTTGGGCCATAAACTGACTAAAGTAATTTCACTGAAATATATATTCTAATTATATATTTATTACACGTGACGTGTACAGATTACCTAACACTACGATGTCTGTGGATATTTTAGCTAGTGATGTGATTCGCAATTTTTGATGTACTTGAGTGTACTCGGGCTTATATAATAGCAACACAGGTAGTAGACACGTTGGAAAACATCATGACGAACCAAGCGCGTTAGGAGGGTAGGTACATTGTAGTACCCGCCTGACTGGCTACCACCCTCAAGTCAAAAGTCTGTAGCCAAACTTCTACCAGTGTATCTGGCAACTGCACTTGAGAGCCAGTTCCTTCTGGGCTTTGTGTGCTTACCACCTACGACCACATCATCACATTACATAGTGAGATTGTGGTCAAACACAGACCTCTCTACACACCTTACAACCATACAAAGCGTTGACAGCTCAGTGGCAGGAATTGTAATGGTAGCTCCCATAGTTGACGGTGCCCACTTACCATGAGATGGACAGACATCATCTTGACGTAATAAAAATAAAAACCAGTGGCTTCCTGTGACTCAAACCTTCAGTCAAACCCTCAACCTCTCAAACCGTCATTTGACCTGTTTGGAGACCATATAGTAAAAAGGTTTCAAATCTAAATAAAATAAAATATATATATATTAAATAAACACAAAGCAAAATGATACAGAAATATTCAAAAGTAAATGATCTTACAAAAGGTCAATGGGCAAATAGTATGGGAGAAAAACCCACGGCGGACAGAAATGAAATTGTGAGGATATTATAGATAAATGTCTCTAGTTTATCGTGGTAAGGGTCGCTTTCTTGTGGAATGTGGGAATTAAGAAAAAAAAAATATTTTCATATTTTTCACATTTAAATTGTTAATACTAAATGAAACCTAATTATAAGCTAACATAAAATTTACAGGGCAAAACATGAAAAGCTATGTCAGGTCGAATAACAATAACTATAATAGGTCTGCCTGGACTAGGTTTAAAACCTGTGTTTCAGGCTATCGCTTTCTCGTGCTTAATATTAATTATTTTAGATATTGATTATGAGAAAATATATTTCCATAATTTGCATAACAAATAAGTTAAATTGACAATAAAGTAGGCAATACCTCATAAATACTGATAAAAACATCTACATATATTTTATTATTAAGACACTTAGGTATTTATCAACATTATATAAAAGCCCTGAGTTATATGAGATTATCATCGTCTCTAATAGCTTCAATAATGTAACTGCTGGGCCGCGTACAAGAAAACTAGTGTCCAGGTTGCCAATTCACATATGAACATCACATACGTTTAATAACTTAATACTCGAGTTAATTAAATCTATTGTGTCACATCACTATTCGTTACCCGAGCAAACAACTCCCTTGGGTATTTAATTTACATGTAAATCTCGTATAAGCTTGTGTGAATAAAGTGTGGAAACTATTCCAAGCTCTGCTAGATATTTGCAAATCTTTAGGCACGCTCTTGGTAACGTTTCACGTGTTATATTTATGCCTTTATGTTCCCAAAGGTAAATTGATTACAGGCACTTCCACAGGTATTGGGAAATCGTGTTGGTATTGATGGACTTTCCTTATTGTCATTGTATTTAACCATTCTTTTGTATTTTTTATGACTCAGTTTAGAAATGAGTTGATTATGATGTAAAGACTTTTCCAGTATTATTACTAATTATTATTATTTTAAGCGATGATAGCTCAGTGGTAGTGACGTCGGATGCCGCGGCGAAGGTCGTGAGTTCAAATCCTACAATGAGCTTGAGCTTACGGCGAAGGAAAACATCGTGAGGAAACCATAGCACGGTGGTAGGGTACTTTGTAGTATCCGCCTGGCTAGCTACCACCCTCTAGTTGAAAATCTGTCCCCAAATACCTAATGGTGTGTTCCGGCAGCTGTTTTTGAGAGCCAGTTCCTTCTGGGCTTTGTGTGCTTACCACCTTTGGCCACATCATCACTTAACATAGTGAGATTGTGGTCAAACACAAGCCTGTACAAAGTAAAAAAAAAATGCAACATTGATCTTCATTATGTTATCATAATGGGTCAAAGGTCAATTTTGTCCAAGAAGATTTAAATAAGGGCCTAATATTACCAGCCACCTCACTGTGTTTGACATTTCGCTTTTGATTAGTTACTATGAATAGAGTTTCGGTGCTCTTATCATTTATGTGGATAAATAATTTGACATTGCTTTCACTTCAATGTCGAGCTAATAAAGCTTGTAGGATTGGTTAGTTTATAAAAGATTTGGCTATTAAAAACAAAATGGTAATCAAATTTAAATCTCACATTAAACATTATATAATAATGTACATATGTTTGGAAATAGTTGCACTCTTTACAAGTGCATTTTGTACAAAGTAAATGTTTGTACTAAAACTGTTTAGCAGTATTTAGTATTTAGGTTTTTTTTTTAAATATTCCAAAATAAATTATTCAGTGCCTTATTTTTTTTAATAAAAAAATGATGTATCCGAGTTTCTTATTAATATTAAATTAACTTTGACTTTGATAATGACTTAATTAATTAAAATTTCACAGGAAAAAAAGGAGTTTTAATAGTTATTATAATTAAACGATTGTATCAAATTCACAAGCCCTAACGAGATAATCAAAACGCTTAAGAAATATTAAAAGGCTGGTTTCCTTTCAAGAGACAGGTATTAAATTCCACGTTCACCGGCTCGTTACGTACGTGACATGCGTCGCATGTGGCCAATTTTCTAGCTCCACCATTCTCACGTAAAAAAGGAACGGTGAAAACATTTTCTTGGATCTAACGCGATTACATTAGCGGGACGACTCAGAATTTTTTGTTAATCTATTGTCCTCTTTTTGCGGAAATTTCATTGGATGGAGGTAGATTGATTATATTGAAAGTTTTTATCAAATATCTGTAGGATGTTTATAATGGAAATGGTGACAAATCCAGTATTTAATGCCACGAGACTAATGAATCTTAATGTTGGTGCCTTAGATACTTTTTAGGATCGAATTCAAGCACTACCGCGTTAATAAGTTAGTTAAACCTAATATTCTCGAAATATACAAATAAAATGCTCTACGAATATTCGACGCTAGGAATCAATATTGAAAGCGCTGTTCTGCATTGCTACGGTTCGTAGCTACTAGCTACGACGCTACGGTGCTCTACGACATAAAACAATATAATTTTTTATACTCCGAGAGGTATTTTTCTGTGACTTTACATATTATGCGGTGCTACCGATAAGAGAATGAGTATTTGTCACCTGTTATATGGGCTTATTACAGATCTCTAATACGATCTATGGTAAATATTTTTTTTTTTAACCTATCTTTTGGTGTAATCCAGGGTGTCTCTATCTATGAGCTAAGTTTTACTACAATCTCCTAATAGTAAAAGATGTGGCAGAATGTGGTAAGAACATAAAGGTTATTCAACATTTTATTATCAGTATTTAACAACGATTTTACTATCACTTTTCATAGTTTATGTGGCCACCTTAAAGCTATTGTACATAGTTTTTATCAATGTTGAATGGAAACCCTACTAGACATTATTCAGACAAGACAATAGGATTAACAGGGTGATAAGGGTGTGACGTGAAGTGACATGATTATAATGTTTTTTATTATTCATGACTAAGGGATATTTCATATAATATATTATGCTTATAGGGTGAGTCTGAAAATGCTATAGTTCTGTAATTTTTTTTCACTATTCTGGCTAACTGCCACTTTCAAGATGAAATTTTAATTTGCCATACAACAACTGACGGTCTCACTTGAAAGCCAAGTTTTCTAGGCTTTATATAGACGACATAACGTTGGCAATCGCTCTGGTATTGGTAATGTCTATAGGCTTCCGTACTCAAAGGGTAAAAACGGGACCCTATTACTAAGACTTCGCTGTCTGTCCCTCCGTCAGTCCGTCCTTCTGTCTATGTCTAAATTAAATAAATATTTAAGGGGGGCTCCCATACAACAAACGCGATTTTATTGCCCTTTTATTTGGGTGCAACCTATATGGTAGTTCCCGTAGACCAAAAAGCGAGGTTGCAAGACCTTGCTTTTTGCCTGCAAAAATAAAGGGAAAATTCCAAAAAATAAAGTTGAAAATTAAAGCGTGTCCCCATACATACATAATTTGCCAATTAATAAAGACCTCTGAGTTCATACAATTTAGAGGTCGAGCTTAATTGGCACCAAACCTCAAATAAGGTAAATAAATAAAATTGTGCATTTCCCGCGATGGCTTGATTGATTCAAATATTATTAAAGATATTAAGCGAATCAAGGAACTAATTAATTAATCTATATATATATTCAATATGTGGATAACGTAGTGAGTTGCACATTTACATATATTGTATTTAGATATAAGAACTACAAACTTATTTGCTTGTGTAATTGTTTGTTTTCCCTAATAAAATAAATAAATATAAAATGAATCCCTATTGGTCCCGCCATAACTTGAGAACGACTTTACCGATTTCATTCATGTTATTTTTTTTAAGTTTTCTGATACTTTGTAGAAGATTCTTACGGAATATTGGAAAATTCGGGAAAAACTGAAAGTATGGTATTTTTGTATGGAATTTAGACACTGATATTTTTGCGTTAGATAGGCAGTTTATTGAGGAATATAGGCTACTTTTTATGTTGAAAACGCAGGTGAAACCGCGGAGAATAGCTAGTTAGTCAGTAAAAATTCTAAGACTACGTCAAACACAAACACCCAATCGGCATAAAGCTTTTGGAACCATTTTAACTGGATCTACCAGTTTTATATAAACTTATATCCAATGTTCACTGAAATGATTAGGTTATAATATTGCAAAGGTCTTGCGTGATGGGTGTTACTGCGCGTGTAATTACAGAAGCTTTTGGAACGATGGATGCGTGTATGTGTGTGTTATGTGTAAGATGTTACAATGTGTGCGTAACAAACGGTTGCTTTAAGGCAGCAATTAAGTGACAAGATATCTAATAGAATGTGACACATTATATCGTACTAGCATCCGCCCCGCGGTTTCAGCCGCGTTCCCGAGAGATCTTAGGTTTTCCCGGAATATAAAGTATTCTATATGTTAATCCAGAATATATTCTATTTGCGTGCCAAATTTCATCCAAATCCGTTCAGCCGTTACAGAGTTAAGTGGTAACAAACATCCAAACATCTAAACATACAAACTTTCACATTTATAAATTTACTAGCTGTCCCCCGCGGTTTCACCCGCGTTCCCGAGAAAAGAAGTAGCCCATGTCCTTTTCCTATCTGCGTACCAAATTTCATGGAGATCGGTTCATATTTTTGTGTTTTGTTATGTCCCATCGCTTGTACCTTGTACCACACAAAGACGTCGAATATAGTTACTAAGCTGCGAAGTATGAGGCTGGGTCGGCGTGATATCGGATAATTTTAGGCGTTAATGAAAACTTTAATCATGACAACGTACTTGCTAAGTTTGAATTGTTTTAAACTTATCTTAAAGGCTTTATGATTGACTATTAGTTATTTCGATATTACCAAAATTGAAAAAAGTATAAAATATCACCCAGTAGGAACTATTAAATTTTATTTAATTTAACTATTATTTCTTTTTTTTAATGTAATATTATGTGTTGTACAAATGATAGTACCGAAAATATAAATAAAAAGGATTCTTCTTTTTTTGTCCGAAAGCTAAAAATCAGGCAGACGGTCCACCTGATGGTAAGTGGCTACCGTCGCCTACAGACGTTAGCAATACCGAAGAGATTGCCTATATGTTGCCGACCTTTATAAAGCCTAGAAGGCACCGGGCTCTTGAGTAAGTGCTTAGCGACAGATTTTGTAGCCAGCCAGGAGGGTACTCAAACGAAGAGAAATTATTAATTGGTATGTATACCTTGATGATACCTTTTTTTTTAAGCCAGGAAAGTCCTCATGTACACCCCACGGCTCCGGGGGAAGTGGCGGGACTATGTCAGACTCCTACTGACTAAGAACCTGGGATGTCCTACATGTCGCTGCCGGCTGGGTATACGGGGGCGCCGAAGCATTTGTACGCGTACCCAGCAGCGACGGCCTGGTGAGAGGCCTCCTATTTGTCGACGTCGTTGTCAACGCTGAGGACCAGGAGATCTTCCTCAGTGTCTCACCTTGAGTAGCGTGCGGGAACACCAGCACTGCACGCACATCTACCCGAGCCCGAATGTGACTCCCTCGAGTTCGCTTCCTAGGGCTCAAGTGGAAGGGAAGGTGACACACCTCGCAAATGCCACCCTCACCTATGTCAAACTTTTGTCACACTCTATTCAGTATTCTGTATTATATAAATTATAAGTCAACTCTAAAACAATTCATACCAACAGTAACAAACGGATTTGGGTCCAAAATCTAAATATTCGATCAAAGAGGTTGCAAGAGCTATAGAATACTTTGTGGAGTACCTACCTACTATTCTATAACCATGCCGCCGTGATGTGATGTGATGTGTGCAATGTTTTATGCAAACAAAAGTTTTTTTTCTAATAATTTTAAATTGTTGATTTTAGCTGACTATGAATTTTCGGATTATCGTGAAATTCAAATCCGACAATAATCTTTCTGTGAGGGATAACATCGTGAGGAAACCATAGCACAGTGGTATAGGTACTCTATAGAACCCGGCTGGTTTATTATCACCTTCATAACGGGCTTTGAGATATTTTCCTTTCCTCTTCAAGATTATTTAATTATGAAATAAAAAATATATTTTTATTTTAATGAACTCCATACATTTTTTTGTTTTCATTGAACAGAGTTTGCAACACTGACTGACCTTCTAAATAATTACAACGTTCGGTAATTCAGCGTGGAGTTAATTAACCCATTAAAGCAGGATAAGCATATTATCTGTTAATTAAATTAAGAGAATTATTTTGTTTAAGAAATTATCTGATATACAAATAACAATTACAAAATATTTTGATATGCCTATAAACCTATTAATTAAAATAAAGTAAATAAATTTAAAGTAAGTACTAACTTATCTTTGTAAGAGAGTGAAAAAAGTCGATCAAATGTTCATTTTTCAAACATATTTTTGGCGTTTGAGGTTGTCTTGGGGACCAAAGGTTCGTCGCTTGTTCAAGTAGGTCTTTTTTTGACGCATTGAGGCTTCTCATGACAAGAGGGCTGGCTTGTATTTTGCCCAAAGTATTGGCATTGCTATTCAGCGTAGCAATGCTGTCAACCGTTTTGGCACACTTCCGTTCGGCAGCTAATTTACCGACATCTAAAAAGGAGGAGATTCTATGTTCGACTGTATTTTTTTTATGTATGTTTATCGATTTCACCGTCAATTGCGAACCAATTTTGAAAATTATTTTTTTATTCTCTCGAGGTAGTCCCATATAAGTTTTATTATGATCTGATTGATCATGGACTTTGAAGATATGATGGAATTCCTCAACGAAAAGGAGCACAAATATCGCGATTGAAATATCTTATTCAGTATTATCGACACTTATTATTGGTATGCATATCCTTAATCAGTGACAAATCTTGATAGGTATTCATTACGCATAAAAAACTAAAAGTGGAAAAATAAAATTAACTTTTAACTAAGGGAAACAAAGGGAAGCACGTGTTCCAGAATCTCAAATTCTTTCGCTGACTTATTAGGTATTTTATACTTTTTAGTGAAAACCCTTTTTTTGAAGTCGGTTTTACTTTTTGTTAAAAGTTTTATTTTTTAATTTTATTTTAGCTTGTATGTATTATTTAAATATAATAATATTGTACCTAACTATATAACAATGATTTGATAACAAATGATTATCTTTAGATCTCTTATGAAGGTGTTTAAAGAAACAAAATGGCTGCCCTGTCTTATTCCAAACATTTACGCATTAATTATTTAAGGTGAGCCTTGTCACGTTTACCAAAATTTCCTAACTGTTTACAAACTTCTAATCCAATTTTAGTTTAAGGGAAACTTAAACTCCGAATTATCTAGTTTGCCAAGTTGAGAGATGGGTCGTTTGATTTTGGGAAAGTTTTCACTCAAATCTTGTTTAAAGTTTATGTGACAGTTTAAATTGGTCAACCTTGTTTTGAGGTAGGCTTAATTGAGTTAATCTATTTGTATTTTTATTACTAACTCAGTATATTACTTAGCGATCATAATATACCTAGATAATGTATTTTTTGACATTGAGTATCGAGAACACTCAAAGGTATTTGATCATTTATTTTGAATACAGGCAAATACCCTATTGTTGTGTTGACATGTCTATTTGTTCTTTGTCTAGGAGTAAATATCTTTAGAAGTAAATATGTATAGGACATCATTTATCTGGCTTCTATAGCTCTACTTAGTTTGGGATCCGATGGCTGAGGATATTTTATGTTTTCTTGTTACAACATAAATAGGAGGTGTGACCTTGCGTATATTTGTTATAAGGACACATCTGGTAGAATATACGATGATATCACGCGGAAGATATGCAGGGGGAGCGTGATATTGTTTCTCATAAATGTAACATCTTGCAGTTTGTCACGTATGTTCATATTCATAAAGGTCTGTACCTACTAGTATAGTGCTAAAAAGTATTATTTCACAACGATCCTTTATAACGATTTTGTGAGAAACTTAACAATATTTTCCGACTGAATGTAGAATGTGGCAGACTTGGTTTGTAAACCATAATTAGTAACATTATCACTGATCATATTGACCGGGACAAATGCAACCTTTGTACTGTCATAATAAGGTCTAATATTTCATAAACCATGTAAGCCAGTAAGTAAAACATGCTCAAGATTAAATAAAAATAAATCACAGAGCTTTCGTAAATCTTCTACATAAGTCACCTTTGTTTTCCTTCGCCCTTCTAACACCTTCATACCAATTTATTAAGTCGCGACATAAACATAAGTGTAGCCCTTAGGGCTTTAAGATAAGAGTTAGTTTTGAAATTTCTTTATTTTTGAGGCGTAATTAATAATTGGCAATGTTTGTACAAAAGCGAGAATGGTAAAGCTTAGTCCAACATTTATATTTCATTAGGGAGTAGACAGATCGTTCCGGCTTTAGGTAGGCTCCTTTATTTATGACTAGGATGACTCTTTTAGAATTTTAATTAAGTAATTTAAGATACAATTTCATTTGACATTAATGTTAATTTATTTGTTTTGAGAAGTGGATAAAAAATAATGCTTATTTCATGGAGTAAGAAGTCTTTATGTCACCACATCTGAAATTTTAAAGTCTATAAGGATGAACCATCTACTTCGAAAAACAATGAACGACAATAAAATAAACCAATAAAATATAGAATAAACAAACAACCTCACACCCTAAATGCATATACCTTCTTCGTTCCGTCCTAGTATTCCGTCGTGGGTAAAAATAACGAGACGAAAAAACAATAGTTGAATTATTCTGTATCGTTTTTTGGAATACAAATAAATATAATTGAGAAAGAAAATTAATATTATTTATATAGACTTTTAGACGAAAAATTATTCATTTTAGACATAAAATTATGTTATAACTAATTTATGCGTAAGCATAATCTGTTAGACAATAAAATAATTCACAAATCTAATTAATTCTAACAACCAGACAACGGTGCAAATATCATCAATTTCTCTCTTAATATCAGGCACTTCATAGAACTAGTTATGAGTTAGTTGATCCCCTAGTATATAGCACGATGTTTGGCATTCAGAGATATATTAGTTTGTCTGTTCATAATAAATTACTGCGCAACTTTGATATTAAGTAGGTAGTTGCCAATTTACATCAAGACTAAGTGTCGAGAATATATAAATGCTATATTTGAATTAAATTAATAAAGAGACAGATTGTCATCTAATTTAAGCTTAGTTTAAATGTATTTAAAAATATAGTAAAAAGATAAAAGTACCTTTTTATTATTATTTTTATAACAAAAATGCGACCTATGTCTGATGGATAGAATCTATCTAAGTATATCTAATATATAAAATTCTCGTGTCATAGTGTTTGTCTGCAAACTCCTCCGAAATGGCTCGACCGATTCTTATGATTTTTTTTTGTGTATATTTGGTAGGTCTGAGAATCGGTCGTAGGCTATTTTTTATTACCGCTATGCGGGTGAAACCGCGGGGGACAGCTAGACTAATATATAAAATTCTCGTGTCACAGTGTTTGTCTGCAAACTCCTCAGAAACGGCTTGACCGATTCTTATAAAAAAAATGTGCATGTTCGGTAGGTCTGAGAAATGGTCGTAAAGTATATTTCATACTGCTACGCGGGTGAAACCGCGGGGGACAGCTAGTAAGTATATAAAAGAAAGTTGGGTTAGTTACACCATTTATAACTCAAGAACGGCTGGACCGATTCTTTTGATCTATGAATTGTTGGATTTGTTTTCGTCCCGAATTGCAGAATAACTAAAATAATATAGGTACCGGGAACGCAGGTGAAACTGCGAGGAACAGCTAGTATAACTAAATATAATTAAATAAATAAATATATATTAAATAATGTCGTGCTAGTTACACCGTTATATAGTTATAACCCAACTACCCAAGAACGGCTGGACCGATTTTTATGATATTTTGATTTGTTGGATTTGTCTCCGCCCCGAATAGCAGAATAACTATTAAAACATCGGACTTTTTTATACCGAGAACGAGGTTGAAACCGCGGGGAACAGCTAGCTTATTATAAATGTCAATATTATTTGTGATACCGCTTGTTTGGGATTCTCGGAAATAAAGGTAAAAGTTAATAGAATATAGTATTCACCCTTACAAATTCTATTTGAGAGGTAGTTAAAAGTAAGTAATACCCAAAGTAAGTGTTCAGTAAATGTTATTTTCCCCTTACATCTTAGAGGTAAATGGAAGTTCAACCTTAATTTTAACACTATAAGATAGAGTTTGGTTTAAATATTATTATATACTTTTATCAGCGATATTTTATTTTCGATAGCCCTAACATAGTGAGTTAGGATGGAATAAATATAGACAGAAATTTGGCACTAAAAGCTTATTTTAGTTCAGATAAGAAAATTTGAGATTTGTGACGGTAGATAGATAGTAGGTTCATTTTCTTTTTAAAATTTTAAAGTTTAATTCCTCACATAAGATAACAACAATCATTACAAAATACTAAAACTACAAGTTACTAAAACTCTCTTGATTGCAAAAACTGAGATACAAAAAACTTGTAAATAAATAAATGTAGTATGTTCTTTCTTTCTTCTTTATTTTCTTTTTTAAATTCAAGATTATGTATTACATTTTTATAATACCCTATACTAAAGTACGACTTCAAGGGAATGATGCTAAAAAATACGTCATTACATTTACGATAGAGCTATAATAAATCTGTAGAACCAACGTAATCTATTTTTTTTACCATATGGAGTGAGGTTTTTTTTTTCATGTCTGTCTGTCTGCGGTAATCGAAACCACTGAGTGAATTTTCATGGAGTTTCCACGGCGAGATTAATGAGCCTTAGTTTGGCGCTTCGAATAGGATTTATTTCATCGAAATCGGGTGAAAGAAAGAAAATATATAGGTTTTATATAAAGTCTGTGCAAGCGAAGCCTTGCGAAAACCATGTCGTAAATAAGTTTAAAACCACAGTTATGTATTCATTGGCAATGCAGTAATAGACATTTGATACGACATCTGTAATTTACCAAACACAAACACACCGTGTCGAACAAAATCATATACTGGACAAACTGAACCGCAAATTAAGGTAGCAAATAGTAAAACAAGCAAACACAAATAAAAAAGTACAAACAATAAAACTAACATTGACCAAGATAATAGAAAACAATTCATCGATCGTGAGTTAATAATAGGTAGTTGATAAATACAGCGACCTAAGTATCGGTAGAATCATTTATTATTAAGATAAAGAAATTGCCGGGTGTTCATACCAAGGTGGACATATGGTAGTTCCCACGGATAGTCTTTCCTCACCAATAGACGATGCGACATTGAATATGATACACGTCATTGCAATATATGTAACGTGACAGTGAAATATAAAATCGATCATTTTGTCTACAGAAGGTGCGATCGACACACGTGTGCATCTAATTGAGTTTAATACTAATGATTGGAAGAGGGGTGACAAATCTAAAGAATTATAAACAGAAAATTTAACTAAAAATATTACAAGGCGAGTTGAAAATTTAAATAATTTCATAGGTTTTTGAAATGAATACAAATAATATTTGAAAAAAAGTGAATTGAAAACTAAAATTAATGATGGTTTCTCAGATGATGTCCAAGGTGAAAGCTCAGGGCCTAGTGTCCGATTTGATGCCAAATATCAAATTGATGCAGGCAGCTGGGCATTTCTTATTCAATTATCACTCAGGTAAGCATTTTTTTTTTAAAAACGTAACAAGCCAAATGTGCAGAGAAGGATTTTGATTCCAATAAAACGAGTTAAGAGAATTTTACAATCAAAAAAACTACAAAGAGGTCTAAGATATAAAAAATATTTTAGACGTGGTTTACATTTTTTTATTTCAAAATAACGTTCAACTCAATAATTTTCAAATTGAAATGCCTTTTGCGGTCGAGACCATAAATCCATGAGGCGGGTTTTTTTTGACGGGATAAGAAGGTGGTGTTCTCTCGACCGCGCCCACCCTTATGCGATCAAAGGTCTGAAGCGGCAATTCACTCACATTTTATCATCTGGGAACCTTGCCCATCGGCAGCAGCGGCAGTTTAGAGGGAATTTTCTATTTATTAAATATTAAATTTTCAGTAGCTTCTTTACAACAATTTTCTTTACAGATAATGCAGGAATGTCAGCACTTCTCCGTAAGGTATATGCCAGCTTCCATGCATTCATGATTGTCATGCACTTTCTGTGCTTGGCAGTGAATATGGCCAAGTACTCTGACGAAGTCAACGAGCTGACTGCTAATACTATCACCGTTCTGTTCTTCACTCACTCGATCATCAAGCTCGTGTTCTTTGCCCTCAACTCTAAAAGCTTTTACAGGTACGTATTATTTATTTATAATAGTTTTTATTACATTACTAACATAAACTTACACTATAACTATTTGTTAATTTTGTTTCAACTTATCAGTACCTGGAACAATATAACTTTTGAAATAAAAAACCGAGTCTTTTGTTACGTTTTATCAAACTGACAAATTTAAATTGGCTGAAAATGAATATTACACACTTTATATTCCCAAAAAATTATATTTGAAAGCTTATGTAAATTACAAATTTATTATTCAAAGATATTTTTCGTGCCAACAAAGAGAATTAATTTCAGTCCAATTTTATTTAGGAAGGTTTACAAAAAGAACGGAAGACTATTATTTTTCAACGCTTACTTTTATCACAAAGCCGAAGTTAGAATATTTGTTTTTTTTTTAATGTCAGTCAAAAAGTCCGACAAGTAGACAGGCGGTCCAACTAATGTTAAGTGCAGCTAACGTCTCCTCTGGTCGCAATAACAGAGGATTTGCTTTATAAAAGCCTAGAAGACAACTGACTCTCAAGTGCCGGAACACACCGCTAGTGATTTGAAAGCATAATAAAAGTAGCAATAATATATTATAATGTTTATTAACAGCAACACTAGACAAACTCGGTTTAATTTAAAAGTTTTAAATAACAATGCTTTGAAACAGCAAAATTACTCGATGAGAAGTTTAGAACCGCGTTTGCAACAATGGCGCCGCAACATGAGTTTCAGCTGCATCCTGCAGTTAAATTAAATTGTGTACAACGATGTAAGCTTCGAAACCTCAATGATTTTAGGTTGATAATAAGTTATTTACGACTGAATTTTGAAGTGTACTTTAAAAATGGGAAGTCGCATGATTCTACTTATTATTATATTTAAGATAAGATATGTTTGTATTTCATAGTATTTCTCAAAGATACTATGAAAAACAAAGTTATTTCTCCGGTCGCTACACTCAAAATAGTGTCACCGAAAATATACCGTAACTCAAACTACACAGCTTACTTCATTCAAACTTATTTTCCTTGAAAACTTACATACTTAGTTGAAAAGTTTGACGTTTTTGATAAAAAAAAAATATTTTAAATATCTATCTAAAGATACCCCACATGAAAAATATAAAAACTATTTGTTTTGGGAAACATTCTACTTATGTAATACCCTGTAAGCCAGAACTATGAGCAGTTATATAAATTTATTGAGGACCATAAATACAGAGATCAAACTCTTCCCAGCCTCCCTTATCATGTTATTGACGGCCATCTTCAATGCCGCCCTCTCAAACAATATTTTCCCACACCAGTGGAAAGAAGCCCATGTGATTGGGATCCACAAGCCCGGCAAACCCAAGTCCGAGCCCTCCAGCTATCGTCCCATAAGTCTGCTCAACGTACTGGGCAAGATTTATGAGAGAATCATTTATGTCCGCCTTAAAGCATTTGCCGATGCCAACAAACTCCTCCCAGACGAGCAATTTGGGTTCCGACCCAAACACTCGTGTGTTCATCAAGTCCATAGAATTGTTGAACACATCTCCACAAGTTACCAGAGAGGTCACATGACAGGCGCCCTTTTCTTCGATGTCGCAAAGGCATTCGACAAGGTGTGGCACACAGGCTTGATCTACAAGCTTTACACCCTAGGTGTACCACCGAGACTCGTGACCATCTTACGAGACTTTCTGTCGAATCGCCTCTTTCGATATCGGGTCGAAGGCGTCCTGTCCTCACCACACCCCATTAGTGCCGGTGTCCCGCAGGGCTCGGTACTATCTCCCTTGCTCTTCACGCTCTACACGAGCGACATCTCTAGAGTCAGGAATACGCAGTTCGCTCTCTTTGCAGACGACACTGCCGTATATTGCTCAGGCAAAAGCCCGCCCGCGATCTCTAAGAAACTCCAGACCGCAGCCAACGCCCTAGGCGCATGGTTCCGGAAATGGAGAATAGAGATCAACCCCTCCAAGAGTCAGGCGGTTCTCTTTTATAGAACCGACCGAAAAAGACGTCCCCCCATCCCCGACCCAGTCACACTATTCGGCGAGCCGATCCCTTGGGAGAGGCAAGCCAAATATCTCGGTGTGACCCTCGATGATCGCCTATCCTTCGCTGCACACATAAGGGCGGTTCGCGCGCGCGCCGCCTTTGTGGCAGGACGACTCCACTGTATGATCAACGCCCGGTCTAAACTTGCCCTAAAAAGCAAGGTTAGACTCTATACCGCGTGTATCCGTCCAGTCATGACGTATGCGAGCACCGTGTTCGCTCACGCTGCTCCCAAACATCTCCACACCCTTCAGGTGATTCAAAACCGTTTCATGCGCAAAGCCACGGGCGCCCCGTGGTACATGCGCAATGAAAACCTCCACCTTGACTTAGGTCTCCCTACAATCAAACAATTTATAAAACGCGCCTCGCGCCGATATTTTGATACCGCAGCGCACCACGCGAATCCCTTGATAGTCAACACTATCACATACACCCCGTCCCTTATTTCCCGCATCCGTAAGCCTAGGCTCGCCCTCAGCGAACCAGACGATGCCATTACCCTAGCGCAGATCGAGGCCGAAGAAGCCCGCAAACAATTACAGATGCGAAATCGTCAACCTAGATTTCGTCCTCGCCGGCGAGGACCGTCGCGACGTCCTTCCCAGTCTCGTCCCGATTAAGCGGCCCGAGCTGCATATTAGCAATCCGACCGATCCCCAAATAATATATTTGCATGCTAAGTCCTCCCTCATTCCCCAGGCAACGTCCTGAGCCGAGGTCGAGCCCCACAGGGGGCACCCTCAGGCTACCGTTGCCCTAAATTTATTTAGTTTTAGTTTAGTTTTAAGTAGCGGTTGAGAGCCCTCAGCGCTCACCGCAAAAGTCCGCGTAACGGTGGAAGAAGGTCCCCTGGACCCACCACCTTCCTGTTCCAGTCAAAAAAAAAATAAAAAAAAATAAATACAGAGCAGTCATACAAATGCTAGATATAATGTTTTGAATCGAATAATACTTGTAAAAATTATCAGATTTTCCAATAGCAAATAGTTAAAGAAAGAATCGTCTTCAGTATAAACCTTTAATATATGCAGTCCGCTGTTTTACGTGATGAATAAAACTAATCTAGTCAAGCTTGGAATTTTCCATCGCTTTCTTTTAGTTTTTAAGAGCGTCGCAATGATTTATCTTTCTAGAGGAATCATTATGAATTTCTTATGCTTGATATATACCGAGAATATGGTATATTACTCCATATGAAAAAAATCTAAAAATGTGCAATTTTGATAGCTTAAGCGATAAGCAGTCGGAAAATCTTAGTTTTAGTTCATAAAATAACTTTATTAATTTTAAAATTCATTTCAAAGTTTTCAGTTTTTTTTAATGTTTCTAAACAAGCGAAACAGTAGCCGCCATTATAATGACGTCATACGGCAGCACCATGTAAACTAAAAAGTGTCAACTGAAGTATTATTATTATTCTTATTCCACTAATATTCATGCATTCAGGAACAGTACACTAATAAAAAGGATAATAACTCATTTTTAATTTATAAAATTTTACAAGTCCAATTAAGACCAATATCAGCGCATTTATTTACTTACAAGAGACCAATTAACGTCATGACCGTAGAGTTACATGACGTCCAGCGTTTTCACCAAACTACTCGCAAAATTTAAAATGTAAAATTTTAATGCAATTATATGGCACTTATCGATTGAATAAAAAAAATGTGTTTTTATTTGGTGGCTTATTAGCACCTTAGGAACGAATTGAGACATTTTTCAAAAATGGGAGTATTGTATAATAAACATAAAAAATATTCATATTAAAAAAAAAACTATTACATTGCTTGGAACAACAATACGCAAATAAATTTTACATGTTTCCGTAACAGATTTAAGACATAAGCAATAAATTTTCATGAGCTTTTTTATCTGGAGACTTGTATATTATTATATACTTAGTAAGATGTATAAAATACAAACTATTTATTAAATTATATTAATACTGCAAAGGTTTTATTTCAATTACATTAAATTTAAAACTAACTTTTTGTTATTTAGAATTTGATTCAATATCAAAATATAAGAAAAAAAACTTGCTATTGGTTTCCTTTTTCAATAGTTTAATTCAATATTCGTCTCAAAAAAGTCTAACTGTATGTTTAAATTCAGTAATTTTTTACCTTCCAAGCCTTCAATTATTTTAGAGTTAGGCTTCCTGCCATTGATAAAAAAATGAGCTTGTAACTCTATGATTAGAAATAGGACTTGTTTTGGATGAAATACCAAGGTTTACTAAATTCAAAACCAATGTTATTCTAAATATTTTTTATTATTTGCCTCTATTACTAGAATTAGCTCTCCGTTACTGGAATTTTCTGCCAGCTCTCCACGTGATACTTTTCGTTAATTATCATAATTAATCATATACGTTTTTGATCCCCACTTAACTTCAATGTTTACTTACAAATCTTAAATCCAGTATTACAATAAATAGCTCTTATCTTCAAAATTACTTGTTAAGGTTAAACTGGGTATAATTATTATTAATTTATTTATCTTCTAGAACCTTAGCTGTATGGAACCAATCCAACAGCCACCCTCTATTCACGGAGTCCGATGCTCGTTATCATCAGCTCGCTCTCACCAAGATCAGAAGGTTGCTATATTTCATCTGCGCAATGACAGTCGTATCTGTAATCAGTAAGTTGTTTTGATTTTGAATGAAATTTAGCTCTTCCCTAAATTGCTTGCATGCGTTTATAGTTATGTTGTAATTAATACCTTTGTTTTTTTTTTTTTCAATATTGTTATATTGTCTATACTCAGTTTGGCTCTTGTATCTGAAGTCAGTTATTGGGTATTAAATATTCCATAACTTTCAGGCTGGATCACATTAACATTCTTCGGAGAATCTGTCCGTTTGATCACCAGCAAGGAAACAAATGAAACCCTAACAGAACCAGCTCCACGATTGCCTTTAAAGGCTTGGTACCCTTTCAACGCTATGAGTGGTTCCATGTACATCGTTGCTTTTGTTATGCAGGTATTTTAGTTCTCATTGATATTGATAATTTCATTGTGCTTACCGATCTCTCTCATTTATTTACAATCAATGTATAAAATACAAACTATGATATACTGGGTGATATTGTTATCACTGGCAATACTTGCAAGGGTGGAAGTACTCATCAAAATGAACAACTTTTATAATGGGACTAACTATGAAATCATGAAAAAATTATCAGCTGTTCCATACAAAAGTTCAATACCTACTCGACCAAAATGTATGAAGCAACCGTATTATTTTACGCGATATCAGAGTTAGCCCTTTAATAAAAGTTGTTCACATTGATGAGTACTTCCACCCCTGCAAGTATTGCCAGTGATAACAAAATCACCCTGTATAGAAAACATCCTCAAAGCCCTCGCTGTTTTCGATAGGCAAGGTTCCCAACAGGCTGGCAGCGTTCTCTTTTTGGCTGGCCAAGCTTATGCGTTGGCGGAAAAAGCTCCCAGCCCGTCGGTCTCCCGAAGCCTCGATTATGCTTTATATTTTCAGCTTTCCTAATTCCTTAAATTCAGTCATTTTTGCTCTCCGTTTTTCAGTAGATCAGACAAATTCTGCTTGCTTCTTACAAAGAAAATAGCTGTAGTTTAAACTAGTCCATTTTGGCATGTAAAATGTAAAAAAATGGTGTTGGTAGAGATAAACTCCAAAATTCTCTATTTCCTAGGTATACTGGCTCCTATTCTCAATGTCCATTGCAAATCTGATAGATGTGATGTTCTGCTCCTGGCTTATATTTGCATGCGAGCAGCTACAGCACTTGAAAGCAATTATGAAGCCGCTTATGGAACTCAGCGCTTCTCTGGATACCTACAGACCCAATACTGCTGAACTGTTCAGAGCATCTTCTACAGGTACTATTTGTTTTAGGAATATATTATGATATTGTTGTTCTTTCAGTTCGCGTATAAATTTTTCAGAAAATAGACACTTGTACTGATTTTTACGATTATTTAAGTTTGCTCCAATTTCAACTCTTCCCAATATTAATATTATAATGAATAATTATTATTTTATTTTATTTTTAATTTATTTATTTTTTTATCCTGAAGATAAATATTTTGGTAATATCCATACAATATTAATTCTTATTGAACCATTCATAGAAATTATGACACCACTTATAAAATTCATACCATCAGAAAAATCTGAAAAAGTTCCCGAACCAGTCGATGTCGACATCCGAGGGATATACTCCACACAGCAAGACTTCGGCATGACTTTGCGAGGAGCTGGAGGCAGGCTGCAGAACTTTGGAGCACAAATGAACAATCCTAATGGTTTGACGCAGAAGCAAGAGATGCTGGCCAGATCTGCTATCAAATACTGGGTAGAGCGTCATAAACATGTTGTGAGGTAAGACATCATCATCACTAGTTGCTCATTTCATCAAGGTGAGTCATGAGGTATTGAAGTAAACATATATTTATTGCCGTGTATTTAGTTGTTATTATTTTTCTACAGTATATCCTTTATTACTAATATCCACCCCATTTTTTTAACCGCTTTCCCGAGGGATCATTTTTTTTTTTCGTTGTACGATTTTGGACTTTAGTTGTTCATAATAAAGTCGAAGTCAATGTCACGGTCATTTCACAACAACATTATATTAAATAATGTTTATAGAACCTATACAAAATGGTCATAATTTTACCAATTTTATCGCATAGGACTTTATTTTATACCAATGCATAGATCGATGAAGGAACAATACAAAATTATAGACTTTAATTGTGTGAATTGATGCATATGTGTAATATTGACATTTGTATCCAATTAAAAATCAATACTACAACCGTGTAGTTTTAATGTAGACCTTACAGATGGATAAGTAACTAAAATTCTATAAGACATCTGAAATATTAATATATAGTTGTTATAAGGGATGAATAAAATCATTATTTTTATATTCTGCATATGAAACTTGGCACATAGATAGATCATACCCTGAAATAACATATTGCGTACTTTTTACTCCGAGAAAACTTAAGGCCCCCCATAAGTAGTTACGCGGCGGCGCTAGTGTTGATAAATAAATAAATTTACCTTGAGACATTTTTATTTTTCAACTATTTTATTCAATTTATTATTACCATTTTTTTTATAATACCTAGACAATAGCAATGGTAGAATCAATTGTAACGTTCATTAGTTCCATGTCAGGGCCAACTGAATACATAAATTGAGTTGAGAAAACCAATGTATCACTTACTCACGGTCATTGCGAATCGTGCGAAAGACACCAAATGCTTGATATTGACACTCCTCATCGATTTTATTGGCACTTGAGCTGTCAAAGCCACATAATCGATATTATGCGTCCATTTTCCATGAACTGGAAATGCTTATTAAATGCTCATGGTTGGTATGGTAGGTATTAAGTCAGATTATCGTGCATCTTGAAGGCATGATATAAGACGTTATACGAACAATTTAATAGGTTGTAAAATTGTTCTTGTTTAACAAGTTAGATTAAGTTGCTTGGAAGTTAGGCAACACAAATTACAGCTAACTCAAATGACCCTTGGCTACTACCACAGACATACAAAGTTAAGGAGTGGCCTGTGTGCATAGGGGTTCGGAGATTGTTGTAGATTTAGGACAACGAAACTATTAGTACCTGCCTACATAAAGACTTGGTACCTACTGGCTCGCGTATTGAATAGTATAAATGTGTAAGGTGCCTTAGAATTGAAATTATTACATAATGTTTATTTTAATTTAGAACTTATAAGGTGATGTAAACTTAGTGGTAGTGACGGATGCCACGGAGAAGGTCTAAAATAAGTTTGAGTTTTCGGTAAAGGAAAAAATTGCCAGAAACCATAGCACGTTGGTACTTTGTTGTAGCTATACTGGGTGACTTTTTAGTCACTGGCAATACTTGCAGGGGTGGAAGTACTCATCAATATGAACAACTTTTATTATGGAACCAACTCTGATATCAGTATACAGTATACAACATTCTTTTAAATATTGTTTTTCAAAGTAAAAGAGAAATGTCCAGTACAAAAGTAGTTGTGCATTCCACCGATTAGTATGAGGGCACTGATTTATTCTTTATTTGCACATACATTATATATACGTTATACCTACATCATTTGGATTTCAATCAGTTTGTAGATATCGAAGTAATACACTTAGATTGTTTATATATAAGTATAGTATAGGTAACTATAGGAAATAAAAGTACTCATTATCAATTTGCACATAATTCATTGACGTGGACTTACCGAATTCATTCAACGTCAATAAAACCACTTTATCGTTAGCCCAAATCCCTAAGCATTCTTATTTGACGAGAATCAAGTGTGACAGATGGCCTACTTTACCCAATACTCATTATATCAATTTTTTTAATGTAAGCGCGTGAGTTTGTCTGTCTGTTTGCTACGTTCATAATCTTAACTACCGAGTGAATGAATCTGGTATTGACGTGAAATGGGGAAGTCTTGGAGTTAAATTGTTACTAAGAACTTGAGTTAAGGTACTTTGTTGTCTGCCCTGTAGACAGAATAGCAGCTTCGTACGTCGTAAAAGGTGACTAAACTGGGACCTTCGGGTGGAGGCCCCGATCGCCCAGAAGCGGCCTTGAGGAGGATGATGGGTCTTGACTCATCGTGTAGGTATCACACTTCCCCCGGGACGGGCTATCTCAGCGCCACGCTTGAAGGTGTTTGTGTATGCGTTTTGTACGAGAACCCGAGCCCCTCTACAGCGCAGATGGTGACCATCGTGGGGTTTTAGCCGGTACAAGTCTGGCATAACCCGACCGCTCCCTCCGGGTCGGATCGGGTATCCAATGAGGATTACCCCACGTAAAAAAAATGAAAAAGGTACTTTGTTGTGCCCACCTGGCTGACTATGACCCTCAACATTAAAACCTAACGCTGTGTTTCAAAAGTAGCGCTTGAGAGCTTGTTCGGTTCTAGGCTTTATGTGCTTACCAGTAGCGGTCACATCATCACTTTCCACGGTGAGATTGTGTCAAATAAAAGTATATGTATATTACTATAACAAAAAGGGTGAATTTGATGTAATTTGAAAGAGAAGTAGCTAGGGACCTAGAGACGGCTATAGAATACTATGAATACTCTTCATATAGGTAGATTGATAATAATATATTTTCATGTTTCAGACTAGTAGCGTCCATCGGCGATACTTACGGCACGGCCCTACTGTTTCATATGTTGGTATCAACCATTACACTAACTTTGTTGGCGTATCAGGCCACTAAGGTAATACTGAAATTTCTTCTCTTTCATTTCAATTTATGAATAGTCTATTCATATAATTTTACGATAAACTTGCTTCCACCCCGCGGTGTCACCTGCGTTTTTGAGAGATAAAATATCTTATATGTTAATCTAGACTATATTCTATTTGTGTGTAAAATTTTATCCAAATACGTCCAAGTAGTTTTTGCGTGAAAGAGTAAGAAACATCCATCCATCCATCCTCACAAACTTTCACTTTATGCAATATGCACCATGTTTCATAATATCCTCAGACAGAGAGTTATCCATAGACAACTAGTATTGCCTTACCACATTTTATTTTGAGATTACATATATTACATTATTACATTTTAGATTGACGGTATCAATGTATACGCGTTCAGTACGATTGGTTACCTCAGCTATACATTGGGACAGGTGTTTCACTTCTGCATCTTTGGAAACAGACTCATTGAAGAGGTATGGATAATAATAATAAATTATAATAACCTGAGAGTTATAGAAATCCGTTGAAAATTTTAAACTGAAATCGTAAAATCAAAGGTAACTCAAGCTGACTCAAGAAATAAATAAGAATCTCCTTTGAGAGCGAAATTCCTGATGTTTGAACATTGTAAAGAAAATATACAATGAAATTAATGCAACGTATGTAGCACGCCGTAGTTTTTCGTAGCTGCAGCTACTAGCTGCTACGGCTACATCGCTCGCATTAAAAAGTAAAATAAAAGGTTGCAAGATATTTTTTTTTACTAGCCAGGTTTAATTATGTCACTCTATTATTAATTCCTGTGATAAATAAAACGATGTACCTTTTATAACAGAGTTCTTCAGTAATGGAAGCGGCATACTCATGTCAGTGGTACGATGGGTCTGAAGAGGCTAAGACCTTCGTCCAGATAGTATGCCAGCAGTGTCAGAAAGCGATGAGCATCTCTGGAGCTAAATTCTTCACGGTATCACTGGATTTATTTGCTTCGGTAAGGACCTATTTACAATCAAATTTTATGTTTATTTGTAAAATAGGTAGTACATTATCTTTTTTTTTTGCAATATTTATTTTTATAGCTACAAAATAAAAACCATTTTAACTCCATCATTCTTAAAATATTTTTATTGAAAAATTTGGTAACCAAACTGTGAACTATATAATACTAAAAACTGTATTTTTTAAAATTGGGATTTTGTTTCAACTAAATCTTGTTACCATCTAGAGATAATATAACAGTATCTCTTGCAGGTAAAAATATTTGATTTTTTAAAAATCTAGATTTAACTCATTTCAGGTACTCGGCGCGGTAGTAACCTATTTCATGGTGTTAGTTCAACTGAAGTAAATACAACTTCGTTATGCTACGATTGTAATACAAGTTTACCGTCAAAGTTGCCAGCTACATCGACTTGTCGCAGTTCTCGTAACATAAAATGTAATGAGAAAAGATTGTAATTAGATTATTATTTATGTAATCAGTATTTACTCATTTTAAAGTCTTATCGTGTTTATGATTTAAGGTTAGGGTATCGCACAATAGGGGTGTTGACTGATATATCAAATCAGTTACATTTTTAAATGTCAAAATGTATATGGAGATTAAATACTAACCTATGACGTCATAATTGAACAGCGTCAAAATATTTACTCTTTGTGGTTAGATTAATATTTAATATATTTTACAAACTTAATGTTTCCGTGTGTTTTTACATGTTTTATACATTGGTTAGTGTTTGATAATTTATTTTGAATACAGGCAATATCCCTTTTATTTATTAATACATTTTTTGACACTATTTTATATAAAGAATGCTTATATCAAATTTAAATTTAGAAAATAAAGTTTTAGAGATTTTTTTTTTTAAATAATGTAGTTTGAAGAACGATATTTTCTATATTATTTATTCACAATATTATTACAGAAATATCTTTATTTTGTTGATAGAATAATATGTTTATTAACTCAAGTAAATAAGTTAATTGTAAGATAGCACCAATAAATTATTTTTTGATGAACAGAAAATATATATTTACACAGCATATTTTCATAGAACTCATAATGTGATGGCAAAAAAAGCGTATGAGTATTTAAAAATCTAATAATAAATAAAACAAAAGAAAAATAGATACCTATTCTGACTAATAAAAAAGTCTACGTTACTATAATTACTATAATTAGAGTTAGCTCTTTTCATTAAATAAAGCGTGTTAAATATAATATAGCATAATATTAGATTGTAGCTTTTATGACAACAAATAAACTATAGGTATTATTTATTTTCATATTTATTGTTTGATATTGTAAATTTAGAAGTTGTAATGTGTTATAATTAAATTAAGTACCGTAAAGTCGTATTACTTTAGCCCTGGGGGATATCTTTAGCCCAAATTTGGAAAAAGTTTAAACTTCCCGCCATAATGTTTACTAAGCAGTTATCTAAAAAGTTCTGACTACAATTGGTAGATGGCATCACTGGTGGGTCGGTAAAACAGTGTTTTGATCTGCCGCGCTGTTGTGCCCATTGGTTAGTCGGGCAGGTTTAAGCAAGTCAGTTTTTCACCAAAATTTTGTCCTGCAAACTTTCTTCTGAAGCGGAACATTTAAGTAAGTATACGATTTAAAAGCGCTGAGCCAATGTAATCCTTGCCAATGTCAAAGATTGGCCCAAACTTTGATAAAAAAAAAAAAATATTAAAAAATTGTAAAATCTATTTTTTTTATTTGTGAGACTTCCTACTATCCCATGCAATAAATAGAATTCATTAAAATAAGTCAAGAGCTAAACTAATCTGAAATATGGAGCAAAAATTAAAACAGTACGAAATTTTGAAACAAAGTAATACGACTTTACTTTATTCTAGTTCTAGTTATATTCTTTAAAATAAAATAAAATGATTATTGGCATTTTTTTTCATCAACGTTCCAATTTTCAAAACAACTCCCGATATTCCCTTTGTTTTTACTATCACTTCCGTGTCCGTTTCCCAAGCTGTCAAGTGGCTTATTCAACAAGTCTCTAAGCTGGAACATAGCATACCCTGGGGGCTAAAGCGCTTTAAGCGACACACTTCAAAGTAATTGCTTTCTGAAAGCTTCCCTTGTGTTTTCAGTTACTGCTTTTCAACTTGCTAGCAATTCTTGATTATTAAGATTGCATTTCCATGCTACCTAAAAAAAAACGGTTAAAAAGTAGTAATACCCTGGGACATTCTTCACATACAACTATTGAATCACAAATTAAAGCTGAACTTGTACTATAGAAATCAAATTAATGATAAACCATATAATCACTAGTGCCGCCATGGCTTCGCACGGGTAGCAGAGCATATACGCCTATTTATTTTTTAATTTAGGGTATAAGGGACAACTCTCCGCAATCTGGCAGGGTGCATTCAACTCCTTATTTTGGACCATATTCCACTGAAATTTTTCTCAGACTTTTTTCTTTTTTTGTCGTATTTTCAGTTACTATTCCTTTATTTCAATTACATTCTCTATACACAGCACTTCATTTATGTAAATAAAACAGCTAAACTCAAAAATTAGCATTCAATGTTGAAGTACTCTAACGAACGACGCCGGGAAGGCGGCTTAAGCATTAGTCTGCGGAGGGCTGTCCCTTATACCCTGTATACGTTCATTTCTCTAAATCACCATGTTTCCCCTAAAAAGAAGGGGATATAGGCCATCGTACTTTACTACGCGGCCTTAAATCTTATTTCATATATAGAGTTACCATCTATTCCATTTTGTATTTATATATATGCTTGCACCGGTTGGCGTGGTGGCTAGGATACCCTGAGTACCATGCCGCGGTTGTAGGTTCAATTCCCTAGCAGAACAAACATATAATTTTGTGTGTATACATATATACAGAATGTTACAAAAATACCCGTAAAGCCGAAAGGAGGTTAAATGGGGCCTTATAACGAGTCCATTTACAATATTTAACCGTAGTAACGCTGTATAACATACCCCAAAAAAAAAATATATATATTATTTTCACTGATGTGCAAACCCTATTTCAGTCAAATTAAAGAGTAAACTACGCAGAATGTACCTATATTTCTACCTAATTTGCGAAACGACAAAAATAATAATCGTAAATTCACAACATAATAATATATTTTTTTCCAACTTGACATTTTTTGAAGCCAGTACTTGAGTATAATGACATCCTTGTATTGAGGTAGCAAACATTTATGAATGAAAAATAGAAAAACTATTAAAGTAGACAATTAATAGGTAAAAAAGGTACGTAGGCCTTTCCGTTAAATAATCTGTGACATGACAGCTTACTAGGGCTGACAAAATTTTTGGCTTTGATAATAAATTATATTTTTTACGGGGTATTTTGTAACATTCATGAAACGATCAAAAAGCAAAGCTATGGCATTTCTTATTGGGTTTGAAAGCCAAATGCAATAAATAACCCCTTAAATACAACCATAAAATAATTTACAACCCTTCTATTTAGATGCTATAAAACATTTTGTAAAAAGAAACAATCTGAAAACATATTTCCACTCCAATTGCAGGAGCAGCAGAATTTACTGCAGGAGAATATAATCTCTGCAATTCGACTTAAATGAACTTTCCTCCATAATAAAACCTAATAATAGATGTTAAGGTTCATTTTTCTGCAGAGCTAAGTTTATATGATTTATTACCGAGGTAATAGTTAGCTCTGAAGTGAAAAACGTGCGAGTATTATTTTCTTACAACTAACATGAAGAATCGATGTTTGGATAATACACGAAGTTTAGTTTTTTCAAATAACTTATAAAAAAATTACTTCTTTTATTTTCGGCATTTCTTTTCACGCTGTCTCTAACATAGAGCTATCGTCGCCATCATTTAATTAATTTTATACAGGTGACTTTTTAGTCACTAGCAACTCTGAGATCGCATAAAATAAAATGGTTGCTTCATACATTTTGGTCGAGTAGGTATTGAACTTTTGTATGGCTGATAATTTTTTCGTGATTTCACACTTAGTCTAACAATAAAAGTTGTTCATATTGATGAGTACTTCCACCCCTGCAAGTGTTGCCAGTGATTAAAAAGTCACCAGTATAATAATGCATAATACAATGATTTTTTGTTGCAACATAAAATTGCAAAACGAAAAGTTAACCTTAAGTACCTACCTCAGAAATAGCAGTCCGAAACGAATAGGTATTTAAATTCAGAATCATTATGTACCTATCAAGTTTTATTAACTAATTCAACGCTTCGTGTTTTAATTAAAAAGTCTGGTACAGTAAGATTGCATTTTGAGGTCTCACCGGTGTCCTGGAGCACTCAGACAGAAATTGATTAAATACCCGAACTCAATTAGGCTGCCTCGCGCCGAGACGAGTGCGTTAGTTGTTGTGACAGCGAGGGTTTCAACCAATTTACAATATGTATGATGTCAAAAGTAGATAACCCACGTTATGTAGTATCATATCACATTACGCTATTCAAAGTTGTCAAACGAACTGTCAAGAGAATGTCAATTATTATGAAAGGGTTATAAAGGGATCATCTACTTTTGTCACTGACTGTAACTAAATTATTTTAGTATAAGATCAATAAAGGTGAGATTAATCCTAAAGTGAACTGTCAATTCGTAGTTATGGTACAATAAGCACAATATAAAAAAAAAACGAAAAACAAAGGAACCACTTCAATCAAAAATATATATCGTTTGTTCAATGGGTAAATTTTATCAAACCAATCCATGGTTGACTGACAAACTGACTTACTTTCACATTTAAATTATTTTTAATTATAATTATATTGAATTAATGGTAGTAATACTATAGCATAATTGAAATTAAAATGTTTCAAGACCGTTACGCCTACAAAGCGCACTAGCAGTTTATCGATGATTAGATTAATAAATAAATAAATAAAATTAATAACCGATGAAATTTCAGTATGTTGTCGACCTGTATTCAACTTTGCGAATTAATCAACGAATGATTAATGTGATTTATTGATTGCTTTTAAAGTTTAATTTCGGTGAGTAAAATTGGGTTCGATTTTATTACTATTTTAAATGTATGACGATGGTTCAATATTCCTACCTGTAAAACATATAATTGATACAGCGAAAAACAGACTTTTCAATTCTTAGATTACTAGATTCTGCCCCGCGGTTTCACCCGCGTTCCCGAGGGATCTTATATTTTCCCGGGATAAAAAGTAGCCTATGTTCTTCTCCGTACCATAGGCTATCTGCATACCAAACTTCGTCGCGATCCGTTCAGCGATTTAAGCGTGAAAAGGTAACAAGCAAACAAATAAACAAACAGTTAGGATAGTAAGGATTGCTTCTGGGCAAGTGTGCCACATCCACGGCCTCTTAATAACATGAATTAGACGGCCTTATCACTAAAGCGATTTCCTCCAGGCAACCTTTGAGTAACAGAAAACGACGTTACACGGCTTATGTAATATACAATACAATATTACACAGCTTATGAATTTCCCTTAAAACCATAAGCATTTCAGAAAGATTAAGACGTACCTAGTTGAACTGAAACTGTATTCACATAAATTCAAAAGAAAGAGCTTAAAAAATGCCTTACCAAGTTTATTCCGAATAGTAGAGACAATTTATAATGTTAATAAATAAGTAACTTATTGGGGCCTTAACAGAATAAATGAGGAGTTTGAGTCCAATGCAGATTGTTAGATTTTTCATTTATTTTCATACGCCTCAATAATGCAAGTTCACACACGACGATTACCTACACTAAGAAGCCAGGAATATTATACAATTTAAACTTGAGTTACTGACCCAGGATTTCTTGATTATGTTGTTTTGTATAATAGGCAAATCTACTAACAAAAAAACCCTTACCTGAAATTAATTTCTTGTTGTCGCCAACGTGCCTTCTGTACTATTATAGAACCAATCGGAATTGCGCGTGACAACGGCAAGAGGCCGGATGGTATGACTTTGATCCCGTGGAGTGTCGGCAAGCCGCTGGTGTGGGATGCCACGTGTGTTGATACACTTGCGCCTTCCCACATACTGGCGACTTACAAAGTCGCTGGGGCGGCTGCGGTACGCTTGTATTGGTCCGAATTATTTCTTCATGCCATTCGCGGTAGAAACCTTGGGTCCGTGGGGGTTCGAGGCTCGCCGATTTGTTTGGATTTTATCATCCAAGCTCATCGAGGCTTCGGGAGACCGACGGGCTGGGAGTTTTTTCCGCCAACGCTTTAGTTAGGCCATTCAAAAAGGGAACGCTTCCGGTCTGTTGGGAACCTTGCCTATCGACAGCAGCGAGAGCTTTGAGAATATTTTCTATATATTATAGTTTGTATTTTATACAATTGTTGTAAATACTTGTAATACATTTTGTATCAAATAAAAACTCACAAATAGATAATAATTTTCATCAAGAGAAAGTAATAGAAATAAATGAAACATTGCGAGATTTCTTGGATGAAATCTCGTCAATGAAATATTCTATTGAGATGGATCTTCAAAGGCACTTATTATTTATTGTCAGACGTACTTACAATCCAAATAAAGTAAACAGTACAAATTCAACAGATATTTTTAATATAATAAGGAAAGTCATTTATATAGGTATATCTATATGTAAAAATCAATGTTTGTCCGTCTATTTGTTTGTATGTTTGTAACGTATGTACTCCTATGTCATGTATACAATTCATTGATGCTTCGGTGAGGTTTTGTGTGCACGCCCGAGATGGTTTCTGATAAAATTAAAGTACATAGTTAAAAATAAAAGTTTATGTCAAAAATAACTGAAAAGGAATCTTAAATCGAAAAAGAAGAATAAAATTATTTCTTATTAATAAACATCCTATCCTACTAACCTAACTAATATTATAAATGCGAAAGCTTGTGAGTATGGATGTATGTATGTTTGTTACTCTTTCACGCAATAACTGACTGGCTTCGGATAAAATTTGACACACAGATAGAATATATTCTGTATTAACATATAGAATACTTTTTATCCCGGGAAAACGTAAGATCCCTCGGTAACGCGGGTGAAACCGCGCGGCGAAAGCTAGTAGTCCATATAATTATATGATATATATAGAGGATTTTTTATCCTAGGACATTCCTCACACATGCCTATCTAATCCCAAACTAATTATGGAATCCAGATCACTGATATATTACATCTACTATTATTTTTAAATAGATAATTACATCCAGACCACAGCCCAGACCACAACCCAGACTCAGGACAAACAGACATATTCATGCAGACGTATTATTAAACTATTGATAAACTTGTAGGTACTTGTTATGATAAATTAAATAAATCATTTTTTCATCACCCATTACACTTTCACATGAAGTATTATATGAAAATGAAAATGAAAATATTTTTTATTCAAATAGGCCTTCACAAGCACTTATGAATAGTCTGACTCTAACGCACTGTTCGGAAGGTTGCTTTTACTGAGAAGAGCCGGCAAGAAACTCAGCAATTACTCTTTTCAAAACCAACTCAGATTCATTACATCAAATTATTTATCTAGTCTCACTGACAATATGTGTGTGTTATATGACAGTAAGGAAAAAAAATTAAAATATATAAAATTAAACTCACACGCAAATAAAATCCTGAAGCAAAAGCTTATAATAAATAAGACTTTTTACTCATCAAGATTGTCGTCATTTCGTTTCAAGCTGTAATCATTTCAATTTTCATAACTCCTTGTAGACTACGTCATGTAGGTACCTACCTGTAAATACGAAATGTAATTTCCCACAATAAATTGACAAGAGCTAGAAATTGCTGAAAGCCCGGAATTTCCCTAGGGTACCAACATTACTTTTTTAACTCTCTATATAAATTTTGATAACAGAGAAATATACCTAATTAAAGTCTTACACGATAAAATCCGTTTGTTTTATATTATCAGATAAAAATATGAACATGCTTCGTCTAATAAAACTTATTTTCATTTATTTATGAACTGAGTTATTTGTAATGATCAATCCCATCAAAAACATAACAAGTAAAAATTTGCACAAGTCTCGCAACGCAGTTGTTCTGCCGTAAAAAGTTGTAAAAGTTGTGAAATCGAATGTAAACCAAGTTGGTTAATTCAGTACCTACCTACCTAACTATGGGAGCAGCTATCCAACCTCTTTGTCATAAATTGATACCTTGTTTAGTATTTAACTAACAATATTTTATTATAGTAACCATAACATATTTTTTTTTATTGCAATAAAATGCTAGTAATGCCCTCTTGGTCATTGAAAATTTAAGCTTCTAGTTTTTCCACAACGGAGTTACAGGGGGTCAAAAATGATCCGTATGGCTTCGAGAAAAGATTGTTACGACTGTGCCTTTTATTGTCTTTTGCTCGACTTGGCGGAGGCACAGCGCCCCCAGATATGAACAACTTGAAATTGCGAAAAACAATCAACCATTTTGATCAAGTAAGGTTAAATTGTTGCACTTTATCTCATAATAGGAAAAACCCTTTACTTGTTACTATAATGTCTAAGCTCTTCTTATAACAATCAATCATCATCGTACCTATATCCTCTGAAATGACAATAGACTATCGAATATAATCCCACCCGTAACGCCTACTATTCCAAACTGACCTTTATTCCAACTACAATAAAGTCTCTGAAGTGGTGTACATCCATCAATGTTTTCAGCTAAATAAAAGGTACGCTAAAATTAACAATAAAAGTATATCGAACAAATGATACATTACAGTGAGCGATGAGGTCTTTCGTAGCCTTTTCACCTGAGCCTTGGAGCAAGTCATAAGCAATCTGCGTTAATGCTTTATTTTTATTCCGAGTATCCGACCATTGCAACGCTCCAGAGTAATAATATAAAAAAACGGACATCCAATCTGACACATTTATTATACATATTTAGTGGCTTATATAATATATAGTCTTTACCAAAGACAACTATAGTTATTGCTGTGGTTGTGTTACTAACTTCAAGGTGATTTTATTGTGGTAATGTGGTAATAAAGTAGGTTATTTTATTATAAAAGTGTTGACGTGTACGCCCGTCACGCGTGATAAAGTAGGTGTAGTAATTTTAACATGTGAGAAAATAAAATATATAAATTGAATACTTAGTAGTAGTAAAAGAAAAGCATATTTTTTATTAATAATTGATAATACATTGTATTTACATGAACATTACATTATTATATCATACTTAACCTTAATTTATATTTTAATAATTATTTAAACTCTTAAAAAAAAATTAACACAGCTTGCGGTCTATTCGGTTACTCTTGCGGTTATTCTTAAATATCTATTGCCTGTTAAGAACTATGAAATATTCTGTGCCACGATAAAGAAAGCGCATTGCATGTGGTAAAATTTGCTGACACCGACTACAGCGACTGACCGCAGCTGCAAGCAGCAGTTACTTCATGGACACGGTTGTCGCCGACTGCAAGCGACGCTCCTTTACATTTTATGCCGTCTCTAGCTGCGGTCGGTCGCTGCAGTCGGTGTCGGAATTGCACCTTTACTGACATTGTATGTAGGTACCTACACTTTTTAGGGACTGTACGAATCTCCGCTACAACTTATAACGTAAAACTAGGACAACAAGTGGTTCTCTACCTCGGTTGTATAAAAGTAGAAGCACATTAATTCGTTACCTACCTTTGTTACCTTGATGACGGTCAATTGCAGGTAAGTACCTCTCCCATATATCTTGTACCCTTATACGCAAACATAAGTGGCATTGTAGGTACTCAGATAGGTACCCACCTATAGTATACTGAGGTCTGTGAATAAGGTTAAAAAGGTAAAAAGTTAGTGTGTGTTACCTCTAATTGGGGTTGACCAAAATTATATATTTCGACTTATATACAATTTTCATTTGCCTCATAGTATCATTTGTTGTATGTTGGGTTAACATACTTAGGTACCTACCATTGCATGCTAGTTCGTATGTTTGTACTGAGTCTGGGTGTAAGTGGATATCTATGTAAGTATTTATTTACAAAGGTAGTATATGTAGTACCTATATCAGTTATCTGGTTCCCATAGTACAAGCTTTGCTTAGATCAGATGGCACGGCCATATGTTTAATTATTTAATCGTGGTCTTCGATCAATTATTTTTAAGGTGATTTTTATAGTAATGTAAATGTGATTAATGTATAAGTGTTTGTTAAATATTATACTATACTATACTACTTTGTTTAAATAAAATAGAATATCCCACCGCGACATTGGCTGATTGGCTGGCAGCATGGGGCAGCGCGATACGAATCGTGCTGCTGTGGCGCTGTAGCAGCTTAACTAAATCAGGTGGCATAGGAGAAAAGGAAAGAATAAACAGTGCAGCAGCGCGTTAGCGGCATACGTTCAAAATAATGTAGGTATACCTTAAAATTTAGTTAATAAAGCTAGCTCGCTATTACGGTTTTTCCAATGGAGTTTTCAAAGTCGGCAAAATATCGGCAATGTATTGCAAATGTTCATAGGCGTCGGTGGTCGCATACCATTTGCCTGCCTGCAGAAATAAAAAAAAGAAGTTCATGAGATTGAATGATGATTACGTACCTACTTGACAATTTTATTTACCATTCACAATCTAAACTAAACACAACGTAATTGAATCCAACCAACAGATTGGACCTCTAGTTTGAATACAATATAAACCTATTCCTATTGAGGTCAAAGGGCTGTCCCAAAAAGGTGAACTTGATTGATAGCTAGAAGCCAAGAAATATTTCACTGGCGTTCAATGCCAAGACCCACGTTTCTGTAGATTGACTGAAATGCGGACCAATATATTTTTGTATTCTACGGTTTTAACGTTTGGAGTACAATTTCGATTGATTGAATATGTTCGACTCGATTTTTTGTATAAAACGTAAACCAATTACTTTTAGATTTTACGCTCAATTTGTACAATTATTTTTTATTTATTTTTATACAACATTGTCGGCAAACAAGCATACGGCCCACCTGATGGTAAGCGGTTACCGTAGCCTATTAACGCTTGCAACACCCAGGGGTATCACTCACGCGTTGCCGACTCTTCCCCCCTCCCCGATGAGCTCTGGCGACCTTACTCACGCGCAGAAACACAACTATAAGTTATTTGTAAGCTGTACGATTATAAAGCTATAAATGTTGATTTTATGTTCCTATACTTATATCTTTTTATCACATGGATTAATATGGACTGTCAAAGTTGACCTATTACATTATGACGACTATAATACCGACATAATAAGGACGAGGAAATACCGATAATAATGTTTAATTTAATATATTCTTTGTATTATATATAAAGCCAAAGCGTTTTATTCAATGTAGGTTCTAAGAAGGTAAGTTACTCAAGTTACTATCGGGAAAAAAACAAAGAGATAATAAGAGTATTCGTAGTTTATCTATGATTCATATTTTCCTCACAAAATGCCACGTTTATTTTGTTAGTGTCAATTATTATTGTAACAATGTTGTCTTACCAAGAAATAATTCCCACCATTCTAGGCTCAGTTATATATAACAATAAAATATAACTGAGTTCGTATATTTACATTAGGAATTGACATTTAGCTAAAGGCCCTTCGTTAAGGCTCCAGTCTCCCTAAAATCAGTATTCTTGCGGAATTTATCAGAAAAGAAATATTGTTTTTTAGTCATCAGAAAAGCAATAAATGAAATATATTTTA
Organism: Tetheella fluctuosa; assembly: GCA_951216915.1. Classification (NCBI taxonomy): domain Eukaryota; kingdom Metazoa; phylum Arthropoda; class Insecta; order Lepidoptera; family Drepanidae; genus Tetheella; species Tetheella fluctuosa. Next base: position 7,523,722 of record OX578233.1, on the reverse strand, counting down.
CGTTATTTTAAAGTGTGAAATTTGAAGTTTCCAATACATATTTTATTTTTTAATTTGACGCCACTTTTATTAGCTTTGTGAGGCTTTAAACATACCTCTATTTACGTTCCACGCGTAGAGGGTCTCAATCATGCACACGCCACGCGTCAATCGCGCAACAAGATTCTACATCGCACTGACAAAGTTCGTCGAGTACTTAGCATATATACAAGATTCCAACATCTACAGTTGGACCACGGTCCCCAGGCACGATGTCCCAGCCTGGCGGAAGATTTTCCCTTTTCAATGGAGGAGTCTACCACCTTGCTCCTCCATAGGTTAATTTATTTTTGATAATATTTCGAGTTAGAGTGAATGATTGGTTTTAATATTTTTCGTTGTAATATTTTGTTGTTGTTTTTTTGTGTTTTGTGTTATCCTTAGTAATTTTAATGTTTTACTTGGCACCGACTTCAAAATGATGTAGAAAGGAAATATTTATTTTATGCTCTTCAGTTTTTGAAGTCAGTTTTTTTTTATTCATAAATAATTTTTATTTAACACTTTTAAGTTACGAATATGGATAGAGCTAGTAAGGCAGCTTTTCGAATGCGGAAACGACGGCTAGATGAAACGGAATAAAACAAAACCGTACAGGAAACAGAAATATTAAAAAAAAATGAATAAAAGTCCGTAAGAGTTGGGCCGTCACGGTGCACAAGTTACAAGACACTACACTTGATGAAGCTGTTATAGAACTTGGAAATAAAAAAAACCCTAAAAGCCTAAACCCTAAATGTGTATGTATTTAGCTGTCAGTCGTATAAAAACCTTTGAAGGAATAGCACTGTCTAATTTAGAATCAAATAAATTATTGAGTAGACCACACAGACTCTTGAAAATGAAGAAATGATACTCTTTATAATGTTCAACTTTATGCCATGAGATAATATCCATTGGTGCTGAATTTACACGTTCGAGCTGTTTAAGGAGTTCCGTTGTATGCATTCCTAGTCCAAGTCCAGTCCAGTCCAACACGTCCTTGATCATAGTTAGTTACCTCCTCGTAATGGAATTGTCACAAACCTAACTATACCTCAATCACTACAGAATTCCTATCTGGTATATCTTCGGAGTCCACTGTCCAATACCAATGAAATTTAAGTGGAATCATTTTGACGCTATACTCAATCCTATGCAAAAGAATTTATTAAAATTGGTTCATAAACAAAGAAGTTATCCTCAGAAATAGGTAGGATCATTTACAAGTTCCGGTGGTCGTCTATGGTCTTCTTCATCAGTTTCACATCTCCAAATGATACTTTCTGAATGCAAATGCTTGATCCGTTACCGAAAATACCAAAATCACTATGTATATGCCTGTAATATTTGAAGAGTTCCCTCAATTCCTCAGGATTCCATCGTCAGAACTGAATTTTGATAACAATGGGACCAATCTGGAGGTATACCCTTTCAAATGAAAAAAATATTTTTTCAAATCGGTTCATAAATGACGGAGTAATGAGTGTACATCCGAATTGAGAACCTCCTCTTTTTTTTTAAAGTCGGTTAAAAATAGTAAATGACCACCAAAACAATATTGTAAATTACCACCAAAATTAAATCCCCATTTTAGCGCGAAATTAGAACCAAAAATTTACACTAATCTAATGTTTACACATAATTATGTTAGTAATCGTGATTTGGTGATCATTTACTAAATTTGGAGATCAATTTACGAGGTACTATTTACTATTAAGTATTCTGTAGTTATGGTCACATCGTTCTTTTTGGTGGTCATTATATTTATCCCCTAAAAGATCGAGACCCGAAAAGAGAGAAAAATATAGATCAGCAGATTTAATATAAGTAGTATAGATAGATAAATCAATTTCAAACTCTATCATAAATGTATTGACGTAGTTTTTAGAATCAATCGTTTGAATTGCGTTATATTCGACGTTAATGAAATACGTTTATAAATATTCCTGTTTTTTATAGCGATATATTTTTTTTATTGTGGGTGGTAGTCTGCCTGGTAGATTTATTTTTTGACGGGACATGAAGTTGGTGGTCTCTCGACCGTGGCCACCCTTACGTGGACAACTCGGCGAGCGCTTAGTGCTCTCAGTCGGACTTAAAAGAATCTACAAAGAACCCTTTTATAGGCTAAAGTAAAGTTCGTCATCAAATTTTAAATCTCGGTATTTATTTTTATTGGCAAAGGTAGTCACTTATTTTACTTTTTTTAGGTGGACCGTTTGCCTGCTTGTGCAGCCTTCTATTTTTTTTTGTTTTTTTATATGGTTAGGCTTGTATTTTAACACGATAAGTAATCTTTAGGCGAAAGGTGGTAAGCACACCAAACATAGAAGAGAATTGGCTTGATAATCGATTTTTTACTTGAGGGTTCACCAACATCAACACCGGTACATCAAACCCAGTATCTTCGTCACGGCATACGACGTTACTACCACTAAACTCATATCACCTCAAAAATAATATATAGGATGTTCCTATAGAACTCTGTGTCGCACGATGTAATTTGTCCTCTGCAAATATTTAGTTTACCTGCAACAATCAATTCCCTGTAATCATTCCCAAGGATACCATGGAAACATGGGTAGAAATCCCATAATTGTATTTTGCAAATTTCTAAAAAAAAAATGCTTTAAAAATTTTAGGCAACATAGTATTTACGTTAGTTTTGAATGAGTAGTTAATATTATAGATAAATTATTTCTTTTTATAGATACCGCCCTTTTAAACGCCAAATCTGTGCACTTCATTTAATTTAGTCGATTTGATTGCATATAAAAATGTAATAAACCGCCATGCGAATATAAAAGCGAAGTTTATTCAACGTCGCCCGTTTTAATAAATTCTGAAACCTAAACAATTACCGTTTTAATTTAATGGTAAAAAGTTTATCTGTCAGCTTCACGCGGCTGAAAAATGTTTCATCGACTCGCCAGCCGCGGGATATGTGCCTGTAAAGTTTTTTCATTTTGAAATTCGAATCATTCTATGGAGATTTAAGGTCAGTTAATATCATTGCGACTACTTTTTTTTGCTATATTTTATACCTGCAAAAAATATAATATATATATTTGAATTTGGAAAGGCATAAATTGTCTTTATAAATTTATCCAATTTAAGTTATACCACAGGGCTTCGAAATTTTAAATTTAGACCCTAAACTGTTTTCATTAGCTTTTAATCTCCTTCACTCAGTCATAATGTATGTAGGTACGTCGCATACCTTTGTACAGCTAGCGTTAAATTTCGTCTCAATGAACATGCGGGTTCTAATTTTAAATACAAACGAATAAGTTTGAATATCCGTTGAGAATACGCCCTGTTAAGTAATAAAAGAACTGGGAGTTTACTAGGGCTGTAATGAATTTTATGTTAACCTTTAAATTCACGATTTTATAAGTCATGATATTAAATATGGAGTTAATCAAGGCTTAATTTTTTAAATACTTGAATAACTAATACTAAATAAAAGATTAGGTATGTTTTATCAATATGGACTGGTTGGCTAGATGGAAATTGAAACTTCTAAATATTATTGGAACATTGGAACAAGTTGACTAAGTAACCCATGTATATAATACTGTTCGTATTATTTTGACTACCTCCATTTTTGTATACTAAATTGATCGTTTATAAACCAATCATAAAAATACTTCATAAGCTATAGACAAAAATATTGAATAATAAATATTCCGGGACATTATTCCTCACACACGGCCATCTGACCTCAAACTAAGCAGAGCTTGTACTATGGAAGCCACATAACTGATATACTACATATACTACTTTTCTTTTGTAAATACATACATATATAGATAATTACACCCAAACATAGGAGAAACAGACATGTTCATGCACACAAATGTTTGTCCTGAGTGAGAATCGAACCCACGACCTGCGGCGTGATAGATAGATTATCTTATCAACCACGCCAACTGGCAAAAAGTGCCGAATTAAAGTCGATGATAGGTGGAAACCTGAAATGAGCATGAACTTTCTTTTGGTGATGGAAAACATCGTGTGGGCGATGGCAGGGTACTTTGTAGTACCCGCCTGGCAGGCTACTACCTTCATCTTGAATATCCGTCATCAAGCTGCACTTGAGAGCCATCTACTTTGTCTACTAACCATTTTCTGGCACATCGTCACTTACAATGCTGAGTTTGTGGTCAAACTTAAGCCTATACTGTGCCTATACACAAGGATATTTAAACACTATCGGGACCTATGCTATAAGGGTTCTAAAAAATATTCATTAAATGTAAATGAGTAAATGAAAATTAAAATGAATGCAGTATATTTTAAAATTACTACTGCAATCGATTCATTATCGCAAAATAATCGCAATATCAAATACTGCGATTATAAAGTTAGTTCCATATTTAAAAGTTTTTGTCTATGATATTATCTCTCCACAATAATCCACATAGATTTCCAGCATACTATAAATAACCCTCATGGCCTCGTCACGTACTACAACGATATAAATAGACTTAATATAAAATACATTTACACATTAAAGTAAACAAGAATTCAATTTTGCGGTCCACCGGATCGATAAATACATAACCCTTTTTGGATTAAGTTGGATAACATTGGAAGAACACTTGATAATCGCTTTTTGTTTATTAAAGTGAATATTTTATCGGTAGCTTGTTATTTTTGGAGTGTAAGTTGTTAATTTAAATAAGTTAATTTAAAAAAAGTTATATCAATACCTTAGAAGTAAAAGTAAATAGCTTAAGTAAGTAAAAGTAAAGGTTATGAATCTATGTACAATCGGTTCGAAAAATAATCCCTGTATTTATTACCTGTAATGGCCCGGCTACACGCTCCGTTTTGCCTGCGCAGTCCCAAAACTGTAGGCATGACTGTACTAAAAGACGGAACACCGTACAGTGACCACACGTGCAGTTAAGCTCCTGCCAACTGGACTGTGCAAACCTCATCCTCCTGTTTTGAAAGCTCTCAGTTATGTCATCAAAAATAATTTTGCAGGACTGAAGCATGGCTTGAATAACCGGCCACACGGCGCAAGCAAAACCGTACAAACCAAATTTGTGCAGTCCAATATTCAGCATGTCAACGATTGCATTGCACAAGCCGCGCTTCCGTGCCTGCGCGAGATACCGTTTTGCCGTCCACACGCACGCTTAAGACCGTGTGGACGTCAAAACGGTTTGCGCACTACTTTTAATCCCTTGGACTTAGGTGAAACCGGGGGGCGAAATCTATAAACCGCTAAAGTAAGTTCGCTAAAGGAAGATTTAGAACCTAATTAGATGCTGCAAATTATTATTTTATTTTACTAAAATAAGATTATAATTTAAATAAGATAAGACAACAAATTGATTTGTAATCTTTTGGAAATAATAAAGAAGTATTCCGGTAATTCCCCTGTTTATACAGTAAGTATCAACTATTTCCATTTCCATGGCGTGGATAATGACTAAAAGTGGACCATTGTATTAATTACTAGCTTCCGCCCCGCGGTTTCACCCACGTTCCCGAGGGATCTTGTGTTTTCCCGGGATAAAAAGAACGAAGTACAAACCAGTAGTTCCTGAGATTAGCGCGTTCAAACAAACAAATAAACAAACTCTTCAGCTTTATAATATTAGTATAGATATAACCTGCCCCACAGTTGTGTCACATACTGTATACTATACAGTATACACAATTTATTTATGAGCTATCCAACGAATGTAATACTAGTGTTTCATTAGTACCAACGGAAGGTTTAACTAACTCTAAAAGTTTTATTTCTCTACCCGACTAGGCGACTCAAAAGATAGTCTACAGTAAGTATATTAAATCTTCTCCGAGGTAACTTGTGCGATATCTAAGCCGACGACTCGGGAAGACCTATGAAGGTGGGGCGTCAAAGTTCTTATTAAGATCCAGATAAAGTAAAGGGATTCAAATTTAAATCTTGGGACCTTGACGATTATAATAATAAAGAAACTATTAAAAAAGGTTATGGCTGAATGGAAGAAGAGTATTGCGCTTATCCTAATTGGTAATAGGGCACGAACACGATGATGGCAGTAACTTCAGTAGTTTCGATGTTCATAAGTGCCCTTCTAGGGCCTAAACTGAATAAATGGCTTTGACTTTAACTTTGACGATTAAAAATAAATAATTCAATGGTATTATTATTAGTATTAAAACATTTCCTAATATGTTTTCTACCAATCATATTTTATCCTATTATAATGTGGTTTGGAAATACCAATACCTCGAAAATTTTTTCATCAAAGAGTAGAATGAATGTCAAAGGAGATTAAATGAAATACTAAAAATAGCTGAAATTCAATAATGCCAAGTTTGCTATAGCATTCCAACGGAAAAATCTCTAAATAAAGCGTTGGAATCTTACCAAGAGGCTTTGAGTGTAAACACGCGAGTGTTTATCACGAATGTGACCGTCGAGTTATCGAGAAAAAGAAAACAAGCAACCAGACAGTTTTAAGGTAGAATTCCGACACCAGCGACAGCGACCGACTGCTGCTGCAAGCGCCTTTCTACCGCCTGCAGCTGCGGTCGCTGTCACCGGTGTCGGAATTGTACCTTAACCAAACTCTTTAAAGGCCGACAGCGTTTAAAGATCGATAATTTAAGGTAATATAGTATTACTAGCTTTCGCTCTGCAGCTTCACCCGCGTTTTTGGGATAAAAGTAGCCTATGTTGCTTTCCGATCTATAACTATCTCAATGCAAAAATAACGTCATTCCGTCGCTCTCTTGTTGCGTGAAAAGCTAAACCAACAAATACACTTTCGAATTTATAATAGTAAGGGATTAAAAAAAATGCTACAACGTAGTAGGCACGCTCAATTTACTGTATAGTATGTTTCAATATCATTAAATATTTAGTCAAAGCGAAGGAATGAAATTTCAAATTCATCATACAATTGGGCATCATTTTGTACAATTGAGAGCTCTTCTGCGCCGACTTAGGCAGGGATTGATTAATCCACTATAGAGCCCGAAAATCCAGTCGAGGTTTATTGATAGTATATTGCGTAGGTAGTAAATTAAGTACTTGATAGTCTACAAGTACATATTCAGATAATTTGGAGCTTGATTTTTAATTATAGGCCAGTTAATAACCACTAAGGGTAAATAATACAATCGTACAGAGTTAAATACAATAAACCTCAATGTTGTCCTAATCTATGATTCATAGTTTACATCACTATCACTACATAGTATAAAACAAAGTCGCATCCCGCTGTCTGTCCCTATGTATGCTTAGATCTTTAAAACTACGCAACGGATTTTAATGCGGTTTTTTTTAATAGATAGAGTAATTCAAGAGGAAGGTTTTAAAATAAATTTTAGTTTTAAAATAAATTCAAGCGGTCTCGCACCAACGCGACACGACGACGGGTCTCGCTTGATGCAGCCACCTCCGCCCGCGCTCCACTACCTGCGCCTGTTGCCACCACGCAACAAGCTGATGCAAAAATCGAGGCATAAAATAGGCATAATTTATATGCTCTTCTACCCGTGCGAAGCCGGGGCGGGTCGCTAGTAAGGAATATATTTGTAAAATATCCACTATTGTGAACGGAAACGATAATAAATATATCACCTTTTCATGATTTTTTAGATTGATCTTTCAGAATATAATATAATGGCAATTTGAAAGACGCTAGGTGCCACTCGGTAAACAAAGGAAGAAAACTTTAACCTTTTAGATAGGAAAACTATGCTCAGCATTCAACTTCTATCAGGTTGGATAAGATCATGAGGATTAACAAAATATACGCTATATAACACTATATTTTGTAGTAAATCCAAGAGCAATTTATAAGACACGCCTAAAAATGTATGAGTTTGAGCTAGCTCAAAAGGTACATAAAATAGCGGATTGAAATGTGAAGCAAAAATCCACGGTGCATCAAAATTCACGTATGAATACTATACACACACGATCGATAGGTATGTCGAGAGCACTTCATCAGAAATTCAATCAGCAGTCGATTGGAGTGAGCGGGTTTGCGGTGGCTGCCTATTTACCACTTCTACCAGTGTTAATGAAATTACCCACTCAACAGACTATATCGTGCGTAGATCAAGTAACACGTGCATTCGATACATATGCATAGAAAGCAAGTGTTTTGTTTACGTTTGCTACTCATATTATATTGAATGTGGCGCCCAACGTGGGGCATAAGTTCAATACTTGAATATGACTTGTAGTATTGAAGGAAAGTTTTAAATTATAAAGTGGGTAGAATATATGAAACAAATCAATGTACTTATAACGAGTGTCAGGAAAAATTCCATATATACGTTTGTAAAGAATAAAACATTTCGAGACGCAGAATACTTGTTGACAGATTTGTTAATCTTAAGAACTTTTGAAGGATCATTTTAATCAATCATCTGTATGTAAATTCAATAGTTTTATGAATAACAAAGCAACACAACTCCTTTTATAAAAGGTTCCATAAACATAATATATATATAACAAACAATAGCAAAGCCACAAAGACGTTACGCTGCACATAAACGTCCTTTGCCTTCAAAGCCAGCGAGAACCATTGTACGGTAGCCATTTTGCAAAATAGCATCGTTTATAACCGTCAAACTGTTAAATCATATTTCATAGTTATTTATAATGAGTTGAAACTGAGGAATGTGTAATTCATTGTTCAGGATTTATTTGAAAAGCTATTTTAGTTACCCGCACTGAAAGGTGAATGTTGCTAAGCCGTATTAATGAACTATCCGCGACCATGAAATTTTCCAAATACTTATATGTATATGCATTAGAGTCAGACTCATCATAAATGCTTGTGAAGGCCTTTTTGAATAAAAAATATTTTCATTTCATATTATACCACCTATACAGGATGTAACAAAAAGGGGGCTACAAGCCGAAAGTGGGTTGTTAGGGACATCATTCTGAACAACTTTCACTATAGGATCAACTTGATCAGAGTAACTTTATTTTTCTCATCTCACTACATTTCGGGAGTAGCGCTTAGCTGGATTTGTATGGTGGAGTGAAAAATAAGGTTGCTCTGATCAAGTTGGTCACATAATGAAAGTTGTTCAAAATTATGTCCCTAACAACCCACTTTCGGCTTGTAGCCCCCTTTTTGTTACATCCTGTATAGGTAATATATATATATTTATGGATATGTTTAAATATAAACCAAAGTACACGCAAACATACCCATGAACATATACAAAAACTTTTGCTTTAATAATATCAGTAGGTTACATACATAGGTATTGTCATACCAACCTAATCCTTTGTTCGAAAAACTCGAGACATTGGTATATAATCAATTCCAATATCTTATATTTCAATTTCGTAACAAAAGCAAAAAAATACCAGACAATAAACCAATAACACGCTATAATAACCGATCAGAAAAGTAGTTGTCGACCTCTCAAGTGGCACCTATTATACTTTTATAAGAGAATTCTCCTCGGTCCCCCGAGCCGACCTAATTTTGCAATAAGACTAGAGCCTAGCGATGAATTTTAAGTTATAAGCTTTTACCTTTTGGGTTCTTTTTAAAATGGCTTGTGGATGACAACAATGGCATCGTAGAAAGTTTTAATATCCTGAAAGGATAAACATATATAATAATATTGTCAGTGAGACGAGGTAAATAATTTTATGTAATAAATCTCAGTTGGTTCATTTACAACCATCCGAACCGTGCATTAGAGTTAGTCTATTCATAAGTGTTTATGAAGGCCTATTTGAATAAAAATATTTTCATTTCATTTACGAGTATAAAGTCTTGCTTAGCAGTCTATAGAAATTGTTACCTATATGTTATTTACTTCTCAACCTAGAACTTTATAATTTTCACGACATTAGTCTCCAGTGGTATATGGAGATACGTTTATTTTCTCTTATGTCCAACTGATGGTAAGTAGTTACTGTCCCTACAGACTTTATCAAAAGCTGCCGTTCGCTTTAATGAACTGATGAATAAATTTCCGATTACATTTATTAATCACAAAAATTATACGTTAATATCATTATTATTATATATAAATTGAATATCGCTTCAGCTTCTAACCTGCACTACAACATAACTGGAGCCTCAGGCTAGGAGCGTTATTGGCAATATCGAAGCGACCACTATCCAGGGGGAATTACCTGCTGTATGGGTATGAAGGTAGAATAATTCCCACCTAACATAGGTACTGTTTACTCTACCTGCTAAATCTTGTAGGTATATTATAATGTGAGTAAATTAATATATTATTTTGTTTTGTTATCTGTCAATGTCAGTAACGTAAAATAATAATAAATAAAAAATAATTAATCAAATAAAATAAAGAATACCAATGGTTGGTTCGCAAATATTTAACTGGAGCTATTTTTATTTTTTTTTACTTTTCTATAGGCTTGTGTTTGACCACAATCTCACTATGGTAGGTGATGATGTGGCCGAAGGTGGTAAGCACACTAGCCTAGAAGGAACTGGCTCTCAAGTGCAGCTGCCGGAACATACCAATAGGTGTTTGGCGACAGACTTTCAACTTGAGGGTGGTAGTCAGCCAGACGGGTACTACAAAGTACCCTACCACCGTGCTATGGTTTTCTCACGATGTTTTCCTTCACTGAAAGCTCAAGTTCATTGTAGGATTCGAACCCACGACCTTCGTCGCGGCGTCCGATGTCACTACCACTGAGCTATCATCGCCTTAATTGTAATATCATCAGTATTGCACTCCATATTAACGTTTTAGGAATGTATTGAGACCATTTTAGTATAGAGCTGCTATAACATAATAAATCTAAGTTTGCTTTGCAAAGAGTAATTGCTGAGTTTATTGCCGACTCTTCTCAGCAAAAGCAACCTTCTGAACCATTACTTAGAGTCTGATAAGTTCGTGAGTGCCTATGAAGGTCTATTTGAGTGAATAATTATTTTGTAGAGGCCAAAGTTATGGACAAGAATTTACTAAATAATTAATCCATTCTATGTATATGCATTCAAATACTGCTATAGCTACAAAACGGTTAATTTGCGGCGTAGTACGGAATTAACAACTGGAATAATCGGAACTAGAAAATCGGAACATGTCGGTCGTCCCGGTCCGAACAATATAGTCCGACACGGCTTTCCGATTGCAAGAGAACATTTTCAATTGGTCGGGTTTGATAGTCTTTCACCAAAAATCACTATCGAAGATCAACTCAATGTCGCTAAAAATAAAACAGAATTTTGCTTGTGATTAAAAGACGTATGTAGTTTTTCAATTCGCTGAATAACAACGCTTGATACTCAATATGGTTTGTGATGATATCGTTCGGTAAAATTGAATAGCTTTGAGTGCTTTGAACAGCATGTTACAGGCGTGTTCTCTTTAAATCGAGGTCCATTTGGGTTTCTCAAAGGGAATTTATATTAAACATGCCTTCAAAAGTCTACTTAAGCATTTGTTAAAACAGTATTTACGACTGCAGGGCTCAATTTACACTTTATTGATTTCGAAACAGAGATCCTGTTAACAAAAAAGTGGTTTTTAATTTTAGCCACGGATAAGAATTAGGTATTCGACCACAATCTCACAATAGTAAGTGATGCGACCACCTTCAGCCACATTTGAAGGTGATAATCACACTAAGCCTATTTAAGGAAACCACAACGAAAAGATTTCGGTAACAAAGGATAATGTCTCAATAGGGGCTATTGCATGGGAATTTTCCGCTAGAGGCGCTAGTGTAACGTGAGGTCTTCGCAATGTCAAACTTCACTGTTTCTGGGTGGGCTACGCGGGTTTATTTCTAATTAGAATAATGTTGTGAATATTTTGCAATACCTGAGATTAATTATGGCAAATATAAGTTATGGGTCAATTAATGATGATAATTAATGATAATGGCAACGCTTTGAGTCAGTTTTTTCTTTCGGAAACATTTACCTACCTACTTTTTTTTCGAACAAAACGTACGAACTACGTAAAACTGAGGCATGCTCGATATTTTTACGGTACTGTTTAAGGTATTAAATATGATTTAAAAGCAAACATGGTTTTCATGTCCGTAATAACAAACTTTTATAGGACCTTACTCGACAGTGGCGCCAACTGGTGAGCATAAAAACGATAGCCCCCATTGTGCGCTACGTCACCTGATGTTTATCACAGGTTTCTTTTACGTTCAGTTTAAACATTTCTATAATAAGTATAATAATATTTTATGTTGTAGCATGTATAGTTCTTATTTTCTGCACTCTTAAAGCCTATAAACTACCCAGCTGGTGCATCTCGCACTAGAGCATAATTCCTTCGAGGCTTTGTGTGCTTACCACCTTCGGCTACATCATAACTTACCATAGTGAGATCGTGGTCAAACACAAGCCGGATAGGTGGATTTTTGGACTAATACGCTCTAATGCGTAATGTGCATTATTGTGATATTGGTTTTGTGTAAGTCCAAAGTAAGTCCACTTTCCATGATATTATATCACCGCAGCACAATGTGGCGCCGCACTGGTGGCAGAAAAAAGCCTGAATGACACTAAGCCGCCATTTTGTTATTCCTATTACGAAAATCCAAACATTATTAGGAATTAAGTGTGAAAATCCTATTTCAAAAACGAAGTAAATGCATATAAATATATTCACTTTTAGGTATCGATCTGTCGTACTCAAAGACTATATTTAGAATTAAAGTATATCTCAGTTTAATTAATATACATTTATGTAAATAACTGCCGTACTTAGATACCGTAGAGACTCTCTATCCCTTTCTATGTTAGTGTAAAGGCCTAAGTTATTTTTATATTTTATGACAAATTATAGCATCATAACGGATTTACCAATTCGATGCTATGACTAAGATTACAAACTATTTTTAATAATAATTTAATGTATGAAACTCAGAACATTCGTCATAATGACACATCATTTTTAATACATAATAATAGAGAGGTAGGGTAGAGCATATCGACACTAGCGATATGTCGCTCAGATAGCAGCTCGACTGGGGAAGTACCTCCACCTTACAGAATACCGCAGAAAAATAATTTATAGTTGTGTTCCTGCGCGTGAGTAAGGTCGCCAGAGCTCATCGGGGTGGGAGGGAAGGGTCGGAAACGCGCGAATGATACCCCTGGTGTTGCAAGCGTTCATAGGCTACAGTAACCGCTTACCATTAGGTGGACCGTATGCTTGTTTGCCGATAATGTAGTATAAAAAAAAACGTTAGCTGCATCGATGAATTTCGACTAGCCACAATAAAAATCTACTATATCAATATATCAATATCCTTATTAATAATATTTATCCAATATATAGCACAATGATAGTGGGTCATTCTGGAGCAAATTATTCCAAGTCTATTATAAGATTATGCATAGGAAAATATACTTAAAATAAACTTTAAATGAGATTTCTTTTGAGAAACTTTATAAGAATGTAGACATCTATTATGAAACAAAATTGTATACATTCAACCTCTATTTCTAAGAAACAAAATAGTCTATCATTAAACAAATCTAATTCGTAACTTAGTCTAATATCTCACGCAATCAGTCCTCTAGTTACGTACCACTTACGAGCCTGAGAGTTTATTTCTATACATGCTATTTTCACTCTTATTTTAATTCAGTAAGGTATATAATTGTGACAATAGGATTAAAGACCGAAAACTTATTTAACGACATTGGTTGTAAAACTTTACCGGAGCTATAGAAGTGTTATCGATCTTTTAAATTTATGTTTCAAAGCTTTACGTTGGTCAATAAAATTTGCACTTCAGTTGGTACCTAATACCTACTGTATTAGGTTTCATATTTTATTGATATGGTTAAACCGTTAAAGGTCTCCGTAGTAAGTGGGGTATGGTTGTATTGGTATTTTTTTATGAACGTAAAATAATGCGAGTTTTATTCCCATTTTTTTAACATACTTGAAACAAAAAAATACTTTGTGCGTTAACGTACCCATTAATTAATCACATGTTGGGGATTTTCCCTTACAAATTGCTGTTTCACATCTTTACATGGCGTTGTATCAACAAGGATTTATTTTTTCATGAAAATCAAAAAGATATAGAACAATGGATCGATCACCTTTCGGCTAATAACACTAAACCTTATCGGAGCACCTGTACCTATACATTTACTGAAATATCTGACCCAGCCGTTTGATTTTCACAATTTTATATATAAATTATGTGAGCGCAGTGTTATCTTCGTTAAATACTAATGATAAAAATAATAATATTTTTATCTTTTATTTTATAAATCCATAGATAATGGATATCATCCTATCATGATATTAAAATTTTCAGTAATATGGGATTCCCCAGTTAAGGACATTTACGCCTACGATTCACCACAGATAAACTGAAAAAAACTAATTGAATATACCAAAATGTTTTCATGCACGTCCATAATATATATTTAGAAAAATAAATTAAAAGCACCAAAGATTTGTTCACCACCGATAACACCCCGAAATATCGCTTTCAAATTTAATTCTTTGTCTGTGTCTAGTTTATGCAAATATCTATATTCAATGCAAAATTTGTTGTTGAATGTGACAAACTGACAAACTGATCGTCACATTATTTAGAATAACTTCTGAATTTCCATATTTTTCAGGTGGATTTTCCAAAAAAAAAAATCCTAGAAACCTTATGATCTTGTCAAACAAAATCGGTCGAGCCGTTCAGAAGATAAAACAAATAGACATAATATAATATACATATAATGTACAATAAAAATAAGTTTTAGCTAAAAGTTTATTTTATTATAGTAGGTACCTACTGGCAACATTCATATTAATTTATCGGTTTTTTACCAACTTCATGAGGATAAATGTAAATATGTAATTTTGTGGTAATTTATTATCATCATATTGCAACAATATATAAATGCGAAAATTACCATTTGCTTCATTGACACACTGTATTCTCGCATTAGCTGTTAATATTCTGTGCCAGAACCGTACCGAGATTAATCTATTCCGACAACTGAAAATGTAAGTAAACTTAATACATATTATAGTGGATACTTTAAGATGTCATATGCTTGAAATCAATGCCGTAAATGCAAATTGCCGCGGCAAAGGTCGTGGGTTTGAATCCTACAATGAATTTGAGCTATCGATGAAGGAAAACTCATGAGAAAACCATAGCACGGTAGTAGGGTATTTTGTAGTACCCTCCTGGCTGGCTACCACCCTCATGTTGAAAATCTGTCGCCAAACACCTAATGGTGTATGGGTGGTGAGATTGTGGTCACACAAGCCTATACAAATAATAAAATAACGCAAAAAAATAAATTTAATGTATACATTGTACCTCCCTAGGTACTACACATTTATCCACATTTAAAAACTATTTATAGTTTATAGTTACTTATAGTTTTTTTTATATATTTTCAGAAATCAAAATGAAGGTTAGAATAGATGAATTCAAATTAATTAAAGACTCTTTTGATTATCATAAGTTGAAAGATTGCACAGTGGTTGTGGATGCACAGAACTTTTTCTATGATAGCTACAGAAACAGCCGTCTTCCCAATATATTCGGTTGCGAGTGTGATGGGTACTCGAAATACTTAAATGAATACTTAAGTATGTTTAAAAAAGCCAATGTCAAATGCTTTTTTATTTTCAAAGGAGGACACGTAAACATGAACAGCGAAATCAAAAAGTCAGCTAAGACAACTCAGGATATACCACCAATTTTCATGAAGGAAACATACAAACAGGTCTTGGATGAAATGGGGTTTGACTATGTAATCTGTGAATATGAAGCTAAGAAACAATGCATAGCTTTGGCTCAAAAATTAAAGTGTCCGGTAATAAGTTACGACAAGGATTTCTGTTTTTCTAGCGTCCCATATATACCATACATAAACTTAATATTTGAAAAAGATAGTATTTTGTGTAAAATATTTCGATTGGATAGGTTTTATGAAAAGTACCGTATTACGCATGAAAAGTTTGTAATATTTATTGTTTTGACGAACTATATTTTGCCGCAATCGAATTTAGAGAAACTTTTTGAAACTTTTAAAATTACTGGTAGCAATGACAGGTTATTGAGATGGCTTTCCAAATTAACTAGAGGTGATGCTATTAATAAAATTTTTAGTTGCCTCAATACTGATGAGAGAGAAAAGTTTTTAAGCTCAGAAAAACTAGTAGATGCGTATTTACATAGACAAGAACCTGAGGGTGTACCCATTGACTATTTTGAAAAACGTGAAGATATTATTGAATATCGTGATCCACTATGGTTTGAAAAAGGTGTCGCATGCCGATACATTCCTATACCATATATTAATTTATATCGTTGTAATATTTTGTGGGGATCGTGGACCATTGAAGACCCTGAAGCGGATGACCCAATGATGTTGTCACTGGACATAGTAAAGTACGCTTACAACTTACTAACAAACTCTCAAAAGGAAGCATTTTATATGCACAGTGAAAATGGAGAAGTTAAAGAAATTAAAGTATTACAAAAGCATCCAATCTGTGGCAATCAAAGCGGTTGTGTATTCCAAAATGGATGGCATAAATTAGATGGAACAGCATTATTCCATAATTTTTTGATTGAAGTTTTTGGTCATATGCCTATGGATGCTGTCAACCAATTACCTGATGATGCAAAGCTTCTAATGATATCTCTTGCTTATTTTTCGCGAAAGAAAAAAGTGAGTACAATGAATGAAGCGTACTGTATTATTTTATCTTACGTCTTGCTTAACGTTGTACATGAGATAAGTAACGATACAGTCACTATTGACTCACTAAACTCCGGGAAGCACTTGATTCTCGACAGTCTAATCAACAAAACAAATTTTATATCGGAGTGTAGAGAAGCAACTACTTCAATGAAATATTATTTCAAACTGTTTGACGAAGAAGCAGAAAATATTATTGATAGGAAATTGTTGCATCCTTTAGTTGAGTTTCAACATTGTCTTCAACACGTATTTTTTTTAAATAGACTATGCGGGTCGCCTTTCAAACCAACTGTTTTTAGAAAAACTTTTAACGGCACTTTTGTGTATACAATATTGCATAGTCTCAAAGAAGATAGCGCTGCTGATGGGATGAGTTTCTTCAAAGGAAAACTGCAGTCAACTCCTCTTATCCTAGAATATTTTAACAGTTTTGTTGTTTTGCATAAAAATATGATATAATCATTGTTTATTTTTAAATTTTCTACGAGTATCCTTAGAAAATAGAAATTAAAGCCAACACCACTAGCTATGTGAACCGAGTATCGACAAAACATGGTATGTCAATAGAAAAATGAGCCAGCAGTCTGCAGATGATCATGTACGAGTATCATGATGCTTAGAAAAATAATAATTTTAAAAATTATACAACAAAAATAACCTATAATATTAATACACATTAGATTGTGCCTATATAGGACATATAATAAAATTAGGTAATTCTATTAAATTTATCTTAATATATATATTTCTTGTGTGCGTGTGTATGTGACTGAACTCCTCCTAAACGACTGGACCAATTTTGATGAAATTTTTTGTGTGTGTTCGTGGAGATTCGAGAATGGTTTAGATTAAACGGCTGGACCGATTTGGATGAAATTTTGTGTATGAGTTGGACAGGACAACGTCTGTTGGGACAGCTAGTATCTATATAATACATACAAATTATTAAAAAAGTGTATATTATATCTGTGCTTTCTAAATAAAGGATATTCTTAAGCTCATATTATTATGGTTATTTTACATTACCAAAACCCTAACATGCGACCGACTGTGTGTTTGTTTGTCACGGTTAATCTCCAAAACGGCTAAACTGATTTTGATGAAACACCCATCGCCAGGCAGGGGACTTTTCAGAGAGTAATCTTAGGATGCTAGGTTATAATATACCACTAAGTATTGACTTATTGTCAGGTAGGTACATTCAGAGCTCGATATATTACGATCTTTTCAAGACAAAAACGTTGTAAGCAAGACATACTCAATTGATTCCAATACACAATTTGTTCGGAGCCCGACATCAAAGCCAGAAGAGACCTGTATTTGCATACATAGTAAATCGAGGACACCTTTCAGGGACCGTGCAACCTTTACTGATCACAAATTCAATCAGTATACGACCTTAAGGCTTTATACCATAGTAAAAGCTATGCTAACAGAGAGATATTAATAAATAGTAATCGTGTTAGTTTGGTAGTGACGTCGGAATATTAATACTTAAGCTAATGATGAAGGATTTTTTTTAAAGGAACTAGCTGGCTTTACTTAAGTCCTAGTACTATTTAATAGCGCCATTCTGGCTACCACACTGAAATTGAAAATTTGCCAACAAATATGTATGTAGTATCTATTTTAGAATAGAAATCGGTCCTTCGAGGTTGTGTACCACCTCACCACTTACCATGGAGAGATAGTTTTATTATATTAAAAAAATATTATTGTGATTCTTAATGTCCTGAATCGTCGTAATTTTGAAATAGAAATGCTGAGCTCTTTACAAATTCTACATATATATACCTAATTATACTAGCGGGCCCGACAGACGTTGTCCTGTCCAAACTCGATTACGACGCCATCTACCGGGTCCAATTGTATTTTCAAATCATCCAGGGATCCACTCATATATACACACAAAAATTCATCCAAATCGGTCCAGCCGTTTAGGAGGAGTTAGGTGACAAACACACGTACAGAAGATTTTTTATATATTTAAGATTTCTAGAACATACCTATTGCATTGTGACAAGAGTTTTTATACTCAATAATATTTATTTTTTCAAATAACATTGAACTCATAAGTTAAAAAGCAAAAAAAGGATCGCAATCCTCCTGTACGAACGCCTTTATTAAAATTGAATCCCAAGAGATTCAAACTTACGTCCCTACACTTGTATAAACATTTATCCTTGTAATACCTACAACATGTTATGTTAAATTATTAACCGTAGGTGTATACCTCCTATCATAGAAATTTAGGTAAATCCCAATGGGAATAAAGTTCAAATTACCCAGACAAAAGCTATTCAACAAAGACTAAGTAATTACCTACTAAAATATGAAGTTATTAGGTATTTAATGTAATTTAAAATAAATATCCGTTATCATCACTCATTATATCTAAGTTCAATAAAAATGTAGTTACATATAAAACCGCTTTTTTGCAGCTGGTCACATATAGTCCCTTCCCTTAGAGTCATATAAGGCCCAAAAGGTGTTTTTGATGAAACCAGCACCATATTTTAGTATGTTGTTAAGCATGTTATTCTGACTAAAAAACCATCGGGAGACAGTTTCTAACGTGGTTAAGTCACCAGTTATGACGTCATCAAAATGGCCGCTGTCGCGTTTAGAATATTGCGTATACAACAGAAAGTATGTCACATGTAAGCTTGTGTGGGGTGTCATAAAAAGCAAAATTAAATGCGCAATAATATTGTTTTCACTCCTCTTGCTCAAAAAGACCGTCATTGTGGCGTACCAGAGCGAAGAAAAATTAGCAATTCTTCCTCTAGGGGAAAAAGTTTTTTTTTTTTAATTTTTGTGTGTCAAATGACAATGAGCCTACAAAAACGAAAAAGTCTTTAGTCATAAGTAGAATAATCATGAATAAAGACTCGACTTATTACTGTTTCATAAAAAAAGAACTTCATTTTAATTTTGAAAATGGAACTAAAATCGGCGATCTCTGGTAGAATGCATGCAATGTGTTGCGGCTACAGAAGAAACAAAAAAAAGACATTGGCGCGAAATCTTTATAATTTTTCTCTAATTGCAAATTGAATTGGTAGTGACCATAATTAATTTTACAATAGTGAAAATGTCATCATCTAGTGAGAATGGAGACCCTAATTTACAAATAGAAGAGAAAGGAAAAGAAATAATTTTCAATCTGTTGCCGTCAAGGACACAATGCATTTATTTAAATACTTACGAAAAGTTTATGAAGTGGAGGACAGAAAACGAGTGGATTCTTGTATTGGATTGTTTTATTTTCTCGCGATCGTAGTGAAAAGTATAGTGTAGCACACGGCGCTAAAACCCATTAAAACTCAGTTTCTATTTAAGTAAAACTAGAGTAAAACTACCTCGTTTATAATGGGTCATTTTAGCTCCTTGTATAACAATCTACTATTTTACACTTGACCTTGTAAATACCATAGTTTGCGAGAAATTTTAAGTTTTATTTAAATTTTCCCAAAAAAAACTTCCGTTTTTAGGGTTCCGTACCCAAAGGGTAAAAACGGGACCCTATTACTAAGACTTCGCTGTCTGTCCGTCTGGCGTCCATCTGTCTGTCACCAGGCTGTATCTCAAGAACCACGATAGCTAGACTTGAAATTTTCACAAATTATGTATTTTTGTTGCCGCTATAACAACAAATACTAAAAACAAAATAAAATAAATATTTAAGGGGGGCTCCCATACAACAAATGTGTTTTTTTGCCCTTTTATTTGGGTGCAACCTATATGGTAGTTCCCGTTGAACTAGAATCAGGAAATTTGGCAATAACCTAGGTCTTACAGTACAAATAAAGGGAAAATTCCAAAAAATAAAAAAAGTTGAAAATTAAAGGGTGTCCCATACATACATAGTTACGCCAATTAATAAAGACCTCTGAGTTGTATGGGCGCTCATATAATTTAGAGGTCTAGCTTAATTGGCTCCTACCTCAAATAAGGTAAATAAATAAAACTGTGCATTTCCCGTGATGGACGAACGATGGACGATGTTTGTACGGAACCCTCGGTGCGCGAGTCCGACTCGCCCTTGGCCGGTGTTTTGTTTTCATCAACTTTACTAGTAACTTTACAGTACCAAATTTGTACTTATCAGGATATGAATACTACATTCATAAGCTTTAAAACGCCATGAAAATATTACTTTACTAAAAATTAGCAAGCAATTTAGCATGTTACCTTTAGTTAAACATCATTTGCCTTGCAAATTGTATTGAAACAGCCATCCGACTCTTGGTGGTGACATCCGATATGGAACAAAAGTAGTGTATTTTGCTTGTTTAAAAACGATTTTCAAAATTTTAATGGCGTTTTAAAGCTTATTAATGTAGCATTCATATCTTGATACAGTGTTTTAATGCAAAAATACTAGTAAAGTTGATGAGAACAAAAAACTGAAGTTTTTTTGGGGAAAATTAAATAAAACTTAAAATTTCTCGCATACTATAGTATTTACAAGGTCAAATGTAAGAACAATATTATTGTGCATTTAATTTTGCTTTTTATGACACCCCACACAAGCTTACATGTGACATACTTTCTGTATTATACGCAATGTTCTAAACGCGGCAGCGGCCATTTTGATGACGTCATAACTGGTGACTTAACCACGTTAGAAACTGTCTCCCGATGGTTTTTTAGTCAGAATAACATGCTTAGCAACATACTAAAATATAGTGCTGGTTTCATCAAAGGCACCTTATTTCCGCTAAGGGAAAGGACTAATACACTTAACTGAAATAAAAAATATTTGATGGATGTGTAATGTCACGGAGTTGAACAAGCTCAAACCCAACGCTACGTGGTTAGAACGTGTATAGGTATACTAGCTTTTCACCCGCGGCTTCGCTCGCGCAGACTTTATAAAATGTCTATACCTTTTTCCCCGTTAGCCAATTTCGACGAAACAGAGCCTATTTATTCTAAGCGCCAAGTTAAGCCTAATTAAATTGTGAAAAACCTACGAAAATCCATTCGATGGTTTCGGAGATTAGCCTGTTCAAACAGATAGACAGACAGACAAAAAATCAAAAATGGTTTCTTTGCAATTTGACTCTTCCTACATCAAACACACTCCATTTCAATTTAAAAATAAGTAGATACACGCGGGTTCCAGATAGCTTACGTAAATTTCAAAATTCATTGAATAACAATAACTTTTTTGCAACATCCGATTTTATTTTAATGAAGCCTATATTCTGCTCCTTTATTAATTAATCTCAGTCTACCTGTGAAATCTACATGAAAATCCATTCAATAGTTCCGGAAATGCGCGTTAACAAATAATCAGACAGACAGATATGATTACTTTTCTTCAATGTACAGAAACACCGGATCCTACTGTTTTATTACCTATATGTATAGATAGCTTTGCGACCCTCCGACCCGCGGCTTTACCCGCGATCCCCTACAAATATTCTTAGTACACCCCTACGTTATAAGAAGCCCCAATCCGTATAGGTACCTATACAAAGTGTACCCCCAAACATAATTTTTTCACATACATTAATAAATTATGTTTTCCCATACACACTTTTGCACCCCTTTTCGGGTGAAAAGAGAGAGATGATAATAATAATAACCCTAATAATCTACTCTGACCAATATTTACGCAAGATTTGTATTCCAACTACTTTCCACAATAAAGACACTTACAAAATATCCTACTGGGTGATTTTTTAGTCACTGGCAATACTTGCAAGGGTGGAAGTACTCATCAAAATGAACAACTTTTATTATGGGACTAACAGTGAAATCATGAAAAAATTATCAGCTGTTCCATACAAAAGTTCAATACCTACTCGACCAAAATGTATGAAGCAACCGTATTATTTTACGCGATATCAGAGTTATCCCTATAATAAAAGTTGTTCACATTGATGAGTACTTCCACCCCTGCAAGTATTGCCAGTGATAACAAAATCACCCTGTATTTCCCCCGATTAATTCTACAAAACATTTTCCTTAGTCCTAGCCAGGAGCCCAAATATCTCGACAAACTGTAGGTACCTCCTTACTCCATTCCAAAAATTGTCGTTCCATAAAACTTTTGCACCCCATTAGGGTAAGAATTTCGAAAAACACCGACATTACGTGTTTCATTGTGTTGACAAATTTATATTAATATCAAGTTTCAAATAAATCTGACCGGAAAAATATTGATTGACGGATTGAGTTTTCAAACATGTGTCAAAATAAAATGTAATTTAAATCAAAAGCACTAAGGAGTATTGATATCAACTTCGATGAAAATCACTCCCAAAACAACTTTCTACACCTTTTTAACCCTGTTAGGCGATGAGTTTCAATAAAATACGAAACGTATCTTCAATTAATTCTGTTAAAGGATGTTTATGCAAAATTTGAAGTAGATTGGACCAAGGAATCACGTTGTCCCATACAAACTTTGCCCCCGTTTTTCACCCCCTTAGGGGTAGAATTTCGAAAAATCCCTTCTTATCGGATGCCTACGACATACAAAGAACACACCCTCCAAGTTTCAGGTCTCTACGATCAGCGGTTTAGGCTGTGCGTTGATCCTAAGTCATTCAGGACAAAGCATTTTATATACATATATAGATAATGTTACAGAATAATAGGAAACGTGTTTTTTTTCTAAATTCCTACATTTTTTTATTATTTTATTTAAAGGTATATTTTTGCCCACAATCTCACTATGGTAAGTGATGCCGAAGGTAGTAATTACACAAAACATAGAAGGAAAGCCCAGATACAGCTTCCAGAACATACCGCTAGGTGCTTAGTGACAAATGTTAATTTAAGAGTTGTTTTGATTTTATTCAGATACTGCTTTATTTATTTTAAAATATGATATAATAGTCGGAAATTCAATATTTTTATGTGGCTATTATCCGAACGTATTACAAATAGATTAAATTGAAGTGTCTGTTTACATATTTACAATTAAAGTAAAAAATACAAACTATGATATATAGAAAACATCCTCAAAGCCCTCGCTGCTGTCGATAGGCAAGGTTCCCAACAGGCTGGCAGCGTTCCCTTTTTGGATGGTCAAGCTTATGCGTTGGCGGAAAAAGCTCCCAGCCCGTCGGTCTCCCGAAGCCTCGATGAGCTTGGATGATAAAATCCGAGCAAATCGGCGAGCCTCGAACCCCCATGGACCCATGGTTTCAACTGCGAATGGCATGAACGAAAAATTAGAACCAAGACAAGCGTATTTTTTAAATTTGGATTTTTCAGCACCGGTCGCAGCCGCCCCAGCGACTTTACAAGTCGCCAGTAAGTGGGAAGGCGCAAGTGTATCTACACACGTGGCATCCCACACCAGCGGCTTGTCAACACTCCACGGGATCAAAGTCATACCATCCGGCCTCTTGCCATCGTCACGCGCAATTCCGACTGGTTCTAGTACAGAAGGCACGTTGGCAACAACAAGAGCCCTACGGATAATATCATTAAGAGCCGCGTGTCGTGAAAAACGGCCGGCGCTTAAAGAGCACGAAAGCCCATGGTGGCCGAGCTCGTTGACAAAGTCTCCGCAGCGGCGTACTATGTTAGAAAAAGTGTATGAAAAAACATATTGATGAATAAATACATCATTAAAATCATGAAGCATGTTTTTCATTTATGTCAAACTGTTTTATTAATTTTTATTTCAAAATGCCAATAACTATACCGTTTCACTATATCTTCATCTTCTGTAACAAATTCACGAGTGATCATCAATTACATCGCCAAAGAAAGATACACCTGCAGCTAGAAGGAGACAAAATAAAATTAATCACCAACCTTTTAGAATTTGGATACATTGTAGAAGCGAGCGGAAAAGATGAAATATATTAAAGTATAATGGTTTTAAGCGCTCGTAGCGTAGCTGATTAGCCATTCCTAACCGAAGCCGTTGGTCCCGGTTATCACTTAATTGTGACAGTCGTTAAGCTAGTTGGAGACCTCCTAGGTAGCTTGACAACTCCAACAGTAGGTTGACCAGTAGCCTCCGCTAACCTCCACCAGCCAGTGGTGAAGTATTTCCACATTCCCTTTCACCTTTATTCTTCAAAGGAGGAGTGCTCAGCAGTGGGACTTATAAAGGCTGTAAAGGAATGGTTTTGAAGGTAAATATTTCCCTCACTAGACAGTATCCTATATTTTCAAGGAACGATCTTATGTATACATATTATGTATGAAGTTTTATCTAAATCCGTACAGCTTTACATTGTGATCGAGCAACAATCATTCATACAAACATACACAAGAACTATCAAATTTATAATATTAGAACGTAGAACAAAGGTACATCATAGTAAGAAGAACTTATACTCGAAATTATTAGAACCCCGAAAACGCGGGCAAAAATGTGGAGCGGAAACAGGTTATAAAAGACCACAGAGGCTCCAACTAGCGAAGCGTCTTCACTGTAACCTCACCCAAAAGGTAAATAATGAGAGGCTTTCATGACGGACTCGAGGGATCCATTAGCTATAGTCCTCACGTCTCGCTATTGTTCGGCGTCGCTTTGTGATAAAGGTTCTATTCGTAGAATTGTTTGGGAAAAAATTAGCTCCAGAGTTTCGCTTCACACGTTCAGCTAAGTGCAATAAAAACTGGACGGGATTTGCTTTGCCTGTAATATATTTCTAGTTGTTTCATTGATCTATTTATAAGGTTGGGACTTTGTAAGCCCACTTTATAAAAATACCTTGACAAAATAGCGTTGATTTTCGTTTAGCCTTTCGGTCGGTGTCAAATTGAAAAGTGGCAGGGTTTCGGATGACTTCTGTTGAGTTAAAAAAAATATCATGTAGGTATGTTTTTCAATTAATTTCGTCGGTATCATTTACTATTATTATTAATCAAGCCGATTCAAGTACGCCAATTTCAAAATTAAGATTTGACAGTCGCGCTCGAGAACCAATTCCGACATCACTTCAATCAATCACTTAATCATCACTTACCATATTTAAAGTTGTTGTATTATAAGGAAAATATAAAAACCTTTAAGCAAGGTTGTTTGTGGTTTACTAAATTGTGGTTTACTAAATATAGCTACAACATTAATAAACCTATTTAGAGTATAATAAATGAAGGCATAGTGTTCCAGAGGCCGGAGTGAACTGTTACCGGATATTGCGTTGCTCTACCGCGGAAGTTGCTGCTCCTTCCATTTTACTTGGTGTTCTATCATTGAAAGTCATTTCATATTCACTTGTTTATCTTTACAAATGTATAGTATATTGTCTTCGTTGAGGTCTATAGGTAGTATTCGTATAGGTTTGGACTTCATTTTATACCGCAGAATCCCTAGAAAAAAGCATAATATGGTTCTAGAATTGTGTATAAAACTTTACTCTTCCCTCCACCTTTTAAGATAGCACAAAGAAAAGTGAGAGAAAAATTGGTTTGAACTTCATTGGACGTTTTTATACATAAAATCTGCAACAGATTGCTTTGCTTTTCTCTCATATTTTGTCAGAAAACAAGACAATCAAATTTTAATGAGATTTCATAGTTTTACTTCGAATGTGAGCTTTTACGCACTTCCTTGTAGTGATTTACGGGAAAACCTTTATTGTTATTTTAGTTACCACCTAAGTTTTCAAGATATGATATAATAGTAGGTACTGTCATGAGAATAAATATATTATGTACCTATACTTAGTAAAATTCAATTCATTAATTAAATCATTTATCATTCATTGTAATTTTTTTCATAAAATAACGATTGCATCTTTGAGATAACCTATATCATAATAAATAGTATTGGTTCGAAAATACTATATTTGTAAAGCAATAAAATTTCAATCAACACTTGTGACAGAATAACACTTGAATTTTGTTAATATAGGTAAGTGTACTAAGTGTATATATGTCACTGGAAAATAATAAGATCCGCGAGTTTATAAAATTTCTAGGAAATTTATAAACTTACGATCTTATTTTCTAGGAAATTTATAAGATAACCTAACCTAGTAAATATATAAATTTGCGGATCTTGTTATTTATAGCCTTTGTGATTACCTTAGGTCCTGTCTTTCCTGACTCGCAACAATTTGACTTCAAATTCCTTATTTGTATGCTTACCACCTTCGGCCGCATCATCACTTACTTTCTATAGTATTTTTGTAAATTAAAAATAGACATATAATACTGTAAATTTTTACCTCGTCTTCACTTTATTTTCCCACCCAAATTCCCGCTTGAAAAAAGAGTAGAGTAGAGTAACCTATACATAAATAATAATTTTACCAGCACAAAACTAGATATTGCATGGCTGACTATCTAGGCCACATTCCAATGCGAGAGTAACGACCAGCCACTGCGACCATGCTGTCGTCACTGGCGATAGTCTTGCACATTTAGACTGGCTCAATGGCTGAACTGCGTCATTCATTGTGCAAGTTTTGTGCGAATGACTTTGTTCTTTGATGCAGTTGTTTCTAGGTTGAAAAATGAAGAACTTTATTTCAGTAATTCAGTTTTGCTAAGGGTGAATTGATGTTAATCCTTTTTCTCTAGAGAGCATATGAGTGAAAGACTGGGTTTATTTTATACTAGCTGGTCCCCACGGTTTCACCCGCGTTTATTTACAAAATTAGCTTACATATAACCAATAAAAGTAGCCTAAATTACTCCTTCTAAAATCAGCTATCTGCCAGTGCCAGTGATTAACCGGAACAAACAGACAGACAGACAGACAGACAGACAGACAATTTTTTTTTTAATGTTTTTTTTTGTAATAAGTAAAGTACCGTAATATACTTTCATTATGCATTTAGTAAAAAGCTGTAATTTTTTTTAAAGTGGGGTCGCTAGTTTGATATAAAACATTGTCAGCTTTTCAGGATTAAATGATGTATCATGTTTATTTAGTTTATTATTTATATACCTTTTCATGGTAGCTTTACTAAATTCTCTCCTCTAATTATTTTTAACCCAGTAACTAAAATAACAAAATCATTACTATAAACCAGAAAACCAGGTATTTTAAGAGGTTGGAAAATACACACAATATTTATTCACAACTTTTTTATTGCATCGTATAACATTTGTATAACGATTCATTACCAATTCTACCTTATAATAAATAATTTAAGTTCGTGTTGAAACATTACAATTTTGGCCATTTAAAGTAATATTTTCTGAGTTACAATTCAGTGGAACGGAAGATTTAGCATAATAATATGGTTATTTAAAACTGACAGTTTTTTTTTTTTCCAAATTACCTATCGACTTAAAAATTAGCAATACTTAAATAAAAACCATACAATAAACGTATTCTCTAATTTTATTATCAATTTAATTGAAAGTAAAGTGATTAAGTATACAATTAAAAATAAATATATAATCATATTAAAAATTATAATATATTATGTACTAAATTTATATATATATATACCTATATAAAAGAACATGTCCAGACTGACTGACTGACTGACTGATTGATGGACTACAGTAGTTCGTGGAGCCTCAACTACTGGTCATAGACACATACAATTTGGAGAATATATTCCATCTGTAACGTAGAAGTACTAAGGAGTTTCCAAAATTCAACCCCTAAGGGGGTAAAGGGGATTACAGGTAAAACCAAACGGCAGCAAGCTCCCTTAATTTCTACACAATTAATTATTGTTGAAGTTTTGATTGCTAATCCATTACAAATTACTGGCTAACCTGTACACAACACTATCCTTAATTGAATCACAAATTGCAAAAATAATTATACAGTTTAATAATACAGTGTTATTCTGGATAAAGAGCAGAAACGAAAGGGGATCAAACTAGACCTAATATTATCGACGGAAAAAAAAAAAAAAAAAACTCATTTTTTATTGATGTTTATTTTTTAATTCGATACTACGGAGTCTATGTAAAGAAAATGTTATAACTTTTGTGGTATAAGGTCTATCGCATTCAAATTAAAATAATTATGATCACAAAGCATAGCCAATACAGATAAATCATAAATACGTTAATAAGATAAAGAATAAAATTAGGAAATGCCTTTTAAAAAAAAACCGGGATTTTATCTTGAATTTTTCGATATATGTCAAAATTCAAGTAATTTTCTAAGATTTTTATTAATATTTTTTCCGTCGATAATATTAGGTCTAATTAGATCCCCTTTTGTTTGTGCTCTTTATCCAGAATAACACTGTAGGTATAGGCAATTTAACTGAGATAGTACTGAAAATAGAAAATGAAAATATTTTTATTCAAATAAACATTCACAAGCACTCATGAATAGTCTGACTCTAACGCACGGTTCGGAAAATTGCTTTAGCTGAGAAGAACCGGCAACAAACTCAGCAATTATTCTTGGCTCACTGACAATATCTCAGTGTTTCAGCAGATTAATGAAAATTTAATTATTATAAGTTAAAATCCCATATGAACAACATTTGTGACACTTCTACGTAAACTTCTGGCACCCAAACTAAATAAAAACTTGTATCTTGGGGATCAATGTTCTCAGAAATTATTCTTCAGAAGTTTCTTTTATAATTACAGGTGTGTGGAAAGTTGCCTAAATGCCAACACGCCCCGTTCACTAACTAGTCGAACGCAACCGATAATTGGTGACAAATGATAGGCCTCATTTTAGAATCATCTCAGTTAAATTGTATCTATATTATATCTGCTTTCAAAGAGGTAAACTATATGATAAATAGAAATATATCTACAAACAGGACATTTATATGCAACGAAGTAAAAATTTACAGGTTAATGTTACACTGTAAGAATTTCTATTATACAACATTATAGGAAGCACCCAGGTATAAGAAGCACAACACAGAGTAATTACGACTACATTTATACATAGAAAATTATGCATTAAAATGTAATTAGATATGAATAAATTATTGTAAAAAAAAAAACATTGCAATTATTGACTTCATACTACATACTTGATTCATGTATTATAATTAAAATATAATAATTATAAATTCAGAGTTTCATAATAAAAAGTAAAAAAGAATGGATTCAAAAAATATTTCTCACTTTGGGTTTTGTTTTTTATTCATAGCTCATCCACGTTTTTAATTTAGAAATGTTTTAAATCCAAATATTCCTACATGCCAAGGTATAGTAGAAAAGTATAAAAGTACCTTGAAATTAAATTACAATGTTTGTTAATTTAAAGCTTGAAATATTGTTAGATGAAGGTTTTGAAGAGATTAACTACTTATTATGATTTTCGCAAAAATAATTAAACATTTTTTATATAAACGACTTCATGCACGAAGATTTTTTTTATTCCTTTTTCCAAAATAAATTATTTTTGAATTATAATGTTTTTTTTCTTCATAATATTTTGGCCAGCTCTCTCTAATTTTGAAAAGTTTAAAAATATTGTTCCTGACCAAAGTTATTCAATATTTTTTACTCTTAATGATTCAGCATTTGCCACGTTTCTCATTCACCTACACTAAAAGTTGCCAAGTTTATAAATTACCTGTGTGCAAAGTTTTCACTTTGGGGGGAAGGTTTACAAACGATTGCAGTTAGATAGTACCTATTTAACACAGAACTACCTAGGACATTTAAAAGTTATTTATATTTGCTAAGATAAAATCTTCAGTGGAAAACTTCAATTTTAGATGCATTAATTGGGTGAAATAACGAACAAGATTCCACCGTTTTTTAGTAAAACCAAGCCTGGTTTTTGTGTTTACGAACAAAGCCTAGAATGCAACTAACTGCCTCTCAAGTGTAGCTGCCAAAACATGATGATTAAAGAAATTATCACGTATATAACTGATTGACTAAGATGCTTAAAAAATTAACTATACTTAGTTCGTAATTTTGCATCAATAAGTTTTCGCCTAAGTTCTGTCGGCACTGGATTTTTTACCCGCCTACTTATTTCATTCAAAACTTTCGGTCTTAGACAATATTCTAAAAACTACAACCATTTTAGTACATTGAAACCAAGTATTAACCATTCGCATATTCACAGCAGTCTATAACATTTTCTATTGGTGTGCGTTTGAAAATATCATTAATATATATTCGATTATTTTGATGAACTTATTAAAAATTACGACGAGCGTTTCATTTCTTTATAAAATAAAACAGAATATTTTTATTAGCAAAATTATTTCTGACAAAATACGCAGCTTACAGATAGGATTTACTGTGCTCTTTATATTATGTAATACATTATATTATTGATTTCTAGGCTTTAAATTTGTTTTCAATAAATAAATATTTGATATTTGAATAAAACTTTGATATTTTTTTCATACTTTATAGAAATTTATTATATTCCATATTTTGTTCTTGTTTTTATTCTCTCTTTCTGTTTATTATATTTTTACTATTTTATAATAGTATCTACCTAGCTTATGATTTTTTTGACTTATAAAGGCCTGTTTATAACAGACCACGATTAACCGTTCATTTTGAAATCCAGACCACGTAGGTATTTTGTTCGCAGACAGCCTTTAAAAGGCTTAAATATAGAGCTAATGTGTTCCAAAACCTAAGTTATTCTTTAGATCTCCATAAGTTCAAAGCTGGAAAACGTGCTTAGAATCTTGAGATCATGTATTTACTTTTTAAAAAGAATTTTAGAGGACTGTGGTGTGTCTAGCATTTATGATTTTAGGCATTATTAAAACGAATATACGAAGTTTTAGAAAAATTTAAGATTACAAAAACGATACAACTGAGTTAGAAGAATAAATATGCAGGAAATATTCGAGACGAGATGTATATTATTACCTTTTATTATTTTAGATTTTCTAAGTGAAACACTTTGCTTTTCACACTTAGTCTAAAAATGATACATAGTAGATAAATAACGTTATATATATATAACTTTGTTACAAAAAAAAACATATAAACTGTCATATCATTTGTAATATAGTAATGTAAGTATGTTAGATGATATTACTACTTCGAAATTTCTTCAAAAGAAACGAACTAGTTACCTTATTAAATAATAAGAACTAAATATTTTAATATATTTTAATGAAAACTCTAATCATTTTTATTAATTTCAACGAAGAAAAATAACGCTTTATTAAATCCCAATTTTGAAACTAAATTCATGTTTCCCTTAGGTTTGCTGTTTGTTAACGAGCTTTCGTAAGTTCCCGAGGGAAAAATCTATAAGTTTGTGAAGCAAAAGTTTTCAAGCTGATGAACCCATACAAAACTCGAGTAAAATAGCGAGTTGAATGGCCAATTAACGAACCTGCCGCCACTTTTAAACCATAGCTTTTCAAACGGAGGAATTGAAGTATATGAAAGCTTTTTGTGTTCATATTTAGATTTTACGAGGGCGTTATAGCTTGTCAATGGATTATGTGACCTTTTTTAAAAAACGT
This sequence comes from Tetheella fluctuosa, assembly GCA_951216915.1. Taxonomy (NCBI): domain Eukaryota; kingdom Metazoa; phylum Arthropoda; class Insecta; order Lepidoptera; family Drepanidae; genus Tetheella; species Tetheella fluctuosa. The sequence goes on along the minus strand of OX578233.1, from coordinate 7,491,681 downwards.
ACCGTAAAAATCTATTGAACCAAAAAAAATTAAATTAGACCAACCTTTCTTAAATTATTATTAGAATTTAATTAATAATTACCAAAATAATCGAGTATAGAAAAACACAAAATTCTTACCAACATTGCTAAGCAACCACACATTTGTTATCATGCGAGCCTGGTCCTCCCCCACCTGACGAATCAGGAGGCGGCTCCGCACTCCGCCCCCCACCACTCCACTCTAAAGTATCTATCATCTCCATAAGCTCCTTAAACACAGCTATCACACGCCAATTGTACTTCGCTGAACACTCCACATAACCACACTTCCAATGCTTCCTAACAAGATTTACAATATTTCTTCTCTTCTCACGAGAATCACCACAAGCGCTTTCAGCGATCGCTAGCTGCTGCAAACCGCTGGCTGCTGAAGGCGTATTACTGCATAGCAAGTCTTGCTTATTCCCAACAACAAGCACAGGGACGTTTCTCATGTCTCGACTCTCTACCATCTGATCCCTTAAAGTCCTGATATACTGAAAGGTCTCAACGTTTGATAAATCAAAGACTAGAATATAGGCAGTAGCGTTTCTAAGGCCGTAGAATCTGTAGTGGGCCCACTCGTAGTATGAGTTTATGGGGAAGTATGGTATGACTGGTACGTCAGTTATTTTTACTTCGTATAAATGTTCATTGATAATCACCGACGGGTAGAATGTATGTTTGCGGTCTGTTGGGATGTATTCTTCTGAGAAATCGCTCCATACGAATTGCTGTAAAGAAAAAGAGATATAAGATATTTACAAAATATCAGAATCAGCAGTATTTCGTGGGTACGAATCCATTATTTTGTGCTTTTGATAAAGGAAAACATCGTCAGGAAACCATAGTACGAGATTATGGACAAACAAAAGCCTATAAACAGAAAATAAAAAATAATAATGAGTAGCCATAATTCTTCTGGGACTTATGGCCTAAGTATAAAAATCTAATGAAAACTCATTTATTATGATTATGATAAACATTATTTGATTACAAAAGCAAGTGCTCATTGACTTATAATAATAGATAATAAGACACTTATAGGCATCTTTATAAAAAAAAACTGCATCCTTATACTCCTTGGCGTCCTTCAATAAGGACAAAGGACCAACGTAATCCATAAGTACCTACCTACATACATAAAATATTGTCATTTAGATGAAGAAATACCCAATTGACCTTAAGATGGACCCTTCTTTCAACCAAACGGAGATGACAGTACAAATTGGTTAAGAAAAAAAAGGTCGGAAAGAAAAAACTACATTGGCGTAAGGCGACGAAATAAGAAAGTGGATTGATCAATTTTGGGCAATAAGAATATCAAATACGTTTCTAAGAATTGTCATGAGAGAACTTACTAAGTTTTTATAATTACTAGATGTCGCCTGTGCTCAAAATTCGATACGCTATGTATTATATTCGATATAATAATTTATGCTATTAGTTCATATTTAACAATGACAATTTAGGACGCAAAATGGAGAGAGTGCTAGAAATAAAATGCTATACTAGTTTTTTTTTTATAAATTTCAGTTATGAAGAAAGTATTATTATACGTAAACTAGCTGTCCCCCGCGGTTTCACTCGCGTAGCGGTTTAAAAAATAGATGTTGACCGATTATCAGACCTACCTAATATGCACACAAAATTTCATAAAAATCGGTCGAGCCGTTTCGGAGGAGTATGGTAACTAACATTATGACACGAGAATTTTATATATTAGATATTAAAAGAAGAAGGCGATGATATCTCAGTGATAGTGACGTCGAATACCGTGACGACAGTCGAGGGTTCGAATCCTATAATAAGCTTGAGCTCTCGGTGAAGGAAACCATGGCACGGTGCTAGGGTACTTTGTAAAACTCGACAAATTTTCAACTTGAGAGTGGTAACCAACCAATGAGTTGAAAAAAGTCGCTTTAAACTAACGGTGTGTTCCGACCACAGTAATTGAGAGTGCTTACCATTTTCGGCCACATCGTCACTTACGAGACTTACTCGAGATTGTGGTCAAACACAGACTTAAACATAGTAAAAAAACATTAAAGTTATATAAATATTTCTTCAATTGATTACTTAAATTTAAAATGGTTTTTATATTTTTTTATTCAACGTTCTATAGAGGTTTTCTTATTTCAAATTTAATTTTGTTAGATATATCGATATTTTCATTCCATTCCAAAATGGTAATATAATGAATAATAAATAGACACCGCGCTAAAAGCATTCCAAAATTTACAAAGTTCATTATAGAATAGAGTGGCAACAGGTGAGCTTTTAAGCTAAAATAAATATTAGGTAGGTACATTGTGGTCTACAGCTTTCATGCGAAAACTTTGAATGACTGCATAAAATGTAGTAACTTATGTGGTCAAGCGCAGGTGTGAAATGGCTGTCGTACAATATTTTGTGTAGTAAAAAAGGTAGGTAGTAAAAGGTTTCTTTTTACTATAGGTGAAATATTTTAATAGTTGACAGAGACCGACTCTGTTGGAATAAAACATAATATTTTTTTTTTTTTTTCATTTACTTAATCCTGGCTTGCGTCGTAAAACCTCCTTTTATATTTTTTTGTCCAAAAACATCGCGGGCATGCGCACTACAACTAACCAAAGTTTCATCGCAATCGGATGAATCGTATAAGAGCGCATACGTTACAAGCAAACAAACAGACAGACAGACATTGATTTTATATATAGATATTTTATATGTAGCTAAGTATGTAAGCAATTTTTTTAAACTATTATTGAGGAACCACATTGCTGAATATATTTTCATTTTAGGATTTTATTTTTTATACCACTTTGTCGGCAAACCAACATACGGCCCGCCTGATGGTACACCAGACGTATCACTCGCACGTTGCCGACCCTTCCCCCCTCCCCGATGAGCTCTGGCGACCTTAGTCACGCGCAGGAACACAACTATAAGTTATTTGGCTGAGGTATTCGGTAAGGTATATTATTTACGCGTAAAAACAATAAAATTCTTAATTATTCCTTTGCATTTTTTGGCCTGTTTATAAATTTCTACGCTAGCAAACGTATTTAAACATTGTTCATTCACTGTCAATTTTCATAAAATTCAATTTAGCTAGTTTTTCTTATCGACACATCGCCCATCGGCTTACGAACAACACTAATCTAAATTGCATTTGCATTAAACTCCAGTTAATTAAATTCAAATCAAACCACCGACTGTTTACTATACTAGTGAAAATTGGATTTGGTGGTTTTAATCTAAATCTACGATATAGTCTATAAGGTTTTTAGACGCAGCTAGCCCACCATCGAAACGGATAACGCATACTTTGATATTTTCATTCTTCAATATTCTAATTTTTCAAATAATATGCTAGATTTTTTTTTCTAATCTTCTAATGGTTTCTGGCATCAAACTTCCTACTTGAGGGTGGTATCCCACTGTGCTATGGTTTCCTCACAATTTTTATCTTCACCAAAAGCTCAAGCTCCTTGTAAGTTTCTAAGAAAAACCGAGAAAAAATTCCACGACATTGCTACGAACCTAAAAATATAGGGTACCTACTAGGGTTGCCTGCAGTTATTAACAGACATACTTGTAGTTCATCCAAACCTTGTGCCCCAGCTGTCAAACTCGACTGATACATATCTTCATTTCTATTTGATTAAAGGTACGTGAATAAGTGAAATATTCATAGAATATTTGATGAAGCGAGCTCCATATTCAATACGAAATGGTTGTATATGTTCGAGAACGTATACATTTATAAGCAGGGTCTAGTAAGCCTCGTCGCACATGGGTAACTAGAGCTAGCTAGAGAAGACTACTAATTGCGGAAACGCGCGACAGCTATTAGTCATGGTGGTCTACTTTTTTAAACCTTCTGCGGTGAGGTAACGCTCATGTGGTAAATGTCAGCGTTTTGAAGTCAGTGGTGATTGCAAGAAATAAGTAGCGGTGATTTGTGGCGTGTGGCGACCGTTGGCGACAACCGTATGAAAGTCATATAAAATGTATGAAAACTGAAGTCCGCAGTACGGTGACGGTGACGGCAGAACTGTGGCGAGGCTTAAATGTATGCGTACAATCTAAATAACCAAACATTTTTTAGCTTATCTCATAGGTTTTGATCTGTTGTAAGGGCCTGCAGGTAGTGGTGTTGCAACGCATCAGTAGTGCAGCCTTTTTTTTATTATGTATCACTATAAAAAGTTGCGGTGGACGTAGGGCTTAAGTGATATTTTTTCTTCTATGTGAGGCTGTGTGTTTGTTTTTCCTTCAAACTGTAATGGGATCGGCACTCATCGACTAGGTTTTTTGCTGGCAGGTGGAGGAAGACATAGACTTTTTAACATGGTATGGAGAAATCTCAGAGCACAAAATAGTAAAAAACATTTTTTTTTACTGAATATGTTATAGAAGTGAATTAAATCGATTCCTGATTGGTTGGTTATAGATGATAGTTAAAACTGCGTTTTTCCTTCGAATCTTATATTATAACTGCAGAAATGTGTTTGTTCGTTTGTCACCTTTCACCCAGCAGAGAGAGATAAATTAATAAGCCTAGTGACGTAGCTACTTTTAATCGATGCGGGTGAAACCGCGGGACGAAAGCTAGTTTATTATATTTATGTTATCTTTTGATAAATATTGTATTTATTCTACTGTACCTATATACTATATTTTTTGCTATGTTGACATTACACTGATATTGATATTATTCCTTTTGAAATATTAAAGGTCACTGCACACTCCATTCATCACTACGGATTCGATTACCATAACCGACAAGGTTATTCTTTATACAATATTAGATTATCATTATCCTGATATATAAATATAGGAGAGGTAGAGCATAGCGATATGTCGCTCAAAGAGCAGTTCGACTTGGGAAGTACCTCCACCTTACAGAATTACCGCAGCCAAATAACTTATAGTTGTGTTGAGCTCATCGGGGAGGAGGGAAGGGTCGGCAACGCGCAAGTGATTCGTCTGGTGTTGCAAGCGTTCATAGGCTACGGTAACCGCTTACCATCAGGCGGGCCGTATGCTTGTTTACAGACAATGTGGTACAAGAATAAATAAATAAAATAAAAATAAACTAGCATTATACTTAAAAAGAGAAAGAAGGCTTTTATTTTCCTTAACCGTGAGTTAACTTAATTAACATTTTTATTTCGCCAAGAACATCCAACTTCCTGCTTATTTTTTCTTGTAAAAGGAAACAATTCACATTTTGTTCTTACCTACTCAATATAAAGGACCTTAGCCAACTGTAATAGGGTCCAAATTCAAACATATAGCACGCTGTCCATTCCCATAAACATTGGGTGTGCAATTACTACGACCGTTCTATTTCAAATTGGTCGGGTAATATGGTATTATACGAACACGTTGATCGTTAAATGTGGTCCTATAGGTACTATATATTATTACGTAGGCCTGATGTCCGTTATCAGGTAGGCGATTAGTTTTAGATATATTTTAGCTATAGTATTAGACTTAATCTAAATTGTTTTTGTGAAAACATAAGAAATGTTACAAATTTCTCACACATGCCTGACTCCAATTTGACCCCAAACTAGCAGAGCTTGTACAATAGAAGCCAGATAACTACTAAACGTATTTTTTTAAATATACCTACTTATATTTAAAATTGGAGCCAGACTCAAGACAAACAGAAAAAATTAACTCACGACTTATGGCGTGATAGATAGGGTATCTTACCAACCACGCTAAAATATTTTTGAAAAAACCGGACAAGTGCGAGTCGGACTCGCGCACCGAGGGTTCCGTACAAACTTCGTCCATCACGGGAAATGCACAATTTTATTTAATTACCTTATTCGAGGTTGGTGCCAATTAAGCTAAACCTCTAAATTGTATGAGCGCCCATACAACTCAGAGGTCTTTATTAATTAGCGTAACTATGTATGTATGGGGACACCCTTTAATTTTCAACTTTTTTTATTTTTTGGAATTTTTCCTTTATTTGTGCTGTAAGACCTTGCTTTTTGCCAAATTTCGTGATTCTAGGTCAACGGAAACTACCATATAGAAATAAAAGGGCAAAAAAATCGCGTTTGTTGAATGGGAGCCCCCCTTAAATTATTATTTTGTTTTTAGTATTTGTTGTTATAGCAGCAACAGAAATACATAATTTGCGAAAATTTCACTATTCTTGAGATACAGCCTGGAGACTGACAGATGGACGGACGAACAGACAGCGAAGTCTTAGTAATAGGGTCCCGTTTTTACCCTTTGGGTACGGAACCCTAAAAAATCACCGCAATTATTTTTTCATTTAACCTGTAGCTAAATTTTTATACAAAAGAACAAACAATTATCTTATAATAATTAAGACAATACACTGAGATATTTCCTAATTTATGTTAGAAAAATAAGAAATCTCCGAACATTATACGATTATGTGAGTCTTCTATTACGGACCTACTTAAACAAATAGTCTAACGTTGAAAAATTATGGTGAGTAATATAATAATGTTCCTGAAAATATTTCTGTGTTACGCTTCAAGACTATTATAGATTACATCACTGAAAAATATTTATCCCTGGTGAGTTTAGGAGTAATTAGTTCCGCGCATAGGTTATGAAAGTCAAAATACTATATACCTACATAATAATCCTCCCTCACTAATATTATAAATGCGAAAGTTTGTGAGTATGGATGGATGGTTGGATGGATGTTTGTTACTCTTTCACGTAAAAACTACAAAACGGATTTGGATGAAATTTGGCAGAGAGATAGATTATAGTCTGAAATAGCAGATAGGCTACTTTTTATCCCGGGAAAACATAAGAACCCACGGGAACGCGGGTGAAACCGCGGGGCGAAATCTAGTTATATATAAATTCGACTTGCTTGAACTTGAGCTGACGGTGAAAGAAAAAGTCGTGAGGAAACCATAGCGCGATGGTAGGATACTTTGTATAACCGCCTGGCTGGCTACCAAGTAAAATCTAACGCCAAACATCTACCGGTGTATTCCGATGGCTATACCGGTGTGCTCACCAACTTTGGCCGCATTATCACTTACCTTGGTAAGATAATGGTCAAAAATAGGCCTGTACATATATAAAAAATGTATTCAGTGTTATCAGTAGTACCGCCTATTGGCATTTCATCTTGAGCTTTTCCGTACTTCGGAAGGCACTTAAAGCTGTTGGTCCCGGTTATCACTCAATTGTGATAATCGTTAAGCTAGTTAGAGACCTCCTAGGTGGCTTGAAAACTCCAACAGTAGGTGGAGTGAGTCCACCAATCCTCAGTGGGTATGCATGGTAGATTATTTGCCCATTTCCTTTCCCCCTTATTCGCGAAAGGAGGCTTGTGCTCAGCAGTGGGCAGATATAGGCAGTAATTATTATTTATTAGTTTATAATAATCTTAATAAAAAAATGATTACCTGTATAATACTAGTTTTGCCAACAGCAGGCGCTCCAAGCAGCACCACTTTGATGAGATCAAGGCTGTCAGGGCTCGGCTCCACGCTGGGAGCACCCCCCACTGTCAGGGTGCCCCCTCCACCTCGTTCCAGGTAATCCAGGTCCAATTCTGCAACAAGAGGAAATACATTTTAGATATTATATTCAACTGTATTCTGCAATAGTTCATAAATTTTACTCAGAAAGTATTTTTTTTAAATATCCTTGGTATCGTTTTATGATTTTTGACTGAGTCCTGAGAGATCCAATGTGTACTCGGGATAAATATTCTTATTTTTTTTAGTCCAAGGTACTTATTATCTATTTATGGGCCAAATTTCGTCTCGCCAAATGAAGTAAGTAAAAAACATCGCACAAACTTTTGCATTTATAACATTAACTAGCTTTTCCGCGCGGTTTCACCCGCGTTCCCGAGAGATCTTGTGTTTTCCCGGAATAAAAAGTAGCCTATAGCCTTCCTCGATAAATGGGCTATCCAACACTGAAATAATTTTTCATCGAACCAGTAGTTCCTCAGATTAGCGCGTTCAAACAAACAAACAAACTCTTCAGCTTTAGAATATTAGTATAGATAGTATATAGATAAATGGTTTTATTAAAGATGACATTACAAAATATTAATAAAAATAGGGTTTATATCAGCCCTATTTTTATAGGAAGTATGTATGTTCCTTATAGACTCCAATACCGCTGAACCGATCGTGATGAAATTTCCAGACAATCTTCATATTAGCCCCGCGGGTAATTCTCTATGGTTTGGTGGCGATCGGAGCACTCGGGACTCAGGACTGCGGTTGAAACCGCGGGGCGGAAGCTAGTAGTATAATAAAGAGGAAAGATTTGTATTTTTGTATGTTTGTAACAAATAAACTCAGAAACTACTGTACAGATTTCAAAAATTCTTTCACCATTAGAATGCTACATTATCCCTGAGTAACATGAGCTATAATTCATCCCGGGAACGCAGGTGAAACCGCGCGGAAAAGCTACTCTCTAAATAATCATCATCATCATCTCAGCCGCAAGACATCCACTGCTGGACATAGGCCTCCCCTAAGGATCTCCAAAAGGACCGGTCTCTAAATAAACCTAAACTATTCCTCTGATAAGTTCATGATACAAAAACTGTTCTAATTTCAAATTAACAGCCAGATACCATCTATCTATTCATTCGAAATTAGTACTAGAGTTAGGTACATACCTACTTGATCAGATATTTACGCTTTGTTGGTAGCGTCTTGTCTAGTGTAGAAACCAAAAGTAAATTGAACCTTTTGTATTTTTAAATTAGTGAGATCTTTTGTGTTAGGTTTCGTTTCGAGTATCTTTTATTGACTGATTATTTCTTACTTATTTAATTTATTACTATAAAACAATAAATTGTAAAAGTAGTTACTCGTGAATTTCGTTGCTATATGGGATCTTTGTCAGGCTGGATACAGAGATTAATTATAGTTAAATAGGTAATTACTTAATATACCTACATTATAGTCTTCATAGGTCACTAAGGTCGGTGTTCATCAACACTGACTCAGTAGTTAAACAATGAATGACTTAGGTAAAATGGCTGACTAAATGTTTATGAATACTAACCTAAATAATACTTGAATCAATAATCAGTAGGATACATAAAAAAGCATAGAGAGGTAGAGCATAGCGATATGTCGGTCAAATAGCAGCTCGACTGGGGAAGTACCTCCACCTTACAGAATACCTCATCCAAATAAATTATAGTTGTGTTCCTGCGCGTGAGTAAGGTCGCCAGAGCTTATCGGGGAGGGGGGAAGGGTCGGCAACGCGTGAGTGATGGTAAATAGATATAGAAACCATTACATCTTTTTATCGTCTACAAAAAATATTTATTACTATGCCTTATTTATTATTATTCGGCCCGCGGTTTCAACCGCTTTCTCAAGCTAAAAGTCTATGTCACTCTCCCGTGTTTCTATCTCTATACAAAAAATGGGAACTAGGAAAAGGACAAACCAAGTAACTAAAAAATATGTAGGAAAAAAAAGGGATAAGAGATGACTGTAGCAATGCAATGCTACTTTTATCGATACTAAAAAAAACACATTATAATATGAAGGTATTATTCTTTGTAAATACAAAGAATATGCCAATACATATGGTTAAAATATTTCAACAAAATTTTCACACATCAAAAACATATTATTCATATAAATAGATAATAAATATTCTGGGACATTATTCCTCACACACGACCATCTGACCCCAAACTAAGCAGAGCTTGTACTATGGAAACCAGATAACTGATTAACTACATATACTACTTTTCTTTTGTAAATACATACATATATAGATAATAACACCCAAATGTTTGTCCTGAGTGGGAATCGAACCCACGACCTGTGGCGTGATAGATAGGGTATCTTACCAACCACGCCAACCGGCCCGTCATCTCAAATAGAACAATTATTTTATACAAACAAAAGAAAAGCATTTATAAATTACAAACATTGTATACTTAGGTATTTTGCATAATGCCATCCATCAGTAAGCTCTATGAAAAATGGTTATAAAAGTCTGACGTAAAATAATCACCACATAAACAAAAGAGTGGAATAAAAAAATGATATATAGGTAACCCAGTTTAATCCTACATCAAATTTATTGATTTGACAAAATCGTATAAAATAAATCTTAATTGAAATAGATGGATTGTTTTTGAGAAATAATGGGAATTATGTTTATTTATCTTTTTCAGAGGAACCCGATGGGATTTTACGTTCGCGTATCATTTTATAAAATTTCAGCTTTTTCATGACTTTAAATAACTAAGCTAAAATGGCGGGATAAAAGCCTTAAAATATCTTTCTCTTTGTTATTATTTTTCACAACAGTTTTTTAACCAATTTGTTAAACTATGGTTTTTAAAAAAACCAAAGGGACATGATGCAACAATATTGAACATGCAACAACCAGGTAACTATTGACCTTAACCTTGTGTAATTTATTCCACTGGATAATTTAAAAAAAAGTGTTAATATCGACCTCTTAATTAAATGATATCTCGGAACTATACCAGTGGGCATTATATTTTCATTAAACCTAACAAATAAAGGATAAAGGAAAGTGGATAACAATACCCCGGCAGGAATCCATTCTGTTATCAACACCACTTAATTTCTGGCATTAGATTGTGAATACAAAGAGGTTGTGATAGAGTTAGTATAATACATAGTTAATTGAAGAGTTTATTTGGAAATTCATGACGTTCTTCGATCTATTAAGTGAGAAACCTCTCAGTAAGTTTTGTTTATGTCAAACTAGCTGTTCCCGGAGTTTCACCCGCGTTCCCGGTACAAAAATTACCTTATAAGTTACTCCTAATAACATCAGCTATCTGCCAGAGAAAGTCCCGTCAATATCAGTCAAGCCGTCTCGGAGATTAGCGGGAACAGACAGACAGACAGACATACATTTTTTATGTTAAATTGATCTTTTGTAATAAGTACCGTATATATTTTCATATGCATGTAGTAAAACTCTATTATTTTGACATTATAAACAGACACTTAAATTTTATTTATTTGTATAGATATTGATAAGCAGGCAAACGGTGCATCTAATGATTTGTGGCCACCACCGACCATGGACATATTATTTTCAACACAGGGGGTTGCCAATGTGTTCCCGACTTTGAACAGCTTTAGTAATGCGTCGAACGGTTTTCATCTCTTGAGAAACACCTGAGTCGACCTAGTATGTCTATAATTATTATATGAGATGTTTGTTAGAGGAGAGTTGACCACAGGAGAGAAAATAAAGCGAACAAATTGAAGTTCAAAATACTCGTGAATTTATTTATTAAAGAGTTTATACAAATCTAAATTATAATAATATCTTAAAATGGTTCTAATTCTAATTTTACTTTTTAGTACAATTTTAGAATAAAAAATACCGTACAATATATGTATGAGATACCTATTATTGTCGTAAATTCTTAATTAAAACTAGTCAGACAGACAAACTCACCCAAAATTTTGTTCTGTTTAGTACAATTTCCTCTAGCATTTTCATCTTCTTTGTCTTGCTTAGACGTGTTGTCGAATCTATTCATTTCAATTTAAAAACTGTAGATTCTAACACATTGTGAAAACACATTATATTTTAACAGTTTTTATTTTTCACTTTTGAATGTTTCAATTTCATATCCATAATTCTAGAAACTAAATTTTTAATTCAATGTATTTTCTTTTTTAATGAAATCCATCCATGACACTGGCCACTTTTAAATATTTAAACAAAATATTGAATTTTACTCTACGCGCGAAAATTTGGCGGTAAATTTTATGGAAGCGTGACGCGGCCTCCCTGAATGAAGGTTAGGCATTTACTGACGTGTTCGACGCAGCTTCTGCCGCGAAAGCCTTTCTCACTTCAGGTTTACTTAATGCTATCTCCTCAGAAGCTATGTACTCCTCGAAATGAGTCTTCCACTCAAATAGTGGGTTTTCATAGGACACTAAAACGTCGTGGATTTTTATTGACATTTTATGAGGCGATTCAATTTGGACTTGAGGAAAAGTTTTGAGGTTTTTAATATAAATTTCAGCAAATGACAGAATTGAAAATGTGAGTCTGTGATATTAGGGAAGCAAGATTTTTGTCGTACTTGAGTAAATTGTTTCAGTAATTTTGTTCTTTACTTTTCAACAACTGAACTCGTTTTGGGCTCATAAAACCCTATATTTTAATTTTTACTAATGAAACGTGAAGGTTGAATCAATTCCGGGTTCGCACGCGTGCAATTTAATTACGTGGCATTTGTTATTTCGATTTAAAAGGCACCAAGAGTAATCAATTAAGACATTTAAACACGTCTGCATAATACCTTTCAACTTTAACATATTCATTTAAATTACATGGCTTAAAGAAAAAAGAACCGATATCAGCGGCCGCCGAGAGAATGCGTTTTTGTCACCTGGGACAGTGGACTTATCACAGAAACTGCTCATCTAATTTCAATGGAACTTTCACGAAAGGTTCAGTTTTTTCTTAGGCATAGTTTATTGACGATCGTATTAAAACCAAAAATGCCGTTCTAAACCATTCATTTAAATTAAATGATGTAAGAGGCAATTTTAATTTAAATTAAAAGCTCAATTAACTAATTTGTTAAGCCGGACTTAAGGATTAATAATATATTATATTATAGAGATTATATTTTATACAATTTAGATAAAAATACATTTTATATAATATACATTGTTTACAAAAATATTGTATTATGTATGTTTGTTTGTTTTAAGTTATGTAGGATATCATGCTCAAAAGAAAAGAAATCTGTGATACCGAAATTTACTCGAGCCATATAAATAGAATCATAATTCATATAAATTACCCTCTCAACACGCAACGGATACATAATATTGCGTGCGGAGGGAGTAATGTATGCAAAATTACTAGAAATATCGTCGCACATTGTTATGTCGGCTTTGTCCTGGTATAAGTACTATTTATTACCCGTTATGTAGCCGTGAACATATAATGATGATTGTCACATGATGTTCACGACCCGAAGTGTTTTAAGACATTGAGATCTTCTTTACAATATTTAACAGCGTAAAAAAGCGAAAGAATAATCGGAATAAATCCAAAAATATATATATATTTTAATTCTTAATTGTTTTCACTTTGATGTCTGTATTATTTGTAACTCCTGTGTTGTAATGTAGTGTAAACAATAAAGTATATTTGTATTTGTATATTTTAATTTTAATTCAATGATTTCTTGGACTAAATTAAGGGTATTTAGGCAACATGACCTATATTGTATCCTACTAGCTTTCGCCCCGCGGTTTCACCCGCGTTCCCGAGGTATCTTATGTTTTCCCGGAATAAAAAGTAGCCTATGTTCTTCTCCATACCATAGACTATGTGCATACCAAATTTCATCGCGATCGGTTCAGCGGTTTAAGCGTGAAAGGTAACAAACAAACTCACTTTCGCATTTATAATATTAGTTAGGATTAGGATAGTTAGGATAAAGTATAGGGCATGTTGCCCAAGGTTCTTTTTTGAGATCTACTTAATGTCTAATCGAACAAAATATCTACCAAAGCACGGTGTTTGGTTACTTTGTAGTACCTACCTGGCTAGCTACCACCCTTAAGTTGAAAACCTGTCGCCAAACACCTACCGGTGTGTTACGGCAACTGTACTTGAGAGCCAGTTCCTTCTAGGCTTTGTGTGCTTACCACTATCAGTCACTTACCATAGTGAGATTGTAGTTTTCATATACAGTTAATCATCTACTTTTGACGCTGACTGTACCTACCAGTGACACGAAAAACGATTCAAATCATGATGAGCGGTTTCATACCTAGCTCTTAATACATGAATGCTCCGTGTTTATTTTCCGTGCCTATAGCTCTACAACTGGAATATATCTTTGAACAAACATGGCTTATTTATTCAGGTTAGGATGTTAGGCTTCGTAAACAAAATGAAAAAAATATTTGCCACCCTCCCCACAAAAACCCAATTTTACGGACTATTTTACGGTCTTGACTTAAACGTAGGTAAGTTTCTTTTTTAAATGTCTTTATTGAATAAATGTTTACACAAAATAGTATAGAAAATGATCTTATTCAAAATTTGTACACAGTAGAAATGGTTTTAACGTTTATGAGGTACAGGTACAGTAATTGTCAACAATATAAGAGGCTGAAACGTTCTAAATTTATAAAACACCTATAATATAATACTGTCCATGATATAACCCTTGTGTACATTATCTTTCGATATTATGGATAGTAATAGTGTAAATTTGGATAAATTGCGTTGCGTAGGTGTTCCAAAATCCACAATATCTAGGTTACAATTATTTGGAGGTTCACAGGAAGTCAGGAAGTCATTTTTGTATGGAAGCAAAGATTCCTAGGGGAATCAGGATCTATTTTTGAACGAAACCTATGGAAGACAATTACGTCACGCATCCAGGCACCAGAAAGCCTCAGGATCTAAGGGTTTTTATTCAAAATACCATATTTTAACCTATATTTTGAACGTACAGTAGATATTTGGATACATTCTATTAATTACCAAGATAACTCCTACTAAAATAACTTACAGAATTCAAATAAAAAAAAAGTTATTTACTTTTTGTTATTTTATAACAAAACTAATTAATAATTATAGCAAAATATATACAACCAATTAAAGGAAAAAAACTGAGTTTAGATAGCCACCAGCAGGTTTCCAAAAAGCTGGCGACATTACTTCGTTGAATTGCAAGACTACTACGTTGCCTGAGGTAAGCGCCTGCTCTTTGTTATATCAATAAGGGGTCTGGACATCTCTTTACCCAAACTGTGTGTCTCTGAATCCCAGAGATCCATTGTTACGACACCAAACGGAAGAAATGTAACCGTCTCCAATAAAAACATATTTCTTTTCAGATATCAACGTACTTACCAACTTTCATCAAAATAAGTTTGTTAATGAAGCTGTAATAGCAAACAAACAAAGAAAACTTTCGCTTTCAAAATAACATTAAATAAAGGTTTAGTCCCTAAAGACATAACGTTAAATTGGCTTAAACATTTCACAGTTGGTACCAGGTATTCTCTTGCGATTTGCCAAGATCTGAGCGTTTCTGGATGCTGCCAAGGAGATCTCGTATTACCGTAAACATTTATGAGCAGGTAAGGTGTTTGCTTTAAAGATAAACCGACGTGACTAGTACTTGTCGCATCTGCACGACGTAGCTGGAAAAATGTGGGATTTAAACTATCTTGAGTTTCAGGTTAGACTGTGTTTAAAGAATCTTGGAGGTAACACAAATATTTTTTTACTTCAATATTAGTTTAAATTTAAACTGAAATTTATATATATTTTTAGTGCATAACTTGATATATAAAATTCCCGTGTTACGATGTTGGTCCGCGATGAACTCCAAAACTACTTATCTGATCGTAACGTATTTTTATTTAATATGTTATTTGTTTCAACTTAAAAGATTATTTCCTTTTTTTGGCAACGATAAAGATGTTATAATCACCATTCAAATATATTAATTGATTGAAAAACTTTATTTGATAAATCATTAAAATCAAATAATCATTTATTTGAAAGGATATTTGCACACGATCAAAATGTTAGCAGTAGTTTCTGTTTTTACGATATCAAAATCGCTTCCATAATATGTATATATCTAATATAAATAAATATATAAGCTAAGCAGTTTTATAATCACTCTTTATTCTGAATAAACGTAGATTTCTTTTCTTCCAGATTATTTTGAAAAGTCTTATTTAATAATTAATATAACTACCATTTTGCAAAACAACAAACACATTTATATAGAGTAACATAAAATAGGAATTAGACTCGATCTTCGTCGCAGTCTATTAAAATCCTATAAACTGCTGAGGAAGCTTCCTTGGGACCTAACGATACAATTCTACGTGCTCACTGTTCCAACTTTACGATATCATTTTGGAACGTGGCCAAATGGTATCGCAGTGTTCCTTAGAACGTTTCTCTTGTAAGGTTCTTGAAACATTTCATTAATACTAGAGAATATACATTGCAAGTATGTTCCGTTTCGTGTTCTGGAAGTTGGAATGTATGTTCGAGCATGTTAGTGGTTCCTAAATGTTCTCTAGTTGATGTTAGAAATCTTTTAGAGTCGACTCTACAAAAACGAATTGGTGGTGATTTTCATATCAGAGAATGGACATAAAATAAACTTTATAATAGTGTTCATAAGGTGTTTATTACTTTAAAGTATACTCAGTATAATTTGATGGAAAAGTTTAACAATTTGCGTTGAAGGCGGAAAAACATCAACCTAGGAACAAAATTCTACATCAAACAAGACAAAAGAATCGATAAAGAATTTCACCTACACTGTATCCGTTCCGGGCGAGGATTCCCGGTTAATCCGCGCTTACCCTGGTGCTATACGTCAAAAAAGGGAAATTCTGTCGGCGGTGGCTCAAATAAAAAGTATGTCAAGTTTGTATAGTCATGGAAATAGAGGTTCCGTAGTATTAATATTACATTATTGTCTCAGTTCTCAGTTGAATGGTGTATAGATGTGGTTTTCACTCACCCAAGAGATTTTCTCGTAGAACTAAAGCCACTAAACATTTAATAATAACTTTTAGCTAAGTATGTAAGCACGAAAGCATCTTAAGTGCTATTTTTTTTTTATAATAATAATTATCCTTAAAAACGGTGTCGCGATGCTGTAAGGATTTTGGCTCCAAAACTATATCGATTCTAAAAATTATGATTAGTTGGTTAGTTTTTATTATCAGTATTTATTATAATTTTTGAAACATAACTTTTATACCAGTTATTCAAACAATTTTTCTATAATTGCTCTATTTTTTTATAGACGTGATTATTCAATCACAGAACCCTAAAACCAGGAATCAATTTGTCGTAACCGCAAAAAAAGCCATTTTTTTCAGCCGTCTGTGGCAGCACTAATCCGATGAAAGAGAATTCATTTGATAGCTTGTTCTTGAGCTGTAACACTCTTATAACGTCGACTATACCTATAACTTGCACCATTTATAGTATTAAACTAGGTTTTGATTAAGTATAAAGGAGTTTACACGCTAGCTCTGGTTCCTGTTTCAAGTTTTTGACGTCACAGCTAAAATATACTACATCGTTAGTACACAAATAATACATAAATATAGGTATATGATCAAATAACGTTGAATACTAAGTGAGACAAACTTTTTAAGTAAATTTAGATTTAAGGTAGATATAGTTTACACTAGAAAGTGTAATTGTACGCGTATTGTCTGTAGTTTTGAATCAGCTTCTGTTCTCACTCCCAAATCCCAAAGGATATAATACATTTCTCAGAACAAAGAGTATCTATTTCTATCTACTAGTTTCTATCCCGTGGTTTAACCAAAGGATTTAATCATTTGACTCGCGATTCCTAGATAAAAGATTTAAGATTTTCAGCATGACAAATCCAGCCAATATCTTGTATTAAAGGTAGGTAGGTACCACTATCACTCGTAAATATAAACCTTTATGCAGAGAGTATAATTGTAGTCTCAATTACTCAGGGCAATGAACCCTAGAGAGGAGAGAGCCTCTCTCATCTAATTACCTATCTACATTATAAAGTCTGCATAAACATATTCGCTATTATTTAATAAGAACTTGTTTGCGTTACATTTTATTATTTACTTGGTATTGGTATTTTTCTTTTTGATTTAATTGTATATTGTATTGTACATTTTGCTGTTATTGAAAAAATATAGCCAATAGTCAGATTATAAAAAATGTAACCTTGCTGAGTTTCTTGCCGGTTCTTCTCAGTTAAAGGCTGATTTCCGAATCGGTGGTAGCTTCAGTAAATTCGACCTTCATAAGTGCCCTCCTAGGGCCTAAACTGAATAAATGGCTTTGACTTTGAAACCTATTATTTTATAAAACATTTATGTTTAGTATTTGTACCGTCAACAGGTACGCCCTTAATTTGCTTAGTTGAACAAAATACCTCACAATTACGATTATATATCTACGTGTAATAAAATCCTTTTTTCATGAATAAGTCAGACTAATTCACTAACTTCATTAATTTTGTTGACCCATATTTTACGAATATTTAATTATAAAATGTTATACCTTTTATTATTAAAATAATAGTACGTTACTGTAGCGGCCGGCAAAAGATGAATTGATCAT
Organism: Tetheella fluctuosa; assembly: GCA_951216915.1. Taxonomy (NCBI): domain Eukaryota; kingdom Metazoa; phylum Arthropoda; class Insecta; order Lepidoptera; family Drepanidae; genus Tetheella; species Tetheella fluctuosa. The sequence continues at coordinate 7,473,517 of OX578233.1, read as the reverse complement.
GTATTGATGGACGTGACAAGTTTTCTTTTACAGTTCTTGCCTCATCTTGGATTTAAGGTGGCGTCAAAAAATACTCACTCATACTCAAATTAATTGTAAATTCAGGAATCAATGACGAACAATAATCATTTTTAAGCGCCATATTGTTTTTTGATTATATTTTAAACAGTTTTCTATTTGCAAGCCAGTACGAAATTTAATTAAAATCTTTGATAAAGTACCTCCTTAGCTGTCATATTTTGGAGTAGAAAGTTCGTTCCATTTTTAAATTACTACACGACAGATCTCGCATGTATTTTACCAGTATCTACAGCTATTACGATTTATGTCGAAGAAGGTTGTCAAAATAATGATCTAATTTTCAAGCATACTTGAAGACTAGCTTTTCCGCGCGGTTTCACCCGCGTTCCCAAGAGATCTTGTGTTTTCCCGGGATAAAAAGTAGCTTGCAGCCTATAGCCTTCCTTGATAAATGGGCTATCCAACACTGAAAGAATTTTCGAATTTTCAAATCGAACCAGTAGTTCCAGAGATAAGCGCGTTCAAACAAACAAACAAACTCTTTAGCTTTATAATATTAGTATAGAAGTATAGATAAACATTATTTAATATAAATATTATACAATAATGTACCTAAGCGAAATAATTGAGAATGTGAAGCTCACAAAATGACCACAACTTTCGGTGTCTTACAGACCAGCTAATGATGGTTTCAAGACAATTTCATAGAGCACCAGCTTTATGAAATTCCTATATGACTGTCGTAAATGTAACCTCAAATCTTAATCCTAGTTGCGGTTCTCTTTGAAGTCAGTAAATGGAAAAGCCGCAATACATGACGTCTATATATTGTGCCTGTCGATACCACTTAGAGTGAGGTACACCAACTAATTGTCAAAACCCGATGTAGGTAAAGTCGATTTATTTCTAACTAGCGTCCGCCCCGCGGTTTCACCCGCGTTCCTGAGGGATCTTATAATTCTCAGTTTATATGTTAATCCAGGATATATTCTGTGTGCCAAATTTCATCCAAATGCGTTCAGTCATTCCGGACTTGTGTAGTAACAAACATACATGACATTTATAATATTATCATAGTAGGATAGATAGTTCAGTTTAATTTTACTAAGTATAGAACGTGATTCCAAACATGCTTTCGGGATAAAAGTATTCTACGTAGATAGTTTTAATTTAAATTGTGAAATCAAAGTAAGAATTTGAATAACTAGCAAGGTGTTATATTTGTCACACCAATGACAGCATTACAACAATTTAAAAATCGAACCAACTCTTTTATTTCAGGAAAACAATGAAAATATTTCAAATGTTTGAATATCAATGAATCAATGAATATCATCAAAGTATGCCTGCAGGTGGCGATCTAAACGCAGTTTTTTATGTTTAATTATTTTCATATATTTTATTTCAATATTTAGTTTAAGTACCTAGTTAAGGTTGTTGTTTTTATTAGAAAAGTATGTATAGGTACGTTTAGATAACTAAATAATTTCGAAACAAAAGAATACATAGTTACCGATTTTCTTTCTTATGTTTCATACAACCCAACCATATCTTAATCAACTCAGTTACGAATACGGGGTATGAGTGTGGTCGACCTGTACCTATGTTACAATACTTATAACTCTAGCTCCTATATAGGTACGATCAAAGGAGTCACTCCGCTTTGAGCTTTGAGTAATTTATCATTGGACTGATTTTAATGGGATGGAAGGTACTATATTCAGTTAAATTTATACTTATCTATACTATATATATTATAGTATATAATATTATCTACTTACTAATATTATAAATTTGAAGAGTTTGTTTGTTTGTTTGAATGCGCTAATCTCAGGAACTACTAGTTCGAATTGAAAAATTATTTTAATGTTGGATAGTCCATTTATCGAGGCAGGCTATAGGCTACTTTTTATCCCGGGAAAACACAAGATCCCTCGGGAACTCGGGTGAAACCGCGGGGTGGAAGCTAGTTTAAATATATTTAATCAGTCATTTTCAAAACTCACTATTAGGGTGAGGCCAGAGTAACTTTTCCAAATTCACAGCTGCATAGTAATATACAGGGGTATTTTTAATTATTTTACTTAAATTTTAATACAAACATCTTTTACAATGAGATCAACTCTGAAAGCTTGAAAAAATGCCTTTTATGCTTCATATAAATTGAATTCGTTATTTAACTTTTTCTTTTTAATTTGGCATTGGCTAAGTTTAATTAAATTCAGTAGGTATGAAGCTGCAAATGTAACAAAATTAACTCTAATAAACTTTGAGGTTAGGCCTCTCGTATTACACCTCACTGCAGTTCTATCTATGCCTTTCGTAACGACTACCTTTGATTTTCTCTTACAATTTAATTGGAATTATTATACTCCCCATTATTCATTCCTACATCTTATTATTTTATTTTTGTTGATTGAGTTTGAGTGGAAAATAGATCATAATACTAGAAATACTATCGCCAAATTTGATTATTTAGATATTGACAGATAAGTTACTACTAACTATAAGTAATACGGTAACCTACACCTACCTAGGACCTTAGAATAGGTTTTTTTCGTGGCAAAAATATTGCTTGTAAAAATGTTGTTATTAAGTTTTGTTTAATAATTCGTAATGATGTGTCTGTCATTATGTTTATTGTGTGTATTTTTTATGTTTAATCTGCGGGTGAATGACCAACCTTAGTTTACGACTTTATTTTTATAACTCCCACAATACTCACTCACACCTATTTTTTAGAATTCCCATTAGTTTTATCCGATTTATTTGACGCTCACGTATTGCTTTTAATACTTAAATCTAAGGATTTGTTTTTCAAATGACTTTGAAATATCGTGGAAGCGTCGAAATGCTAGTTTGCTGTTAGCTTGTTTGCCACCTAGTAGTATAAAAAAAAGTCTTAGTAGTCGTTAAACCAGTTAACCAGTCATAGATCAGTATAATAGTCCACTACTGAAATTTCAAACACAAGTTCAGAACAAGAATCCTAACCATTTTTATATACAAAATTATTGATAGAATAAAATATTTACAATATGAAATAGAAGTTCAGTAAATGATAAAATAGATAGAATGGAAGTTATGCCTAGTTCTCAACAAATTCCCAGAGGTAATACAAAAGCTCTCAGCACTGCGGGTGACAAAACAAATGAAAATATATTTGATCCTTTGAAAAAACACGAGAATCCTGAAAAACACGGTCAAGTGAGAGCTTTTGTGAAGGACATTCTGTTATGCTGTATCGTATTCTATTTTAAGTCAGAGTGCTTTTGCTATTTTTATTTAATCTACATACTAGAGTTTAATATAGATTATGTTAAAGATAGAAGGTTCTATATAGATAGAAAAGGGAAATATTACTTCTTAGGTATTTTATGAAGAAAAACCAATAAAGTTTTTAGGTAAGAAAACTCAAATTCATTTATTCAGTTTAGGCCTTAATAACGCACTTATGAACGTTACAATTGATTCTACCAGATAAATCTTAAGACATAAATAATAAACTTTAATCTTCCGTAATTGAATATGACTATAATTTTGAGAATGACATCTTAAAGGAACGAGGTAGAATAGAATCGAATACAGTAGAATACAAAGAAATAACAACAACAAAAATAAAAAGGTGGTAGTGGTATGTTATTTGAAGCTGAAAATGTAGAGATTTTTCATATCGGGCAAAGTGTTGTAATAATCTTCACGGTTTGTTTAATCACAGTAAAAGTTACAGTTAGAGCTACTGAGCGAAATATATTGAAGTAAATTTTCGATAGTTATTGAATTAATTATTATTTGTACCGATAAATTAATTCAATATCAACGTTTGAAACATTATCAGTTATCCAATAATTTTGTTATTGTTATTATAATATCATAATAATAATGATTATTATACAAATAAAATTATGCTTTATAAATATGATGATTACATTAAAATGATTACATTTAAATTAATGTAAAATTATTATTGAAATAGTGCACTATGAAGTTTTTATTTAAAACTAGCTTTTCCGCGCGGCTTCACCCGCGTTTCTGGTCAAAAAAATTGCCGCATTTACAGAAGTATGTAGGTACCCTAAGCTACTGTGCTACTACCGTGCTACATCTTTTCGTTTTTTTATTACGTACTAGACTACGTAGCCCATGTCCTTCTCCATAGCATAGGCTATCTGCATACGAAATCTAATCGCGATCGGTCCAGCGCTTCAGGCGAAAAGGTAATAGACAGAGTTACGTTCGCATTTATAATATTAGTATGGACATAATTTGAAATCATGACCTTGGCTGCAGGATTCAATGTCATTGCCAACAACTGACCTACCAACGTCCATAAAAGGTGACACTTTCCAACATGATAAAACATGCACTTAGTTATAATTCGATAAGGGCTCACTAATTTAGATAAACATACTAATTAAAAAAATACATTATTATAATAAAATAGGTATCAAATTAATTGGTCCACTATAAAAAGGACATTTTTTAATACTATTGCTATAGTTAACAAAATGAGGCTAATGAAAGTTGAATTCATAGTGATTGTTTGTTTTATACAATATATTTCGTGTAAACCAAGTAAGTAGAATTCTATTTGGTATTTTAATGATAATTCTAACTAATATTATATATGCAAAAGTTTGTTTGTTACCTTTTCACGTCTAAACCGTTGAACCGATCGCGATGAAATTTGGTACGCAGATAGCTTATGGTATGGAGAAGGACATGGAATACTTGTTTTTTCGAGAATGCGGGTTAAACCACAGGGGACAGCTAGTCTAAAATAAAATAATAAGTGATTGACTGACTGACGCAAGGCACAGCCCATACTCTTAGGGCTCGGGCAGTGAAAATTTGCATGTGGGTTTCTTTGATACTGTAGGTGAGGAATAAGGAAGAATTTTTGAAAATTCAACCACTAAGGGGGTAAAACAGGGGATCGCGGGTAAAACCGCGGGACGGAAGGCTAGTTATAATATAAATAGGTTAAGACAAAATAGTTAAGTACCACTTTCTTCTGTTTGTAAATCGTTTGTTTGTAAGCTTTAGTGTTATCAATTCTTTTTTTTAAAAGCCACAGTGAAGCGTGGCCGGGTTTAGTTAGCTACTTGAACAAACCAAATAAAAACAATCTCTCAAATGCAGCTACTTAACCAACCACATTTTATGTTTTGGCTATTAATTGGCTAAAGCAATAAGAAGCAAGATTTTATGATGGCCGGGGAAGTAGAGACCTATGATAGAATAGTAGCTGAGACTTGGAAAGCATGGGCCAGATTACATCGAGTGAACTGCAGGAATGACCTGGATGCACGTTAATGGAATAGCACTAGTGGTTGGAGGTCCAAAGTCAACAGTGCGATGAACATAGATTGAGAATGATGATGAAAATAATATGCTACTTAGTTTCAACTTAATCATGGAAATTATCTACCAAGTTTTGATACAAAAAAAGTGCAAATTTTCTTCAAAAAATCTAAAATTCCCATTTTGTTTCAGAAATTCAGCACCCCCATAGCAATGTGGGCATCATTGGAGGTCACAGTATCTCTATCGAACAGGTTCCGTTCATGGCTTCACTACGTCTGAATGGTACCTATCATTGGTGTGGGGCGTCCATCATACACGAGCAGTTTGTTTTAACTGCTGCCCATTGTATTATGCCGTAAGTTATCTATAAGAGCCTGATTAATATGACAATCTGACTAAACCTGGCTGGCTATAGCCATAGTTTATCGCAAAGTGTTCCTTCAGCGTAAGCCTTTTGTAGGATTCGTTCACTCAGTTAGAACAATGTTAATATTACGATATTTTGTTTACTTATTCTTTAGTTACTTTGATTAGAAAACATGAAATAAAAACAACATAATAACTTAACTGTCAAAAGAAATCAACGATGTATTTATTTATCCAATTCGCAAAACCAATATATAACTGTTTGGGGTTCAGTATTTATAACACATAACTCAGAATTGAGCCAATAAATATACAATTTTTTGTATTAAACAATTCTTGTAAAACTTGTGACCGCATGTTTCTACAAATATGATTAAAAATAAAATAATTAATTCCCGTAAAACGGAATGTTATTTTTTTTGAGCCGAGATTTTGGCAATTATAATATAAGATTTATTTTCCACTAGCTTCTGCCCCGCGGTTTCACCCGCGTTCCCGAGGGATCTTATGTTTTCCCGATATAAAAAGTATTCTATGTTTTAAACCAGAATATATTCTATCTGTGTGCCAAATTTCATCCAAATCCTTCTAGTAGTTTCTGTGTGAAAGAGTAACAAACATCCAGACATCCACCCATCCTCACAAACTTTCACATTTATTTAGTAGGATTATTAGGATTTACTCAATCAAGGTAAAAGCGTGAGTAGGTAGCTGCACTTGATAGCCAGTTTCCATCTAACCTCTGTGTGCTTATCACTTTCGGGTACTTACCATGGTGAGATTGTGGTCAAACAAAATCCTTATATTACAAAACCTTTATCATAAAATAGAATCAAAGCAAAAGCATTGTACGAAATTAATAAGCCTTCAATTATGTATGCGACATCTTTACGATTGTATTATACCAGATTTGGAGAACAAAATAAACTGCTTAGTCAAAACCAAACCTTGATTCTAGAGACAGAGAGTTCAAAATCCTCGTTGGCACAGACCACGTCGATAAAGGGGGAGAGCTATATGAGACAGAAAAAATTATAAAGCACGAGCTGTATTCTCCAAAGACTGATGATTATGATATTTGTATCATAAAACTGAAGACGCCTTTGAGTTTTGGACCAAAAGTTGGTAAAATTGAGTTGGCTGACATGGCTACCAAAATTAGAAAAGGGAAGTTTGTCAAGGTCACAGGATGGGGTTATACTCAGGCAAGTATTTTTTTTTATGAAACGACTGTCTGGTAACCTTATCATCACCGTTTAATTTGTGTCAAAACTTCATGGACTCGAACTATTTTACACCGACCGATATTTGTTTTTTGATGATTCAAGTCTTCTGGATCTATATTTGAAAATGCTTTCAAACAATAACAATGTTTGCTAATCCGACCGACTACCAGCAGTAGTTTCCTTAACAAGGAAATGAACTAAAAACCATTTTGATATTATATTAACAATTTCGTGAGTTTTGTGTGTACCTGTACCTGCTAAAATTAATGTAAATATTTTGAACTCTTTGGTAGCCGCAACGCATCCAATTTCGTTAGCATATAGTGTCTCGACAAAACGGTGTTTCACTGCACTTCTCTAAGCATTTTACTATGAAGGTTGAGCACTAATTACTCAAATAGCACGAAATGTCATATTTAATCCGGCGATGCTTTCTATTCAGTGAAAAAAAAACTTTTAGTGTCTTGATCTTGGTTCACTCAACATAATACTGTAAAAAAAAATGAAAGACTTAGTAGAAAATAATAGATTTATAGAACATTTAGATAAATTCCGATTATTTTAGGTTTTATAACTTCGTCTAATTGGATTATTTACAGCCATCAAGCACAATATCGGAGAAACTTCGACAAGTATCGATACCAGTCATTGCACCACGCTCCTGCCAGCAAACGTACTTCGCAGCATTACGTAAGATCACTGCAAGGATGATGTGCGCTGGTGGAAATGGAAAGGATTCTTGTCAGGTATTCAATTTTATATTACAACGTCGTTGTTTATTAACTGCCTTTTACGGTGTTCATTACTTTAGGCTATATCCACAATTATCATGGTAAGATTATGGTCAGACTTAACCCTATTCAGTGTATAAAAACCACTTAACTATCGATAAAATTATCCCAACCCTAAAGTATGAAATGGATTACGTTTCTGGTACATACAGTCGTTTTTGCATTTTTTTTGATAATAATGATTACTTCTAAATATAGAACCAAACATCGTTCTACAGATAAAAATATGTTTTTTTTTAGGGTGACAGCGGTGGACCCTTGACTCGCAACAACTTACAAGTGGGTATAACATCCTTCGGAGCTGGGTGTGGAGTTTTCCCAGGAGTCTACACTAAGGTTGGCCCTCTCCTACCCTGGATACTGGAAACTATTGCGAAGAATACATCTTAATTAAGATATAAGATTTATATTACCATTTATTTGACATATTTTTATATCATTATAAACTGCTTTATTCCCACTTATTTTATATCGGTGCAATCTGTAATCTATTCTTTCTTGATGCAACTTTCTTATTTTTTTTTAAATAAATATTTTACTTGCTGCCCCTACAGACAATGTCCTGTATAATTTTAAGTCCATAAAGAAATCCTATAGAAGAAATCATTTTAAGATTTTCCGGAATTTTCCAGGCAACTTTTCTTTCCCTAAAAAACTTATTTGGACTATTATAAATATTTAAAAAAATATCCAAACCGGTACAGCAATTCTCAAGTATAATAAGTCAATACGCTTACCAACGAACAGCATTTAATTTTTACTTATATAAATATATTAGAACTAAATTACATTTTACAACTGCTATAAATAATAAATAAATTATGGTTTTGATTTAAGGATTTTTTCTTAATTTATTAAATTATATTAGCATTAATAATAACTATGTAAGTTAAAATAATATATGTAAACTATAACTGGTGACAACAAAAAGAAAATATGTGAGGTAGGCATGATTATGTATGAATGAAAAAAAAGGTAACTTAACGTTTTAAGCTGCACTTGAGAGCCAGATCCTTCTAGGCTTTGTGTGCTTACCACCTTCGGCCACATCATCACCTACCATAGTGAGATTGTGGTCAAACACAAGCATATACAAAGTAAAAAAATACAAAAAAAACAACGAAACGACAGTTGGGTAAATAATCTATTTTATAACAACAAAGATTTTGTACCCTAAAAAACGCAATTTACTTAAAACGAACTCGGTTAACGAAAAATTACTTATTTTTTGCTATAAATCTCATTCTCCTAGCAAATTGGTGGTCTGAAACACGCGCCTGTAATTTTTTCAGGCTTTCAGGCCGTAATTTCTTATTTCTCACAAATAATGGCTGCCAGCCACAGCGTTTCACCCTGGAGGTAGACTATTAACAAGATCCGTATATAGGAGGATTCAACGTTGAAAGTATAAAGAATTTTCAAACTCTATTACGTACTTCAGGAGATATGTAATTTAATAGTTAGGTATATAATACTACCAATATATAAAATTATTATTTAATTAATAGCACTGATAGTGGTTGTAATAAATAAGCAACAAAAGTGTGATTCACAGCTTGAACGAATGTGTGGTGTAAATTATATTTTTAAGGGATAAAAGAATAGAGGAACTGACCTTAAATAAAGAATAGATGAGAAAAATAATGGTGACTTTAGTATCGAAGACATTGAACTAAATCAAACATAGTTTGTTAATACTCTTGGAACTAAGATGCGCATTTCCAACCAAGTATCATACTTAGTTGGAAATGCGCATCTTAATGCTCAAACACTTTCCAAAACAGCGATTAAATACAGCTTCGTATTTCACAGTAAAATTACATTTCATATCGAGATTGCTGCCCGCCCGTCTACGGCATGGCGCGACGTGACTTCTCTCCCAACACACCCTAATGTCTTTTTTACTTTTTCTACCCAACAAACTTGAATATATAATATACCTACCTTTATCTTGGAGGCAGAAAACTTTTCCGCTTTAGGGGACCAAAGTTTCGCCTAATTTAGATGTAGGAGTGAGATAAACACCCGATTTCTGGGAGGCTGATTGAGTTAGTTCGAAGAATCGAATTAGTAGCATAAAATCAAGTTTTTCAATTTGTTGGGATTTGTGGGGCAGTAGATTTTATTTTTATGCTACGGATTAGAATTATATTGTAATATTCTGGGACACTATTCACACACACCTTATTAGTGTGTAATGAATTTTAAGAAATATTATATAAATCTATGTTACAAATTGTTGTAGCTAAAATTACCAATTGGATGAAATTCAAGGCCAAAATGGCTTCAAGTGATGTTCGAGATACCGGACCTAAATACTTAACACTAGATCCTATTCCTATCCCCAAATATTATTATTACGAGCTTCCCAGCTGCTTGATAAAAAGAAAAGCTACCCATTTACGGAGTACCTTCAATAGGGCACAATAGTCACAGGCAAAGAGCGTACGTGCTTCGATTATAAACGTACCCATCCGGGACATTCCGGGACTTGTTCGTACTTCGGATGCGTTTTATTTTTATTGTTTCGGCTCCGATGGCCCTTGCCATAATAGCTGCCGTATTTATAGTTATTTTGCCGTCTTTATTGACTGTCCTGTTTTCTTTTAACTTGGCTTTTAAAATGAGATTATAATAATTTTTTTGGCGTATGCAACGCCGTTTATGCAGGCATATAGCTTTTTTTAGGACTGAAACTAAATATACGATTAAATAAAATCAGTTGGCGAAACTATAGAAGATAATTTATAGTAGTAACAGAATACATTACCAATATTTATAATTGATATCTTAATAATTGTTATTGTTAAATAAGTTAAATAGTCGTCTACTTATACACACGCACAAACGGCCGCGTGCAGTATGTCCCACTCAAACCCTGTTTCAGGGACATTCATAATGACAAAACCCAACCCAATTTTAAAGTTAAGAACACCTTCGAATGCTCATCACATACATTGATGAGATTGTGGTGAACACAAACCAATCTACAGAAACAAACTCTACCATTAATAACTTGTAAAAATGATTGTATGATAAAAAAAATGCATTTTTAAGATTCGAATTTAAATTTTGCAATTTTTGCAGAGTATTTTTAATATGAATTCAAATTAAATGAATTATGAATTAGTTTTGTCAAGAAAGAAAAAATAAACTATTTGTTTTCTCGTATTGGAAAATTCTAAACTCTATCGTAAATTCTGCAAATGAGCTCAACGAAGGTTTAGCGAGAATACTCGGCTTTCCACTAATTGCTATCTTTTCAGTCACTTTACAGAGCATTCAGGAACATGGTAAGGTTGAATGAAAGACCTTTGACATTCCTTTGAGTATAAAAGCTATTTAAGCGCCACTTTTTAATCCCTAGATAATGAGCTCACTATAATCTCTGAAAAGATTAAATATGAAAAGCATGGAAGTTTTTTAAAGCTGTATGTGATGGTATAAATATACACTAGACGACAAAATTAGTTCAAATAGATCTACTAGGTTCAGAACGTGGTGGTATATAAGTGAACCTATAATATTCCAAATGATTGGCATCTCCTTCTCTTGCGACACTAATCTATGTTAGTTAAGCTATTGCAGTCTCATTACATAAGATGATTTAGAGCAAGTCATGTAAAAGCCAGGTTATAAGTAGCTCCGTCTCTTTTTGTTCTATGCCGTTAAAATGAGACGGATACATTTAAAGCATGTATTTTACCTAGGTTACATTAACAAAAATAAATTATTTTCAAAGAAAATTACTTGAACAAGTTTAGGTAAACTTTAATTACAATAAAGTACTTAATCCTATATTTATGATCCCATAAACCAGTGATCACAAACATTTCCCTTACATATAGTTAATAAGGCCGCTGTGACGTAATAAGCACATGACGTGACGTAATAAGCACATTAATTATTTTGCGACGGTGCTGAGCGAGGGATGCGTGACTCTGGCAACTCTCATGTCTGTACCTTATCAATAGCATCATAAGGTTGTAAATTGTGAAATGATTTAGAGTTGTGACATATTTATAACATTTTCTATGTCAAAGTGAATGAGATATAGCGAAATATTATAAAATCAGTACCCACAGTATTATATGAAGACAGAACAAGTAATCGTTTTATGATCGCATCCATCCATCCGCACGAAACTTTTTCAATAAAAAAGTTTGGTAAACACTCATCCTTTTTGTATACATAACTTGAATTGTGATTCCTGGATTTATATTTATTATATAACTAGCTTCCGCCTCGCGGTTTCATTCGCGTTCCCCAGGGATCTAATGTTTTCCCGAGATAAAAAGTAGCCTATGTTCTTTTCCGTACCATAGGCTATCTGCATACCAAATTTCATTGCGATTGGTTCAGCGGTTTAAGCGTGAAAAGGTAACAAACAAACAAACTCACATTCGCAGTTATAATATTAGTTAGGATAGGATTAGGAAGTTAGGAAGACTAGAAACAAAAAAACAAAAAAATTTGCTTGCAATGCCTAAAATGAGCTTTCATTGTTGGCAATGGTACAATAGAATAATTAGAGGTATAAGGCATTTTTTATGGCGATAATAGGTCAGTGGTAGTCATGTCGAATGTCGTAGATACCAAAAGTCAAAGAGTTCAAATCCTACAGTGAGCTTTAGAAAAAAAAACAACGTACCCACCTGGCTGGCTACCACCCTCAAGTTGAATGTGTATCCTCAAAACCTCTGGTGTATTCCGGCGGCTGCACTTAAGATCCGGTTCATTTTAGGCTTGTGTTTACCACCTACGGCCTCATCATGATTTTCCATGGAGAGATTGTGGTCAAACACAAGTCTATCCAAAGTAAACAAAAAGGCATAAAATATCCGTCAAAATGTGTAATTATAGCTAGCTGGCATGCAGCAGGAACTATAAAAATGCTCCCGGTGCATAATTACAGTGCGGTTTTCTTCTGACAGATAATAAGTTATCTCTACAATAACCACACTGCTATACGGACGGACAAATGAAAAGCTTAACGAGTCAAGAGAAAGTTTTTATAGGTTATGGTTTGATATTAAAATGAATACCTCTGATAAAAAAAGAATTTTATTTTAGTTTTAATGAAATATCGGATGTTATGAAAAATGTATACGTCACAAAATATCAAAAGGCTAAACACTACTGATGTCGTCGACATAATATGTGCATCAAAGTAAAATTATGTTAAAATGTTGGGCACCCCGCATGTCTTTGAAGTGCCTCAGTATCCGAGAGATATGTAAAAAGGTTGACCCGTCCCTAAAGTTTTTCAAAAACATGACGCATGTGATATGGTAAACTTTATTTAAATGTTGGCGACCCATGATGGCTTTACATGTTTTCCAGTTTTTTAACTGGAAATAAAAGAAAAAACTATTAAATTTGATAATTTTTGTACTCAAGTAGGTAATCAAATGCAAAACTAGTAAGTACATAAGACTACAAATAAAAAAAAATTGTCTTGTTTCTGAGCTTTTATGAATTTGCATTCACCAGCTCCCACCGTCACTAACTGTTCCCTGCGGATTCACCCGCGTTCTCGACATACAAAGCCTATAAATACAAAGCCTTCTTCAATACATGAGCTATCTCATGCATTTTTTTCAAATCGAATCTGTAGTTCCTAAGATTAGCTATTACATCCAAACTCACAAACAAACTTTACAATATTACCTAGTATATATAAACTCAGAGATATAAAGTTATGTATACATCCTTACAAAACTTGCAACACACGAGTATTTCAAAGCAAAAGCTTGTAACACTCAAAGCATAAGTTTTCACATTTTGCGAATTTCTGTCTGATTCCCGCACTCTAAAACCAGATTGAAAACGTTGTATTTTGAAATTGAATTCTCCATATGAAATGTGTTTTCAATTTGTACATTCGAAAATTGCAGCTCTAAAATGGTGAAATATTTGTTAACAGAATTTTTTACGCGCGTTTTTCGCAAAGTTTCTTTTTTATGATAATAAATGTGAGATTTATTCGTGTGTGTATATTTATTTATACAGCCTGAGTTGTTTTTCAATTATGCCCAAGATAGAAATAGATTTAAAATTTTCAACGTCGTTAAATTAAACTCGGTGCGTTCCATAGAAACTAAAAAATATATGGGAGGGAGAAATATTTAAAATAGAATGCTTAAACTATACTTTTTTAAATAGAACGAAAAGTAATATTTTATTATAATGTACTTAGTTGATATTTCATAGACTAAGGTATCTTCCAAGTCCATAATTGCCAACTAGCTTACAATCATAAGCTAGTTAGTAAAAGGTCATAAATTATAACCCTTTGATCCTTTTAGAATAATATTACCAAAGTAACGAGGAGCATCAGTTAATTTATAACGATAAAACAAAAGCGGTCCAAGAAAACTACACTTTTATTTGCGTTGCGTTATTTAATAAATGTTATGTCTTTTTCTCAATGTAATTTTATTCTTATGGTGTACTTAATGCCTTTTACTTAAATTATAATAAACGAGCTTCCACTCCGCGGTTTCATCCGTGTTCCCGAGGGATTTTATGTTTTCCCGGGATAAAAACTAGCCTATAGTCTTCCTCGATAAATGGGCTATCCAACACTAAATAAAGCAGCTTTATAATATTAAAATAATAAATAATAATAAAGTATAGATGACAATTAAAAAATAGTATATTTAAACGTAATTTCGCATGGTAACTTTAAGTATTAGTTTAAATTCAATTAAATTATATGAAGCTGCAACTATGGGTAGATTTACTCTCAAGTCTAAACTGTCTTCTTCCTATTCTTTTGTTGAAAAAAGCTACTACTACTATTACTTTGTTATATCGGATTTCATCCGACTTCAGTAATCTCCATTTCTCTATAGACATCTTATCTAGCTTTACTCTTTCAGTCCTATCTTATATATTGAGATGGGTTTTGGGTTGCAGGAAAATCAGGTGCTTGTCTCGGTGAAATCCCGGAACCAAATTTACATCAGATTATGCAATCCCGTTCAATGTAATCATGGATTCGATCAAATCCCCGGGTGTGTTTAGTGAAATAGAAAATAATTCCCACAGTGTACGAACAGGTAGGTGAGTATTTTTTAGGGTTCCGTAGCCAAATGGCAAAAAACGGAACCCTTATAGATTCGTCATGTCTGTCTGTCTGTCCGTCCGTATGTCACAGCCACTTTTTTCCGAAACTATAAGAGCTATACTGTTGAAACTTGGTAAGTACTTAGATGTATTCTGTGAACCGCATTAAGATTTTCACACAAAAATAGAAAAAAATACAATAAATTTTGGGGGTTCCCTATACATAGAACTGAACCACAATTTAAATTCCAAAAAATAAAAAAGTTGAAAATTAAAGTGTGTACCCATACATACATAGTAACGCCAATTAATAAAGACCTCTTAGTTGTATGGACGCTCATACAATTTAGAGGCTTAATTGGCACCAACCTCAAATAAGGTAAATAAATAAAATTGTGCATTTCCTGTGATGGATGAACGATGGACGAAGTTTGTACGGAACCCTCGGTGCGCGAGTTCAACTCGCACTTGGCCGGTTTTTTAAGTATTGCTTCAATATTTTAATTATGTGATATTATATTATTTTTAAATATTTTATGATATCGTAGTTTGTGACGAAGTAAAAACCATAATGCCAAATATTTTTTAAAGTTTGCTTTACTTTATTTATATCATGAAAGTAAATTTATTAAATATAGCAAGACTTAGGAACTCTCTAATATGGAATTAATTGTATCGTTTAGTAGGTAAAATAAAGTAACTGGCAATTAATAAAAAAAAAACACATTACGTTTTTCTTTTTAAGTTCCTTCTAGGCTCTGTGTGCTTACCACCTTCGGCCACATCATCACTTACCATAGTGAGATTGTGGTCAAACATAAACCTATACAAAGTAAAAAAGAAAAAAGAAAAAGTATCTACTTTATATCCATATACGCAAATAAGCCAAATTAAAATATTTTGGCACAGATCTAACGCTTACATAAAACTGTTTTGTCTCCCCAGTGTTGACAGAAAATAAATAACAAAGCTATAATTCTTTTCCACTTGACAAATTATATTTCAGATAACAGTAACATTTAACTTAGTAAAAAGGGAGCGAAGCAAAGTGCGTAAATAAGAGACAGCAACTTGTTGTTTTCTAACAGAATTGTTCAACTTTTCCCTTTATTAATTTCCAATTGTTTTCGAACTTTGCTTCGTGTATATCAGAAGTTGGTGTCACTATATCTCGGAGAATAGACCTAAGATTATATAGCAGTAACGAAACTAAATATGAAAATTTATTGAGAAAATCATAAGATACCATTTTGAAATCACGATTGTTTTTAAACAGCATCCTAAAATATTTTCCTTCATTACGGCTTATTATAGACCAAAACTTTGGTCGATTATCAGCCAGCACTTTTCAGAATGAACATACACAACATAACTAAACAAAATATCAATCACTTTCAGTTTGACACGAATATAATTAACTTTGGGTATTCCACAAGGAAAACATTTGGGTCCCCTATTATTTTATAAATGCAAATCTGGCACTTTGTGACTCTACAAAACTTTTTGTGACTGCAAATGAAGGCATTCTATCACTTTACTGTATAGTTTAGTTAGAAATCGGTTGCATCACCCAAAGCTCAGTATAATTCCTAGTGTAGGTACCTAATTAATCCAAGAGGTTAAATATAATGTTCACCTGACAAGACAAGGCTAATTATGACAGTGTCAAAACTCACCCCTATCATAAACAGATGTTAGAATATAACGAGCTGTTCCGCGAGCTAATAATTAATGTAGATCACAAATTGCTGTCAAAATATTTGGGACGGACACGTTTAATGAGGGACCATAAATAATTAACTTTGAATTATTCTTCTAAATTAATAACAGCATATAACTTCAGACAGTTAATTTTTTAAGGTCTAAATGTAGCCACCGTCGTCTGTGGATTATTAATATAAGAAGAGGGATAGGAGATGTGTTGCTGACCTTTTACAAAGCCTGGAAATGTTTCAAGTGCAACTGTTGTAACAAGCCGGTAGGTTCTAGGCGAAAGATTCGCAATTTGGGGTGGTAGCCAGCTAAGCGGGTACTACATAGTACCGAGCAGCATTGGAGGGCCAGTTCCTGGTTAGAAACATAAGAAGCTTAACATCTTCATGCTACATTATGATTAAACTAATTAACCAAGGAGTTTATGGTTAGATATAAGCACGATATAGAACTGAGTTTGTTTTCATCCCGTAGTTTTATCCGTTTTCTTAAAAAAAGCCATGTATTTATTCCACCTATCTATATATATAAAAGAAAAAGTATGTATGTATGATTGTAATTTATGTTCCTTATAGACTTCAAAACCGCTGAACCGATCGCGATGAAATTTTCAGACAATCTTCATATTAGCCCCGCGGGTAATCCTGTAAGGTTTGGTGGCGATCGGGGTACTCGGGACTCAGGACCGCTGGTGAAACCACGGAGCGGAAGCTAGTAAGTTATAAGTGTCAAGTTACATCTTAATGTATTCAGCCATACAGCATATTTTTGCTAAAAACAAAACATTCATAAATATAAAACAAAACAACAAAAACATTAATAAATATAAAACTTTTACCCTACTAATATTACTAGGATAACATTTTAATATAATAAACAAAATTGATTCTTGTTGATTATAAACAAAATAATAATTGAGATTGCTCCTTGCCATTGGTAGGAGATGAGTATCATTTAAAAGTTTTAATTAATGCCAGCATAAACTTTGAGAAACTCCCAAACGTACTTTGACAGCTTTTCGATTTAACAAGTTGAGTTATACTTTTCAAACTAGGCTAACTAAAATATCCTTTTAAAAAGTTAAATTATATTTATTCCAAATTAGCGAAAAATCAGCCAGTTGTTTTTTTTTTGGTTTATAAAACTTCTAAAGAATGAAAGAAAGAAAGTTCTTATTTTGTGCACGCATTCAACGCACACAGTTTCAACAACACTTGTGATTATAGTAATATACAATCAATACATAAAAAAAGAAGATATTTTGAAAAAAGAACACAGATTTTCAACATAAATAAATAATTTACAATTAAAGTAAAAAATACAAACTATGATATATAGAAAACATCCTCAAAGCCCTCGCTGCTGTCGATAGGCAAGGTTCCCAACAGGCTGGCAGCGTTCCCTTTTTGGATGGCAAAGCTTATGCGTTGGCGGAAAAAGCTCCCAGCCCGTCGGTCTCCCGAAGCCTCGATGAGCTTGGATGATAAAATCCGAGCAAATCGGCGAGCCTCGAACCCCCATGGACCCATGGTTTCAACTGCGAATGGCATGAACGAAAAATTAGAACCAAGACAAGCGTATTTTTTAAATTTGGATTTTTCAGCACCGGTCGCAGCCGCCCCAGCGACTTTACAAGTCGCCAGTAAGTGGGAAGTGGGAAGGCGCAAGTGTATCTACACACGTGGCATCCCACACCAGCGGCTTGCCAACACTCCACGGGATCAAAGTCATACCATCCGGCCTCTTGCCATCGTCACGCACAATTCCGACTGGTTCTAGTACAGAAGGCAACAACAAGAGCCCTACGGATAATATCATTAAGAGCCGCGTGGCGTGAAAAACGGCCGGCGCTTAAAGAGTATGAAAGCCCATGGTGGCCGAGCTCGTTGACAAAGTCTCCGCAGCGGCAGCGATGAGGATGATTGGTCCTGGAACCAAGACGGAGACAAATGCATAAACTTAAAGTGATTCGGTCTAACAAAGTACCGATGTTTGTAGATGGAATGGCTTGCAACCAAAGACCCGATTCCTTCTCAGAGATAGCTAACAAGCGTGCGCGGTCCGAATTTGAAGAAAAATTGGAAAATAGATTTTGCCAAGTTTTTTCGCATAGAGGCTTGTCCCACTCTCTCTGAGAGTGACTTAAGGTTAGCGACGGAATATTTGTGCCTGGACAAGCTGCCTGCCAGGCATTTCTGGCATCGGATAGGTGAGAAACCTCAACGGATCCAATAGATGGGTCCAAAAAAGATCCAACGAGGTCGCCCACACTATATACCGACGACAGAAATGCCGGCAGTGAAATGTCTGAAATTTTCCGCACTCCTAGACCACCATAACACACGGGAAGGGTGGCCTGAGACCACACTTTGTTTTCATTCAAACAACAATTTAGAATTTTAGCCAGAGAAATCTTAATCATGTTATCTAACGTATTTAATAATTGATCAAATTTAATGGGTACATCGGAAATAATAATAATAAAAAATACGACTAGGCTGTAAGTCACTACTTTTACTACTTTTTATTACTTTTTTTTCTACTTACCTATTTATATTCTATATCCTACACAAAACGCTCATAATAACCTTTCTATACACGTACAAAGACGATATTAAATAACAACATATAAACATTTTTCTTTACTTTGTCCTAAATCTTTATCAAAATAGAACATAACAAAAAAAAATGACGCCTGTAAAGAATACCCGGAGAATGGCAATGACAGACCCACCAATCACGTTACGAGAAAATATTGAGATTTTTATGCGATATTTACTGCCACGGCGAAAAAGCGATGTTTTTTTCTTCGTAGACCTTATTTTACTTTGCACAGAATTCTGACCGAATAATTTCGGGTTTGTGTCGAGTTTTTAAATATTAAAATTAGATGTTTAAAAAATATTTACAACCAAAATACAATTTTAATATTAATGCTTAGGATTTCCCAATCCCTAATATTATCCCTACTAATAATCTGGTATATTATCCTTTATACACCTACTATATTTTTACAACTGAAAAAGGAGACGCTGATACTTTTCAGCGATAAAATAAAATTTGTGTAATTTATTCCGTAACAAATTAGAATATTACCTACAATGTGACCAGCGAATAATTAGACCTTTTCCTCTCATGTAAGTTAGTAGAATATTACTAATATAAACTATGTAGTTGAAATATTTTCATTAAGATTATATCATTTTAGAAGGCTTTACGTTTTATTAAATTCGAACTGTCCCCCGCCGTTTCACCTGCGTTCCCGAGAAAAAAGTAGTCCGTATCATAGGCTATCTGCGTACCAATTTCATCGCGAGCGGTTTAACGGTTTAGGTGTAAAAAGGTAACAAACAAACAAACTCACATTCGCATTAATAATATTAGTTAGGATTGTATTATTACGTTCATAGGTATAAGTTTTAGATGAATAGTTTTGTAACATTACGCATAAAAAATATAAATTTTAAACTCGTACATAACATACAATTATGCCAAATTTTTTCAAGTCATCAATAAAATATATTTGACGAAACCACCACAGAGGCAAGAAAAAAGAGCAATTCCAATGAGTGCTCGAATCCACAGCCAACTCTCAACATTGCAAATTGAAATTTCTTGCCAAGACCACTCTTTATGCAGGTTGAATACTTGTTACTTACAAAAACTTGGCAAACTCCCACGAAAACTAGCATTTGGCATCGACATATTTAAATACAGTAAAGAAAATGGAAAATGACAACGAGTTCGGTATTTCGAGTTTTATACAAATATAATACAATACAAATATACTTTATTACAACACAGAAGTTACAAATTGTAAAGACATCAAGTGAAAACAATCAAAGCAGCCTTATCGCTGAAGCGATTTCTTTCAGGCAACCATTTATGTAGATTTTATTGTCAATTATTGTAACTAAAAATAAATATCATACTAATTTAGGATAATTTCTGATAGGCACCAGTTGCTAGGTGCCAAGAAGTTTGGTAAATTAAAATATATATGTGACAAATTTCTGATAATACTCTCTCTTTCTTTCGATATCTACCAAATAAACTCTTATGAATCTTATCGGAGACCTGTGAGACTGGCCAGCTTGTTTTCTGTACTGAAATAAATTTACCGCAAAAGTCCCGTTATTTTAACGTATTGCTACGCATTTTCACAGTTGTTCACTGGAAATCCTGATTTATTGGCTCTGCGTAAAACATAAATTAACTTTTTACATTTATCTGAATATTTAAATTATTGATTTGCATATTTTTTGTTAATGACTTTTATAAAGACATCGTGCTTTACGAGCTTGAATATAGTAGCAATTACCTAAGTGGAATTCATCCTAACTATACTTAGTTTAATATGACGGTTTATACATAAATTATATTTTTTTGGTAATCATCAGGTGTTCGATGAATTTATTTATTTAGTGAGAAAAAACAGCTACAATATAAATACGGTAAAAAAAGTTTTTTTTTATACCACATTGTCGGGAAACAAGCATACGGCCCGCCTGATGGTAAGCGGTTACCGTAGCCTATGAACGCTTGCAACACCAGGTGTATCACTCGCGCGTTGCCGACCCTTCCCCCCATCCCGATGAGCTCTGGCAACCTTACTCACGCGCAAGAACACAACTATAAGTTATTTTGCTGCGGTATTCTGTAAGGTGGAGTATAACTGTGTAAGAATATAATGAAAATAATAATACAATAGCCTACTTACATTATCCGGAAATTATAAATATACCATTAGAGACTTAAAGTATTAGAAAAAAAAGAAAAATTGTAAGTAAAGAAATTGAGCTATTCAATAACTAAAAATAGAGAGCCGTCTGTGAGAGTTTCGAGTCTCTGAGTGTAATAAATAAACATAAATAAAGCTAGGCGAAGAAATAAAGATACTTTATATTCAATATAAAAGTTTCCACATTTATATTCACTAAAAACCATTAATATCATGATATTCCTTCAAACTTCACAGGTTGTTCGCATCTGCGGCATTTACAAGATTTATTGAGAAAAAAATGGTGACGACTTTGAGAAACTCCAAGTATCTAAGTAATGTCTTTTGTTGAAAAGAATTTACACTCTGCTAATGTTAGAAAGTTTAGCTTTACGTTAAGTATTGTATACACACCACACGATATCTGTAGTATTAAATAAATACCACTGTATTTTAATTTTAAAATTAAAACAAAAAAATATCACCAGGTACAGTATGTATGGAAAAGATTCAAGGCTTTAGATAAATTCCTATCAAGCCTTACAAACGAAGAATATTTTCTTCAATAAAATATTTGGTCTAAAATTTTATCTAAAATACGTTATGGCGTGTACTTACAGACTAATCGTTGATGAGCGCTACGTATGGTCTTAGAAATTGCTGATGGGCATTCACCTTCGCAAAATCCTTCATATTATTATGCTTACGTTGAAATTCCACACTCGCTCGTACGCTTTCGTTCATAGTTTATGTCCGCTATCGTACGCTTCATGTGTACACGCCATTACAGTGTACAATATATCCAACTTTAGGTACTGTCAAACTGAAAACATCGAGATAATTTCGATATTGTCTCTTTTATGTAGCATTGTACAGATCTACGAGTAAGCTCTCCTTGTTTTGAGGGGAACTTTACCTTTGTTACATCCAAAGTTAGTTCTGTTTATTCCAAAGTCACGTCTCAAGAAATTAACAAATACTGGAAGCTCTTAAATAAACTGAAATATTTAAATACTGATTTAAAGTCATTCGAATTCTTTAATTATATCACTGTAAGTCTTTGGCAATTACAAAGAAATATAATTTAATTTTTATAAGTATACTGACTGTAAATTACAGTATTCAATAAGTATATTAGCAATACTATTTCGGTTCATAACATTATTACAAAGATTATCTAGCTGTAGATCATGAATAACTCAATGTACCTACTGTAAGTACTCAACTAGGTATTTATATAATGAAGACTCAATGCCTACAATATCTACACTTTAAGCAATGTATAAGTATCTACTGTGCCTATACTAATATTATAAAGCTGAAGAGTTTGTTTGGTTGTACGCGCTAATTTCAGGAACTACTGGTTCGAATTGAAAAATTATTTTAGTGTAGGATAGCCCATTTATCGGGGAAGGCTATAAGCTACTTTTATCCCGGAAAAACGCAAGATCCCTCGGAAACGCGAGTGATACCGCGGGGCGGAAGCTAGTTACACTATATTTTTTTTTTTAAATCCAAAAATATCCGGTTACGAATACAAAATGGTCGATTACCTTTAGGCATAGATAGGTATAAATACTTGAAATAATTTCCACTCTAACCTGTAGAAAGCGCTTCATTTGCCACCTTTTCAAGTTTTATTAAAAAGTTACCCCCTACTAAGGGGAATGGATGGAAGTTTTAACTTAGTTTTGACGCCGTGATACTTCACAGTGTTTTCCACTACATTACTTACAGTTATAGGGCCTTCTTTGTAAATAACAGCGGCAGTGGAGTGTTTTTTTCACGTGATTGTTCTTTGGGACTTTTTATTTCTTGCCTGCTTAGTAAGTCGATATATTTTGTTCTGTTTTTATCAAATAATATGAAAACTTTCCTTATATCGGGATTTAGGCTGTTAACTTGTTCCTATTTACGGTAAAAATATAATTATATTTATAGATTTGATAAATAAAATGTCCATATTAATTTTGACATCAAAAATATAACTAAATCGAAATAAGATTTAGACAGACTGTCATTTTTATAAACTTTTGTAAATAGTTTGCCACATAAATATTAAATGTTCTTCAAACGATCCCAATAATCATAGGCAATATTTTACAAATCAAAGAATTACAATTCAGCGCCATAAAATTGAGTAGGTAATAAGACAGAAAACTGATAACCACATCAAAATGAAAGCGCCTGGCGGCCATTCTTCGACAACACCCAGTAGCAATATTACTCTGACTATACCCTAAGGCGCCTCACAGACTGATACCCATTCTGGCTCACGTCCAATGACCATCATTGTACCAACAATCCTTTATACACGGGTTGTGAAAAATGTTTACGTAAATCCGATAAAATGTTCAATTTGTATGTTAAATGCATTACTATTTTATTGTTACTTGTAGCCAGATAAAGACTTAAATTTTGAAACATATTTTTTTACTATTTATACTTTTGTATTTAATTTTATTAGAAATTTATTGGTATGAAAATTATAGGTAAATTTACAGCTTTTTTACTCTTTGTAATATTGTAGTAAACACAGAATTAAGTACCTAAATAAAGCTTATGAAAGATTCTGAATAATAGGTAGGTACCAGATTTAAAGCTGTAAGAAAACTAATTCAAATTAGTTAGATCCATTGTTTAAGTAATTCCATTTCCAGATGATTGGTAACGGAATTTTAACATGAAATTGTACCAATTAGTATGATTTCTCTCGGCGTTTTCTTTCCCATAGTCTTCATGGTAAGGTCCAATGATACTAATACGATACACTACTGTACATCTATTTTCATTTCCTAATAAACTTTACGTTCACTTGTATTCATAAACGCGATATAAAACTTTTTATGAATACAGTATACAACCTTTATGTAGTCCTAGTATTTGTTTATTTTATAGATTAGGTACTAGCTGTCCCCCGCGGTTTCATCCGCATCCCCAGGATAAAAAGCCTATGTACCTTCATCGTAATCGGTTCAGAAAAGGTGTGAACATAGACAGACAACTTGGGTATCTCATTTTTTTATGTTAGTATGGATGAATATTCAATTCTGAAAAAGTCTACATCGTTTTATATCATAACTCATTGAACAGTATCAATTCTCCCCTAAAAACCTCAGTTCAATGTAAAACTCAAGGTGTTTTCAAGTTCACTTGGTGTAAAGGCGCCTGACCGGCGACGGACAGGTCGTTTGGATTGCGGCCAGTCAACCAGAAATCACCAACAGTTTATGCTACATCTATGGTTATAAGCGATAGCGGAAAAGCGATTTGATATTTTATTAAGATACTTTACGTGTGTGACGCCACATTATCTATATATAAAAATTAATCCCTATTTCCCTTGGTCACGCCATAACTTGAGAACGATTTTACCGGTTTCATTATTATTATTTTTCAGTTTTCTAATACTTTGTAGAATATTCTCACGGAAAGAAAAATTGAAAATTGCGCAGAAAATTGGAAAATTTTAGAAAACTTAATAATAAGGGATCGCAGGTGAAACCGTGGGGCGGAAGCTAGTTCTAAATATAAATAAAAAATAGCGATTAATACCTACTATGTTATTCTATAAAAACATTTATCTAGTCTATATCAATGCTTTATGGTTAATTTTGTCTCTGATTAGTTACACTAAACGGTCATTGCGCAACAATTTTTTTAGTCACAGCGTTATGATACATAGGCTAAAACTTATTACCCCTAGGAGGTTTTTTTCAAACTTCAAACTTTATTGCATTTATGGTTTAACAAAGATGGTAGAAAATATTAAAGTACAACATGAAACCCTGTTAGGGCACAGCAAATTAAATTAAACAATAAAAAGATATAAATCAGGTAGGTAATCAATACATTAAATTTAATTAAGTACATAATATTATTATATTTTTCTATGCGATAAAATTAGTGCGATTACTTATAGGTATAATAATTATTCCATATATTATTACAATTTTATTTCATTTTATATTATACTATTTTAGAGAAAGGTTTAAAACCGAAATGTGAAAATCTGAGCAGTAGTTCTTGAGTTATAAGCACACTATCGGACAGACAGACAAACGTTGCGTTTTATTATAATGTAAGGATAAACTTACGTTACCTACGTCTTGGCAGTTATATTATAGAACTTAGTACTAGATTTTTACGCGATATCAAAATTTAATCCATAATAAAAGTTGTTCGTTTTGATAATACCTATAGCACAGCATAATAGCACAGTCTATGTTACTCTTACAGTCGGCCAACGGACACGTCTAGACAGAGCAATCGTGCGGGGTTTGCGGGGTGAGAGAGGGGCGATAGCGAGTCCAAGCTGCCATACACTCGCTTGGGACACAATGCAGCAATGACGAATGCCTATACAAAAGCGGCATTTCACGTGACCTCAACCGCGATGGACCACTGTATGTTTACTGTGTGTTTTACTGTTACGCTGTGACAATAGTAATAGCCATAATATAGCCTGTATATGGAACATATATTTGAATATGCCATAAAACGCTCAAGTTTATATAATGTGAATCGTTATTATGTCTTCATATGATATCACTGGAAAGTTTTCACAATAAATCTTTTGGAATTTGTGGCATATAGTTTGCTGACAGTGACTCTACATTTCTACAAATTATATTGTTTGTATTGAAAGTTATTGAAGTGTGAAAGAAAACTTGTTATTATTCGTACGTTTATTTATTTGGAATGAATGTTTGTAATTCGTATGGATATATATAAGTATTAGAGCTTATAGACCTGCAAGCACTTCAGTACATTTAGTTAAACGCGTTAATTCCGCTTAGTGATTTTTTATTCAGTAGATATATGTTGACATCCTGAAGGTATTTTCAGTAAGATATTTATCTTTTACATATTTCGTGCTTCGTGTTCGTTACATCCTAACCATATAAATTCTATATTTGAAATATATTATAATTTCTAGTGAACTTGTCTCTTAAAAGTTTAAATTAACATATTATTATCGATTAGTTAACGTACTACTTATAAAAAATATTAATGTAGTTTCAACTTAGGAAGATATTTAAATCTCAATTTTATTATACTCATTATCAATCTCGAAATAATTCTTAAAGAAAGCAGTATACAAGCTAGATTTATATCAATTATGCACATATACCAAACAATATGCATAGGATTATGAATGTAATATTAACAACAAAGATAAATCGGTCAGTCTTCGCAAACCTTCAACGTGGACTATTACTTGACCCTGTCCAAAAGGCCTCCCTCAAGTTTCACGTCGCGCTATCTGCTTCATAATTGTGTGATTCATTTAAAGTAACAACAATACCTTCTTTGTTGAGACAAGAAAATTGGTTTCCACAAGAATAACTGTTTATTTGATCGTCCAATGACCTAGGATAATGTTCACCAAACTCATAATGATAAAAATGGAAATGATATTGATTCTAAATATTATGTTTTTTATTTAAATCGTGATAATAATAAAATTTTACGTCAAAAATACTTACGAATGGTATATTTCTTGTCACAGTGACGGGAGCTTCTTGCCGTCTGCGAAGTTCGCCTCTTATACCGCATTATGTAGTCTGAAACAATCAATTTTAGTCATTTTTTAGAGGTACACAAGGTTGAAAATAAGGAAATTGCTACAAGAACAAAATTGATACGGATAGTTTGCAGTATTGGGAAGATTGGTGGCAAAGAACAAGCCACGTCGCTCAAAGAGCCAATAACAGATAGAAAGAAAGACTCCACGAGTAGGTTCTGGATAGCCTGCATATTGAAAGGTGCCGTACCAAACTCCCATCAGGTTTAATTACCTGGTCGGGATCACTGAGAGCTGCTGAATAGAATAGCTTATGTCAAAAACAAAGCCATTTAGGTCCACCATAAGTACATCAGTGGGCATCCTAAGAATGTGATGTTGATTAATTAGCCATTTTTAACTTATTGCAAAACTAAATGCTCTTTTTGACGCAATTGGAATTTTTCTTGCTATTGATAATATTTTTTGCTACAGTTTATATCCCTACCTTAGCTTACGTTAATTTTCCTATTTTGACCAGCAAGTAGGTAATCTATTTATAATTCTTATATTATTGAACGACTCACAGCCTTCTATGACCGAGTTAATATGAGTATTTATAAAGAAACTTTTCAGAAGAATAAGGCTATAAATTTCTAGACTTATGTAATGCAGTTAAGAAAAATAGATCTTTTCAATGTCGCAGACACCTTGTCGGCGGAAGATACATCAAAAGAATGAAATTGTAACTAGGGGTTGCCATGCCAACGGTCATTATACTGAGAAAATGAAAAAGTGTGTAGACTCTTTGAAAAGTACCTTTGAAAAGACAATTTCGGAACCATTAGGTAATTTTATTTAAAGACTAGCTTCTGCCCCAAGGTTTCAGCTGCGGTCCGAGGGTTCTTATGTTGGTATCCAAGGTGTCGGCTACCTCCATACCAAATTTCTTCAAAATTGGTCCAGTCGTTTGAGCGTGAAGAAGTAACAAACATACACACTCACAAACTTTCGCATTTAAATATAAAAATACTAGCTTCCGCCCCGCGGTTTCACCCGCGTTCCCGTGGGATCTTCCAGACTATAATCTATCTCTGTGCCAAATTTCATCCAGATCCGTTTTCCCGCTCTGGCGGGAAAGAGTAACAAACATCCATCCATCCATCCATCAATCCATCCCAACCTTTCGCATTTATAATATTATTATAGTAGGATTATATTAGTAGGATAGGAAGTAGGATTAGTCTGATTCTTTAGGATATTTTGATGTCAGAAAGTAGACAGACAGTCCATCGGATGGGTGGTCACTATTGTCTATGAACATTAGCTATAGCAGGGTATTCCCAATGTGCAACTAACGGAGTACACCGGTAGGATTTCCATACGTAATTGTTTTGATTACAAGCTTTTTTTTAAATAATAGGTACTGCTTGTATGGGTCACTTCAAATCTATGGCGATGTAAAATTAAGGTAAGACTGACCACATGGACGTAAGACGTTGCAACTCTAGACGTAACCATTTAAATGATGATATACATAATTATAATTAACTAGCGATCCGCCCTGGCTTCGCACGGGTGCAATTTATAAACCCAAACCTTCCTCGTTTATCGCTCTATCTATTAACGAAAACCGTATCAAGATCCGTTGCGTGATTTAGAAGAAGTAAGCGAAAGACAGAAGTAGATAGCTACTTAGTTTTATATTATTTAGAGATATCATCATTAACTTCGACTCGCAGGTATATATTCTTCATCTATACTAATATTATAAAGAGGAAGGATTTGTATGTAAGTATGTTTGTAACGAATTGGCTCAAAAAGTACTGGACCGATTTTAAAAATTCTTTCACCATTTGAATGCTACATTATCACTGATTAACATGGGCTATATTTTATCCCGGATGCGGAAAAGCTAGTCTAGGATACTTTTAATTTACTCTACTAACGCATAGCAAAGACCATGCCTGTTGCTAAGTGCCCTCATTTTCCCGCCTTTGCGGGTTAGTCCTTCATCAAGTCTTAGTGTCAAAGCTCTTTCTATATCTGCCAGGCTCTTAGGACTGTTACGATTACGTTCTTACAAATATCTTTATTATTATAAAGGCTGTATATTATCGTAAAATATTGTAGAAAGTATATTCACGTTTCCTTCATCGATATCATTAGTATATGCAAATATGTAATAAGAAATTTGTACTGTCTGTATAATAAATAGGTAAGTAGTCGTAGAATAAACATGAAGTACTTCTTTTAAATATAGTTACCTAAAACCAAGGATCAAAAGAGACCGGCATAAAGACCCCAGAAAGAAAGAAAAATATACGTTAAATTGTATAGATAAATTACAAATTAAAATCATTATAAATATACGTAACTAAGTTTGTAATCACTCTCATAAATTCAAAAACATACCTTTCACAGTAAATGTTATTTCTTCAATTTTATTTAGCACAACCTTGTACACAACACCTTACTTAATAACAATTATTACAATAACAACGAGCTATAGATATGTTATAAAACAACACGGAAGACTATAAACAACCTATTACTACATTCAACAATTAAATATCTACATAATCTGAACACACAACTATGTCTATCAAATATTTCATTATTGTCCGTTTTAATTTAATTGTTTTGGTTTAAAAATGATAAAATGCTTCGTCAAAAAAGGTTTTTAATTTATAATAAACACATTTCCATTCATAATTTATTAGAAAAACGATAATTTTAGTGGAAAAATCGCGTGAAGGTTTCGTAGTTTTGACTTTTGTAGTGTGTTGCCATGAAATAAATTTTAATGTCCATCGCATTTTTTTTATAGATAAGCACCTTTTTTATTACTCATAAACTTTTTTCCTATCTAACATACACTGAATGTTTTTCAACAAAGATGATTCTAGTCTTCAGATTAATGAGTAAGTAATATTCGAACATAATTGATATTGCATAATTTTATTTGTCAATTTTTTTTATTATTGAATATAAAGATTTATTGAATTTAAGAATGTTTATACCTAGGTTAATTTCAGATAAAAGTGCCTGACGCAAGATTTTATCACAATGCGGTAAAGATCTTACGCAAACTGACGTAAAAAAGAAGGCTGCTTGAGAAGAATTGATTTATTATTTTTGTAAGCAATGCAAATCAATAGCTTATAAAATAATTATTATAATATTATGAACAACTTCAGCCGAACATAATCTATAAGAAGGCAATAAAATACCGTATAGCATGCAAAACCTTAAATATTTTCCCCAATTTTCCGTACTAAATACAACTCTATCCTAGCAACCCAAGCCAACGCATGCGCGCTAATCTCCCGGGTTCGCGCCAGATGTGTCCGACTTTGGTACTTTTATTGATCTGCGTGAGGCGGTAATATGGTCTTCATTACCTGTGATGGATCGACGTCTAACACATCTTGGGTAATGACACTAAGACATTGACCCCAAAAATGATGATTTTAACAAAATTTCAAGCTATTGAAATGATGGTTCGTGAGGTGAATGAACTTTTGAAACTGACAGAATTGAGTAATAAATTATATTAATTTATGTTAATCTATGTAGGTATAATGTTCACAAACTATAACCAAACAAAATTATTTCTTTTTGCAACTATTCATTATTGACTAAAACACCCCATTTATTTCCACAGGGAAAAGCCGTGTGTTTTTATTTCTAAGACCTACTATAACTGTAGCAATCTTGACACCCCCTTAGGGTCTACGCCTTATTCCAATATATTTGTATCACATGTAAATACAATACACGGAAAAATATCTCAGTTCCATTGTCTCTTGGGAAATTAAAAAGCTACATGATTTACTATGGCTCACTAGGTATACCTTACAAGCTCTGAAAGTAGTTATAAAGGCACTGATAAAATCTAGTAGTTAGGTATTTGTAACAATCTATATAATAATAAATATACAACAAAGTTTTATGATCTTTGTTTGTTGGATTTGTCTCCGTTCCGAATACAGAATAACTATTAAAACTTCGGAAAAAAATACCGGGTACGCGTGTGAAACCGCGGGGAACAGCTAGTTAATTATAAAACCACTGAAATTTTTAAAATAATTTATTGAGCGAAATTTTGCACTCAGTCACAATTTTTCCTTCTGCATTACCATTTATTTAATTAAAAACATTATCTAGAGTAAGTTATTCCGAACAAAAGCCTTTAAATAATTCAAGAGCTTCAGATATTGCAAATCGCATCGCGTTTACAGGCAACGTCCTCTCACAATGTTAATAGTACCTGTTGAAATTCAATAAATTCAACACCGAATCAACTATTTGATGGTACAACATTGATGATTGAAAATGTGAAAGTGGTATTTTATTCAATCGTTTTAGTTACCTCAAGGTGTAAATAGCATTTTTCATCCGATATTTCTAATTCAGGAATACAGAGATTTTCGCGGAAAAGTCGTGAAACAAATTTCACCCATACAAAAGTTATTTGTGCAACAAGAGAGCAATGTCGTTTTTTGCTGCGGGTGCTAATTTTGAATCCTGAGTGTGGCGAGGGATTCAAAGACACGAGATGCAAAAAACTTTGCTCTCGTGTAACACACATAACTTTTCACTTCAGCAGCGAGAACACTTTAGGAGATAAAAAATATTTACAAATTAAATATCAGTTTTATTTGCAGTAAATACTTACTTATTTTCGTTTAAATACAACAATAAGTTAAAAATTCAATAAATTACATTAAAAGACAATTATCTTTTTGCAAAATTTCTTTAGTTAGTACGAAATTCCGAATGTGTTTGTCTTTGAGGTCGAATTCAAAATCGGAACTTCGAAAGTGCTGGTCTTTGTCTCTCTCTCTTTCTAATGGCGGGAAAGAGATAGAGTGTGAATGTTTCGAATTGTATGAATAACCCAAGGCTGAATAAGATATTCGCGGCTTTCTGAAAAAAAAAAAAAAGCTACTGAAGTGAAAAGTTAATTTTTATTTAAGTTTAAGTTTTTTTGTTTGTTTTACTTTTAACATTACTTTATCTTGGGTAAAATTTCAATGGTCAATTAATAAGAAGGGTCTACACCAAATATATTGTCATAATTCTATATTATAATTTGATAACTATTGAACAAGTAACATACTTTTTCACTTAATTTTAATTTTATATGTTTATTATCATTGTTCGAAACAGAATTTTGAACAAAGGGAATGCACTGTGCTAATAAACAATCTCCAAGCAATAATTTGTATGCACAGTTTGTAAAAGAAAATAAATCAATGTTTGCTATGTAATTAGTTCCCGGTTCTCGTACACTATTTGAATGCATGATTTTATGAATTTAGTTAAACTTTAATTTAAAATTGATATTTAGATGAATTCAATAGTTTTATAAAATTATGTAGGAAGATATGATACCTACCTACTTCGTAAAAAAAGTAAAATATTTCCAAAACTTCATCGTAACGACTAAAATTTTGGTGAGAAAGTAAAATAATTACAGATTACAAGCAAGTATAAGAGTAGGCTTAGTTTCTTCTTAATTCATATGGAAATTGTTTAACAAAATGACGTTTAGATTTTTTTTTAACTTAAACAGGCATACATCGTTTATGGTTATTCGCTCAAAAAAAGAACCAATACTTTTTCCCATCATCGAATTTAATCAAAACCGTGGTATTATTGTGGTATTACCAATTACGAGTGATACAGATATAAACTAAACATTCTAACCGTGGGGTCAAGGTGACTCTCAGGGAAGACAACTCGCCGCCATTATGACGCTTATGAGTCAGTTGTGCGCGAGCGCAGTACTGGCAGCACGCGGAAACTGGTATGATTTACTTTTTTCTTAATTGTTTACGCGCGGCCTTTGTTTTTTTTTATTTAACTTTTTTTGTATTTTATGTGTGGCCAGTATATAAGTTTATGTACGGAAATATTTGTGATGTGAACTTTATAATTAAGTTATGGTTTTTATTTTACTTTTTGGACACATTAAAAAGTTTTATAACGATTTTGAAAGCAAAAATAATGAATTATTTAATCGATTATAAATATTTTAATATCTATTTTAAAACGTGACTGTGAAGAAGTAAAATAACACTTACCTAACATGTTTATTATTCTAAGTCTAGATATGATTAGTTCTCTAACCTGTTATGGTAGAGCTAAAATAATTTAAATGCGTCTTAAAGATACTTAATTTCTACTGTTAATATTATAAATATTTATGATTCAATCACGCCATTTTCCCAGTGGCTGAGTACTTTGTAGTACCCACCTGGCTGGCTACCACCCTCAAGTTGAAAGTATGTCGCCAAACATCTACCGGTACTACCTGTTCCGGCAGCTGCGCTTGAGAGCCAGTTCCGTGTAAGCATTGTTTGCTTACCACCTTCGGCCACAACTACTTACCATGGAAGAATTGTGGTCAAAGACCTACAATACTATAGTAAAAAAAATTGTGAACGGATTCCGATGAAATTTGTCTCATAGATAGAGCATACCTACTCTGAAATAAAATATATATTTTTTTATGCTAGCAAAGTATTCCATCTCTTGGTAACTATTTTTATTAGGATTCCGTACTCAAAGGGTAAAAACGGGACCCTATTACTAAGACTTCACTGTCTGTCCGTCCGTCTGTCTGTCACCACGCTGTATCTTAAGAACCGCGATAGCTAGACAATTGAAATTTTCACAAATTATGTATTTCTGTTGCCGCTATAACAACAAATACTAAAAACAAAACAAAATAAATATTTAAGGGGGCTCCCATACAACAAACGCGATTTTTTTGCCGTTTTTTATTACAGTTTCCACTCCATGGATCTTATGTAGATAAATATGCCCTGTATAAACTAGGCCCTCAATAGTTTAGTTTATTAGTAGGTTTTAGTACCATTTTTTTACCCAGGCTTCTGACAAAAAAATATATTTCCGATACAAATTTAGTCCTTAATTTTTGAAGAGCTTTATCAACCTCATTCCTTTTCTACCTTATTCCCGGGAAAAAAAATAGGTACCCTTTACCCTTTTCCAGGACCTAAAGAAACTACATACCTATATAAGTAAAGTAGGTCTTATAATAATAATAATTTGGTCTAGCAAGTAGTACCTAAGTATTTATAATTCATTCAAATAGCTAGATTAATCCCATTTACAGAGTTTCAAGACGACTTAATTGCTATTAAAGGATAGATTGAAACCAATTAAGCGGCAAAGAGGTTCAATTTGCGGTCATAAGTTCAAACCGCTACCACTACAACACTATTAAAGCAGTAAACATATTAATTATGTAGGTAATATAACATTGTTACTGTAGTTAATTGAAAGTGTTCACTAAGTTATATAGGCTATAGGCTACTTTTTATCCCGGGAAACACAAGATCCTTCGGGAACGCGGGTGAAACCGCGCGGAAAAGCTAGTACCTATATAAAATTCTCGTGTCACAATGTTCGCGATAAACTCCGAATCTACATATGCGATCTTAACGTAATTTTTTGTAATGTGTATTTTTTTCCAACTCATAGGATAATCTTAATCCCGATTATTCGAGATTTCCTTTTCGAGATTTTCGAGAATGTGGGTGAAACCGCGGGGAACAGCCAGTATAATATATTTCAACAATGCTTGTACCGCTTGCTCTTGCAGGATATCTCTTGTTATATATTTATGTTTGTCTTCATAAGAGTAAGTTGACAAACGTTAAAAACATTAAAATACGTCAAACGTAGTTAGTAATCAGAAAATAGTTTAACATAACAAGTGAGTAAAGTATGAAGAAAGATTATACTTTAAAAATAATTGCGCTTGAAGTCACGCGAAATGCCGATTTTGTATTCGTCATTGCTGCATTGTGTCCCAAGCGAGTGTATGGTAACTTGGGCTCGCTACCGCCCCTCTCTCACCCCGCAAGCCCCGCACGATTGCTCTGTCTAGACTTGTCCGTGGCCGACTGTAAGAGTTACATAGACTGTGGTTATAGTGTATTATCTATCGTTGAAACTTTGTACCGTTGTAGTTATATAGAACGTGCGTAAAGGTTTCCAAAAAAAAAAAAAGTTAAAAGGGTACTGCGACGCATGCCGGGCATGAACTAGTAGGCTATGTAATTAAATTTATATTCGAAGCAGCTATAAATAAATTCGTTTTATTAAATACTTCCAAAAGCACAAATTAACGCTAACCTATTTGTGTTGGTTAACAGTTTACAACTTCAGTTTACACACTAATTATTATCAAATTTGTACCATAATGGTATTTATGGAAACCTTGCATGTTTAATTTAACCGCGTTTGGTAAAATTTTATGTAATAGATTGAACAATATTGTGTTACCGGTAGTTAGCTAACTTTCGCCGGCATATACATGGTGTCCGATAACTAACTAGTAGGTACTTGTAATGGTGGTTAGGATCTTAGAATTACTTAAATACCCACTTCTTATTGCGTTGTGGTTCAGATATTGTGCTTCCCTGAGCCCTATGATAGGTAACTTTTATTTTTATATTTGTGGTTAATAATAATTATTAAGAATATGGTATTAGAACTGAATTGCATTAAAAAATAGTTTGTTTTTCAAAATGAGAAATAAGTCCTCAATTAAAAGTAACTATAGCTTCTTCTTAGGGTATAAAGTATATTTTATATTAATCCAGAATATATTCAATCTGTGTGCCAAGCATTTGTTTGTTTGTTACCTTTTCACACTTAAACCGCTGAACCGATCGCGATGAAATTTGGTATGCAGATAGCCTATGGTACGGAGAAGAACATAGGCTACTTTTTATCCTGGGGAACGCGGATGAAACCGCGGGGCGAAAGCTAGTGTATAATAAATACTAAACTATATTCGAATTAAGATACATATTTCATTAATTTGGATACATTTCGCACATATCTTTCTGTCAATAAATTATATATTTTAATTAAGAAAAAGAGAGAGTCACTACGAATTTGTCTACACCTGTATAACATATCTCCACGTTCATTGTCCTACCTCTATTTGAAATACGTAATATCGCTATTGTCCTATGACTTCACCGTTAGTGTATAGTCTCTCATCTTAGATGTTGAAACACACTAATAGGCGTATAAATAGGTCATTAGCTTCTGTCACACAAACAATACTTATTACTATTATATCATCATTTATACAACGTGTTGCTTTTGATGTCCCATATCTCTAAGACTATATGCTATTAGTAAAAATAATACATAAACGACCATGCAAAAATCTCTTCTATGGGATCAACTAACTACTCGTAACTCATATAATCCGCGTCATGTTATTATGAGGGGAATCCCCAATGCTAATAGGTCTACAACCCACAGTCCTATATTCATGGTTTGCTTGTGATGTCACGCCAATTTGGACTTGATATTCAAAAGTCATTAAAAACTTGTTTTATAAAATAAGTTCTGCCGGAACCAACTGTAAAATAGAGCCGTCACTATTTAATAATAATTCCCAGTATTATGTTATCGCAATGTATAATTGGTTGATTTGTCAAGGTTTGTTAAGGAAAACATCATACTTTTTATTCTTATTTGGGCCTATGTTGATAATATTTATAATTAAACAAAGTTTTTAAATAGTACCTTGAAAATGCATTGAATTTATAAGTTTTATGTTAGTTTTTACATTAAACTAGCGGGCCCGACAGACGTTGTCCTGTCCAAACTCGATTACGACGCCATCTACCGGGTCCAATTGTATTTTCAAACCATCCAGGGACCCACTCATACATACACATAAAATTTCATCCAAATCGGTCCAGCCGCTTAGGAGGAGTTAGGTGACAAACACACGTACAGAAGAATTTTATATATTAAGATAATTTTGATAAAAATAACCATGAAAAACATTAATAAATTAACAATTTTGGGACATTATTTTCAGTACTTTTCTCTTCATAAAACAATGTGAAATTAAAAACAAATGCCTGCATCACACATACAAACACAAAAACATATATCTAAAGTTAAGTTAAAAATACGAGCACATCAACATAAATGTATTCGGTTTATCGACAATCGATCGATTCTATCGTCGATCTCCCAACACTTTCGATGCAGGAAATTACCTCGACTCGAGTTGTGACCTTCCTCTGCCTACTACGTACAAACCACTTTTAGCAAGAATTTTATCGTTAAATGACTTGTTATATATTTTCTATGTAGATTTTTATGAGTTTCTTAGACAGGTTGAAAGCTACAGACAGCATCTTTTTAATTTGATGTCTATATAACTAATCGATTAACGATTCAGAGATTCGGTATTTATATTGTTTTTTGTGATTCACCTTACATTCCTTACATAAACCTAAGTAGGAAAAATCTACATTATTTAACTTAGGCCGTAGGAGGCCTTATGATGGTCCAATTTACTAATGTTACCACCTGTTTGGAAGTCAGCCTTCAACAGAGAAGAACCGGCAAGAAACTCAACAAGGTTAAAAAAAATGTTTTTTGCATAATCTGACAATGTTGGCTATTATTTTAAAAGTTTAAAAATTAAAGTAAAATAAATAAGCATAAACACATAGAAAAAAAAAAACCTGAATAAGTTTAACTTTCTTAAACTTTCATAAATTGCTTGTTTTTGTTGTTTAAGTAGATATAATAGAAGAACTATTTATGATCCATTTGATTTCCATGAAACTAAACGTCATGGGTGGTAAATAGATGTCTCATTTCTTACCTTACATTTCCACTAAGTGTAAAAAGTTATGTAGTATTTTTAGTGTAGTAAACATTAAGTTATATCATTAAAAAATAAACCAATAAGAACAATCTTATATCTAGTGGTCTACATTGTAGGTTTATTCTTAAAATAACACTGAACCCAAGTCTATTGCATTTATTTACCGTCCTGAGAGACTTATCTCGGTGAAATAAGTTTTATTTTAGATAAGCATGATTCCTTCCTTCACGGTCATCACTAGGTGTAACTAGCGACCGTTAACTGTTAGCTATTTTATTAAATTTATCAAAGTACTGTCCTAAAATAAAGCACGGTCGAGTAATATTGAAAGAGACGCCTGCAGCCTAAACGAGGTGTTAATTGCTATTTTGGCCGTGACTTGAATTAGTAGTAATACTATAGTATACAATAATAGAGTTTCTCTAATTTACGAGGAAAGATTTTTTTTTTCGATAAACTACATTCTGATTTCTAAACAACTTATGAAAACATCCACAAATACAGTATCTAATACTCATGTTCGCGCTAATTCGACCACGCGCTGTCTTTGACCATTTCTTTTTTCTGAACTTTTGATAAGGAATGCGCATTCAGCCTGTTAAAATAATAAATATCGTGTAGGTACCTAAAAACACCTAATTTATATTATACTTTAAAAAATAAAAATAAAACTATTTCTAAGTTACTGAAAAGAGCTGATTATTGTGTTGTATCTTTTCTAATTATGAAGTAATTGGGGAAAAAAAGATTTAAATGATAAACAAAATTACAAAATTAAAAAAAAACTAAAATAAAAATTATCTGTTGTCATAAATGAGTCATTAATCCACATGAAGGTGTTTGACTAAGATAAACCGTAAACGTGCATACCTACATATAAAGTATAATATAGGTCTGTAGTCTTAAATTAGTCCACGAATGTTCCAAAAACTCAGTCTATGTGTGAAGATTACGGACGCTTGGCGCATGACAATTACTCCATAATTCATAGGAAGGTATCAAATCTTGTATGATCCCGTAGAAAAGTGTTTTCTAAAATGATAAATAAAAAAGTCTATCTAAGTCTAAGAATACCTTTTTCCTAGGTTTCGAAAACAAAACACCGGAATTCAATAATATTTTCCTTAACTCTATCTATTCATAATCCATAGTGCTTGTGTTAAGGATTGTACCACATGCAATCAATCAAAGAAATTATGGCGCTCAATAAAGGCAGGTACATAATAGAGGTTGTGCATCATTTAAATTCGACCTTTGTTAAAGTGACTATGGGAAGTTCCATGATTCGAGACTAAGGGCATTGCGCTGTTGAGATCAAAATATATACATAGATAAAATACAATTGGATGGGACTATCATGTAATTTTTTAGGGTCCGTACCTGTTCACTGCATCAGCGCGAGCGCGACGGCTAAATATGTATTTGTGCGCGAGCAACAGAGACAAGTATTGACGGGTCGTTGTACGAAATTCCTCCTACTACGTGAATGCACTTTTTCCAGTTGATAGTACTTAGAACAATATTAAAAGCATATGTAATGGTAATGCCCTACATCACTAAACAATAAATAATAATAATAAAAAAAACAACCATTCATTTAAGTACTATTATGCCCATTATCATAAAACCAGTTTATATTTATGGCATCAATGTAAGGTAACAGATAAAAATAGGGAATTATCATGTATTTATTAGGAGGAAAGATATTGCTGGTTGCATTAATTATGGTTCGAATCGGTTACTATTAAAATTATTATGGATACCGAAATCTGACCAAATTATATAACTACTTTTAATTATTTTACTAATTAATCCCCTTTAAGGTTCTTTGCTTACCATCAGCCACATCATCACTTACACAAGCCTACCTTTAGTAAAAAAAAATAAGACTGTCCTAACACAGAATTGTGCCTCAATATTAAATTGTCATCACATACCTTTATATGACTTCTGTAACAGCTATCATATAATAATAATTATCATTCTGAACTATTGTATGGTAATGTAATATCATGTAACATGTAGTCGGGGCATTACAATTTGATTACATCACTACGCTTAGAGCATAAAGCCAACGTGATAATGCAATGACAGGATTAGATGATAGACATTTGACCTTATTAAGCAATGATATTATAAGTAAAAAGGTGTAGATAAGTTACCTACATATTCGATCTTCGAAAAACGGCACACTAACGCACACATAAATATTGAAGTAATTCGATACGAGAAGTGCATCTGTTGACGCCCACGTACAATGGTCCAATCCAAGGGCTAAGTGCAGAAACCACACCCACTCAAACAGAAGTGGGTTTGATGATGATGATGATGATCTGTTGACGCCGGCAACGCGACACTGAGGTCAAATCTGGCTAATTGGTCACATTTTAACGTGCCACTTGATAAGCGCTTATAACCTAACCTATCTACACCTTTTTACTTATAATATCATTGTTATTAAGATTAAAAACTGACGGCCTCTATAAGCAGCTCATACAAGACCATTTGTTTTGGATATCTATGCAGGGGACATTTTTCCAATCATCCTTCTATGATTAATTCCGCCATGCTAGGGTTTCCTCACGTTGTTTTTGTATAGCGACATCTCAAGCACATTGCACGATTTTAATAAATGTGAAGGTAATGTTTTTTTTTATGTGGATGTTTAATACTCAATCACAGCGTTAGAACTGAACCATTTTGGATGAAATTGGGCATGAATATAATATTACTATATCACTGGAAAAGCCATATCTATTTTTGCAGAGCCAGTAAGAAATTTAATAATGTTCTTGATGATGTACCGTTAGATCATATTAGTACGAATCTTGCAAAATCGCTGATTTCCAAATCTTACTTTGGCTTCGTATTATTATTTTATCATTACTATTATTTGGATGTTCAACCACAGACTTTTCATTTTAACATATTTTTTCCACCTTTTTATCAATTCTTTTCCATTAGTCATTTTATGTGAAAACTATTATTGCTTACAGTTTTTATTTCCACTACTTTTGTTTAATATATTAAGTTGTTTGTTTACCAAATAGAAAGAAAGAAAAAAGTTTTTTATTTTGCGTAGTTAAAGCTGTGTGCGTTGGATGCGTGCAGCTTTAACCAATTTCAACACTTGTGATTATAGAAACATATATAAAAAAGAAGACATTATGAACTAATACAAAACAGAACAAAAACACCATAATAGATTTTCAACATAAATAAATAATAATAAAAAAATACGACAAGGCTGTAAGGCTCTGAGCCTTTGTCTGCCTTTTGACAAACTAAATAAAAGTTAATAATCTAGACTAGACAGACATGTGTCAAAATCTATACAAATATTATAAAGCTGAAGAGTTTGTTTGTTTGTTTGAACGCGTTAATCCAGGAACTACTGGTTTGAAAAATTCTTTCAGTGTTGGATAGCCCATTTATCGAGAAAGGCTATAGGCTAATTTTAACCGCGCGAAAAAGCTAGTATTTGATAAAATATTTAGCCAGCCATGCGGATAGAACGTAATACCTACTATACCACCACACTTAAGTTTCCTTACGATTTACCTACCTATTTCTTCATGAAAAAGCTCAAACTTATTGTGGTTTTTGACTATTGCTATAGCATTCGATGTTACTACTGGACTTTTCATAAATTTTCCCTCACCAAAAATTGTAAAAGGTTTTATATATGTGCAATTTAATACTGTGAGTATATTACCGTAGTTACGAATTTAAAACAGATTGTTTACTTTGTGACATTAGCTTTTATCTACCACTGCTACATTGTACGAACCATACGAACTTTGTATAACATCTTAAATATATAAGTACGAACAGTTCTAAGTGTGTTTACTCTGCTAAAGGGATAATAAGACCCTGTTCTACAAAAATTGCATCCATTAAGCTATAAATTCATTGGAAATAACCTGTTATCAACATATCCGTTTCCTCCCACTGAAACTATATTAGGTTGACTAATCTCTGACCTTATGCTGTTGCGAAAAGACAATTTAAGTCGTGTATATCGAATACGTTGAATGTCAAGGGGATTCCGTGATAGGATACGGTGGTATTTATTGCATTGTTCTTTGGTGATAAGTTCATGAGATTTGTGTATCTGGTATAGGTATTTCGGTAAATTCAACATGAATCTAAGGGTCAGTATATAGCCATAAAAATATTTAAATCTATATACATACCTATTTCCTCAGCGACTATTTCATGAACGCGAAAAATAATCAAATGTTCCATAAATTCATAGAATGTTGAACTTTTGCAACGAACAGCTGCTTTTTCTTTTGATATGCTTCTTGTGCAATATTTAAATTAATGTTTCAGCAAGATTTTATTAAAAAAATAAAGTAATATTTCAAATCATCATTTTTTTGTAAAAAAAAATAACCTTAATGAGATTGAAATGCTACAAATAATATCAATGCACAAGTTTCTCAATTATTGGTACCTACTTAATTGCGCTATAATAGCAGAATGGA
Organism: Tetheella fluctuosa; assembly: GCA_951216915.1. Classification (NCBI taxonomy): domain Eukaryota; kingdom Metazoa; phylum Arthropoda; class Insecta; order Lepidoptera; family Drepanidae; genus Tetheella; species Tetheella fluctuosa. The sequence continues at coordinate 7,431,613 of OX578233.1, read as the reverse complement.
TTTTGTACATACTTAGCACATACATTGAAAGAAAAATATGACGGCCCGGTTTGCGTGGTTGGTAAGATACCCCATATTTACAAAGTATTATTAGTAGGTATATCAGTTATCTGGCTTCCATAGCATAAGCTCTGCTTAGTTTGGAGTCAGATGGCCGTGTGTGAGGAATAATGTCCCAGAATATTTATATATTTTATTTGTGCCTTTTAGAGTAGAAACTCTTAAGTCTATGGGGCCGTAGGGGCACGAAGTGCGGCGATTTAAAAAAAAACTGTCGACACGACTTATAACAAAAGACTAGGTAATGCTGCAAGCATTCTGAGCACTTTACCCACCGGCTGCGACCAAAACTCAATATTCTATTAAATACCGAGATTATTTAAATGTAGAATACAGGAAATGTAATATTTGTGTATAAATATAACTTCTTTATAGGATAATTAATGTAAAATATACAGTGATACTGACGTTTATGTACATTTTACAGAGTAGTACAATATTGTGATAAAATTTCAGATCCCTCGATAGCGAGAGAGCAAGTAAACAAATAAATGGATTCAATCCAAAACCATCTAGTTAAACAACGAACATTATCAAGAATTGAGCCATATCTTATCCAAATCTTAGCCATGAAAACATATTTCCATTATCTTTGTCAACACTCACACAATGTTTCACAGGTCATTGTACTCTCCATACAATTCGATACTCATACACAAATAAGAGTAACGGACAGAAGTGGACAGCCCGTTATAATGGATCCGGACATTTAAAATAATAGACAATTGTCGTATGAAAATGATGACATATTATTACAAAAAGCTATTATATCTACAATTTTAAGAATTCAAACGGATATGTATGTTGTAGTGTTTCTTTTGTTTGAAAGTTTACGTCCAATATTCCTACTATTTATTATATTACTAGCTTCGGCCCCGCGGTTTCACCCGCGTTCCCGAGGAATCTTATGTTTTCCCGGGATAAAAAGCTTATAACATTCCTCGATAAATGGACTATCCAACACTAAAATATTTTTTCAATTTGATCCAGTAGTTCCTGAGATTAGCACGTTCAACCAAACAAACAAACTCTTCAGCTTTATAATAATTAAATAATTATTAGTATAGATATAAATATGCATTATGAATTCTGATATCTGGAGATATTTAAAACAAAAATGATTAATATAAGCTACTGGTAAGTACCAATACTTACTCATGAATTTGCAAATATGACGTCACTTTTGTTTGGTGTTTTGGAAATCGTGATCTGAAAATTACTGATATTGGAATGCAGTGGGGTCGTAAGACTGAATTACTTCTGACGTCATTTTTGAACTGCTGCTCTTTTGTCCGATTTGTCGAGTAATGAATACATTGACGAGATGTTAAAGACTTACTAAAGCTATAAGGATGTTTTGTATTAGGCACCTACCTTTTGTGACCTGTTTTGGCAAAAAAGAGAGGCTTTTTTCATCAATTGCATAGGATCTGCAATACCAGAAATGCTTTTTATTTTTTGTGTTTAAATTTTATAATATTTTTTTGTGAATGTTTTTCATATTACCATAATTATGTAGACATAGACATTCATTTATTTGCTACATATAGACACACATAACATTCTACAATAAATCACAATGTAAAACAATTTAAGATTAAAAATACATGAAATTAATACACAAAAATAATAACAAAAAAAAACAAAAAATAATAATATTTGCAACAATCATGTGAGTCTTATCAAAACAATAATAAAATACATAAGTAATGATGTGTGCTACAGCAGCAAAATGGCTTCGACTCAGCAAATGTCTACTGGTTGTAACAGCAGACGCTGGTATTCTGCCGAAGCCGTTTCTACCAGCCGGTTAACCCTGTGAGAACACTATTACATGTCATGTGAATACCTTAGTAATCATCAAAATTATTATATTGTAATAAAATATTAACAACGTACCTACTAAAAGACCTCGACGGTTCCGCTAGCTCTTAACAGCTTTTTTATAGTTTTTACTGACTTTTTGCTACAAATAATATCACTTGAACCATGCAAGAGCCCAAATAGAAACATTTATTGGGTTGGAAAGACATTGAATCCTACATTGGTGTAAAAAATATATTAATAGAATATAAATGTATACACACATACACCCAATTGTTTGTCCTGGATGGCAATCAAACCTACGACATTTAATGAGACAGTTAGGTTACCTATCTTATCATCCTCGCCAACCTATTGCTATTGCACTTGAGAGCCAATTGCCTTCTAGGCTTTATAAACGAATGTAACGGAATAGCTCAGCGTTTTTGTTTCCTATGATAATAAGTAAATACGTCTGTTATACTATAAGCCTTGCTTGAGTATTATTTCCAAAAATCCTTTGCAAAAATGTGTGTAAATAATATTCTGGGACATTATTCCTCAAACACGGCCATCTGAAACCAAACTAAGCAGAGCTTTTACTATGGAAGCCAGATAAATGATATACTACATATACTACTTTTATTTTGTAAATACATACTTATATACATAATTACACCCAGACTCAAGACAAACAGACATATCCATGCATACAAATGTCTGTCCTGAGTGGGAATGGAACCCACGACCTTGGCGTGATAGATAGGATATCTCACCAACCACGCCCACCGGCTCGTCAATAGCTAAATATTCATAGCTCCACTCTGATTTTAAATAAACAAACGAACGAACAAACAGAGAGACAAACATTATTTTTTACTTTGTATAAGCTTGTGTTTGACCACAATTCATAGTAAGTGATGAGAGCCTAGAAGGAACTGGCCCTCAAGTGCAGCTGCCTGAACATACCAATAGTTTGGCGACATAGTTTGGCTATATATCTTATCTTAATATATATAAATCTCCTGTCACGATGTTTGTCCGCGATGGATTCCTAAACTACTTAACCGATTTTAAATTAAATTGGCACACCGTGAGCAGTCTGGTCCAACTTGAGAGATAGGATGAAATTTTGTGTATGAGTTGGACAGGACAACGTCTGTTGGGACAGCTAGTATATATATATAGATGTATAAAATAATTAATCATACATGATGGCAAAATCATTAGGTAGCATAAAAATCTGCCATCAACTGATTTCCTGATGGCGTATCGAGTTATTTTGTGGTTTTCCTGCTAAAAACAAATCTTGTGTTGTACCTATTACTCATTTAAAATCCACACATTTCAGAAACAGGATGTCCTCGGCAGCATCGTTCGCTCAACGATGGGCCATCGACAACCTCACCCGTGAACCAACTCTTGAGGAGATCACAGTTCTGAACCTCTTCGCAATCACCTGTGATGGCGACGAGAATGAGGCCTCTAAGCGAGCGAGGAGGTATTACACCGCGAGAGGACCGGGAGGACTGACTGAACTCTGGCATAAGAGGTATCCAGATGATGAAGATATTCTATCCAGTTGTCAGGATGCGTGAGTGTTTTTTTTTTTACTTTTCGATTCAATCAATCTTTAAGCCGGAGGACTCCTTTTCATTATATTTTGTTTTATGACTCTATCTCAAAAACGTAAGCAGTAAATGTTTATGTAATTAAATATTAACTTTGTTTCGTAACTCCTTCTACCAATGTTGTAGCAATTGCACTGTGAAGTTAAGTTACACTATCATAATATTAATAAATTTATTTACAACAAATATTTACAATCAATGTATAAAATACAAACTATGATATATAGAAAACATCCTCAAAGCCCTCGCTGCTGTCGATAGGCAAGGTTCCCAGCAGGCTGGCAGCGTTCCCTTTTTGGATGGCCAAGCTAATGCGTTGGCGGAAAAAGCTCCCAGCCCGTCGGTGTCCCGAAGCCTAATATTAAGTTTAATTTATTACTATTGCATGAAACCCTCCGTGCACGAGTCCAACTACTTCACCGTTTTTATATAATTAAAATATTTATTGACTTGAGTGAGAGTCAGTTATTTTCTAGACTATGTGTGCTTACCACCCCCACAGCTATAAGTGTTGAGATCATCCATATTTAAAAAAGTAGTTCTCATTGTTAGGAGAATCAATGTACCCATGCAGTGGGAATAATTATGAGTAACTATTAATGAAAATGATGATACTTAATATTTGAGTGTAAAGAAAATGTTACCTAAATTACCTTCATCAAGACATTTTTGTCGAGCAACCATGGCACCAAACCAGTCTTCATCATCATCATCATCTCGGCCGCAAGACGTTGTGGCGTACTCTCACACACATTCTATACATTCATCCATCATCATGCACACATAAGTAATCTAGCACAATCTAACATAAATAAATATATATATACTAAAACATTACATAAATATTATTTATACAACAATATTACTTTTAATATATAAATAAACAATATTATTTTACGAGTATACACTTACAATATTAAATATAAAAACCACTTACCGTACCGTTGTCGTGACGAATTAGCCGGCTGCCGTACGAGCATGGATTCACACTCGCAACAACGGCTCCTATTGTTTAACCGGTGACGTCATAGATCGCACGATAAGCAACTCCAGCGCAAGCTGCCGCGCCGCGACCCGCACCAGTCAGAATCTATGTCCGACGCTAAACGCACGCCGCTTGTAGTAGCTATACTCGCTTTGCCTACCTACACTACGCGCTTTCCTGTTTTATGTTTTCTGTTGATGTGATTTCTACTCTGTTCTTATGCTAAACTCTTGCTGTGACTTGTCTGTGCTTCAATCCTTCTAAGCTATAAACTATTAACTTTCTTCTGTGTGTGCTATCATTACAAATCGTGAGACAATACCATCTTTTATTTCTCCGGCCTGTTGACTACGAGTACCTCAACAAACTCGATCAGGTACCACACCTTATTTATATTGAATAACCCCAAATTGGTGACCCCGCAAGAACACCAAGATGAGTGACAGTAGCGATTCCGACAAGACCGTTGAATCACAAAATGCCGGTGTTACTATGCGCCGGGCAAAGAAAATGTGCGTTTCCACTGACGGACGAGATGCGTCATCCGACACTCGGAAACTTAAATTGAAGGTTCCAGCATTTTCACCGGATGATCCAGAGATCTGGTTCCTCTTACTAGAAGGTCAATTTGACAATTTCGGCATTACTGAAGACGCTGTCAAATTTAATAACGTCATCATGAACCTTGACATTTCTCATGCCAAAACGGTTAAGGACGTCATAGTCAACCCTCCAACCAGAAACCGGTATGAGAAGATTAAGAGCGAGCTAATTAAGAGACTCAGTGCTTCCCATGAGAATAAGGTCAAGCAATTATTGACCCATGAAGAACTCGGAGATAGGAAGGCGTCGCAGTTTCTTCGTCATTTACAGGACCTGGCAGGACCGAACGTCCCAGAAGAGTTCCTACGGACAATCTGGTGCAACCGTCTTCCCCAGAGTATCCAAACAGTGCTGGCATCTCAACCCTCCCACTCCCTGGAACAGCTGGCCGACTTGGCGGATAGAATCCAGGAGATATCCGGACCAAGAAACGTTGCATCGACCTCTTCTAATAGTGGAATAGGCAGCAACGCGTCCAGTGAAATCGCCGAACTAAAACGGATGGTGGAACACCTCGCCGCCAAGCTTGACGAGGTCACTCGCACTTCACGCACCATTGACCGTTCCCGACCTCAACGCCGTGCATCATCACACAGCAGATCACGATCGGCTTCCAACTACCGACGTTTTCCTATTTGCTGGTACCATGCGAAGTACGGGTCCAAGGCGAACAAATGTTTAAAGCCATGTGATTACCACAAGTCGGGAAACGCTACAGGCAATCGATAATGGCGACAGACGATTGCCCCACCCTACCAGGTCGCCTCTTTGTGACGGATCGTAGTACGAGAATGCAGTTTTTGGTCGACACGGGTAGCGACCTCTGTGTTTTCCCACACACCCACATACGAGAGCGTCGTGAACCTACGAGCTACAAACTCACCGCAGCCAACGGGACAACTATTGACACGTACGGTTATGCGCACCTAAACTTGGACTTGGGACTTCGTCGTAATTATCCATGGCGATTCGTAGTGGCCGATGTTACGAAGCCTATTATAGGGGTAGATTTTTTGTGCTTTTATAATTTAATTGTTGATTGTAAAAACAAAAAACTTATTGATAATACCACAACACTTTCTGCCCCAGCTTCACTGGCTATTAATGCTAACGATATCCTTTCTGTAAAGGTTCCGACTGGTGATTCGTGTTACCATAGAATTATATCGCGTGAATTCCCCGAAATTACGCGACCGGCTGGTACGCAACGCACAGTACCCCACAACACACAACACCACATCAGGACTACACCAGGTCCTCCAGTTTCGTGCACACCTAGGCGCTTAGCCCCTGATAAGCTTAAGGTAGCAAAAGAGGAGTTCGAGGCTATGCTAGCCAATGGCACAGCTAGGCCTTCCGATAGCCCGTGGTCATCCCCCTTGCATCTAGCGCCAAAGAAGGATAATGGTTGGCGTCCTTGCGGCGATTATAGGCAACTTAACGCTCGTACTATTCCGGATAGGTATCCAATTCGTCATATCCACGACTTCACGCACAATATCGCTGGTTGCAATATTTTTAGCACTTTGGATCTCGTGAAGGCGTACAATCAGATACCTGTCTGCGCGGACGATATAAGCAAGACGGCGATCACAACACCATTCGGGATGTTTGAATTCCCGTTCATGACGTTTGGCCTTCGCAACGCGGGTCAAACATTTCAACGATTCGTTGACGAAATGATGCGTGGTCTAGATTTCGTATATTGTTATTTGGACGACTTTTTGATTTTCAGCAGAAATCAGATTGAGCATGAAGATCACCTTCGTCAAGTGTTCGCCAGGCTCCGAGACTATGGTATGGTTGTAAACTTGTCCAAATGCGTTTTTGGGGCTCCCGAGGTAACCTTTCTAGGTTATCGCATTTCGGAGAGCGGAACCAAGCCACTGGATGAGAAAGTACAAGCCATACGAGACTTTCCCCCTCCTAAGGATGTTAAGACACTTAGACGCTTTTTGGGAATGGCCAATTTTTACAGACGATTTTTGTCTAACGCCGCCCAAATACAAGCTCCTCTTAACGCTCTTCTTACAGGGGCAGTCAAGGGTTCAACACCAATTACCCTCACCGATGATGCTCTGAAGGCTTTCTCAGAAACCAAAGAAAGCCTATCCAATGCAGCTCTTCTGGCACATCCAGATTGCCAAGCTAAGCTGGCATTGGTTACAGATGCGTCAGATTCGGCGATTGGTGCTGTTTTGCAACAACTGCAAAACGACGTGTGGGAGCCTCTTGCATTTTTCTCCCGAAAGCTGAGCTCGAGTCAGAAAAAGTACTCCCCTTATGACCGGGAACTCCTCGCAATCTACGAGGCCATAAAGTACTTTCGGCATATGCTCGAGGCAAGGCATTTTACGGTCTATACAGACCACAAACCGATCAGTTACGCCTTCCATGAAAGGAAGCGTAACTGTTCGCCTAGACAGTTCCGACATTTGGACTTTATCGCCCAGTTCACGACTGATATAAGGCATATCTCCGGCAAAGATAACGTAGTGGCCGATACCTTATCTCGCGTTGAAGAACTGGACAGTCCAATATGTCTTACAGACCTTGCCAATGCTCAAAATAGTGATCCCGAACTGGCACACTATCTAACAGACGGTTCATCGCTCCGTCTAGAACAAATGGAATATCCTGGAAGTCGTACTCCTTTGTACTGTGATACCAGTACGCCGACTCCCAGGCCATTTGTCACAAAAGACTTCCGCAGGCAGGTATTTCAAACTCTCCACTCCCTTAGTCATCCCGGTGCCGCTGCGTCTGCCAAATTGGTAGCCGAGAGGTTTGTATGGCCCGGAGTTAGGAAAGATTGCCGTGACTGGGCTCGGACGTGCTTATCCTGTCAACGCGCAAAGGTGAGTCGACACGTGTCTGCACCGCTAGGTACTTTCGATCTTCCCCGTGCGCGCTTTAAGCATGTCCATATTGACCTAATAGGCCCTCTCCCTATTTCTCAGGGATATCGATACTGCCTGACAGCCATCGACCGATTTACTCGGTGGCCAGAGGTCATGCCAATACCTGACATAACCGCAGAAACAGTGGCTAAGGCACTTATTTCTGGCTGGATATCTAGATTCGGTTGCCCTTTCGATATTGTCACAGATCGCGGCCGACAATTTGAGTCCGCACTGTTCCAATACCTGGCAAAAACCATTGGATTCCAGCACAAGCGCACGACGTCATACCATCCTGCATGCAATGGACTCGTGGAACGTTTCCACAGACAGCTGAAAGCATCCATTACATGTCATAATGACCAAAATTGGTCAGAGGTCTTGCCTTTTGTGCTACTAGGCATACGCAGTGCTTTTAAGGAGGACTTACAAACATCTTCCGCTGAACTTATGTATGGCGAGCCGTTAAGACTTCCAGGCGAATTCTTTGATCCGAGCACACCCTGTACCACCGACGTATCAGATTTTACAGCACGCGTACGCTCTTTCGCCGAGAAACTAAAACCTGTTCCCGCCTCTCGCCACAATAAACACAAGGTATTTATATTCAAAGACCTCGCAAGCACTGACCACGTCTTTCTTCGCGATGATGCTTCGCGTCCGCCCCTTCAGCCAGCCTACACAGGCCCTCACAAGGTTCTAGAAAGAGGTGACAAATTTTTTAAGCTCCTTGTCAAAGGAAATTCAGTTACTGTCACCATAGACCGTTTAAAACCTGCGTACATACTAACTGACGAGGAGGACTTACTAGGACATACTTCAACACCTAGTATACCTACAGGAAGTACAGTTATAACTCCATCTCCTAATCTCCCACATAAAACTACACGCAGCGGTCGACATGTCCGATTTCCTGATTTTTATCGCCCTTGACCAGGTCTCTGGGGGGGAGTGATGTGGCATACTCTCACACACATTCTATACATTCATCCATCATCATGCACACATAAGTAATCTAGCACAATCTAACATAAATAAATATATATATACTAAAACATTACATAAATATTATTTATACAACAATATTACTTTTAATATATAAATAAACAATATTATTTTACGAGTATACACTTACAATATTAAATATAAAAACCACTTACCGTACCGTTGTCGTGACGAATTAGCCGGCTGCCGTACGAGCATGGATTCACACTCGCAACAACGGCTCCTATTGTTTAACCGGTGACGTCATAGATCGCACGATAAGCAACTCCAGCGCAAGCTGCCGCGCCGCGACCCGCACCAGTCAGAATCTATGTCCGACGCTAAACGCACGCCGCTTGTAGTAGCTATACTCGCTTTGCCTACCTACACTACGCGCTTTCCTGTTTTATGTTTTCTGTTGATGTGATTTCTACTCTGTTCTTGTGCTAAACTCTTGCTGTGACTTGTCTGTGCTTCAATCCTTCTAAGCTATAAACTATTAACTTTCTTCTGTGTGTGCTATCATTACAAATCGTGAGACAATACCATCTTTTATTTCTCCGGCCTGTTGACTACGAGTACCTCAACAAACTCGATCAGGTACCACACCTTATTTATATTGAATAACCCCAAAACGTCTTACATAAACAATATTTACCACAAGTTTGTTATCTAATTTCAGATACATAGTGCCACTGCGCGCACGCAGCGTGGGGGGCAGACGTATGACTCTTGTGCGGCTACCAGCACCCACTGCGCTGGACAGACCTCTATCAGCAAAAGCTTTATTAGCACGATGGCTGATGATTTTGGATATTAGGTAATTTATACCCATATTTATTAACTTCAAAATGTTTGGCATACGTTTATCCACTTTATAACTCTCTCTCCACTCTGTAAGTAACAATTAGGCCAAAGATAACCTCATAAAATCTAAAAGATAGCTTACTCCCAAATAAAGCTACCTAAAACGCACCGGTATATACATGTTTGACAGTATATTTTTTACTCAAGTTGTAGCCCAGCGGAGGCCACAAAGATCCATCCCAAAAAAGTTTATTTCATCATAAACGTAGCTATAAGCTTTACCGTTATATCTGACGTCACTACTATTAAGTTATCCATACGTTTAATGTAGAATTTTCCAAAGTCTCATTCTTGTACATTTTATTGAATTCTATTTAAAGAATAAGAACAAAACCTGCAAAATCAGGGGTCACATTCCCAGAATGCTGACAGAAGCCAAAACTTATACGAAAAGCTACGTTTCTAATGTTGTCTTTTAAAAACAACCCTCTAGACTAGACTATAAATCTTTCTCAAATTCATCGTTCTGTTAAATAGGCTATAAATAAATTCTACTCTAATTTTATACGCTGAAAACAAAAGGCTGCGTCCAGATTATAACAGAAACAATAAAGAATTTTTTATTGTAGTTTTATTCACTGACTTATTTGCGCTGGTTGAACTTAGCTGGATAAAAAATATAATTAAAATAAAACATTTTTAAAGCACACTTTATTATCTACCTGCATAGATTTTTATTTTGGCTCTGACTAGTTACACTAAAACGGTAATTGCACAGCATCTTTTAGTCACAGCGCAATAATATCTACTTCGTTTATATGAAAGGCACATAGATTTATTTCGGAAAAATATCAGTTCCCTGGGATCGCGGGATGAATGCTAGTATTTGATGTAATATAATAAAGACTTAAAAATACTAACTAAGTAATGCCACTTTTTTTTTATATTTGAGAATAGCTTTTCCGCGTGCCCGAGGTATCTTGTGTTTTCCCGGGATAAAAAGTAGCCTATAGCCTTCCTCGATAAATGGACTATCCAACACTGAAAGAATTTTTCAAATCGAACTAGTAGTTCCTGAGATTAGCGCGTTCAAACAATGAAACAAACTCTTCATCTTTATAATATTAGTACCTATAGATAGTATAGATTGACTAATAAAAAAACTAACATAACTTTCATTGCTAAACCATCGTTTCTTAACTGTCTATCAGACAGTTAATTCAGTGTTTCATAAATTCCTTAATATTTTCAGACTTCGTGAAGACCCCACGCCAGGTGAAGAGGTAGTGTTCATCGATGTTAGTGATCTACAACCGTCACATCTCAAGAATCACTTCAGAGGGACCTACTGGAAGGACTTCGTGTGGTGTATGAAGGTAGGGGAGAGACATAAGTCATTAGACAGAATAACCTATATACTGGTGTTCCGGCTGTTTCATTTGAGAGCCTATAAAAAGGTTTTCTGGGCTATATAAAGGTTGACACCACATCGGCAATCCCCAGGCTCTCTAAAAAGGCCGCTCATATATGTTTTATGTAAAATAGTCACTACAAATAGCTACATATATACAATTTGATTCATTAAATTCATTTGGTATTGCTCGAACTTCCTTTTTAGCCCCCCTGGTATTACTAGTGTATAGCCGCCGATAGCCACTTACCATCAGGACCGCCTGATGCCCGCCAAAATTTGCCAAATACAAAATTTTACACATTTTGAAATCAGATTATTATTATGTTGTGACTGATTTAGCTATATTTTCTACAATGTGCTTATGTTTGACCACAATCAATCATGATAAGTGATGATGTGACTGAAGGTGGTAAGCTCACAATGGCAGCTGTCGTAATAGGTTTTATGAGAGGTAGAGCATAGCGATATATCGCTCAAAGAGCAGCTCGACTGGGGAAATAACTTATAGTTGTGTTCCTGTGCGTGAGTAAGGTCGCCAGAGCTCATCGGGGAGGGGGAAAGGGTTGGCAACGCGTGAGTGATACTTCTGATATTGCAAGCGTTCATAGGCTACGGTAGCTGCTTACCATCACGCGGGCCGTGTCTTGTTTGCCGACAATGCGGTATAAAAAAAAAGGTTCACCGACTTATCTTGACGACAGATTTTCAACTTGACGCAATGCGATCGTGTTATGATTTCCTCACGAGGTTTTTCCTTCACGGGAAACTTTATGATCATTATAGTATTCAAACCACCTTTGTTGTGAGCATTCGTTGTCACTACCACTGAGTTATTAAAGTATTAGTCAGGCTTATTTTGTTTCTTTTTTTACTTTGTATAGGCTTGTGTTTGACTGCTATTTGACTATGGTAAGTGATGATGTGGCCGAAGGTGGTAGGCACACAAAGCCTAGAAGGAACTGGCTCTCATTGGCAGCTGCCGGAACACACCAATAGGTATTTGGCGACAGATTTTCAAGTTGAGGGTGGTAGCCTGCCAGGCGGGTACTAAAGTACCTTACCACCGTGCTATGGTTTCTTCACTATGTTATCCTTCACTGAAAGCTCAAGCTCATTGTTGGATACGAACCCACGACCTTTGCCGCGGCGTCCGACGTCACTACCACTGAGCTATCATTGCCTTAAAACCGTTATCTTATTTTTATGAATTTGAGTGTTGGTTTTACAATTAAAATGTAGTTACTTTAATATTTCTTTATAAGAGATAATAATTTGTAACCTCTGTTCCAGACTGCCTACCCCCTTCGCTTCACCGAAGTCCACGTGATCAACACCCAGCGCCTGAAAACCATGTCACTTCTTCTTCTACATATCGGTCTCTATCCTTGGAGACGCAAGGTGGTCCAGATCCATGCAAATGCAGAACAGATTAACCATGTCATGGGGGTGGACTACTTCCCTGTAGAGGGACTGCCTCATGAGTATGGTGGGAAAGCTGGTGGTATGAAGGATCTCAATGGTAATCTCAAAACTAATTTGGTAACAAATAATTAAAATAAATATATTCTGAGACATACATTACATACGGCTATCTGATCCCAAACTAAGCAGAGATTGTGCTGTGGAAAACAGATAACTAATTTACTACTTTTTTTTTAGTTTTTTCTAAAGACAAACAGACATGTTCATGCACAAACGCTTGTCCTGGATGGAAGTCGAACCCACGACCTGTAACATGATACATAATGAAATGAAAATTAAATGAATATATTTTTTATTCAAATAGGCCTTCACAAGCATTTATGAATACTGACTCTAATGCTCGGTTCGGAAGGTTGCTTTTACTGAGAAGAGCCGGCAAGAAACTCAGCAATTACTCTTTTCAAAACCAACTCAGATTTATTACATTAAATTATTTATCTAATTTCACTGACAATATACAGGGTTATTTTTAAAACACCGGCAGTGCTTTAAGGGGTGGAAATACTCATCAATATGAACAACTTTTTCTATGGGACCAACCCTGGTGTTTTAAAAAAAACCCTGCGTATAACAAAAAAAGAAAAGAAACAAAATGATGAGTCTAAGTCACTCAAATAATAAATAGATAAATAGAATTTTAAGCAGGCCAGTTTCATAGATTATCATACCATCCATGCCAACCGGCCTGTCTGCTTACTGCTGATGATGATGCTTATAGTAGATGTAATGGGTTAACTTTTTTTGAAAACCAGTCGACAAATGTGTCAAGACTTTTATGAAGAGATCTTTTTTCAGCAATAGAAAATTTTAGATTAAAATGAGATTTATGTTCAGGCAGTAAATACTTACCGGCTGAATTGGAGTTATGCCATTCCTTTGTGGCCTGTGACCTTTCATACTTTAAATAATTTTATGAATTTTTGACTATTGACATTGACGTATTGTAAAAAATGGATAAGTACCTACATAAGCGAGTGTCACTCTCATTATCGTACTACTACTTATTTCTAGTAACGATATCATATTGATACGGTGAAATTTTAATAGGTACATTAATACCTTGCAAAGATTTTGACTAAGTAATTTTATTAGGATCAATTGAGCTACAAAATTTTGCCCCATACTGACTTACTTTAAAACCATTCCACAGATGAATGGACAAAAAAACTGCTACTAAATTCAAAATGGCTGCAATCAGAAGAGCGCAAGTTCTACGACACAGATCTACGACCAGAAGTGCGCACGCGCACGCGGCATCGCAGCGCTATGCGCAACCTGCGCGGCAGCAATGGATCCTACGACATGATCACACGAACACACTCGTGTAGATCATTGCACAGGCATGATGACCTTGATGAAGGTCTTTATGGTGCTTATAGGACATTAAAAGTGACCTCTGACAGGTTTTTCTCTTGATGTGATTTTGTGAAGTTATTTTTTTTATTTAGAGTAAAAATCAAATAACGCAATATACGCTCAAATATATGAAAAATGTATGGGTAAATAATTAAGTTATAAAAATATTGGGAGGCAAAAACTCCTACTCAAGATTGTGAAAACGCGAAATCTCAATGTGACGTAGACGATACATACTCAATAGAAACACAAAATTATACTCATTAATTGCATAAACTTTTTATAAGCATATAAAATTCGCTTTACAAATTTTAATTACGATTTGAGGTGCATAATAATAATTTTAATATTATAAACTTTTACTTTACTGTGATGATTAAACCGTAGAGTTAAGTTGATTTTAATGTAAATATAATGTAATGTACATAAAAGAAAGTGTTTTAATTATGTTACATCCAATTAAGTTCATTGACATGTGTATAAATCATGATCATTTTTTTTTTCACAAATATTGTTTGACGCTAGAATCAATGCTTATTATTTTTGTCTTTAACCAGAGTTTTCCCAATGACTTACAATTTTATGAAATAGCAAATGAAGCAAACTATTTAATGAAATAAAGTCTGAAAAAATATTTTAAAATACATTTATTTATTTTTATTACATTTTAAAATACAAAAAAGTTCCAAAGAAATTGTTGGTTGATTATAAAAGTTACTGAACCAACTAATATTATAGAAACTTATGCCTGTTTGTACTTAAAAAAAATGTCTTAATAAAAAACTACCAATTTGATCTTTGTCCCATAGGTATTAGGAGTCTTTATTGGTAAGAGTGACCATTAATATATTACATTTATCCTAATGAAATCATTATATCTATCTCAATCATCAAACAAACATGAATTATTTTTATTTTGTTGCCGACGACAGGTAATTTCTCACGCAAAAGATGGCACTGAGACGGAAGATCATTAGGCGGATGTCAGAAGATTTTCCTCCATTAATTATGAATAATTAATGGCTCAGGGAACATGGTACACGTATTAATTGGAAGAAATGGGATTTGATTTGGCCCCTTTCTGGTAATAAACTATAATTAATGTTCCTTAAACACACAAAAAACGTCACTTTACCCAAAAATAAGTGAACTAAATATTTCCTTAAAATGTATTATACAAATTCTTATTATTAGGACATTTTGTTTCTATCATACATTTTAAACAGAATATTGTTGGTGATATAAATTGCTTTCTCATATGATATAAATCGTTTACTATCCAGTTCTGGAATTACCAGATATTTCTTAACATACAATTTGATGAAAATATCTTCACGAATTCATAAAAAAACGCGACACAAAATACTTAACATTTTTTATTGCTCTTTAAATATAGAATCGTCGGTACGGTATGCAGTCTATCATAATAATCCAATTAGATTCTAAATTGGTTTAAGTTATAATGGATTGAAGCGATGATAATATAGTGGAAGTCACGTCAAAATGCCGTTACGAATGTTGTGGGTTCGAGCCTTGTAATGAGCTTGAGATATCGATGGTAGAGAACATCGTGAGGAAACCATAGCACAGTGTAATAATACCACCAAGCACCCATTCGAGGTATTAAAAAAGTCGGCATCTCATGTGCTATTTATTCCCATGGCCTGCTTATATCCATGAGCGTCGTTGGTCACTGTCCGTTCATCATAACTTGTCCCCTTCCCTTTATGTTGGCACTATTGATTGACAATATAATGTGACAACAATAAAATGGAATAACAGGGCTACCAACTTTTGAAGGAGGTGACAAGTTATGATGAACGGACTGTAGCTTCAAGTGGACACCTACCTGCTTGTCGGCTTTCTGTCATAAAAAAGAAAGTATCTAGTTTCGTACAGTACCTAATAATAGCGCTCTCTAGTGAGCAACTACCTCAATTCAACAACCACTACCCCGGCCATCTTACCCATAACGGTTCACGTTTCATTCTTGAATAAAACAAGGTTTTATATTGAAAAAGAAATGTATTGTACATGAAATACCGCAAATGCGTGTAACGGGATTCGCTCAACTGAATTGAACTATTGCATTGAGAGAAATAAAACAAAATGGCCGTGCAATTTGAGTGAGTGCATCGTTCATAACTAGGGTTGTCACTTTGAATTGAAATTAAACGCTGAACTTTTGGGACAGAAAAGAACAAACGCAGATTGCATCTTAGTATGTTTTTTTTTTGCTATAGAAATAAATATGAAGTCTACGAGCTTCTTGGTAATTTTCAATAAAAAAAAAACCATGAAAATGCACCACATGCAAACGTGGTAATCCCACATCACGTAGGTTGTTTGCGGTACTTACATGTATAGTGTGATCAAAATAAATGGATTGCATGACTGTATGATTGACGAGCAATATGAAATATATATCCTTTAGCGGTTGCAAATATTTTTTGTGCAGCGGCATTTTATGAATAGGATCATGGTGATAAAAAAGTTTATTCAAAGTAATGGTGTCAACCCTGTTTCTAACGAGAACAGTGAGTGAAAGGCTGCGAGACCGTTCGACGCCGGCTGACTCGAGAGCACGACCACTGCACCAACGTAGATTCAAGTCCATTAGAATTTTATACTCCACGATTTGCTTCCGCCATTTTGTTTAATACACTATAAAAATTTAAACAGTATTTTTTAATTTTACTACACATCTCATATACTTATATACTTTCATTTATACATAATTTTAAATGGTAAATAATTACCTATTAGCAATTTCACTCTGTGTCATTTTAGTCATTTTTGTTGAGCGCTAACAATGTTTGCTAATTAGTTAGCTGTTTGAATAATCTAATGACTTTTTTGTTCAAAAGTCTAAGAACTACACTTTCTCGAATGTATCATTAATCAAGATTTTTACTAATAGGTTCTAAAGTATCTACATACCTACGCATCCAATTTGTAAGTCTTTTGAGAACTATTTTAATGACGTACTTATATGAACCAAATATGCGCTCGAAATATGATATAGGAGAATTCTTCTTAACGTTATTAATTATATTCTTAACCTCCATGCTTAAATATTTTAGAAATTTATACATTTTATAAAATACTAGCCTTCCGCCCCGCGGTTTCTCCCGCGTACCCCTATTTTACCCCCTTATGGGTTGAATTTCCAAAAATCCTTCCTTAGTTGTATAAGGTATCTACACTACATATATGCGCATAATTTCAAGTCTCTTGGTCCATATCTTTGTACTGTGCGTTGATATATCAACAGTCAGAAAGTTTATCTTTTTTTTATAGTACAGATTAGGATGTCAGGATTTAAACATAGTGTCTTACCACAGCGTAATTACATACAGTGGTCTATCGCGTTTGAAGTCAAATGGGCGAAATGCCGCTTTGTATAGGCATTCGTAATTGCTCCCATTGTGTCCCAAGCGAGTGTATGGCAGCTTGGGGTCGCTACCGCCCCTCGCTCACCCCGCAAGCGCTGCACGATTGCTCTGTCTAGACGTGTCCGTTAGCTGACTGTAAGAAAGTTACATAGACTGTGGTCTTACCATCAACTTTTATAGCGATGCAACTTAACATAATCATTTTTTCTATAGGATTTTCTGAGTGTTCTGAGCTATATCGCAAGAAGAGTTGGCGGTAGCTATAACAACCCAATGACTAATAATTGTCAAGAACCAGGTATACAAACTACACATTTATCTACACTAATATTAAAAAGATAGAGATAATGCTTGTAAGTGTTGATTAGAAGGCAATCTGAAACATGATTTGTTTTCTTATTGATTGTTAGAATTCTAATGATAGTCTGTTTATTAAGGAAGGTTATAGGCATTTTTTTTTCCGCGAACGCGGGTAAAACCGCGAGGATCAGCTAGTACCATATAAAACTTAGATCGCAATGCATAAAATGCTCTATGCATTCATCTCAGGAACAGGTAATGAGCGCTGATCCGTCGAGAGACAAGCCGCGGTGCGCAGTAGCTCACCGTATCTACCACTTTCTAATTCGCACGTAAGATATGCTTCGTTAAAAATATTCGCAACAACGATTTATTTGGTGCTTTATGAAGTTTAGTAATTAATATTTTATGCACAATATTGTGGTTTACACTGTTGGTTCACTTCATTATAATTCTGTTCTCGTTCAAAACGTAGGAAACAAACGTAGGTTTGTTTCCAGTTTTGTTCCAGGAGGTTTCAATTATATTTATGACCAGTTTCTGCCCCGCGGTTTCCCTAGCGTTCCCGAGGGATCTTATATTTTCCCGGGACAAAAAGTACCCTTTATGTTATTTATCTATGTGCCAAGTTTCATTCAAATCTATTCAGCCGTTTATACGTGACTGGGTCACAAACATCGAAACATATATACTTTCACATTTATAATATTAGTAGGATTTATTTATACTAGAATATCTAATCAAAATCAACTTGGAAAAACCAAAGAAATTGACATATTGTCTTGTCTTCAATTTTCAAAAGATTGACAATTTGATAACTAGTACCTACTATTTTCCAGTTGTCAAATTCAAAACCACTTAAGAGTCAAAATTTGCTTTTCCTACATCATAAATCATTTGCTCCGAGCCGATCTATGTGAACGAATAACATACATTCTCGGGGCAAATCTTGATGGTATTTAAAATTGAGTTTTAGGACATGTAAATAAGGTTTATATTAACATTTCAAATCAGTTGCAACAAGAGGATTATAAAGATTAAAAATCGCTCTCCTATGCTCTCCGAGCCGGTCTATGTGTTTGTGGTTCTCGCCTATCAGGATGTACCTTGTAAAAATTCTTCACATAAACGTACCTACATAATATACATCTTGTAGATATATAATTTAATCCTATCACCTTCCTAAAAGTAAGTCTGTGGTAATAAATCAAAATGCTTAAATGAAACTAAACGTTTCACAATAGTAAAATTAGGTTTGTAGACAACTAGTTACCTATTTACTTCACTAATTATGGATATCAATTTATAAGTCGTAGGGTATAATTTGTACAAAATAAGTTTTGATAGTATAGAAATAGAAGTGAAATTTGTTTGTGTTACGGCTTTGGAAATGGTAGAACATAAGTAAACGCAAGCAACAAATCGGCAAATGTATTTTACACGCAATGCTTCACGCACTAGTAATGTTTTGTGAGGTGACAATGATATTACTATTTTGGAAACATGTGTGGCACGGAACTTTTAATTAATGTTGAAGTGGTTTTGTCAACTCCGAATGTCCGAATGTTTGTCTGTTGAGACAGACATACCTACGGATAGAGAGAGAGTGAGTTCTTAAAATATTTTTACTAAATGTTTGTTATTTTTTTGCTTTTCATCACGTAAGACAAGTTTGTTTAGGATTGTCCTATTGAAGATCCTTAGAGGAGGCATATGTCCAACAGTGGACGTCTTGCGGCTGAAATGATGATGATGATGACGATGATTTTTATTAGCAAATAACTCAGTATTTCTTTACTTGATTTTGGGCGTAAAGGTAAAATATAGTTTGGATGCATTTTAAAATCATATTTTTCAGAAAACGTTCAAAGAACTATGCGCCTGTCTGCCTGCCAGTCTGAATTTAACCCGTAGGTACGTGTAGTTATAGTTAGCAATCACCAAAAATCTTTACCATTCCTATAATCATCGAAATATTTATCACAAATAATAATTTTACTAATTAATATATAGTCTTGTAAAATACAAAAATATGGTGACTCTAATGAAAAACTGTGCGCAGTTGTTTATTGCATTACCGCCAAATTTAGCAATGGTAACGTAACATGTTGTTGAAAATCCGTCTTGCACCTGTCATAAAACTCATAAACTAAATTAGAAATCGTAAATTATAATGTTTGTAATACTCAGAGCTATGTAGAGTATAATCAGAGTATGTCAAACAAGAACTGATGAGTACCTATTTTATGGTAAACTACATAAGTAACTTGTGGATTGATTGATTGAAGAGATTCTGAATGAGCAAAATAGGGTTGGCTTATTATATTATGTTTATTTATTTGGAAAATTTACAGCTAGGATATACCTACAATCTAAGTATAGAAAAGATATTACAAGGCTTCATAACGTAATATTTATTCTCAAAATCATAATTACAGTTATGATTACCAAAATATACAATCTAAATAGGTATAACGTATTTTACTTTATATTAGAACTAGTTTTCCACCCCGCGGTTTTACCCACGTATTTTACCCCCTTCGTTGAATTTGGGATATCCTTAGTGCCCCTCTTAGCATTTTCATGGATTTTTTCCTCCAAATCTCTAGACCCACCAATTCAAGCTGTGCGTTGTCCGTCAATCAGTCAGTCACGAGCCTCAGTAGCTTCGACGTTCATAAGTGCTCTCCTAGAGCCTAAACTGAATAAATGGCTTTGACTTTGGCTTTGTCATGCATTAAGTAAAGAGGGAGTGGATGGTTTTGGTATGATTTAAAAATATCAAAAAAAGAGTGGTAAAATAAAGAAATATACATTAAAATTTGAAAATAGCATTCACAGGACATGTTCAAATTTAATTAATAAAATAACACGCTTACTATGCGAAATTAATTGCTAATTATCTAAAATAACTGTAAAATATAATTCAGTGAAAGAACATTTGTTTTAAATAACTCTTGCAAAATAAATAACAGTGGAATCGTACGATGGACATTAATTACATTAAATATTATCTTTCTTTCATTAATTAGACTTAATGGTGAGTCTCCAATTTCATGCGCTGCATTAGTAATAAGAGAATTTGTGTTACATGAATTTAAGTCTAGATATTTTATGATAAGATAGTATTTTGAAAAACTGAAACCTTATTCTATGCTTGCTAGGAATGACGCTATGTACCTTCGTAATTGTGAGCTATACAGTTTTATTTGAAGCATTTTGCATTTAATTTATCTCGTAGTAAGTTACCTTCAGTAACAGCGTTTGTAAAGTATAAGAACTACTTTTAATTGTAAAAAAATGCTATATAGTTTAGTAGATAATACGTTATTTTATAATATGGTTGAATGGTTTAATTTATTATATAAAATTTTAAAAAAACATGTTTGTGTCATCTAATATTATATTGTTAAAATTAAATATTTTATTTCGGATTATAGATTAATCTAGTTCATTTTTGTTTTCCCAAACACTTGTCTTCTAACTAGATTGATTAAATATTATATTCCGTCTGCCTAGCGTCTATTTTAGCTTGTCACCTGCTGACATAAAAAAATATACCTCGAAATAGTTGTACATGATATGGATGATTCATATTTGACTGACTTTTTCACCGTCTCCCACTTCTAACGCAATCTTAATCTAACTTTGATGGAACTACTTGCATAAAAACTACTTCATACAATGATTATATTTTCATCTGTTTCCATAAAATTTGTTTGGCAGCACCAAATATGGATAAAAATATTTAATGACATTCATCCCCGCAATCCCTTATTTTACCCACTTAGGGGTTGAATTTCGAAAGACTCAGCCTTCTACCTTGTGTACATAATGAAGGAACCCTCTGTGGAAAATGTATGCTTTTTAGGAGCAAGGTTTTGGGGCGGGCGTTTTAATCAGTCAGTGAGTGAGTCAAGACTTTTCTTTTTATATATTTTATATTAATTTTTCGCATAAAGCTCTCTTCTCAAGCAACTATTTCGCTCGTATTGTAGTAAAGCCATGAACCTGGTATAGCAATTAGTAAAAAACACAAAACTAAAAAATAATACAAACTCTTTATCTATTTCTCCAACATCCAAAGTTACAAACTTTACCTCTTTATAATATTAGTATAGATTGTTTTTGGAGCAAAATTCCTTTACCCTGTTTGCGGTAGGAGTTGACTGGCAGAAATATTCACGTAAGGAAAAACCGTTACGGACGTGATGTCACCAGCTATGCCCCCTCCATGTGACTTTCTCTCTTATGATTAAAGAATTATATATTAGTTCAATCACACCCACCGCACATTACTTTTTTTATGTGCCGTACATATTTTATCGTAGTAAAATGGACACAGACAAGCAGTCTCACCGCTACACGGCGATGACTCACGAATCACGCCACGCCGCGCCACGGCTATTAGGCATTTTCTGTATTAAAAACATTATGGCTACTCACAAACGTTTATGATTCACGTGATGAAACGTACAACACTAAACATTTAAGATGAGAAAACGTATTCTTGTACACAAAGATGTATTGTGTATGTAAGAAATTTCACGACTAAAGTGTAATTTGTAGTTTTATGGATGTAGTAATGTAATAAAAGACAAAGTTATCTATATGAAAGTTTTGCCAAACACCAGACATTTATTTATTTACTACTTTTGTATTTATTAGTTTATCTCATGATTATTTGTATGTATTAGTACTTTTCTTAAAGTATATTATTCTGTATAAACCTAATGTCGTTTCCTATATGCTTGCCTGGAAGAAATCGCCTTTTCCGATTTTCTTAGCTTGCTTTTTATGTTCTATTAGCTTCCGCCCGCGGTTCCACCCGCGTTCCCCAAGGATCTTATGTTTTCCCAGGATAAAAAGTAGCCTATGTACTATTCTAGACTATAATCTATCTCTGTGGCAAATTTTATCCAAATCCGTTCAGCCGTTCTGCCGTGATTGAGTAACAAACATCCATCCATCCATCCAAACTTTCGCATTTTTAATATTATAGTAGGAAGTAGGATAGGATTAATAGGATAATTAGTGTAGGTACCTACTTTTGCGTTTCGTTATGTTATTTATATTTATAAACCATAGAGATTGAATAAGTAGGTAAGCTTTTACTCCATCTGAACCTATTACTCCAGCACAAGTCCAGAAAGAATGGCAAGAAACGGAGAAGCTGTTGCCTGTACAGTAAACTGCGCTTGGTTACAAACTCACCATGTTAATCAATGAGGCTTTTAAGGCACTGACACTTCAATGGTAGTGACAAGGTCGTGTATTCAAGTCCTACAATGAGTTTTAGCTTCCAGTGAAGGAACACATCGAGAAGAAACCATAGCACGGTGGTAGGGTACTTTGTAGTACCCGCCTACCTGGCTACCACCCTCAAGTTGAAATACTGTTGCCAAGCACCTGCTAGTGTGTACTTGAGAGTCAGTACCTTCTAGGCTTTGTGTGCTTACCACCTTCGGTGACATCATCACTTACCATGATGAGGAGAATAGGTAACTTGGTGAGTTTTGCAACTCGAGGGTATTCAATTTTTTTTCCATACAGTCAATTTATTTTAACAAAAGAGGTCACCTTTTCTATAGACGTTTGCCTCACCGTGAAATATGATGTAAAAAAAAATAACGTCTTGTATGAAAGCTTTCAATCTCCAGGCCTACAATCAGAAAGTTCATATAGTTTTTTTTTATCATTTGAATAGATAATTTAGCTTATAAGTACGTACTAATGTAGAGCTTTTCAAGTGTATATTGAAGATCTTCTTATTCTGAAACAAACGGTATCGCTAGCGGAGTATAGAGTTACGCGTTGATGTCTTTTCTTTTGAACTTTTTTTTTCTATTTTCAATAGCAACTAGAATGGACTACTTAAAAGTCACAGTTGATTGAAATCAAAATCAGTAAGTACATTGATGTTAAAGACATGTTGTTTTTTTTTTGATATATTTTTAAATTTAAAAATAAATATCAACCAAACCATACCAAACCCTTGGACCAATAAAGATGAAAATTGCGCTTTTGAACGGTAGACAAAATTTCCATGAAACTCCTATGGGAGTGAAATAAAGAGTTACGGGTGAAATCGCGGGACGGCAAAGTAAAGTCGTCATAATGTAATAGGATTATTATGACAGTCCGTATAAATTCATATGACAAAAAAGACAAATATATCGGAACCAAAATAGATATCCTCATGTCAAACGGGAATATTAGATTGTAACGTCTTTAGCACATAATATAAGTAATGGAAAAATACAACATATAGCTAGCCTTTGGCTTAAATTAATATATATAGCTTCCGCCCCGCGGATTCAATTGCGTTTCCGAGGGATCTTATGTATTCTCGAGATAAAAAGTGTCCTATGTATTATTTCAGGGTTTTATCCAGATCCGTTCAGCACAAACTTTTTATTTATAATATTACTAGCTTCCGCCCCGCGGTTTCGCCCACGTTCCCGTTAGTACGATATCTATAGAAGAAAAGAAGAAGAGATAGGAGTGATGCTACTGTTTTAATGTTATATTTACTACAAAACTAAGTACGTGCCTATTACACGCCCATATTATTCAGCCTTATTTTTTTTAATACATTAAAAAGGTCATATAACGGCAATAAAGAAGTAAAAATTCATTATTTAACAAATTCTTCAAACTTTTATAAACATACACTATTTTTTAACCGCAATCAAGCAACCGTTACACTGAAAGAAAAACATATTAAGAAAAAGGCCTCCGCTCACTTTTACTTTGGAAACATATTTTTGAGATATGACCTTAATTTATTTGGAATTGCTCTCTGTTTCTGTGAAAGTACTAGTTTTAGCATCAAAGCACATATTTTTTTATCACTATTGACTTAAACTGTATAGAAATAAAGGCTTTACAGTTCAGGGATGGGGCGAACCTACAGCCCTTCGCGCATTCGCCTAAACCGAGCGCTAACCTATTATCCGCATTATAGAAACACTATACAACATTGATCGATGAGAAAACATATGAAATGAAAAATAATCAAATAAGCCTTGACAAACACTTATGGTAATACATCAGACTCTAGCGCACGGGTTGCTAAGAAGAGCCGACAATAAACTCAGCCATTAGTTTTTTCAAAAAAGACAGATTTCTTTTTTGTGGTGTGTCCTGCAAGAGAGAGTGCTATCCAAGCATTTTCCTCATTCATATATTCGTTTATGTTGTCGCAATTCCATTCTGAAATGATTTTATTCATCTTAAATTTTTTACTTTGTAGTACCCGCCTGGCTGGCTACCACCCTCAAGTTGAAAATCTGTCGCCAAACACCACCACACAATTGGTGTGTTCCGGCAGCTGTACTCGAGAGCCAGTTCCTTCTAGGCTTGTGCTTACCACCTTCGGCTATACCTTCATCTCTTACCATAGCGAGATTGTGGTCAAACACAAGCCTATACAACGTAAAAAAAAAGTTTAACAGTATATTAGTTTTAGGTTAACTTTTCAGTGAGGATGATAACGATGATTTAAACTTTTTGGTATGACCTATTGTAGTCTAATAAGATAAGCCTATGCTATTCGGAGTATTTTACTATAGCAGTATAATATGATGTTATATAAAAATATGAAATTATTGTCATCTCAATGCAACAGGCTTTACATACTGCTTCTTAAATATCTCGGCGACCACACGATGACGCATAACCGCTAAGTTTCTTGGTCACCACAATAAGGCTGGGTTGCCACTAGGAGCTGGCTAAGTCAGCAATTTACGTATCATTCTTCAGAAAGAAGAAAGATTCTACGTCTAAGGTCACTTATAGTATATATGACTTGATATAGTATAGCTTAAATATTTAATTATTAAACGATATTTTATAGTATCGTATGAGAAATTTCCAGTTAGGGCATTAAGTTTTAATATAATGTTATAAATAAATGCATAATATTTTTACAAGACATATTATGAGGGTGTAAACAGCTCGCTATTCATTTAATCCCATCTCTAACCACAGATTAGTATCACATACACCCAACCTCCCCCCAAATGCAATTGCAGCCGCGTTCAAAACGCGTGACGAAATCATAAAAAGAGCGCACCGTCTGAATCGGCCGCATTCGAAAGAGCGCGTTTGCCCGCGCCTAAGAATAAAAAAAAACCTATTGGATTTACAGAACTTTTCTTCCTGCCAGTGATTTTTTTAAAACCACAAACACGTTGCGTCCAAGTGCCAGTGTTTTGATTGTAGAAAATTTGGCGTGTGACTTGATATTCCATTTCAAAGGTGAAAACAATTTTCCTTTTTTGAATTTTCTTTTTTTATAGTGTGTATTTATAGTGTTGTGTTATTTTTGGATACGTTTTATGGTAAGGTTTTAATGTGATGTTTGTAAGATAAGTGGAGTTAATAACCACGCGATGTGTAGTTACGTGTTGAGTCATCGTTTGCGGGCATTGCCTCGCGGAGAAATTTTACGTGTTTTACGTTAAGTTTAGAAATAAAGAAAAACAAAAAGTTAAACATTTATATGTACTTAAACTGGCATTGTCTTTTTCAAAATATATAAGTACCTAATGTTTAAGACTACCAAATATCTCCTAATATAAATCAAAACAGAAATAATCCTTAAAATCTTTGCTTATATTATTTTTAAAATCAATTGTTTATTTTTAAATTTATAAAATATTTTTGAAGCTAATTATTTTTGAAAATTTATTTTACTTTAGGTACTTACCTACCTACTAAAGATTTTTTTGTCGAGTATTTGAGTGTAATATTTCATTGCTATGTATAGAAGTCACTTGAACGTGTCAATGGTTTTTTCTAATTCAGTAATCAGATTGGAAAATGAGTCCTTAATTAATAAAGAGCCAACTGCAGGCTATATTTTTAATTAATAAGCCTGAAAATGTATAGCTTGACGGGAATCGGTATTTTAATAGGTATATTAATTAATTACTGAATGGTGTGTACATTATTTAATTGAGCTTTATTCGTATATATCCAAAATAGGAATACTCTTTGTTTTGCATGGAGAGGCTCTTGGTAATATCCTCTTAACCACTGTGAACTTCGGATCACTTGTGTGATAATAATAAACTTTAAAACCATGAAAACAAGAGGCTTCTTTACCACGAAGCTCCCCCAATACTATCCCAGTAAATACTTGCCACACATGCATCCATTCATTGCCATAAACAAGGTTGGATGGCTATAATTGAAAATCCAAAGCAATTACTGGTAGGTATGTTCCGGTAGCTGCACTAGAGTGCCAGGTTCCTTCTAGCTCCTACCTTCGTGTACTTAAAAACCATGAAAGCAACAGGCTTCTTTGACCACAAAGCTCCTCCAATACCATCCCAGTAAATACTTGCCACACATGCATCCATTCATTGCCATAAACAACAAGGGTGGATAGCTACCACCTTCTAATTTGAAATCCAAAGCAATTACTGGTAGGTATCTTCCGGTAGCTGCACTAGAGTGCCAGGTCCCTTTTAGCTCCTACCTTTGTGTGCTTACTAACTTCGAGCGCATCATCTCATCTCAAACACTAGCATAGGCTGGATATGATCATTCTTACCGCCAGTTTCTGAAGGCTCGATCAAATTTAGGGTATTTTCCGATATACACTGCGAGCACTGTAAGGTGTGACGTCATTTAGTATACTGAGAAGCTGTTTCTTCATAGTTAGCTATACTGGGTACTGTTTAAAATGGAACACAGTCCAGTATACTGTCTGTCGTCCACGTATATGTAAACTGTCATTCTGGACGCCGCGCGCCGTTGATCACGTGATTTTAGCACTGAGAGCACCTTACCTCGATAAAGCCAGTGCTCACAGTACAATAATGGCGACTATTTATGACGTCATATATTTCCCTAGGATACTGCGGCAGTATACTGTCATCTATAACGGAAAGAATTTCTCCCCAGTAAGAGTACTGAACAGTGCTCGCAGTGTATATCGGAACATACTCTTGATCTATGATCAAAACTATTGCCATTGTGTACGCCATAGACATTTAACAAGAGTTAAACATTGATAGGTCATCTAGAAACTGGGAGTAGCTCAATAAACTTTTATTTCAATTATAACGAGCCAATTTTGCATCACTACAGTCCGGTCATTATTTTACCACTGACATTTGTCATTTTGCTTGCACTACTTTGTATTATTTAAGATAGCTGTCCCCCGCGGTTTCTACCGCATTCCCGAGAAAAAAGGTAGCCCATGTTCTTCTCCATACCATAGGCTATCTGCATTACCAAATTTCATCGCGATCTGTTCAGCGGATTAGGCGTGAAAAGGTAGCAAATATTATATTGTATAATATATGTAGTTAGGATACGACAAAGCCCGATCAAAGTACTTGACAGCGGATGATGCTAACCGAGTGAGGAAAAGGCTAATGTCAGAGGTAAAATAACTGTGAACGGACTTGTACTTTTGTTTTGGCATTAATGTAAAATTCTTACACTAGCGGCACGCTGTAATGGCCGTTTTGACATGAGGCTTAGCTCTACTGTCTTGCTATGCTTGTCTCCTAGGTGGTCATGCTACAGGTGTAGGCAATACACACTCAACATTAGTTAACTTATTTTATTTTTTTGTCATTAGGATGTTGGGTTCCAACTCAATGTGGGGACTTCCAAGTCCCCAAGATAAAGGTTATCCTAGTTTGGGGACCAACATAATCTATGTATAAATGTTTTTATTCTAACTATCCTAACTTCCTAACTTTAATATTATCCTAACTAATATTATAAATGCGAATGTGAGTTTCTTGGTTTGTTTGTTAACTTTTCACGCCTAAACCGCTGAGCTGATTTCTATGAAATTTGGTACGCAGATAGCCTATCGTATGGAGAAGGACATAGGCTACTTTTTTTCTCGTGAACGCTGGTGAAACCGCAGGGGACAGCTATTTTTGTACGGATGTGCTGTCAAAACGGCCATCATAGCGTGACGCTACTTTAGGAATTACTTTGCAATAGAATCCTAAACATCTCTCGCCACAATTGAAGCGGAACCATCAGACGTGACTTCCGTGCTTGTATGTGATTAAGATGGACATTGTGTAGCGGTATTTATTCCGTTATAATGGACGGTGGTTGCAATTATTTGGAAAGTGCCCATTGATACTTCTAGGTTAAGCATCTAAGTTGAACTTTTGAGCACTTAAAAGTATTAAATTGTAAGCTAAATAAATACGTTGTGTTTAGTTTTTTTGATTTTTATTATTTATAAATAATAGATTCATATCATTTATAAGTTGTTTTTTTATAATTCAGTTATAATTTTGCTCTCAATTAAGGACCCTCGTAGTCAGTTCCGTATGTTTCTATATCATGGACATTTTACGCTTATTGTATGAAAAGTTAAATGTCTGAAAAGCACGATTACACGATTGTAGAATTTGTTCATACCCATATCTCTTTTTGGTCACTGACAACTCAATTTGAAAAAGTTCATTACATGGCCAATAGATGGCGTAACCTCACATTTTCAGAAAACAAATCTTCATAACTTCAACTGCTTTTAAGGAATTAATTCTAAAGACACGCAATCATGAAATGTGCTAATTAAGAGGAATCAGAGCATAATTTAGGCACGTGTTCGTGACCGCGTGAGAGGCATAATTGCCTAACTACTGGTGAAAGTTAAATTGTTGCTTTGCTCTTTTTTTGCGTTGCTGGTTTATGAAAAACCGTTCCGCTATATACACTGCAATTTACGAAATAATTTTTTGTTAAATTTTGCAAATTTTATGAAAAAATATTTACATTATCGTGTGCTTCTTAACTTCACTGTAGAGATAGAACATAGATAGGCATAGGTACATAATATAACTCTTTGATTTTAGCTCTTAGTGTTCGTAAATATACGAAGAAAGGCGACAAACCTATTGTTTGATAATTACAATCACTTTGAAGCTTAACGAAGAGTTTAAACAGTAAATATAAGCAGCAATTGAATGCATCAACTTCTAACCTTACATAGCAAACTCAAGAAAATCAGTTCATTCAAGCAACCTAGTAAGAAAACCTTTTTTCTCGTCATCGCTCCTAAGGGTCAAGTCTTTGGCTAAAATCAAAGTTAATTTTCTTATCTTCAAGAGCACATAATAAATTAAGGATTTCTCTCCTGTTTCAACCAGGTCAAGATACCGTTGTCTCGTTTGAACAAACACAAAACGATTATGTGTTCATAAATGTAGTACTGACGGTGCGTATACGCACACAAGGTTCGTTGCGCAATGCAACTGTGGTGTTGCTGCAACATAGTGATATGCTATGGTGACACCTTGGAAGTAGTTTAAGTATTAATATTTAATGTTTTAATTAATTGGCTATACCTATACTATGAGTGCCCAATGAGGATTAGCAGACAAAGTGTTTTGCATTTGACATTTAAAGCATTAGATATATATCCTATTTCAAATTTTATATAACTAATCAATAATGCGGATGCGGTTAAGAGAGATAAGATCTGTAAAAAATATTTAGTGCTCTTCCAGCGCATCCGACTTATGTTTATTTTTATAGAACCATGCAAGTATGTTAAGTTTTCGGAACATTGACTCAAAGTATAAAACTATAGTTTTTTGTAATGAGATATAAAAGCTTAGGTGTCCAATACTTCTGAAGAATAATTTCTGTAGGTACCTAAAATTTTCTGAATGAATAATTAAGTCACTTTGCGTTTGATCTTGATAGCAAAACCAAAACGAATCACGTCGTCGCCTTCCTAACTTTCCAGGACGACAACTAAGGAATATTAATGAGAAGCTATAAAATTAATTAGGCTTTTAGGAGTCTACTAAAGTGCCAAGCTCCATAAATGATAGCCTATTAGGGTTTAATTTTCATTATAAAGAAATAGCAACGTAATATTTTTGAACATAAGTCACATTATTGCTTATTAAAATCAAAATTTTATGCAGTTTTTGTCAACGCAAGCAGCCAGAGGGTATCAGTGTGTTTTTAAAAACTAGACTGTAATTAACAAGGAATAGTATGGCCTTTAACGCAATTACCTACTGACTAGAAAAGCACATTAGACTAAACTAGAAACTAGAACCATATTTCAGTTCTACTTCATGAATTTACCGTAACAAAATTAATCATCTAAACTTTACTGTAATTTGCGCTGTTGTTAAAAATACCTAGAATCAAGAAACCGTATCCAAAAATAAATACCAAACCAATTCTAATATTATTGTTCAAAATTAAATGAATTCTAACCGAATAGTTATGAATATTCCAGAACCAGTCAAAGCAGCCAAGATGACATTGGAACAGCCAGCTGGCGAGATGTGGCAGAAGATCCGCGAGGAGCTCAATGAGAAGGTGGACACCAGAGATGCGGATCTGGCACACATCAAGGAGTGGTTGAAGAAGGAGCCCCATCTACCTGATGAGTTTGGTTAGTTGAGTAACCTTTTTTATTCACATTCAAAGAGAAGAAGTCAGCTTAGTTCCTATTAAGACTTTATTTTGGGATATTGACTTAACAACAACACTATATATAAACACAAGCAAGACTGCTAATTTTATTATTTCTACCACAGATGACCAGCGTATCATGACCTTCCTCCGTGGTTGCAAATTCTCCCTGGAAAAGACCAAACGTAAGCTGGATATGTACTTCACAATGCGTACTGCTGTTCCGGAATTCTTCAATGACCGTGACATCACCCGCCCTGAATTACAGGAAATTCTAAATATTGTGTAAGTACAAATACGAAAACAACATTGTGGTTTCTTGTTTCGACTCATTATAACCCATATAAAAGACTTTATTTGTTATTATTTACTTATATAAAAAGAGGGATATTTAGAGATATTTTGACAGTTGACTCAACAAAATTCTTCATAAATACGTTCAAAGATAATAACACCGCAGAACTGCTCACATAATCATCATCAGCCTAAAGACAACCACTTTTAGATAAAACTATTGGGTTATAATTGAGTTGGTCTATTCTAATAAATTTGATGAATTTTGGCAAAGGGGTAATTTAGAACAGGTAGAAAATACAGGAAATGCAAGTGGAACCATGGGGAACAGCTAGTCATAAATAACAATAAAGACACTCAGCTCTTTGAGTTTAATCTCTACTGAGCAATGTTGAATTTATTTCTGAATAAATGAATACCTATACATAGCATTTCCTCCATGAATATGTAACAAGAAACATGACTAGAAAACATAATATACACGACTCTGCATTCTACGATGCATTGTTTTTCTTGACCCACGTGTGATCTCTCTGTTATCTTCCTATGATTGTGTCTAATTGTTTAATTTTCTTTGCCATAGAACTACGTATAATCACAAATGTAAAACATGTTTTTAAATAACACGCTGTTACTAATGCGTAGGGTTGTAACATCTCTACACCAAGAATCAAAAAAGTAAATAATACCAATAAAAAATAATAGTCCAATCCTACTCTATCCTACTATATTAATATACAATATCTTTCATGCAAAAACTACAGAACGGATTTGGATGAAATTTGGCACACAGATAGAATATATTCTGGATACTATTTATTCCGGGAAAGTCAAAGTCAAAGCCATTTATTCAGTTTAGGCCCTAGAAGGGCTTATAAACGTCGTAGCTTTTGAACATAAGATCCCTCGGGAACGCTGGTGCAACCGCGGAGTGGAAGCTAGCTTAAAATAAATTTGTTAACTTAGAGCAACACATTTTATAAAACGTCGTAGCAACAACCCAACGTTGCAAAACCTCAAAATGTTCAAAATATTCGTATATCAAAATTATAAATTTTTGCATAGCCAAAAATTGAATTATTATTTTATTACCACTGAATTATTATTATTATTTTCTTATTTTCAGTCAAATGCCTCCCCTACCCGGCCTTACTCCTGAGGGAAGACGTGTCGTTATCATGAGAGGTATGTATTTTTATTTTCTGGACTTAGAAACTTACTTTTTATTTATAAAACAGAGAACTAAAATTGTCTTTCTTCATTACCATTAGAAGTAGTGCAAACAAATCTTATATGAAGGCACTAAATCTAAAGAAGGATTTGGATCGATACATCAGTATTTGAATTTATAAGCAGACTCATCCACCAACCTACATTCTATAACCAAAGATGAACCTAAACTTATTAAAACTCAAGTAAAAGACAATTTTCTGAGTTAGCTTCTATTCTTCTTTCTAGAACAAGAGAACGACTAACAATTTTGAGGGAGATAAATACCAGAAGAACACACTACATGCCAAATTACTAATTTACAATCTTTTCCCTCATCAGGACTAGACAAAGATGTGCAGACACCAAATGTAGCGGACGCCTTTAAGCTGGCCCTGATGCTGGGTGACGTCAGACTGGCTGAGGAGACGGAGGGTGTTGCTGGTGACGTGTACATCCTGGATGCCTCCGTGGCCACTCCTACACACTTCGCCAAGTTCACCCCCACTCTCGTCAAGAAGTTTCTAGTTTGTGTACAGGTGATTAAAACAATAGACCATGAGCTTAGAAATATTGACCGTGTATTTTCACTAGGAACACTTATGTCAATATACTATTGAATGTGTTCAGCTTTCCTAGTGCGTAGGAAACTTCTTCCGAGAAAGTATCAGGTTCATGTTACTTTGAAAATATGATGGAATTCCTCAACGATAAAAAGTAGGAAAAATACGATTGATCGATTGAATTATTTTATTCATATTTATCGATATTAGGTAATCTTACTGACAATTTTTAAAGAGGCCTCTGACTTATAACGTAAACAAATGATGCGATTGGTTACGATGATAAAACGAAACTAATAGTGTCACATAAATCGGTATTTCGGTGGCGTCTACGGTAACCTTTCTAAAGCCTAAGAAATATTGTAAATTCTTTGCAACGAATCATTTTGAGAGAGTTATGGAAAACACTAAAGATAGGAACTACTTTTAGATTTTATTTAATTTAAAAAAATCTAATTCTAATGGATTGTCATCGAGTTGTGAGCTACCTTGAAATTTCAGCAGGATAGCTAATCGGGAAGTGCTCGAAATTTGAGTTGCAAGATTCCCCCCGGAACGACAAACAAACAAGAAAGTGTTTTAATAAAAACATGATAAAATAAAAAAATAAAAACGTGGTAATAATAGTACATACATAAATACCTCAACGAATAATGGGTTCGGCAGTAAGATCTTTCAAAAGGGGAACAAATACATACAGCTATACCGGACGCCAAACGAAACTAAGCCCCATATGCATCTTCAAGCTATGAAAAAAACTAAATAACATACGAAAAACAAATATAATTATTTTTGTTAACAGGAAGCCTACCCAGTCAAACTGAAGGAAGTCCACGTCATCAATGTGTCACCACTTGTCGACAAAATCGTCAATTTCGTCAAACCTTTCATCAAGGACAAGATTAAAGAAAGGGTAAGTTTAAGGGAACATGTTTTTTTTCTATACTAATATTAATAATAATAATAAAGGAGAAGAGATTTTTGTTTGTTTGTTTTAAAGGCGCTAATCTATGGAACTACAAGTCGGATTTGAAAAATTATTTTTGCATTTGATAGCCCAATTTTTGAGAAAGATTATAGGCTACTTTTTATACCGGGAATGCGGGTGAAACCGTGCGCAACAGCAAGTGATATATAAAGTTTTATAATCCATTTAGCTAATGCTGTATTATGGCATGATTGAGTTGCAAATACAATAACATCTATAAGATAGTAGGATTCTTTACAAACCAATATTTGAGAGAGACTGACACCTTAGAGTTTTGCTTCTGCCACCCGCCGTCTCGGGATAAAAAGTAGCCTATGTCACTGTACGACCTAAAAAGTACTTCTATGGAAAAAATCTCGTCAATCCGATGCTCCATTACTGCGTGATAGAATGACAATTCAACAAACATACTTTCGCATTTATTATACTATAGAAATTTGGAACTACGTAATTTATTTACATATTTACAATTAAAGTAAAAAATACAAACTATGATATATAGAAAACATCCTCAAAGCCCTCGCTGCTGTCGATAGGCAAGGTTCCCAACAGGCTGGCAGCGTTCCCTTTTTGGATGGCCAAGCTTATGCGTTGGCGGAAAAAACTCCCAGCCCGTCGGTCTCCCGAAGCCTCGATGAGCTTGGATGATAAAATCCTATAGAAATTATAATTATAATATTATTATTAACATACAAAATACCTGTATTACTGGTCACCAAGCCCCTCACTGGAATTCGCAAAAAATATTATAATTAAGTCAAGGTTATTGATAAAACTACGTCTAAACCTTAGCAGTAAATATTCCAACAGGTGTCCTTAAGAGCTACTTCCCATGTAGGTTTTATGTGCTTACCACTTTCAATACGTAATACCATGTAGAAATCAGTATAATGGTTTAAAAAACAATACTATATATATCCAGTTTTAATATCTCAAGTCGATAAATTATTATGACTCATAATTTATTAACGTCTTTACAACATACGAATGATTTCTTAATAAAATTATTGGTGATTTATTTAATGTATGAAGATTTCTGTTAGCTATTCAAGCTACTAATGTCGCTTACTTGCATCACAGTCACGTTTGATATTGAAAAAAAAAAAGTAAAGATGAACTATTTATATAGACATAGCTATCAAAGTAAACGTCTAATATCAATTCGAATCAAACGGAAAACAACTCGCACATTTTCGAGATTTTAATTTAATCAACTATCATTCCGCTACGCGGTTTCACCTGCGATAGGTACCCTATGTCACCTTAGGGATTGAATTTCGGAAAATCACTTCTTGTTCAGCAGTGGACGTCTTGATCGTCTCGGCTGAGATGATGAGATTTAATCGCAAATATCGCTAGGTTATTATGGATATAATGCATTTTAAATAATTTTGATGCAAAGAATTCTTTATAATTTTTAATAATTATATATTTGTTTCAGATCTTCCTCCACACAGACACAAATGATCTCTACAAATACGTACCAAAGGAAATGCTGCCCTCTGAATATGGTGGCAGTGCTGCCTCCATGAACGAACTTCATAGTAAGTTTATGTAGATTAAAATGTCATATGAAACGCTTGAGGTATTGTAGATCGAAATACCACTTTAACATCATCTTTTTAAGTTACGAGTTCAATTAGTCACACACTAGGTCCAAACAAGGCAATTAAGCAAATCATAAATAGCCGAAGGCGATGTTAGCTCAGTGGTAGTGAGGTTGGACGCCGCGGCGAAGGTCGTGGGATTGAATCCTACAATGAGCTTGAGCTTTCGGTGAAGGAAAACATCGTGAGGAAACCATAGCACGGTGGTAGGGTACTTTGTAGTACCCGCCTGGTTGGCTACCACCCTCAAGTTGAAAATCTGTCGCCAAACATCTATTGGCGAGTTCCGGCAGATGCACTTGAGAGCCAGATCCTTCTAGGCTTTGTGCGCTTGCCTTCGGCCACATCATCACCTACCATAGTGAGATTGTGGTCAAACACAAGCCTATACCTACAAAGTAAAAAAAAAAAAGGCGTAGCTAGGCGTGAGCTAAGCGGCCCCCGCCCACGGGCATCCCGCGAAGCCCTCTTTGATGACATAAGACCGAATGCCATGAACTCTAAATAGCACTATTAGTACCCTAAAATACCCTACTAAGTATAAGTTTTACCGAGGCTTCCAGATTAATTTGATTGATTTTACATTTAGAATATATTTTTTTTAACAATGCAACATTCTCTTCGCGCTATCACTGGTTTTGCTTTTGTATTACAAAAACATGGTAGCATCTCTGCATCGATCTTGGGAATGGGTCTAAAAGAAAAGGCTATCGCTGATGAGATTTCGGCCACGTTTTGTTTAGTCCACTCTACGAAATGTATATAATACTAGCTTTTTCGCGCGGTTTCAGCCGCGTTCCCGGGATAAAATATAGCCCATGTTACTCAGGGATAATGTAGCATACTAATGGTGAAAGAATTTTTGAAATCGGTCCAGTAGTTTTTGAGTTTATTCGTTACAAACATACAAATCTTTCCTCTTTATAATATTAGTATAAAGTATAGATGTATCGTTTTAGGTGTGTAAGTAGTGTAGTGGCGTACAGTTACACCCTGATAATAGGCCTAACGTATTGGATTGTAAGTCCCATGTTTAGTTCTGTAACGCATTTTTATTGTTGCATCTATGCCAAAAGTTAAAATTAATAGATTGCTTGCTTTGCACATTACCTATACGTGACCAAAAAATAATTTATTCGCTATTTAACATATAATATGAATATAGTAATGTCCACGGAAGAACCAGTTATTCTTTAGTTGTATGTTAATTCATTTAAAAGGAAATATCGGACCATATGGTATAATAAAATATTTAGGTATATCTGTTCATGGCACAGGCTTATTGATGTTCATTTTAAAAGTTATGCTTCCTAATAAACAGGTATGAAGTTTTATGTAATAATTTAATAATAAGTAGCCTGTCATTCACTCTTTACTTACGCATTCATCTATTCTATCAATACTAATATTATAAAGCTGAATAGTTTGTTTGTTTGGTTGAACGCGCTAATCTCAGGAACTACTGGTTCGAATTCAAAAATAATTTTAGTGTTGGATAGCCCATTTATCGAGGAAGGCTATTAGGCTTTTATCCCGGGAAAACATAAGATCCCTCGGGAACGCGGGTGAAACCACGGGGCAGAAGCTAGTCTATAGTTAGTATTTTCATATTTTCCATGAGCCTTTTTTTGTTCCATAATAAAACACTAGCATAATAATATGCTCAAAGTTTAGGATTAGTGAGTCATACGCTAACAGCTTTTGAAGAAATATTTTACCAAACATCATTAAACCTTTTTTTTCGTTTTCGGTCGGTATTTCCTGCTTACGACGTAAAAAATGTTTCCAATAACCTACACAACCTAAGTACCTATGTTAAAAAATAATAGCTTTAATTAAAACCTTGTTACTTCAGATGCCTGGATCGAGAAGATAAAGGAATACAAAGACTGGTTCGCGGAACAGGAGAACCTCAAGGCCAATGAGACTTTAAGACCAGGAAAGCCCACAAACTATGATGAGCTCTTCGGAATTGATGGATCCTTCCGTCAATTAGTCATTGACTAAACACCTAGTTTAAGTATTACTCTATCATGTTTAGAAGGCGCTGTATCTCTAGCTGAAATTACTTCTGCAAGTCTTTCAAACTTGATTGGGTATTTTAGCTACCTACACTTTTCTATCGCTTCTTTTCCAGTTACCAATATTTTTATTTTTGGTACATTTTATTCAAATCGACTGCTGATTTGACGTTTGAGTGACGCGCAGTGACATTTATTGACATTTGAAATCACTTCTATCTGTAAGAGGCTTTATGTTTCTGTCAAAATAAATGTCAGTGCATTCATCTCAGTCTGTTCAACATACCCGTAGTCGGTTTAATTAAATGTTTTTTTTATTATCAACCAAAGTTTATGCTCAATTGTTAATTAAAGATTTTTATATCTGTTTTAATAAATGGGAGATGTACGTTGTAGAATTATGCTAAGCATTCTGAATCAATAAATGCTCTCTATATTTTAACTAGCCTTAGTATGTTTTATTTTCGTCCTTAGTTATTAATTAAAGTGGATAAATATAATGACCACCAAAAAGAACGTTCTGACTCTATTACCCTAATAAATTGATCACCAAATTTAGTAAATGATCACCAAATCATGATTACTTACATAATTATGTGAAAACATTGTAAATCTCTTCCTATTCAGAAACGACCCGGATACTTTAGGTTATCGCTCGCTGCGCTTCGCAATCGGCATAAACTTCGAGGTAATTTTTTTTTAACTGCACGGAAACCCTTTTTTTTTATTAAACAATCATATAATTTGGAGTTTGTTGCTTTAAGTAGGATCGCAAGTTGTAAATTTTTGGTTCTAATTTCACGCTAAAATGGGGATTTCATTTTGGTGGTCATTTACTATTTTTGGCAATATAGTGTTTTATTTTCTGGTGGTTAGTTAAACATAAACCTTAACTAAATAAATATACTACCTATTATTTTCGAGTAGAAGTCACGTTATAAGCACCCAAAAATATTTGATGTACCAACGTGACAATACCTGGCTACAGGTATAGTTATATTTCTAAATAAAGAATATACATACACTATAATATTCGAAAGCATGTCTGTCTGTTTCTTTGTTTGTTACGTTGGGCATGGCTAAACGGCTGAACGGATCTTTATGAATTTTGTTAAGGAGATAGATTGTCTCTTGAAGAAGGACATAGGCTACTTTTTGACTCAATAAATAATCTTGAAGGACATGAAAATTCCTTATACAAATAGATATTTAGGCTATTGGTAAGAATTAAATAAATACGAGATATAGTGTTTTTGCGCAATCATTCCTTAAGGGGGTAAAATAGGGGACTAAAATTAAAAGATGTTCTTTAGATGCACTCCTTATGTAGTCTATGAATCTATAAAAAATAGGAACATATATTATAGATTTATTTATATTGACTCGGACTAGCTGTTGGAAAAAAATTGCTTCAGAATTCCTTTTCTCATACAAATTATACTAAAATAAAAATACGTTTCTTAATCGTTCTTGTAAATGCTACAATAAAACCATATTTTCGATTCATTATTGACTTGACATACAAAAATAATGTGTGTAATTAATGTTTTCATTAATTTATCTTTATTTACCAATAGAACAGATTTCCTTAGTGATATAAGCACCAGCTTAACGCCCTTGACTCAATAGACCGCCGTGCTAGAAGACTCATCCTCAGGAGCCTTGACCGTCGACGAAAGGTCACTTGCCAATCGGTTTTTATGGATATATTTTGGAGAGTGTGCGCAGGAATTATTCAATCTAATTCCACCATCCCCATTCCTACACCGAACCACTATAGACGCCGGAAAAATTTCCACCCTTACGTTGTTGACATCCCAAACATACGGACACAACGTTTTGCATCCTCATTTATAATGCGGACAGCAAAGGAATAGAACTTGCAACCGGCGTCTTTGTTTCCTGACTCCTACAATCTAGGAACTTTTAAGGCCAGAGTGAATAGGTTTCTTTTGGGTAAGCGTGCTCCATCTTAGGCTTTGTCTTAGTCTTTGGACGGGTATTTATTAAAGACTGTTTGCTCCTTAATAAAATAAATAATGTTTACACCAAGGATATATACTTAAAAAAGTTGAACTTGCAAACAAAGTCGCGGGTGATAAATAGCTAATAAATAAAAAAAACATAAACGTCAATAGTTTGTAAGTTTTTTAGTCAATTTCAAGACAGTATATCATTTCCTTACTAACAGTGATGAAGGAACAGGGATGACAAACAAATTTTATCCATAGAACGATGTGTAATACATATTAATTAAGTAAATACCATTAATTATGATTCAAAAAAGATAACGTAACGCTTTAATAATACCTTGCCATTGATGCTATCTTTAGCAGGTGAAAATGTTAAGTCAATTCAATTCAAAACGGTATTTATGAAGGGTATGAACAATCAGGAAGACCCATACTCCTGGTTAAAAGAATATTAACTGACACAAAACTGCCCGCGTGTACTGCCCGCGTATTTTCAGCTAATTCATCCTAACTAATATCATAAATGCGAATGTGAGTTTGTTTGTTTGTTACCTTTTCATGCCTAAACCGCTTAACCGATCGCGACGAAATTTGGTACGGAGATAGCCTATGGTATGGAGAAGGACATGGGCAATTTTTTTTAAATCGGGAATACAGTAGGAACCACGGGGGGCTAGTAATCGACATATAGATAGACTGATAAGGGGGGCTAAAAAGGAAGCTCGAGCAATTTTGCTAATGCAATTCCTTTTTCCGAATTTACGTCAGATTAATCAATAAGTACCAAATCTTTTAATGAATTAAATTGTATATTGAATTTGTAGAGACTAATTTACATAAAACATATTGAAATAAGTAGGATCTGCCGAGAATTCGAAAAATGAATAGCATTAGCAATATTGCTTGAGCGGCCTTTTTAGGGGGCAAGAAATCTTAATAATAGTCTTAAGTAACACTTACGTCACTTAGAATGTTTTTTTTCCGAAATTGATCATATTCGTCGCACTTAGCATTTGTGTTTGACAACTAATGGTAGAAGATATCAACACGTTTATTAGACAGATTGATATAGAGCTTCAAAAGTATCTTTAGTGCAGTTACGCCAAATGTGTCAGTTAGGTCACTTCGTAAGAAAAGCGACGATATTATCTACATCATTATCATCATCATCATCTTAGCCTCAAGACGTCCACTGCTGGACATAGGCCTCCCCTAAGGATCTCCAAAAGGATCAGTACTAGGCGGCATGCATTATACCAAAAACTAAAATAGAGAATAGAGAGGTAGGGCATAGTGATATAGAGCGCTCATAGACCTGCTCGACTAGGGAAGTACCTCCACTTTACAGAATACCGCAGCAAAATAACTTATAGTTGTGTTCTTGCGCGTGAGTAAGGTTGCCAGAGCTCGTCAGGGAGGGAAGAAGGGTCGGCAATGCGTGAGTGATACCCCTGGAGTTGTAAGCGTGCATAGGCTACGGTAACCGCTTACCATCAGGCGGGTCGTATGCTTGTTTGCCGACAATGTTGTATAAAAAAATCATTTTTAAAAAATGCCCAAAATCGCTGTGAAGTGAAAGCGCAATTTTGAAATTAAGATTGCTTTGTGTATTTATTGACTCACGATACCTACTTTTCGTCCAGGACCTACTCGCACTACTCACCCAATCACCCTGAATACTTTAAATAGTAGGTACCAATACAAACTGTATCTACTGTGTATTTTTTATGAAGGCATTGCCCTTTTATCTCGCTTCCTACTTTTAGTTTTCATGGAATACGACAATTACCAATTCTTATATCAAGGTAATCAAGTCATTTGCAAAACCTTTCAACAAATTATTATTTTGGTTAAAAAATATCAATTTGTAAAGCACTCATAAAGTGGTAAGGAAATTGTCTCAAAGCCGACCGAAGGTTGATATGAATCAGTGTATAGAATAACTAATATAAGAGGCAGAAGTAACATTATACTTATTCTGTAAAAACCGTAGATTTTAAGGTCATACAGATAAAAAAATTAAGAAGCAGCTATTAAGTCTGCGGACTACTCGTATCATTCGGGCTACAGGAAAACATTCATCCTCACCTGGGACTCAATCCCACGACCTGCGGCGTGATAGATAGGGTATTACCAACCTCGCCAGCCGGCCCGTCAACCGACCTAGGTGTCATCAAGACCAGAGTGAAAAGGCTTTTTCTGGGCAAGCTTGCCACATCCTCGGCCTCGTCTTAACTCCTTTTGGGGCCAGTCGATGGCCAAACGTAAGCCCATTTAACATTAAAAAAAAAGGTGGAAGCTAAGCTAAGGTAATGGCACTACGGGTTGTAACTACATTATACACTTAATAAGTAATTTGACTACCTGAAAGATGTTTATTAGTCAAACGAATTCTTTATAAGGATATATTATTGTTTGTTTGTACTTATGTTATTTCCACGTTGTTGTTCTTTTTAGGGTTCCGTACCCAAAGGGTAAAAACGGGACCCTATAACTAAGACTTCGCTGTCTGTCCATCCGTCTGTCTGTCTCCAGGCTGTATCACAAGAACCGCGATAGCTATACAGTTGAAATTTTCACAAATTATGTATTTGTGTTGCCGTTATAACAACAAATACTAAAAACAAAATAAAATAAATATTTAAGGGGTACTCCCATACAACAAACGCGATTTTTTTGCCCTTTTATTTGTTTTGTGATAGTTCCCGTTGACCTAGAATCACGAAATTTGGCAAAAAGCAAGGTCTTACAGTAAAAGGAAAATTCCAAAAAATAAAAAATTAAGGGTGCCCCCATACATACATAGTTACGCCAATTAATAAACCTCTCAGTTGTATGGGCGCTCATACAATTTAGAGGTCTAGTTTAATTGGCAACAACCTCAAATAACGTAAATAAATAAAATTGTGCATTTCCCGTGATGGACGAACGATGGACAAAGTTTGTACGGAACCCTCGGTGCGCGAGTCCGAATATATGTATTTAATTATTGTAATAGGGGTGCGGACTGGGTTAAAAAAATTAGTCCGTAATTCCAATTAGTCCGTCAGTTAGATTATCAAAAAATATTAGACACGTATTTTTTCGCTTATCAAATCAATAAAAAGTCACAAAGTTATGTTGCACCATAGTTCAGGAGTGGGTGGTGGTGGTGCTTGTGACGTCACTTGTGTGTACAATTTTTACACACAAGTAACGTCACGTGAAATTTCAAAGCACTGTATCGTCGTCATTTTTTGTATTCGGAACTAAATAAAAATTACGTAACCAATATTTTTTGTCATCAACATTAACCTACTTGTATCCTTGAATCAATCATCTATGGATAAAATCGATAAAATCTGTAGACACTGTAAGAGAACCAAGTTGACAAAATCCGACGAAGTTGTGTTGTAATACAATTGCGTGGGTCCAATGATCACTAAGTTGCATGACAATGTTCATCTTATTACGACAATATACGAAACAGAGCGGAACTGAACGTA
Source organism: Tetheella fluctuosa (assembly GCA_951216915.1). Taxonomy (NCBI): domain Eukaryota; kingdom Metazoa; phylum Arthropoda; class Insecta; order Lepidoptera; family Drepanidae; genus Tetheella; species Tetheella fluctuosa. The sequence continues at coordinate 7,388,325 of OX578233.1, read as the reverse complement.
GGAGGATGGATTGCGTAAAATGAAATGGAAATTACTATTTGGTTAAGAGATCGGATATACGAGTAGTGATACACCTCAATATTAGTAATGACGGAAACCACGGTGAAACACAGACAGACTTTCACTTTTATAGTTAAAGTCATGATTAGTAAGGATTATAAAATAAAGTAGCTGGCAACACACCTCTATTACTTTATCTATTTGTATGTATAAAAGAAGAACTCCTGAGTGACTGACAGGTGATAATCAACGAGAAGCCTAAGGTGGTCCGAGAAACACATAATTGAAGGCTATGTTTGTACCCTAGGGGATGTACTAAGAAATTTTACAGTCCAAAAACTAACAAAACTTCAAGGTTAATACTATTGAAAAAAAGAAAACTTAAAAGTAAGAAGCTTATATAAAACTAGCTGTCCGCCACGGTTTCACCTGCGTTCCCGAGAAAAAATTCTGTTTGATTTCTTAAAATTTTCCTTTGTACAAACCGTCTCCTGACAATAACGAACACATAAAAGAAAGATTTATCCAATTTGGTGCAGTCGTTTGGAAGTTATGCGCGTACAAACATTTTTTTACATATAGATAATCTTAATTAAAAAAAGTCGCTATCAGAAGGCAGCGTACCCAGAATGCTGGCGGCATTGCCACGTTGGATGGCAATGCTGATTCTCTGGCCAAGAAATAAGCAAGCATTCTGGTCACAATTTGCTTCGACCAGGCGTTTGGATATTTAGCGATAAAGATGGTGAGCTCTCGACCCTCACGGATCCAGAAATTATATTTCTAAAATTAACCCCTAAGGTGGTAAAACAGGAGATCTAGAATTAAATGGAAAGCTAGTTTTTCCATATTATGGATATATAGTGCACAGGTGTTTTATAAATGAATATGTTTGATTAGTCAGTTTTTTTTATAAAAACTATATATGCTCTTATACGCAATACATGATTATAAGTAACTCATGATGACTATGCGTAATGGAAAATACCATAAGAGGGGACCACAAAAGAAGAGAATTCTGCCAAAATGCTATTCTTACAAAATAATGCCTCAATTCTCAAAACGAGGTCAACAAATATGAAAAGCGATTAGTATATAAAAATAGACAAATCTTTTTAGTAAAAACTCTCCACAGATTTGGTTTCATCATAAACATCTGGTAAGAGCAAATGAGATTTTATCACGTTTAAAATAAAGTTCATTTTATAAAAGACCGAAAAGACTGAAAGTTGTAAACAGAAATGAGATTTTTTACAATACGCTTATATCAATTATGAGATTTTGACCTAAATTTCTAATAAGCCGTAGATAATTATATCAAGTATTATAAATATGTAACTGACCTAACCTAACATAAATTGTGTAAGAAGTTTTTTTTTTTTCCTCTATTATCTGTAATCAGCTTTTTAGCAATAATCAGATGTGGTTTAGGTATTTGAGGTGTGGGTGTCATTCCATAGAATGAGACCGTATAGGTAGGGTGAAATTCAATTTCTATGGTCAAGGTCGAGTATTTGCCATCTTTTCAGGCGCTTTACATTTTCACTTGTATTTAAAAGGTTTTTTGCCAATTCGTTTATGTGTTTGTTAAGTCTTTCCTTATATCTCTGGCTACTGTTGCTGACTTCTTGCTTTACAGTTGGTATCTCCAGATATTCATGTATTTCTGTGTTTCTGACAAACATGGGTGCGCTTGTGATGGTCCTTAGAACAATGTTTTGAAATCTCTGGAGGATTTCGATATTGGAGTTACTAGCCGAGCCCCAGAGTTCTATTGCATATGTCCAAATTGGCTTTATGATAACTTTATAGACCAGCAATTTAAGAAGTTTAACCGACAATTTTAACAGTAAATTAAGCCAATAGAGAACCAGTAGAGGGAATTTCCCAAATCGGCTATTTTTGTTGCTTAAGTTTTACATCATTCACAAAGCAGGGTGCTTCAAACTGGTTAACGTTACATACGTTCGTTTAATATTAACTATATGCGTTGTTTCATAATATACAGACAAGAACGAAAGAGAAAAAATAATTAACAATTCGTTGAATCATTTGGAATTTGCGTTAACTTTTACATTTACTCGTACGTCAAAGTGAGTTGAATTTGTTTCAATAATTTTAACCTACTAATATTTTAAGCGTGAAAGTTTTGATTGATGGATATTTGTTACTCTTTTACGCAAAAACTACTGAACAGATTTGGATGAAATTTGGCACACAGATAGAATATATGGTGATTTTTTTGTCACTGGCAATAGTTGCAGGGGTGGAAATACTCATCAATAAAAACTTTATTATTTAGAATACCTATTTTATATAAGCTTCTTACTTTTACGTAAGTATTTTTTGTCAATTTTTGTCAATAGTATTAATGAATTAAATTGTATATACTATTATTGTGGGACCAACTCTGATATCGCGTAAAATAAAACGGTTGCTTCATACATTTTGGTCGGTCGAGATCATTTTTTCGTGATTTCACAGTTAATCCCATAATAAAGTATTGCCAGTAACAAAAAAATCACCCGGTATATTCTGGATTAACATATATAATACTTTTTATCCAGGAAAACATAAGATCACTCGGAGGTGCGGATGAAACCGCGGGATAGAAGTTAGTTTTTCATAAAATTTTATGGCAAATCTCAATTATCTGTGGTCTTACAAATGCACAAAACCAAATACTGATATTTCTCTTCCGTGGTCAAAAAGTCTCCAATAAGTAAGTAAGTAGGTAGGTAGGTACTATGACGTAACGGCCAAGGTCTGAGAACACAATGATCTTGCTCAAGATTCATCGATCGAGTTCAGCTCAATCTTGGTCTCAGTGTCGCTTGGAAGTCTCGAGCCTGCGCTCGCGTCGGATTGCGGGTGTTTTATTCGGTGTTTTTGTTTATTTATATAATTGAAGTGAGTGTTTTAAATGAAAATTTTCATTAAATATTTTTGTTTTTTTAATCTGAGAATCTTTATTAGGTTTGTATGAGTGGCGAGAAATAACTAAGGAAAAATAGTTTTCTTTAGAGTCACACATGTTATTCTGTTTAATATTAATAATTTGTGAGTCATTAAACTTTTTATCACTATTATGCAACAAAAGAATTTCAAAAGAATGGTAGGCCTGATCCTTACTATAGACAGATGAAGTCGGTTAAAAACTAAAGAATAAAGATTTATTTTTATTTATTTCTGAATGTGTAAGGAGTCTGTAACATTTAGCTGCATTTAAAAGCAGTGATACTTTAAAAATCTCTAATTAAATTAAAGTTTAAACAATCAATTGAAACTATATTTACATCTTTTCATCACTCCTCATAATATATAATTTATATTTAATGGTAGGTCAGGCATTATTCTTTTGAAGTTCTAAAAATTAATAATGTCCTGTTTATCATTTGGTCCATAAATTAGACTGATAATATTTATAGATAGCAATTTAAATATATATTTATTTACATGCTAGCTTTTTCCGTGCGAGTTTCAAGGAAATCTTGTAGTTTTCTCGAGATGAAAAGTATCCCATAAGATTTATTTATTTATTTATTAACTCCTTAAACTATCATTACAGGTGGGTACCTAATGCGATAGAAGGGCCTTATAGTTATCTTATGATCATAATTTTAATAAACCAGTAACAATAACAAAAACAGAAACTGCGTAACCTACATACATCTCACAAGATATTCATTATATATTAATTTCTACGCTTCAATTCCATTCCGTTGTTTCGACGTGATTGAGTAATAAACTTCAAATTATAAGCATAATAATTAGTGGGAAATCCCCGTTCTACAATAATTATGTATACTCGATTTTTATGAAATACAATAAAAACCAGAAATAAAACATGTTTTAATGTTAATAAAAATTTGCATTCTTCAATTCGGTATCTACTTATACATTGAAAGAGTTATAATAATAATATGATACATTAAAAACCGGTTTTGGTAAAAAATATCGCAAGCTACGCACCTCTGTATGTAGTTTTGTTGCGAAATTAACCTTTGTTTTTTGGTTAACCATTTTGTTTCATCTGCTTTAAGTAAAATATTCCACCCGCGTTCCCGAGAAAAAAAAAGTAGCCCATGTCCTTTTCCACACCATAGGCTATCTGCATACCAAATTTCATCGCGATTGGTTCAGCGGTTTAGGCGTGAAAAGGTAACAAACAAACAAACAAACAAACACACTTTCGCATTTATAATATTAAGTTAGGATTAGTTAAAAATAGTTAATTAGTTAATATATAATTAAACTCAATTCACTTAACCAAAATATTATATGCAGACGTCGCTGTTCATATAGATTTATGCAAAACCACACTCTGTTAATTCTGTTAATTATAGCTAGATTATAAATACAGATAACAAATGGCAAAAAGTTATATTAAAAGCATTTGAGATATTTATAAATCAAAACTCTTTATTTCAACTGTCCATCTAACAATAACTAGCTTCCGCTCCAATGCTTCACCCGTTTTCCCGAGAAAAAAAGTATCACATGTTCTTCTCCATACCATTGGTTATCTGCGTACCAAATTTCATCGCGATCGGTTCGGCGGTTTAGGCGTGAAAAGGTAAACTCACATTCGCCTTTATAATTAGTTAGAATTAGGAAGTTAGGATTCGGATTAGGATTAATAAAAAAAGCACTATCTATATTTTTGCATACTAATGTGATAAAACCTAAAAATAAGTATCGTAAAATAAACAAAATATACCTACCTAAAAATAGCTATCTAGCAGTTACTAACTCGTAAGTTAACCATTTTCAGTATCATAATCATGGCGTCGGTAGCAACCCTGGTACAGCCTTCAGGAGAAATGTGGAAGAAGATAAGAGTGGAACTGAACGAGGATGCTAACACCAGAGATCAGGATTTGGCTACCATCAAGGAGTGGTTGAGAAAACAACCACATTTGCCTGATGAATGGGGTAACTAAATTTATTACTTACCTGCTCGTTCTCGAGAAAAATAAGTGACACATTCCTTCTCCAAACCATATCTGAGTACCTTTCATCGCGATTGGTTCAGCGGTTTAGGCGTTAAAAGTGAACAAACAAACAAACTCACATTCGCATTTATAATATTAGTTAAGAGGATAATAGGATATAATATAGTAGGATTAACACAAAGCATCGAGTGGGAGAACAGACGCGCTGGTAAGTCTTACTATTTTCGCTATAGACGCCACTGGATGCGAATGACAGCCATGAAAGTTCCTGGTGGAAATTTATAAGCGAGGGCTATGTTCTGCAATAGATAACCAGGCAACCCCCTAAATGATCAAACTCAAATTGAAACTCTTTCGCTAGTTAAGTGAAGAAATTCACATACATTTACAAACAGTTGTTTTTCGATACCTAAAGGAAAAGGTCATTTTTTAATACTAGATCCAATAAAGAATATCACTGTATGATGACCTAGACCCTCTGGTCCAAGCTTGAATCGATGATAGAGCAAGGTGTTGGTATCCTACTCCCCCAACGGCTTCAATGAAAAATAATGTTTTTCCGGACTATAGTAATTGATCTGTTTGACGTCACTTATATTAACCTCGTTACACGATTAAATTATCATGAATTGTGCTTTAAATAAGTATTTACTTATACTTTTTCTTTTTGCCAATGGAAAAATACGTTTTGTCGGAAATCAAATACAATGCTTAATTACACTCCTTTATGAATATTTTAACCTACATTATAGAATGTAGTTACCTACATATTTTTTGTAGCGGAAGAACAATTTGTAGAACTGAGCATGTTTTCTTTATTGTTATTATGTGTCATGGCCTTCACCACTGACAAGGATGATGGCATCCACACGTTCGCGATGGTTTCAGCCAAAAATAAGGAAAAAGTGGCATTGCAATGCACGCCGGGGATTAGCTAGTATTTAAAAGTATGTAGTATATAAAAAAATAGGCTTCCATTTATTTGTAACCGCAAAACTCAAAAAGCATTTAATGGATTAACTTGATTTTTTAAGGCGATGATAGCTCAGTGGTAGTGACGTCGGACGCCACGGCGAAGGTCGTGGGTTCGAATCCTACAATGAGCTTGAGCTTACGGTGAAGGAAAACATCGTGAGGAAACCATAGCACGGTGTACCCTACTACTTTGTAGTACCCGCCTGGCTGGCTACCACCCTCAAGTTGAAAATCTGTCGCCAAACACCTATTGGTGTGTTCCGGCAGCTGCACTTGAGAGCCAGATCCTTCTAGGCTTCGTGTGCTTACCACCTTCGGCCACATCATCACCTACCATAGTGAGATTGTGGTCAAACACAAGCCTATACAATGTAAAAAAATATATGTATATATTTACACAACGCTGCCTTTTTATAAATATATTATAAGAATGTTTTTATATATTTTTTATCGGTGAGCGTTTCGCGAGATTTAAATTTATATTATATAACTAGACGTTCCACGGTTTCACCCACGTTTCTGGGATGAAAGTACTCTATGTCCTATTTTAAGATCTAAAGTAACTCTACAAGAAATTTTATAAAAAATCGTGCAGCCGTCTCGGAGCTGAGTGCGATTGATATAAGGAGTGTAATTTAAGACAAACATTTAGAATACTGTATTTTATTTTGCTGGATGCAGGCCGCCCAAGACCGGTCCTATTGGAGATTCTTAGGGAGGCCTATGTCCAACAGTGGACGTCTTGTGGCTGAGATGATGATGATGATGATAAATTAGAATTTTGTAGCGAAAGTGATGCAAAGTTTCAAATCAACAGCTATAACTATGTATTATTAAAAAAAACCTGAAACTACGAAGGCTTTGGAGTAGAATAAGCAGGATTTATTTAGATGACGCACTTAGATGTAGATAAAGGAAACAAAAGAATAACTAATTAAAATTCATTCTCGGAATTTAAATCAAAATAAAAAAGGTATGCTATTTATAAGCACCATTTTTTTCGGGAAGGTCATTTACAAAAAATTATTAATTTAATTACATAGATAAAACAAAATATTCTTGTAAAGAAAAAAGTTCCTCCATACAAACAATAAAAATACCGTATATAAAAATTATTTGTAGATTTGTTACCAACAAACCTTGAGACCCGACTATGTCGTGTCTTGATTCACAAGATAAATGTATTTAGCGACCCATTTACGGTTAGCAATGTTTTGCAATTACTGGTAAACTTATTAAGGCTTCCTGTCCATCAGAGCAAAGGTAGGAAAAAATTACCAAAAGACTTGCACAAAAATTACCCGACGCCTAGCCTCTCTGAAGTAGAAGATCTGTCATCAAGCTCTTTCCGGTGTACCAGTAGCTGCATTTGAATGCCAGCATTTTGTAGGCTCTGTGGCCTTACCAACTTTGGCTGCATCATCACTTACCATGAATACCTAACGAATGGCATGATGAGATTATGGTTAACACAGGCCTATATATAGTAATGCAAAATGCGCTGACATGAAATAAGAGCAATTCTATTGGTAATTTTTTTCTACGTTCCACTCCAGTGGCAGCCTTACTTAACGTCTATTGCATTACTTGGACAAAAAAACTCATTTAAATAACTCATCATCATTGTCTAAGAAGATAATGAACTCATATAAACTACTAGACAATAAATATATTTGGGCGAATTTCAACAGGTCCGTTAAAATCATCATTTCCGTGGATTTTTTTTATCTTAAGTTTTATTAACAAAAAAAAAATCGCGTAACAATACTTTAACTATTCACGTATCAAATAAAACTAGGTTTTAATATAAATAACCAATAGATTTTTATCAATGAGGTATCACGACACAATAGGTGACGTGTGGACAAACACGGCAATCAAAGATTTCAAGGTTTATTTTTTTTTTGGAGTACCTATATTCCTATTTCATTATAATATATTTAGTGCTACACATATATGAGTATTTCACCTAACTAGAAAAAAATGTTAGAGCATTATAATTATGATTTTTTGGTACCGATTTCATCGATTCTTGGTCCCGGGAAATTCATCTATTTACCTGATTTCCATAATTAAATTATAGATGAAGATCGCCTCTTGACCTTCCTTCGTGGTTGCAGCTTCTCCTTAGAAAAATGCAAGACTAAACTTGACATGTACTTCACCATGAGGACTGCTTGTCCCGAGTTCTTCACCAACAGAGACGTAACCAGACCAGAACTAAAGGAACTTTTGTCTAAAGTGTAAGGTTTATTTTCCATTTATGTTTATAGAATTACGCATTAGGACGTTAAAAGAGGATTATTGAATTAAAACGCAAAGAAATAATTTAGGGTCTGAATTAAAAAACATCAATTCAAAAATAGAACATAATCAATTAAATATGTCACAGTGTTTTACATCTATTGTTTTTTTAATTATAGATATTTATCTGAGTTGTGAGTATATTGTCATCGAATATTGTGAAGATCTTGAGCTTGAATCCCATAATGAGCTTTGTTTTTTTAATTATAGATATTTATCTGAGTTGTGAGTATATTGTCATCGAATATTGTGAAGATCTTGAGCTTGAATCCCATAATGAGCTTGAACTTTCGGTGAAGGAACATCGTGAGGAAGCCATAAGTGGTACTTTTCACAACCCGCCTGGCTGGGTACCTACCACCCTTAATATAAAATCACAAGCACGAACTGGTGTGTTCCGTTAGTTGCACTTGAGAACCAGTTAGTTACCTGCCAGATATTTTAAAGATCGGCAAGATTGTCAAACCTCGAATCTAAAAATCAACAATATTATTCATTTTTGAACTTTGTTTCTTTACAGTCAAGGTCCACCGCTACCTGGTTTGACTCCTAACGGACGAAGAGTTACCATTTGTCGAGGTAAGATCACTTATTTTCTGTATAAAAATCATAGGAGACCTTAAAGAAGAACTTGTATAGAATGGTAACGTAGGAGGATCCACCGAAAGTATATGTAAAGCTGTCCAATCGTGTGCCGCGATAATGTTTCATCTTTTTATTATAATTTAAAAAAATAACTGGTATTACCATATAATGCACTCGATACTTTAGTGAAAAAAAATGGCAGTAAAGTTCCTATTGTTAACTATCTCCAAATTACCATTATAACCAGTTTACCTACCAGATTGGGATCTAAATAGAAACAGTAAAAAATACTTTCATGCAAAAACTACTGAACGGATTTTGATGAAATTTAGTACGGAGGTAGCTGACACCCTGGATTAGCACATAGACTACTTTTTATCCCGGGAAAACATAAGATCCTTCGGGAACGTGGTTGAAACCTTAATTTATAATTTAGGCCATCATTGTAATGCATCAAAATTACATCTACAGAATAATATTTACTAAAGAGCTAATCAAATTTCAGGTATTGACAAAAACCTAGACACCAATCAGTTAAACGACGCCTTCAAGATGGCCATGATGATTGGTGATATAAGACTCAGGGAGGAGGTGGAGGGAGTGGGTGGTGACGTGTATGTTCTAGATGCTGGCATAGTGGTGCCAAGCCACGTGACAAAGGTGTCACCTACAGCTTTGAAGAAGTTCATGATTTGTGTGCAGGTATGAACATTGCTGTTCTACATTTTATTTTTAGAGGTTATATGGGAAGAGGACGACCGAAAAACAGATGAATGGATTGTGTGAAAGATGATATAAGGAAGTAGTGATATGGAATAAGAGTTCATATTGCGTCGAACCCAAATGATTGGGCAGTAAATGATTATTTGGAGATGATTCATATTATTTACAAAATTCTATGAATGCAATATTATTTTATCTATAACATGAGTTTGATCTTGAGAGTATTTTTAGTACTCACCTGGCTGGCTTTTACTCTTGAGTTGGAATTCTATTTTCAAACACCTACCGGTTGTAAGTCTGCAAGTAGCAGTTGAGACCCAATTGTCTTCTAAGCATTGTAAAAGGTCAAAATCACATTGGCGATCCCCTCGATAATGCTGATGTCCATTAGTTCATTAGGTGAACCATCTCAGTTGATGGGCCGGTTGGCATGGTTGGTAAGATACCCTATCTAACACGCCGCAGGTCGTGGGTTCGATTCCCACTCAGGACAAACATTTGTATGCATGAACATGTCTGTTTGTCCTGAGTCTGGGTGTTATTATCAATGTATATATGTATTTACAAAAGAAAAGTAGTATATGTAGTATATCAATTATCTGGCTTCCATAGTACAAGCTCTGCTTAGTTTGGGGTCAGATGGCCGTGTGTGAGGAATATTGTCCCAGAATATTTATTTATCTGATAAAAAGAAAAGATATCTTAGGATGCAACACTACACGATAATGCTAATTAAATATGTTTAAGAAGATCAGTCCAGATATATAAAGTAAGTAGTATTTCAGTGCCAGATATTCTCCACGAAATACTGAAATACCCCTATTTCTTAAATGAGAAATATAAAGGATCTACAAGGATGTCAAAATATTTAATTATATTTAAAAAAAAATGGAACCCCGTTTATTATTCGTACAAGAATCAGCTCAAATGCTTTGTATTTAACGTTTCAGGAGGCATATCCAGTAAAGCTGAAAGAAGTCCACGTTGTGAACTCATCGACACTAGTCGAGACAATTTTGACCTTAGTCAAGCCATTTTTAAAAGAGAAGATCAGGAATAGAGTGAGTTATAATCTGAATATTTTCTTTATACATTCAGTTTATAATAAATTGTTTCTAAGATGATGACTCTAATAACTTATTGGTAGCAATGAAGTTATATGTTATTATTGTAACTAACTAACTAACTATCCCTGTCTCACGTTGACGAATTCGTTTGACGGTAGATGAAACGAGACAAACATGGTTTCCAAAGCTACGTCTTTAAACTCACATGTGGTTACGTTTTTCCAATTATTTGTAAGACGCTGCCACTCTAATATTTGTAATAACACTGAGTAGTGACATCGAATGCCATGGCAATGGTCTGGGTACTAATTCTACAGTGAGCTTGAGTTATGGAGAATGGAGAAGGAGACACAGCTAGTTATAGCGTACTTTGTAGTACCCACCTGGCTGGATATAAAATTGGCGTGGTATCTAGGCTTTATCTGCTCCCTACCTTTGATCACATTACCACAAACTAGGATGAGAATGTGGCCGTTTCTGTCTCTTTCTTGTCCCATATTGAGTGATCGAGAGCGAAAAGGTCGCAGCTATTTTCAATCCCATTAATTATTGAAAAATTACTTTTCAGATATTTTTACACAATGACTATAACAGCTTATACAAACACATTCCCCAAGAAATGTTACCTACGGAATATGGTGGAGGAGGTGGTTCTCTCGCTGATATTAACCGTAAGTCAGTTTTCGTAATGGCATGTGTTAAAGAAATGGTCAAACAAGATAAAGAGCTCTTCGTGATAAGATGTTGCAATATTCAATAATTCTCATATATAATACCACAAGAGCTTCAAAATTATCGGGTATTTTCCGATAGGTTCGTTGCAAACAAATGAAGGAGTCAAGTTTTAAACAGGTTAAAAAATCACGAGCGCGAAGCGCGAGTGATTTTTCCTGAAAAACTTGACGACTTTATTTGTTTGCAGGGAACCTTGAGGGAAATGCCAGATAATTTTGAAGCTCGTGTGGTATTCGGGGGATTATTTTTCCGTCCCAAATGTCGGCCAATAGAATTGCACCATGAGATGAAATGAACAGTTAACAAATAAGAATTTCATGATTTTTTTTGATCATGTTTTGTTTAGCAACGACCAGAGAAAATATTCAAAAAAAATTATCAGTATAATACCATGTAGGTTGTACCACGTGACGTCGAATGGTGCAATTCTATTGGTCGATATTTGGGTCGGAAAAATAATCATCAATATTTTTTTAAAATGGATGAATGGAAATGAAAATTATCTAAAATGTCCAGACGCCTTATTGATATCACAGGTGACCAAAGAGCTGGGACTTATCCCGGGAAACGTATTAGCACAATTGAATTCAACGAGGTAATGTCGCCGACCTTTTGGGAACCATGTGTGTGATCGAAACTATACTAATATTATAAAGCTGAAGAGTCTGTTTGTTTGTTCGAACGCACTAATCTCAGCAAATACTGGTTCGATTTGATAAATTCTTCAGTGTTGGATAGCCCATTTATCGAGGAAGGCTACTTTTTATCCCGGAAAAAAATAAAATCCCTCGGCAACGCGGGTGAAACCGCGGGGCGGAAGCTAGTATTTTAATATAAAGAATAGTTAAGTTAGTTTTATTTATGTCTTATTTATAATTAAAGTAAAAAATACAAACTATGATATATAGAAAACATCCTCAAAGCCCTCGCTGCTGTCGATAGGCAAGGTTCCCAACTGGCTGGCAGCGTTCCCTTTTATTATTATTTTAATGTTCTTACGTATAAATAAAACATAAGATTACAATCTATGAAATTACATATCTTTTGATATCTTTAATAATATTAATACTTGTCCTGTAAATTTTATATTTTTATCCCTAACTTCATTAAAAGTGTTTAAGTTTCGTTTATTAATGTCACTATTTCCTAATTTTACAGAAGCATGGGCAAAAAAACTCGAGGAGTACATCGATTGGTTCAAAGCACAAGAATCAATTAAAGCAAATGAAGACCTAAGACCAGGGAAACCTACAAACTACGATGAACTCTTCGGAATCGATGGCTCCTTCAGACAGCTCTCTATTGATTAACTTTAGAATATTTCACGTGTAAAGGTATAGAATAAGGCTCTACAAATAATGTGATTTTAGTTGTTGATTAGTTGAGAATGTGATATTATTTAGATGAAAAACTATATGTAAAACTAGCCTTCTGCCCCGCGGTTTCACCCTCGTACCCCTATTTTGCCCCCCTTATGGGCTACATATCCAAAAATCCTTCCTTAGTGGATACACGCTGTATAATGTGCAAAATTTCAAGTCACTAAGGCCGTTTGCACATCATAAGACACGAACACTAGACAAGAAAAATATTTGTATGCACGTGTCTGATCCGACATAAGAAAAATATCTTGTAATATGTATAGTCTAATATAACAACCGATGCGACTGCATGTCTTTCAAGACATGTGTTATAAGACACAAGAAACATTCTTATAAAGTGCAATAAGTCTAAATTCAGCGGTTTGGGCCACAGAAAAAAATGTTCTGTGGTTTGGGCTGTGCGTTGATATATCAACAGTCAGTCAGTTTACCATTTTATATAAGGATCATTTAAAAATATTTACATATGATATCAAATCGATCGTTAATTTTTAAACATATATAAATATAGTAAATACCCATAGTTTTTGTTTAGATTATGTATTAATCTATATTGTGATTTTGGTTGTAATACATTTTGATAATTACATTTCTAAGAACTATATTTTTTTTAATTTACGATACAGACTTTTCCTGCCGTTTCTAATTGTATTTTTATTTGGGTTCCGTACCCAAGTGGCAAATAGTATATTACACATCTAAGGTGAAAAGTAGGGCCTTCTCGCCCGGGGATTGTTGTCACATATTGCGGGTGGGGACACCAGAGGAGCGCACAGTATTTTTTCTCAATCTTATAATTGAATCATTTTATTTTCTTACCCTGGCATATGAAGAGCCATTGTCTATTTGTCATTGTATTGGTTTTATTATTATTGAACGAAACCCTCCGTATGCAAGTCAGTCTTGCACTTGGACGGTTTTTATTTTTGACAAGACAACGTTTGCCAGACTGCTTATATATTCTGTTAATTATAGTATAACATCTTATGGTAAATCGCATTCCTTGAGTCCCAAAACACAAGCTCTGCTTAGCTTGGGACTCGCCGTTAAACTGTTTTCGCTGCAAGGATATCTTGTGTACAGTTTTTATTTCTGGCAATAAAAAGATTATTATTATAATGTATCTTTCTGACATCACGGCGCGAGGACCGGTCTTTTTTAAAGGCGTGCGTGGGGATACAGATGCAACACGTAGAGGCCCCTTTAAGATTATTGAAGAGATACAGGTAAAGACAGCACCCGCTAATTGCAAGGACTATTACAGAAAACAGGGAACTATACTGGGTCTATGGGGAGGAACTTGCTGGACTGGTTGTTGGACTATTGATTGAGACAACGGAACGCCTGCCAAATCAAATGTCTCAATCTTTGATGATGTTCGTTATACATATATATTTGATAATTCTGGCTTATTATTATTATTATATGTAAAGAATCACTTGAAAAAGGCTTTTAAGTGAAAAATCAACGCCAATATTCACTTTGCTATACACTGTAATCATGTAATGTAAAGCTCCTTTGACGTATTCAAATCTCATCTCATCTGTATTACATACTTAATTCAAGTAAGGACATAAGTTAGAGTGAAATAACGAGAGAATATTTTCGAAGCACTTACTCAAATACCGAAACCACATTACCTAGTTGAAAATCTGTCGCCAACCTACTGAAATGGGGAAATTGCCCCTCCTGGTAATTGCCCCCCTTCCACAGCAATTACCTACTATTGGTATCTATATTGTTATCAGAACAAATTTGAAAGTGAGGACACAAAAATGCCCCTCCCTGATAGAAATCCTGGATCTGCTCCTGTGTAGCCACATACCATCAGGTGGACCACCTGCCTACTTGTTAATCTTTTGACATACAACACCATGCACCATATTATTTTATTATATTAACCGTGCCTAAATTTCTTTTCGTCCAAAGGTTGTCTGGAAGAGATCGCTATATAGCGATAAGACGCCCAAGAGCGTCCTTATTCTTGATGTCGTTGATTATTTTAGATTAAAGTCTTTTATAAAGAAAATATATCTTCGTGTATGCAATAAAAAGGTGTAGGACTTATGTATCTATCAAATTTATGAACAACAATACAGAATTGTCGTGATTTTATAAACTGCCATCTCAGCATATTAAATTAACTGACCAACGTCAGTTAGTTATTCTTTAGACGTTTCCGGACTTAAATGTATATAAATCTTCTGTAAAAACTATTGTACAAGATAAATGTGAATTCATTATATTAGTAAAGATTACGTGTTTCCTTGAACACAAATCTAGCTGAATCATCACTGTAGGTACTAAATATTTAATTGAAACTGCTGATGGATCCTTGTACTGTTTTTTTATTATTCATCAATTGATGGTCTTTACCATTGTTTGATTTGCGCGTGATATTTTTGTCGTTGGCAATACTTGCAGGGAAGTACTTATCATATGAACAAATTTTACTATGGGACTAACTGTGAAATCACAAAAAAAAAAACAACCTGTATTTATACTTCAAAAACAAAGTAAAAACTAACTAAACTATGCCTCACTTGAACTTGAAGAACTTGAAGGTAGTGTAGTCAGGCAGCCTTAACTGGCCCGTTCTCAGAGAGTGGCTGGAACGGGCCCACGGGGCTCTCTCCTTCCACCTGGCACAGATGCTGACCGACCATGGTTGTTTCGGTCACTATCAGTGTCGGGTGGCGGGCAGGGAGCCCACAGAGGAGTGCCTCCACTGCCCGGCGGGTGTCGTGGACACGGCGAAATACACGCGCGAGGCTTGCCCAGCCTGGGCTGTGCCTCGCGCCACCCTGTCCGCGACCATAGGAGGGCACAGGGCTGCCGGCCGTGATACGATCCATGGTCGACAGCGACGAGTCCTGGAAGGCGGTCGTTTCCTTCTGCGACGAAGTCTTGTCGCAGAAGGAAGCGGCGGAGCGGGAGCGGGAGGACAGCGCCGACTCGCTCCCTATCCGGCGCTGACGACGTGGCAGGCGGCTTCTGGCCTTCGCGGGCCGGATGCCGCCCTAAACAGGGGACCTGTGGGTGGTAGATCGGGGGACGCCGACGTTAAGGGTCCTGTGCTGGAGGCGCCCAAGTATTCCTGGGCGCCTCTTGAGGCAGGGCTTGGCTGTATCTCGTATGCCGAGCCCCGCCCAAAAGAGAAGGGCTCCCTAGGGGGAGCGTGCCCATGGCGGGGCACGCGGTGGAGATTAATTTATCCCGCAGCCTCGCCATACGGCAGAGAAGGAATACGGTGGGGTTTTAGTCAGTATGAGTCTGACATAACCCGGGCCCTTCCCCCGAAGCGGTCCGGGTATCCATCAGGATTTCCCCATCTTAAAAAAAAAAAGGCAGCCTTAACTGAATAGGTATTTGACTTTAAACTATACCTACTCATCAATGATCGCTCCTACTTTTACTCCAGTACTTAATTATTACTATCACATTTAGAGAGATTTTAAAGAGATTTAAATATAGTTTCTATCTATGTTTAAATGAATTATATTTTATAGAGAAGAACTGTTCTCATTGTTATGTACCTAATACCTACATTGTAGTATGTAATCTTTCACAATTAAACCTTGTCAAAAGAGGAGTTGAGCAAAGTAATGAGAAATACTGTAATTTGATCTCACGACATTGTTTGTCAGTGAGAATATTCTTTTTTTTAAATAAGTAGAGTAAGGTATAAGTAAGCTTTAAAAATTTATATGATAATATAAAAAAATATAACATTTTCTAATAAAATGTGGTGTGCGGTTTACCCTCTATTTTACGGACTTTCAATTGATGTCAAAAGGATCAAGTAAATTGTAAACATAAGAATCATAATGTTATCAAGCCCAACAACTAACTTGACCCACTATTAATAAGTAAATCCGCAGCTAGGTATATAGTAGAAGGTAATAATAAAATATTTCCAAGACAACAAAATATATTTACGTTACTTTTCAATACTTTAGGAATCCCTATATGTATATTTACTATCATAAATGGTAAAGTGTGTTTGTTGGTTTGTCCTTCTTTCACGCAGCAATGGAGCAACAGATCGACGTGAATTTGTTCTTCGTATGTGAGTTTATGGTCAGAGAGCATCGTGCTTTTTTCCCGGGAACACAAGTCCTATCTCATTCTGTGGACGAATCAACACCATAAAATTATGAACTTTACACGTTCGGCTTGCACAAATATTTGCCCGTATGTAAACTGTGCTAAGTTTAAGTGCAACATTTCCCAACATGTTGCAGAGAGAGGTAGGTCGACGCTCTTAGTGCAGTGATCACCGGGCGCCAACACTCGGTGCACGCTACACCGTTTGCGATAGTAAAAAACAAATCGATTTATATCTGTGCTACTTTGGATCAGCTGTCAAGAATTAAAAAGTGAGTGCTTAATTGATTTTTTACCGCATTTTTGGCAGATTGAGATTAAAAATAATGTGTTCTGATTAAAAGGCTGTCATTTTCATTTTTATGAATTAACTTTTTAAATGATAACTTTTTGAGAAAAATGCTAACTACTATCCAGAGCTAATTAAAAAAAAAAAAGTTTAAAATATAACATTCTAAATTCAAATCGTCAGTAAATAGTGATAACAAACTAAGTCACTTTCATCAAAATAATTCAAATCTGTGGCAAAAGTTCAAACCCTACTTTCTTTGTCTGGTTTATTGGTGCTTATAAAACCTGCTTGCAATTTATACCTGCTTAGTTAACTGCATACCTAGTAGCAAAGTTAACTGCAGTTTTAACCACTTCTAACAGTTGCTAACGTAAAATGTATAAGTTAACCTTATTTTTTTTTTAATATAATATTTAGGCTGATTGCAGTATAAAATTTAAAAAAGAAAATATCTTGTATGATTAAGACAATGATAAACTTAAAGAACCTAATTTCAAAATGAAAGCCGTGCAACAGCGAGGTCATCTTACAAAACTCAATCGAAAGTTCATATATTTTATCGGATGTTTCGAAACATCATACTTAAGTCCGTCTATAACTGTCCGTCCATTTATGATTTCAACATAATTATATAATATATAAAAAACAATAATTGAAAATATATAACTCATTTAAATAGGCAATTAATCATATTTATTTAAATTCAAACTGAATAGTTAAAGTTTATGTAGATTCAAAATATTATTCTTATTTAAATAGGCAATTACATACTCCTAAACTCACGGATTTTACTTGGATTATTTAATAATAAATACTGGAAAAATAACCTTGTAAAAGGGTGGCAAAATTATCAAAATGCACGCATACGCAAAATAGAGACTCACACTGACCCAAATCATTAGGATTTTCGTACACAAGGCCAATTTAGATGAATAGAAATAAAACATTGAATAATTGACAATATAAATATAGGAGCTCTATGCTTAATTTAAGAAATATTTTGATTTTATTAGAGTTTTATAAAGTACTAGTATGCTCAATATTTTACATACATTAATATTTTATTTTTTGTGTTCGATTTTTGTATGGTCCTCAATTGTATACACTTCGATCTTAATATCTTTATATTATCTTCGAGTTTTTTTAAATATATATATTACTTATTATAGTTTGTATTTTTCATTTTTGTGTTAATAAATATGTCAAGAATGTTGACAACTTGAACAACTAGAACTTTCAAGTATTTGAAAAAATGTTATTTATTTGAATTTATTAAGTAGGTATATATTTTTCACGAATTTTCATTTCTATATTTTTTTTATAAAATAAAATCAATTTAATCATTACTCGTTGTTATTATTCTTTGCTGTGATGTTGGTCATAGAATAAACATCATGAATTAGTTAGGAAATTGCGTATTGGGACATTCGCAGATACTTCAATGCCAATGGTGTGCCTACGACACAAGGTCAACATTGCCTCACATGATAAAGAATGGTAAATAAAGTAGGTATAGTCCATTGCGTGTCTGTATTTCCTAACTTATGAGTATTGGTGTATGAACTTATATACGTTTTACGCAGAGAACTTAGTCAATAATCAATTTTAATGGTAGAGAAACTACGTAAATCCGTATTTTAAGAAAAAAAATCACAGTTTTCTATAAGTAAAAAAAAATAAGATAAGATATCCTCAATTCTTATCAGAAAACATTTCGTTTTTTTGTTCTCTAATTATAGAGATATGAAATAAAAATTACCGCCAGAACCCATTTCACCCCTTTAGGTTGGGAATATAGGTACGTTAGATTTTTTCATCCGATAGTCGAACATTGTGTTCAATGTTCAACAACACAATGTTCAAACAAAGTAATGACTCCAACGCCTTCCGATAGTCGGATCAGACTATCGAATCCAACTAACGGATGAAAAAATCTGACGTATATTCCCGGCCTTAAATTGAGACACTTAGTATAGTTACTTATTGTTCATATATAAATAATAAGATAATGCAAATCTTATCTTATCAAATCAGAAGGATATCCACGTATTTCGGATGAAGGTGCTTTTCGTCAAGGTTGGCATTGCTTCATGATATAGTAAAAATAAAGACAGGCAAAGATTAAAATTTCCAAACATTGCTGGGTCATTAATACGAGACGTGTATAGCTGTGAAAACATCGTTCGATTTTTGAATTTCAGAAATTAAAAGAATAAACATCATTCGATTTTTTAATTACGAAAATAAAAAGTGGATTTTATTGTCGCTTTTGATTCGGTACTTAATTTTTTTTAAAGAAAATATGCTGAAGTAAAAATTGTATACTACCTTGTGTACGTTCATAAAATTTTCATATTTGTTCTTCCTGTTTCCTAATTGTAATCTAAGGTTAGCTATGGAGATAGTTTTAAATGCCTTGATAATAATATATTGAATTAAAAACAACATAATAATTACTCAGTCATGTTTAATTCATAATGTGTGTGGTTCTAAAAATCATTATCGATTTTGGTAACATAGTTTTGTTGAATATTCAAATAATAATCATCAGTCTATGCAAGTTTGTACGTATTTATGTATCTACTTAAACACTCTGCAATAGTTTAAACAGAGTTGGATGAAATTCGATATATATAAATAAGTGCGAGTCCAAATTAATGTCTTTTATCGACACTTGAGTAACACATAGATGAAATCATGAAATAAAATATAGCATACTTTTCATCCTGGGAAAACATTATATCCCTCAGTAACACGGATAAAACCACGGGACGGAAACTAAGTTTAAAAGAAAGAAATCAAACTTATCATCATATATATTACCGGTTCTAGTTGCTCATCTATTTTTTATCTCACTTCTGAACGTGTAATTCTTCTTTAATATATTATCCAATCGAATAACAAACGCTGGTAGACAGAAGTACTTAGAATACATATCGCATAAATTATTGTGTAGACACATCTTAAACTGTAGATCATAGTCTATTTATGTCCCCATTGTCTTACTTGATATCTAGATACGACAGTATATTGTAGACTTAATACACAGGGTTGTCAACTCTCACGATCAAAATTGATATAAATTGATATTACGAAAAATTGTTGCAGATTTTAAAAAATATATTTATTTATTTCAACCGAAGATACCTATATTTGGAAAAGACATCAAAATTATTATAATCCTGATGATAGTGACATCCTTAAATATGTCGTAGTGCATTCATGTACATCATAACTTGTCTATAAAAACCAAATTTACTTTTAAACCAGGTACCATTTAGGACATCATTAATTGAAATTGAAATTCATTGAAAGTAGCAGAAATAATTATTTGTTTTATTATTTTATGTAGAATCACTCTAAATTAATTATAACTAGGTAAGTACCTATTTTCAAAGACAAAATATCCATAAAATAATAAACATTTACTGGGATCGAGGAGCTGGTTGGAAATACTGTGTGACCTAAAACACAATTCTGCACTCATTGCCCATTTGAGGTAAATGCACCTAACGGTATCAAAACTGTATCGCTTCATAAATGAAGTCGGTTAAATATAGGATGGTTCCGATACAAGTACAAAACTGCAATAGTAGGATACCTCTGTAGAGGTTTATACAGTTAACAACTATTTCTAAATCGTTAAAAAATATAATGTTACAAAAAAATATAAGAAGAGAATAAAACGCTTTTTAGAATTTAAAAACACTGTTTTTAGGGTTCCGTAGCCAAATGGCAAAAAACGGAACCCTTATGGATTCGTCATGTCTGTCTGTTTGTCTGTCTGTCTGTCCATCCGTATGCCACAGCCACTTTTTTCCGAAACTATAAGAGCTATACTGTTAAAACTTGGTAAGTACTTAGATGTGAACCGCATTAAGATTTTCACACAAAAATAGAAAAAAAAACAATAAATTTTGGGGGTTCCCCATACTAAGAACTAAAAACTTAATTTTTTTTTTCATAAAACCCATACGTGTGGGATACTTATAGATAGGTCTATAAGTCACCGAAAATTGGTTTGAACGAGATCTAGTAAGTACTTTTTTTTTAATACGTCATAAATCGTAAACCGCAATTTACCTTTCATAGTCTTGTTTGCTGACGATACTTCGTTGATTTTTAAAGTTGATAGAAAAGACAAAGATCTTATAAGAGTAAATGATACCTTGTCAATAGTCTCCAAATGGTTTACTGCAAACAATTTGTTACTCAACTCTAAGAAGACTAAATGTTTAAGATTCTCTCTACCCAATGTAGCACAAGTAGATAGTCAAATAATAATAGATAGCAGTAATTTGGACATGGTTAATAAAACTGTATTCTTAGGTTTAACATTAGATAATAAATTACAATGGGGTCCTCATATAGATTCTTTGGCAGGTAAATTAAGTTCTGCTGCATTTGCTGTAAGAAAAATTAAACAATTGACGAATGTCGAGACGGCTAAACTAGTATATTTTGCTTACTTTCACAGTCTGTTATCATACGGTATTTTATTATGGGGAGCAGCAGCCGATATTGAAACTATTTTTATACTACAAAAAAGGGCAATTCGTGCAATTTATAGTATGGGTCCTCGGGACTCATTAAAGCATTTATTTAAAGAAATAAATATAATGACTTTGCCTTCACTCTACATTTATGAAAATATAATGTTCATACGTAGAAATATAGGAATGTTTAAAACAAAAGTAGATGTCCATAATATAAATACAAGGCAAAGAGAGAAATTAGTTGTTCCATATTTTAGGTTAGCCAAAGTTAGCAAGTCATTCCTTGGTAATTGCGTTCGTTTTTATAATAAAATACCTAACTCGGTAACCAAGATGACCGATTTTAAATTCAAATTTTACGTGAAGAAAGTTTTGAAGGAAAAGGCTTATTACAAGGTAGCTCAATATATTGAAGATAGGGATGTTTGGAAATAGTTTCACTCTGCACAGGTGCACTTCGCATATTGTTTTTTTTATTTTATTTTTTTAGTTTTAGCCATTATGTACCGTATTTGCTATTATTTAATAAGAACTTGTTTGCGTTACATTTTATTATTTACTTTGTATTGGTATTTTTCTTTTTGATTTAATTGTATATTGTATTGTACATTTTGCTGTTATTGAAAAAATATAGCCAATAGTCAGATTATAAAAAAAAAGAAAAATATATATAAAAAATGTAACCTTGCTGAGTTTCTTGCCGGTTCTTCTCAGTTGAAGGCTGATTTCCGAATCGGTGGTAGCTTCAGTAAATTCGACCTTCATAAGTGCCCTCCTAGGGCCTAAACTGAATAAATGGCTTTGACTTTGACTTTGACTTGATTCAATCAACTAAAATATAAAAAAAATGGCAAAAAGCAAGGTCTTACAGCACAAATAAAGGAAAAATTCCAAAAAATAAAAAGTTGAAAATTAAATGGTGTCCTCATACATACACAGTAACGCCAATTAATAAAGACCTCTGAATTGTATGGGCGCTCATACAATTTAGAGGTCTAGCTTAATTGGCACCAACCTCAAATAAGGTAAATAAATAAAATTGTGCATTTCCCGTGATGGATGAACGATGGACGAAGTTTGTACGGAACCCTCGGTGCGCGAGTCCGACTCGCACTTGGCCGGTTTTTTTTTATTGATTTATCTGATCTACTTTTATTAAACTAGTTTGTTATACAGTAATTTTGTTGCTTTTAACGGATTTTCGAGATTTACTAGAACAACTGAAAAGTATATTTTATTCGAACTGGAGTTAGTAATTTCTTATAAAAAAAACACGTAAAAGTCAATTTAAACAAAGTTTTATTCTAGTTACTAGCTGTCTCCCGCGGTTTCACCCGTGTTCCCGAGAAAAAAGTAGCCCATGTCCTTCTATATACCATATGCCGCCTGCGTACCAAATTTCATTGCGATCGGTTCAGCAGTTTAGGCGTGAAAAGGTAACAAACAAACAAACTCACATTCGAATTTATAATATTTAGTTATGATTAGTTAAACTGTTTTTTGGTGTATATGTCTGTGTCTATATGTATATGTGTTTCTAATAATATAAATAAAATGTCTGTCTATCATGTTGCAAGAACCTGAATGAGACAGGTATTTCGTGACACAAATTAAGTTGTGTGTCGAAATGGACCACTTGTGTTTCTATTTACCTACGTTTATACTTGGCATCTTTTTTTTAAAGTACTTATTCGGTTTTATTTATTTTTCAGTTTTAATTGAAATAAATAAGATATCCTATACTTATATTACTTATTTAAACATACTATAAATCTATACTAATATAATAAAGCTGAAGAGTTTGTTTGTTTGAACGCGCTAATCTCAGGAACTACTGGTTTGAATTGAAAAAATATTTTAGTGTTAGATAGCCCATTTATCGAGGAAAGCTATTGGCTACTGTTTATCCCGGGAAAATATAAGATCTCTCGGGACCGCGGGTGAAACCGCGGGGTGGAAACTAGTAATAGAATAAAATTAATGAGAACGACTAGGTAGTCTAGTTGGTAGTCTACCACTAATATGTAAACCTTGATGCAAAAAAAAATAGACAATATATTTATATTCCATATTATTATTTTTTTAAATTTATTTATATAAGTACGTGAGTAAGAAAACAACTTAAATCAAAGACAAAAACATGGTCGCATCAAAAAATGTAACAAAATACCCAAGTTCTCGTTGTTTGAAAACTGATGACAAATAACTGATAAAACTGATGACATTGAACCATCATTTCTGAAGGTCAATGGTAATGATGACGTTTGCAGAATGTAATTTCAGCATGCCTTAATAAATACAATTATTGCATTATTGAACATAGTGAATTACTGAAGCGCACGGTCGCAGGTATTGTAAACATTTAATTTAAATTTATTTCAGTTCATAAAAAGCTCACTGCAAGAGCACACTCAGTACTGTCACGAGCATAATATATGCAACGTGTTCCTTTTGATGTCCCATAACTCTGAGGTTATATCCTATAAGTAACAATAATACAAAAAGTCCTAGAACAAGTGTTCCAAAAATACATACTTTCGAATATAATATAATATAATTAATAAACCAAACTTAATCATTCACCTTATTTATAGCTAAGAATGTGCGACGTTGTCATATTTCACGTAAGGGTGTTTTACATAAATAATCGTGACTCTGTCGAATTATACTTCATGTCTCAAGGTTGGCAACGCGTGAGTGATACCCCTGACAGGGAAAATATAATATTGTATTTTCTTTGCTGGTGGTGTTATGAGCGTCTATAGGCTACGGTTACCATCAGGTGGGCCGTAAGCTTGTTTGCCACCTAGTAGTATAAAAATATAAATGAATCTTCGAAATGTTTGTACGCGCATAACTTCCGAACAATTGCAGCAAATTGGATAAATCTTTCTTTTAGGTGTTCGTTATTGTCAGAAGAAGGTTTGTATGAAAAAAAAAACACCGGGAACGTGGGTGAAACCGCGGGGAACAGCTAGTTTTATATAATAATGGTAACGAAAATAAAAATTGAAAAATAATTCATAATAATATGCCAGTTGATTCTTTGATAAGGTCTCATCAATACCCTAGCTAGAGTAATGGGATATCAAAACCAATACGACTCGTTGCAATCGTTATTTCACGATAAAATCGCTTTTAATTTTACTAAGTCTAAATTTATGAAGATAATCAAGCCAAGTCCTATCGTTTCTTTTTTTTTGTTAAAAAATAGTCTTCTATAAATTTTATTGAAACATTAATTTATATCTAGCTAGCTTCCGCCCCGCGGTTTCACCCGCATTCCCGAGGGATCTTATGTTTATGTAAAAGTAGCTTATGTTCTTCTACATACCATAGGTTATCTACATGCCAAATTTCATCGCGATCGGTTCAGCGGTTTAAGTGTGAAAAGGTAACAAACAAACAAACAAACAAATTCACTTTCGCATTTATAATATTAGTTAGGATTAGGATATCACAGCATCCAATTCCATTGTCTCGACTAAAAATCTAAAAAAGTCTACTCCAAAAAACAAAAATACGTCAATCAAAAACTACTTGATAGTCCGATCTTGTATCGTTTTACTTTATAGGAATATATCGTAAGTTCTAATTTGTGTTCTATTATACTGGCTAAAAAACTTATTTTCAAATGACATCAAATCTGATAACAAATTATAAAATCTCATTAACTATAGTTAGTCACGTAATGTAAATGTTTACGGCCCATGTAACCTTCACATAGCAGCACGTGCATTATGACGTCCGTACGTCACAACCGCTCAATTAAACAAACAAATTACATTGTTATCGTACTGCGAACATTGCAAGTTATTAGAATTACAACTAATAAAGATATTCAGTAACCTGAGTGTAAAGAATTGACGTACATGCCTACAATAGCACTATAGCAAAATAGCACAGTGACTCTCGCGGAATACTCATGGAACTAATTTCCTCCATACAAAATTATTAGTAGATCACTCTAGCAGAAAAATTGTAGATACAAATATTTAACAATTTATTTCAACTCTATAGATCTACTGTTAAACATTTCACTTTTTTGTCACAATTTTTGGTCTTGTGCCAATAACATATATATTTAAATTGCCTTCCATTGATCTTAAAAGTAACATCCAACTATCGAGCCGCTTTTTTATGGGTTTTCCCGATGTTTTCGTCCCACTCTTGGTGCATTTTAATAATACACCAATTCATTTTAGTACCTACCTTCCTAAATTCTAAAAATCAATGAATAAAACCATCAACATTTAAGAAAATAACACTTATACTTGCACTTAAGAGCCAGTTGCCTTCTAGGCTTTGTAAATTTCGGCAACACATTGGCAAACCCCCTGAACACCGCTTACCATCAGGTGGAGCCCTAACCTGCTTGTCAGCAATTAATGTTGCAATAACCTACAGTTCAATGTAGCCATTAAATATACCTTAGACGTTTTTAACACAATGGAAAATAAATTAAGTACTACTATACATAGCTTTACCACTTTAGCAGTGCCACGCCTTGGGTGCGACGCATACGCATGCTTGATGCGAAGAGAGGAATGCGAAATCATTCAGACAAAGAGTCTATCGATTTTAAAGATATTTAAGTAAAATTATTATATGAAAGTTACGCGAGATACCTCCGTTAATTAGGGCCTCTGTTGTCTTAACAAAAAAATATTATTTATAACCAAGATTTTTTCTGCCACAAGTTTACTGACATTTACATTAGTTTAGCTATCTTTTCGTCATTCCTTTTACGGAAACTTTCAGCCATCTTGCCAAAACACGCCACTTCTTTTAGTTCCTCGCCTTTGCACCCAGCCCAGTCTGACTAGATTTATGTCGTCAGTTTAACGGACCAAGATGTGATCTCTACCGTCTGTTCTATCATTGTTGAACAGCTTCAAACAAAGTATGGCCCAATAGCAATCAAATATGGCCATGAATAGTAAAGGCGTTGGTTAGCATCAGAATTTCATAAGTTTTAATGATAGTCTTCTGATTTATTCTTGAGTACAGTATTGTGTAAGCAATATAACGAACATAAACTTACATTTAAAAAAAAATTTGATCATGGCCAGATATTTGTAGATAGATATACAGGGTGATTTTTTAGTCACTGGAAATACTTGCAGGGGTAGAAGTTCTCATCAATATGAACAACTTTAACTTACAGTGAATCTAAAAGTGATCTCTACCAGGCAACTTTTGATAGAGTGCTATGCTTAGCTTTTTAAAATATGGTCTTCAATCCCGCATGCAAGTATAAGGACCTATTGACCTTTATCGTTTACATGCTAATGTCACCATTAGCATTACTGTGGCAACTAATTAGGAGAATTCTGAATCTTACCTACTAATTGACCGAGCGAACGCGATGCGTCTCCGTTTCAGCTTGGGCAAAAATGTTTTCGTATGTCCGGCTGTTATCCTCTACGGGTCGCATTTCTCAACCGATTCTCTTGAAATTTTGTGAGCAGGTTCGATAATTATATGAACTTTTTTGTCGATAAAGTTTTTTATTTAAAAAATAACGCAAATTTCCAAAAGTCATCGCGATCGGTTCAGCGGTTAAGGCGTGGAAAGGTAACAAATAAACAAACTCACATTCGCATTTATAATATTAGTTAGGATAGTTAGAATTTGTTAGGATATGAAAACCAAGGTAGTAATAAAATCTTAAGTCATATTCAGACAGTAACTACTAAGTTTACTAGTAGGAAAAACGATGAGACCACGACTATATCGTTTTTTGGAGTAAATCCCCTGATACTAAATAGGGATCATAATAGCCCTCTAAATAACCAAGAGTAATAAATAAATATTCTGGGACATTATTCCTCACACGGCCATCTGACCCCAAACTAAGCAGAGCTTGTACTATGGAAGCCAGGTAACTGATATACTACATATACTACTTTTCTTTTGTAAATACATACATATATAGATAATTACACCCAGATATAGGACAAACAGACATATTCATGCACACAAATGAATGTCCTGAGTGGGAATCGAACCCACGACCTGCGGCGTGATAGATAGGGTATCTTACCAACCACGCCTACCGGCCCGTCTTGAGAGTGGTGGTCAGTAGAGTGATGACTTATGCACTTCTAATTTATGTCCATAAAATGCATTTGATGAAAGATTTCATACAAGTTATTAACACATGGTATTTTGAAACATCATCTTCGATTTGTCCGACCATACATAAGCATTTCAACTCTGACCTCAAATGTTGTGCCATCCTTTATGTGCTCAAGATTCCCCAACGTACCTATTGTTTCGATACAAAGACTTTTTTGCGTAACATACGTTTCGACGACTTTTTACTTCCCTAGCAATTTTACTTGTTATTGTCATACTTTAATGAGGAAACGACTACCTAATAGTTTTAGCGGAAAGCAAACACCATTTATCTGACTGAAAAATCAAAGCAATCATCTTTTAAATTATAAAAAACGCAGCCAAGTGCGTTTCTGAACTCGCAAGGTGTAGGGTTCCGTTTCCGTAGTCAATACGATGTGGTGCAGTATATCATAGTTTGTATTTTATACATTGATTGTAAATACTTGTTGTAAATAAACCGAACATAAATTAAATAAATAAAATATTCAAGCTTCCACAAAAACATAATCAATAACGTAAACATCAAACACGTAACTACAAATTTCATCCTTATATCGCTGTTGAGAAGTCGAGTTAAACTCTGTTATCGAAATTATGGGTTATAAAGACTGTACCAAAAAAATTGCCGCATGCCCTTTCCTACCTCTACGCTAGTCGAGTCAAATTCTTTTATCATAATTATGGTTAACTGTACCAAAAAAATTACCCCCACTAAAACAATATTTTCTACAGTTTTATCAAATAACTTTGATTGCATCATAGATAACTGCAAAATCTTAGCTGATATCGCTAATATCTCTGTTATTCTTCGAGTCAAATTACCATGATAGACAGAAGGAAAAATGAAAATGAAAAAATGAAAAATGAAAATATTTTTTATTCAAATAGGCCTTCACAAGCACTTATGAATAGTCTGACTCTAACGCTCGGTTCGGAAGGTTGCTTTTACTGAGAAGAGCCGGCAAGAAACTCAGCAATTACTCTTTTCAAAACCAACTCAGATTTATTACATTAAATTATTTATCTAGTCTCACTGACAATATATGTGTGTTATAACAAAAAAAAAACAAAATGATGAGTGACATAGTTAATAAATAGATGACGTAACAGTGGGATGAAACAATAAGGGTTCCTTTTATTCATTTTTACAACGGTACCCTAAAAACCACCTGAAACCATTTTCATTATTAACTCAAAGTTTTTTAATAAATTGAAATAAAAACTTCTTTACAAAAAAATAACCTTTCGACATTCAAATATACTCAAAGTCCAAATTTAATTTAGACTCAAATGCACTGAAGCCTTTCAAAGCTACCAACGGTTCGGTCAGCATTTAAGGCAGAGATTCTGTTTAGTTCATATATCTAAAAAACCTAAGTATATCATCCTACTTTTAAGTATTATTACGTGTTATTACTATATTAGAATAACAGCATGCTTTTAACGCCTTATTGACTTTGAATTCTTATTTTTCAGACCAAAATGAAGTTAAAACAGGAGCTTCTGATCCAACCTTCAGGTGAGATGTGGAAGAGCATCCGTGTGGAGCTGAAGGAAGATATTAACACACGAGACCAAGATGTCAACGCCATTAGGGAGTGGCTGAGGAAGGAGCCGCATCTACCTGATGATTGGGGTGAGATTTAAAACATTAAACTATTTAAAGGAAGGAAAAATTGAGAAAAAATTACTGCTGCTTTTTTAAATATAAAACCTGACTTCTTCTGAAATGAGTTTGCATTAAAATTCATAAAATAACTGTAATCCGACTATGTATTTAGGTGCTGTTTAGAAGTAAGCGATTTTTTTTTAATGAACACATGCTACTGTATCTACAAGTATTTTCAGATAAATCATAATAAACCCTCTCAAACGAAATAAGTATCAAGTGTTGCAATCTCACGTTTGTAGAGTGAATTCACCTCAACTAGGCCACCACGACTAAATGTTAGATAGTAGGTTCTACCTTCTACCTGCTTACTGGTTTATTTTTGCTCTCGGCTATTTATTGCAAAATTTCACTATTTCCGATTGGTAATGTAGAAGGATTTCATTTAAGGATATGATGCAAAGGCACATATGTTAGTAAATATATTTAGGTACTCGTACATTCTTTCATTCTATAAACATGCACTTAGCAAATAATTCTGTGATTCTGAATTGTGTGATTCTTGCCGCCGGAACACGGTAGTGCTCTGCGACAGATTTTCAATTAGAGATCGGTAACCAGCCAAACGGGTACTACAAAGTACCCTACAACCGTGCTATGGTTTCCTCGCGATGTTTTTCTTCACCGAAACCTCCGAACCACTGAGCTATTATCGCCAAAATAGTTTAATTTTAAACAAATATTTCATATTATTGTTAATGTTTTCTTCCAGAATGTTCTCCAATCATGACATTCCTCCGAGGCAGCAGTTTCTCCATGGAGAAGTGCAAGAGGAAGCTGGACATGTACTTCACCATGAGAGCCGCTTGCCCTGAATTCTTCACCAAAAGAGATGCCACCAGGCCGGAACTAAATCAGATCTTAAATAAGATGTAAGTGACCTATGTTATCAATATTATTACAATTGTTAGGGACATAGTTTTTGGGTAATTTTTCCGAATATAACCAATGGTTCTTGAAGTTATCCTATCATTATTGGCTATATCCTTTATTGGAATAGGCCTCTATAATGGGTCACTTTACTACCAATATCTATCATTTTTAATATTTATTATTATTTACTTTCAGACAAGGTCCTCCATTACCTGGTCTGACAACAAAGGGCAGAAGAGTTACTGTTTGTAGAGGTAATTATAACATATTACTTATTGAATTTGGAAGCCTACAATGGAGATTTGCTTGCAGAGTTAAATAAAGTTCAAATTTATAAAAAAATGATGAAAAATAAAAATTACTTAGTTGATATTTTTTTTAATAATTGACCTCTGTTATGTTTAAAAACATTGTTTCCAGGAATCCACCCCAATATGGATGCTCAAGAGATTGTAGATACACTCAAGCTGGCTCTCATGATCGGAGACGTTCGTCTCACTGAAGAAAAAGAAGGCGTAGCTGGTGATATATATGTATTAGATGCAGCTGTGCTTGGGCCAAGCATGTTGACCAAACTGTCACCAGCTATCATTAAGAAGTTCATGATTTGTGTTCAGGTTGGTTCAAATGTTTGCATTAATGAGAAATATTTGGCAAGAGCGTAGTTTGCCAACATTTTAGGTGAATTCAATAATATTGATATGCCATAATTTCAACAATATACATATATATCTGATCTGTTGAAATATTTTGATGAGAGACAGGAACATGTTTCTTGAAGAAATAGAGTTTACTATTTAGTTACTATTTCACTTTCGTAAATGTTTTCAATTATTTTCAGTTTTTTAAACTGAAAATAATTATTAAATTACGACAAAAATACAAACTGTAATAATATAGAAAAAATCCTCGAAGCTGCCGCACCGCTCCCGATGGGCAAAGTTCCCAGCAAGCTGGCATTGTCAGTTTACACTATGAAATTTGTACACCACCCATAACGAGTTTTTTTTTGATAGATCAGAACTTAATAACATAATGATGTATTTCAGGAGGCGTACCCTATAAAACTGAAGGAAGTGCACATTGTCAACTCCGCTCCATTGGTCGAGAGATTTATCAACTTTGTAAAACCTTTCCTTAAGGAGAAGATAAGGAAGAGGGTAAGTTAACTCTATTATGAACATAGATGCAGAGCAATTTGTTTCCTACTACGTCTTCAAATTAAGGTCAATATTGGCCGATATATTTTATAACACAAAACCTAAAACACTGATGTCAGAATTTTTACTTGAGGATGTAGCCATTCTGTAACTACAAAGTATCTTACCACCGTGCTATGGTTTCCTCACGAAGTTTTCCATTAAAACTTCAAATTCTCGTATTCTACTACTAACTCTAATGACAAATTCTCGTCCACTAGGCCCCCTTTTGGCTCTATGTAGTATTTACTAGTAATTTTATATTTTTTCAGATCTACATTCACAAGGATATCAAAGACTTATACGAATACATACCTCAAGAGATCTTACCAGTGGAGTATGGTGGACAAAGTGGCACCATGGCAGCACTGCAAGGTAAACTATCCAGTAACCATTTTTAAAGCCATCACAAAATATCCACCTGGTATGACAATGGTGACATAAAATTGCCTGCCAGTTCAGGTTCTATTTCCGGGCAAAACTGACTTTAAAGCATAGTAAACAAAATTGACTTTATGAGGAAACCATTACTCATCATCATCCACCTCAGCCGCAAGACGTCCGCTACTGGACATAAGATCCCCTAAGGATCCCCAATAAGACCGGTGTTGTCCTTTACTCAAAGATATAGTATTCAATGCACCAATTTGCACTTCATCCGCATGATTGTTACGAGTTATAAAGGGTTTATTAGTTAAATAGTGAAAATACAATTATTTTGACAGAACAATGGATTAACAAGCTAATCGAATACCGTGACTGGTTCAAGCGTCAGGACTCCATCATCGCCAACGAGTCTCTCCGGCCAGGCAAGCCAACCAACTACGATGAACTCTTCGGCATCGACGGATCTTTCCGACAACTGTCTATAGATTGAACGTGCCAAATCTAATTGTAACTTGTTTCTATTTCTTTCGTTTAAATGATTATCGAATCTTTTACTTTAATGTGTAGGTTTAAGTTTCATAATGCTGTGCATTTATGGAGGCTATACAAGGAGACGCGAGTAAGAGAGAAGGTACGAGGAATGTCGGTCGGTCTTATAGATATTAACTTTGTGGTTGATCTTCAGGGCTTAAGAAAGTAGGCATGTTGGAAGGCTACTTTCTCTCCTCGGCTAAAGTTACCTCGCCTTGCCTAACCTTCTACTCGGTTTGTCTCTCTGAATTTACGAGTTATATTTTTTCCTTTCATGATAATAAAATCGCGGCAACTACAGTCGCGATCATGAGAATCAATTTACGTTTTATGAGATTATTCTTTTGTTGTGTGATTATTTTATAAAATTTAACTTTTACAATAAGAAGCTCAGATAATGTGATACATTTAGCTAAAAATAAGGTTTGTTTTCTATAGGTATTAATACCTACTTATGAGATTTTTGTTTTAACCTGTGTAAAATGTTTTCAACGTATTGTTTTTTACGGATTTAATGGTTTTTTTTTTATTGTTCAATATAGATAAGTTATATGTTTAAAGACTATGAACTAGAATACACTAAGAATAATATTTTCATGAAAAAAATTGTTTTCAGGGCTAGTACTTACCAATCTGTTGTGACCTTTACCTTTAAGATAGCTTAATATTGATCCAATGCTGTGGTATGGGGTTAAAAAAAAAACAAATGTATTTCTATACTCAATTACTTACTCATTACTTCTGTAATTATCATAGATCACAATTTAAACAAAAAAAATGGTTTTATTTAAATGTTGGGTTAAAATTGCGAAATAGGTACGCAGCTCATTTTCTCCATCGAGTTAAAACATTATGTCCTTAAAGATACTTGCAAACAGATTGACAAATACCAAAGTATTTAATGATCTTCCAAAACATACAATTTACTTGTGAATAGTGCTGAAATAAAATCAAAACGCAGAATATCAATTGTATGTCAAATACGTATTAATTTACCACTTTTCTTGTCTCTAAACTTAAACTTATCGTAAAGACTTAAAGTCTAATCTTTAAAATACACTACTGTTTGAATTAAACTTGTTGATCGTCGCAATATCTTCATCAGTCAGACGAAAATCGAAAACGTTAATGTTTTCCGCAATACGATCCTTAGTGGTCGATTTCGGTATCGGTATTAGGTATCTGTCGATCTGAAACCAAAACCAATGATTCAATTCAAAATAAAATCAATAATTTATATAATACGTAGACAAATATTACAGTAGTACCTAAATGTAATAAAAGTTGGAAGTAGAAAATATTTTCTTAGGTAGTATCTTCTCAATTTTTATTTATTTTTAACCTATCGTTCACAAGTCAATGATAGGTGTATAATTAAAACGCAAATCAAACATAGGAAAAATATTAAAAAAAATATATGTTCAATCAAATGAAACCCTAAATCATTGATCCAGAATTTAAATTCAATTTCATCTCTTGACATCAATATATTGACTACAACAACCAAACAGCAGAATATAATATGTATTAGTCAAAACAACTCACCAAATACCGCAACACAACCTGTGTAGTATTCTTCCCATATTTTTTAGCTATCTCCACCAAGCTGGGGTCATTGGCCGATGGAGGTGGAGTATCAGTACGATCAGACCTAGAGACAAGGAATCCGAAGGGACTGTAAGCCATCACCGTGATGTTACGCGCTTGACAGTCGGAGACCAGGTCCTCTTGGGTCAAGGAGGGGTGGACCTGTGAGAAACATGGAACTGACTATAATTTTGTTAACTTTTCCATGATGTGGTGGCTGTGCTATTATGTATTCAGTAGTGGTGGCCAAGATGACGCATGTAAATAAGGTTCCGATTATTATTTACTAGCTACTGCCCCGCGGTTTCACCCGCGTTCCCGAGGGATCTTATGTTTTCCCGGGATAAAAAGTAGCCTACGTTCTTCTCCATACCATAGGCTATCTGCATACCAAATTTCATCGCGATCGGTTCAGCGGTTTAAGCGTGAAAAGGTAACAAACAAACAAACTCACTTTCGCATTTATAATATTAGTTAGGAAGAACAATACAAAATAGTGAAGTTGATGTGTCAAGATAAATTGTATGTATTCTGTCACATATTAGCTGCTCATTCGTTTTGTCGATACTTAAAGTATCAAGGCAAACAAACAATACAAACGTTTTGCATGTTGTGGGTACTTAGTAGTAGGTAGGCTCGCCTGGCTGGCTACAAGTTGGCCTCAAGTTGAAAATCAGTCACCAACCACCTGGATATTCCAATATACTGGATATTCCAGCAATTGCACTTGAGCTAGTAACTGAGGTTGGCAACACATTGGTAATCCCCTTAGTATTGTTTAATGTCCTTAGGTAACGGTAGCCAAATGCCATAAAAAAACTATCATTTCATGTTGGAATTATCTACTTGTTTAACTAGACCGAAACACATTCAAGTATGCAATGCAAAAAGGTTAAATATGTCAATACTTTTCATTTAATAAAAAGTTAAAGTGAATAAAAAAATCTACAAACCTCAATTTGATTAACTGCTGGAATAGTCTTACTCTTGGCGATGATTCTGTCAAGCTGTTCTGTATTGAAGTTCGATACACCGATGGACCTGACCAAGCCAAGTTTATTCGCCTCTTCCATGCCTTGCCAAGTCTCCAAGTAGTCTATTGGTGAACCATCTGACTGTGAAAATAAAGTTTTAAATAAACTAACTTACGAAAAGAAGTTGGGGCTACACCCGCTGAAACATTTTGCAGCGCTGCAGACGCAAAAATGGTCCCAATGCCAATGCGCTGCAGCACTGCTAACCTTCCTTTCGCACGACATGTTTATAATTATATTATGATGTTTATATTTCTAACATCTTCATCATACTAAACCTCCAAAATTAAATGCTGTGAGTAATTTATGTTATTAAATTGGTAATATTTAAACTGAAAAGGAAGTTCATTCAAATTTAACCTTCACTTCTATACTTCCTCTAACCAATAAATTAATATACTTAACCCATTCTTATATTCGTTTTTTTTTTTTTATTAAATTTAAAAGAAAATCTACAAAATTTAGTTTGAATGTTATCATTCTTAAAGGCTCTCCAAAGGTTAAATCAATTTTAATATAAATTTAAAAATAAAGATGAAAAATTAAAATATTCATAGAATTTCATCAATCATGTAAAAAAGATGGACAAGGACAGAAATAATGCCGTCTCAAAAAATCACTCACGGTTAGCTACCGCCCTCATGTTGAAGTACTGTCGCCAAACACCTATTGGTGTGTTCCTGCAGCTGTACTTGAGAGCCAGTTCCTTCTAGGCTTTGTGTGCTTACCACCTTCGGCCACATCATCACTTACCATAGTGAGATTAGTAGCCAGCCAGGCGGGTACTAAGTACCCTACTACCATACTATGGTTTCCTCACGATGTTTTCCTTCACCGAAAGCTCAAGCTCATTGTAGGATTCGAACCCACGACCTTCGCCGCGGCGTCCGACGTCACTACCACTGAGCTATGATCGCCTTAAACAAACACAAGCCTTTATAAAGTAAAAACCGGTCAAGTGCGAGTTGGACTCGCGCACCGAGGGTTCCGTACAAACTTCCATCGTTCGTCCATCACGGGAAATGCACAATTTTATTTATTTACCTTATTTGAGGTTTTTTCCAATTAAGCTAGACCTATAAATTGTATGAGCGCCCATACAACTCAGAGGTCTTTATTAATTGGCGTAACTATGTATGTATGGGAGCCCCCCCTTAAATATTTATTTTATTTTGTTTTTAGTATTTGTTGTTATAGCGGCAACAGAAATACATAATTTGTGAAAATTTCAACTGTCTAGCTATCGCGGTTCTTGAGATACAGCCTGGAGACAGACAGATGGATGGATGGACAGGTGGACGGACAGACGGACGGACAGACGGACGGACAGACAGCGAAGGTTTAGTAATAGGGTCCCGTTTTTACCCTTTGGGTACGGAACCCTAAAAAAGCATAAGATTTGATTTCAATGCCGAAAATGTATCGTAGTTATACCGAAGTATTATGCACCTGGTTCCACCAGTCTATGTATTACAGTGAGATTGGAAAGAAAGAAAGAAAGAAATACATTAAAGCTGTTTACACATGATTAAAGTTGTGTGAGGCTTAGAGGCCTATCTCAGCTTATGCTGCAGTGGCCAAAAATAATGTACAAGGTAAATGATTATCAAAAGTCAAACATAATTGCAGGATAAAATATGTTAATCAAAGAGGAAAAAGTGTCTAATAATTAAAATGTCAAACCGTTTCAGATTGAGGTGAGTGTATGAGATATAGGTCAACGTAATCCAATCCAAGTTTGGCAAGTGATTCCCGCAAAGCCGGCACCACTTGGTCGCGAGCGTGCTTGTCGTTCCATAGCTGGAAAAATATATGACAATCAATTTAGTTATTGTAGAGTATGTAATTGCAACCTATGATTTTATCGTGAGAATTAGATTCTTGTAAATTCAACATCATTATCTAATTAATCGACTTCGCCGATTGACATGTGAAAATAATGTAGACAATTAAATTATTATATGATAATCTCCACTTATAGTCATAATAACTGATTCGAAGAACACAATAGAATAGTGTTTCCCAATTAGTTGCACGCGCACCCCAGGGGGTACGCAAAATTGCATCAAGGGGTACGGGCGGTAATCTCTTGACTAAGATTATTTAATCAATAAAAAACATGCCCAAATATATTTTATCGATCAGTGTAAATATGCACCTTGACTCAACTCGAAGATGACTTGAGACTGAAGCTGACCAAAGAGCAAGCAGATTTTTCAGAGTTATGCAAAGAAAATCGTGCAAACTATTTTTCACCGCCAT
Organism: Tetheella fluctuosa; assembly: GCA_951216915.1. Taxonomy (NCBI): domain Eukaryota; kingdom Metazoa; phylum Arthropoda; class Insecta; order Lepidoptera; family Drepanidae; genus Tetheella; species Tetheella fluctuosa. The sequence goes on along the minus strand of OX578233.1, from coordinate 7,351,039 downwards.
TAGATGTCAAAAAGACTTTTTAGTTATCATTCCTGCAATTAGGGGTACGCGAGTGTGAGGCCTATCTTGAAGTGGTACGCAGAAAAAACTAATTGGGAACCACTGCAATAGAATATACATGATTTGCGTATTCAGATATCTAAAATTTAGTCTTTAAAATACAAAAGTCGAAACAATCAGGAATTTGAAGGAATTAACCTAATCTTTCGACACATTTCTAATGATAGATACAACTTTTGTAATTAAAAGTATACACACGATGGAGTATACACAAGGGGAATTTATAGTAGGTAGCCATTTTTCTGGATCCCACCACTAAGTTGAGAATGTCACCAAGCACTACCAGTATCAGATCCAATTAAGAGCGAGTTGTCTTCTAGTCGTTGTAAAGGTCGACAACTCATCTAATAGCCCTGTATTGCAACACACAGCTTGCAAAATCTATGACAAATCACATAAAAGTAATAAAAACATTACCTTAGTAGTAATAAATAAATCTTCTCTCTTCACAAGACCCTTCTCAATAGCGTCAGCTATTCCTTGACCGATTTGTTCCTCATTACGGTACAGAGAGGCTGTATCAATGTGACGATAGCCTGCCTCTATTGCCCAGACAATAGCTTGACGCAATTTTGCTATGTCTTTTGCCTAAAATAAAGATAAATATATAGATAACTCTATATTGGTACAACACGTGAGAAAAATATAAAACTAGGTTTATTTAAATTGTCACCATGGGCTTTATCTGCACTAGAAGCGATTTCAACCACGATCGATGAAACTTCATCGAAACTAACGTAATATTTCGATAAAAATATGTGCAAAAATTTTGTTAGGTAGGTAATTAAAGTTGTAAAAGAATTTTGTAAGTTGTCTTCGAAATGTAAATTACAAAATTCAACGAAATTTCGGGAGACCGGCGGGCGGGGAGCTTTTTCCGCCAACGCATTAGCTTGGCCATCGATAGAGATAAGACTGCCTGCCTGTTGGTAAACTTGTCCATTGGCAGCGGCAGCAGCTTCGAGGAACTTCAAATCATCATCTACCTCCCTGCCCTATTTTTTTTTTATTCTACACTGTCGGCAAACAAGCATACGGCCCACCTGATGGTAAGCGGTTACCGTAGCCTATGAACGCTTGCAACACCAGGGGTATCACTGGCGCGTTGCCGACCCTTCCCCCCACCCCTCACGCGCAGGAACACAACTATAAGTTATTTGGCTACGGTATTCTATAAGGTGATGATACTTCCCACCCAAGTCGAGCTGCTCTCTGAGCGACATATCGCTATGCTCTACCTCTCTTAATTCCTAATCATAATATCTCGTCAGACATTTAACAAATTCTATCGTATTGGTCTTTTTGTTCATTATAATAAATAATAGTTTTACTAATTTACCGTCATAATCTTATCTCAAACTATAAGTTTAGATGCCTTATTTAAAGTTGCCATCAAACAAGCCGCATTATTATGATTCCAAATATTACTTACCGACCCGAAAGTTCCCAAAGCTAAAATGGGTATGTTGTGTCCATCATTGAGTCGTACAGTAGGTGCTGCCCCTTCCCCTGCTGTAGTTAATTGTATCTAAAAAAAAACAATTTCATTTTTATTTATTAAAAAAAAACAAATTATACATATCTAAATATTTCGCATCTTCTTATTCAAATCTAACAAACTAAAATGCTAATATTTATGCATTTTAAAAGTCTAGTTACAACACTAACAATCAATAGATAACAATCTTTCAATAAAAAAGTACCTAGTAATAATCATAGAATTATTACCTATAGAAAGTGGGTTTTCTAACAACGCTTGATCGGAATCTAAGCCAAAAATTACCAACGTGTGCATAACTGTGCCATACACACAGACGTAATAACAGTGTGTATGTATACGCATTTGGGTCAGATTCTGACCCAAATCATCGGCGCGTATGACGCGCGCGTACTCGGTTTCTATAGGTAATAATTCTATGAGTATAATTTATTTATTTATTTTTTATATATAATGTAATATATCAGTTAATTGGTTTCCATAGTACAAACTCTACTTAGTCCCAGGATATTAAATTATTCTAATTCACGAATAACAAAACAAACTTACATTGACACCGACGATTAATAAAAAAGGTATCACTTTACTTAACCACATGTTGCACGATCGGTTTCTATAAACAGACTGAATACGTACCAGTAAAGATATTGCTAAAGCCTCAATAACCTTAGTGGAGCTTTGAGACCGACTATAATTTTAATATCTAAGACACGATTACGATTCGACTTATACGTTTAATTTTATGTACTGTCTAAAATAACTGCAGTTATTCATTCTACTCGCTATTGCCACCTTTTTCAAACCCAATTATAAGGTTTGGGGGCTAAATGACATGGTTCACTTTTCTCATTAAAATAACCTATTTTATTATAATAACGAACGGTGTAAAATGCGTCATTCGATTTTGCAATGATATAATATTATCCGAACTATCACTTCTTACGAGGTTTCGTGACATTCGGAAACATATAGATATCAACGACTAGAAAGTAGGAAATGTTTAAAAAAATAAGATCTTTAAGTAGGTACCTAGTATATAGATTTTCTATTTTTGAATGAGTCACCTAAAGTTTTTCTACGATATGTTTCTTTAATTAAGAAACCAGTAAAAAAATTATATGCATTGATGACAGCTGAGATCGTGCCATCTTTACAAGTAAATATTTTATTATAAATCAGTCAGTCAGTAGAGTCGTTAAGTCTAAAATGAATCAAATATATTCCAATTGTTATTGATTCTCACTTATACAGACCTAACCAGTTCCTCGTGATTTCGCAATGATAGGCGAAGGTAAAGATGTGCCTTCATGGTTAATAAGAAAATAATAAAAACTGGTCCACAATAAAAACTTGTTTTTTGTTACAGGAAAAATGTATCAAAAGTTTAGGTAAAATTAAAGTTTTTTTCTTTATGGCACCCCTCCACTTTGCCTTTTATTTATCTATTGACGTCAATACATGTGGTTTCGGGATTTCCCTTGCTCTCCGACTAACTATGGACAGTTGCAGTGCAAATTTATTCTGGTGTATATAATATTTAACCGTGATAAAATTGACGTCACGATTTTGTTTGTGTAGGCACAAAAGAGATGAGTGCCTACTCATCTCTGATCTCTTGTGATATTAGTGAAATATAGCTTTGGTTTTACCAATTTTTCTGGGATAAAAATAAAACAATGTCCTACTACATTTCTTCAAAAAATCAAGTCGATCTGTTACTCAATTACGACGAGAAGCAAGGACAAATAAACAAAAACTATTTTAAAACATAATTTATATTCAAAAACTTGATACTTATATTAATTTTAATTAAAATATCTACATAATAGTATATCATTTATTTATTTACATATTTACAATTAAAGTAAAAAATACAAACTATGATATATAGAAAACATCCTCAAAGCCCTCGCTGCTGTCGATAGGCAAGGTTCCCAACAGGCTGGCAGCGTTCCCTTTTTGGATGGCCAAGCTTATGCGTTGGCGGAAAAAGCTCCCAGCCCGTCGGTCTCCCGAAGCCTCGATGAGCTTGGATGATAAAATCCGAGCAAATCGGCGAGCCTCGAACCCCCATGGACCCATGGTTTCAACTGCGAATGGCATGAACGAAAAATTAGAACCAAGACAAGCGTATTTTTTAAATTTGGATTTTTCAGCACCGGTCGCAGCCGCCCCAGCGACTTTACAAGTCGCCAGTAAGTGGGAAGGCGCAAGTGTATCTACACACGTGGCATCCCACACCAGCGGCTTGCCAACACTCCACGGGATCAAAGTCATACCATCCGGCCTCTTGCCATCGTCACGCGCAATTCCGACTGGTTCTAGTACAGAAGGTACGTTGGCAACAACAAGAGCCCTACGGATAATATCATTAAGAGCCGCGTGGCGTGAAAAACGGCCGGCGCTTAAAGAGCACGAAAGCCCATGGTGGCCGAGCTCGTTGACAAAGTCTCCGCAGCGGCAGCGATGAGGATGATTGGTCCTGGAACCAAGACGGAGACAAATGCATAAACTTAAAGTGATTCGGTCTAACAAAGTACCGATGTTTGTAGATGGAATGGCTTGCAACCAGAGACCCGATTCCTTCTCAGAGACAGCTAACAAGCGTGCGCGGTCCGAATTTGAAGAAAAATTGGAAAATAGATTTTGCCAAGTTTTTTCGCATAGAGGCTTGTCCCACTCTCTCTGAGAGTGACTTAAGGTTAGCGACGGAATATTTGTGCCTGGACAAGCTGCCTGCCAGGCATTTCTGGCATCGGATAGGTGAGAAACCTCAACGGATCCAATAGATGGGTCCAAAACAGATCCAACGAGGTCGCCCACACTATATACCGACGACAGAAATGCCGGCAGTGAAATGTCTGAAATTTTCCGCACTCCTAGACCACCATAACACACGGGAAGGGTGGCCTGAGACCACACTTTGTTTTCATCAAAACAACAATTTAGGATTTTAGCCAGAGAAATCTTAATCATGTTATCTAACGTATTTAATAATTGATCAAATTTAAACAAATGGGTACATCGGAGTAAATAAGTAAACTTAGGCACAAATAGACATAATCTTATAATAAAAAATGCATAATGCGCATTGATTTCAAATAGCCGACTAGATGAGTCGTTAAAATTTTGAATCCTTTGCTCAAAGAAACCAGGAATAGATTCGTCTAAGACAGGGGCACCAAGAAGTAGAAGTGACTCCTTTGATAGTAATTTAATGTTAGGTGCCAAATCATTAAAATTTTGAATAATTTTTAGTTTTTCAGATTCAGTAACAGAATCTGAAATAAGTAGCTCGCATTTGGAGCAGTTAAATTCAAGGCCAATTTTTTTAAATTTTTCGATCAGTGATTTAAAATCATTGAGAACAGAACTAACATCGCCTCCCAAGGTGCCATCGTCTAAATACCAAACATTAAATTTAGACTGTAAACCGGAAATGATTGGATGAATTGCCAAACTAAAAATGGCTGGACCGAGAGGGTCGCCCTGTTGACAACCCACAGCAGAAATAAGTGGGTGTTCCTTAAAAAAAAGTTTTGAAGGGTGCCCATAACATTGCCAAAGGTATGGATATAAGTCAGGACAGATATCCTTAATTTGCGTTAACAGAGCGGCCCTATCGACAGAGTTAAATGCATTTTTTATGTCAACCTTAAGCAAAACTTCACCTCCATTATTTAACAGAAAGGTCCGAGCCGCATGAACAGCTGCCTCACAACCTCCCTTTGAGCCAAAACCAAGTTGAATGGGCTGAAATAATTCCGAAACTTGAGGGAGAATGTGACGGCAACAAATTTTGGAGGCCATACGACGGATAGTATTACCCACAGCGATGGGTCTTATACCACCGTCTTTTTTGGATAGAGCGCAAAGGTTGGCCCCATAAATGATTTCGGTAATGGCGCTCGGCACCTTTCCTTCCAACATTAAATTTATAAGGGAGGTTAACTTTGATAATAATTTGGTACCAGCATCTCCAGCGGCACCACAGACAAGATCTTTGAAATGCTGTGGTGTGAAACCGTCAAGGCCGCCAGCAGAGCCAGGTTTAAAAGATAAAATCACGCTCAAAAGATCTTTGGCGGTACAATTTAGACAAGATTGGTCAAAAGATGGCGGATCCGGGAGATTTAAATTTAGGAGCGGAGGTGGATGTTTCGACTCTAAAGCAGACAAGGTTTCGGGTGTATCTGTAGCGACGACATCGCTAGAAAACAACAAATGTGCTGCTCCCTTGAAATCGCCGTCGTTTGCTTTACTTTCGATTTTCCTAATAGTATTTGCCAAGATATGAGTTTTATGTTTGGAAATATTTGGAATAACAATTAAGTTTGGATTTGAACAATTATTTTTAATTTTCTGAGTGAGAGAGATCTCATTTTGGTGCCGACTAGGGACGTACAGCACTCTGTAAGGAAATGTGAGCAGTTCTTCCCAAGCAGTTTGCGAATTTTGAGAAAGAATTTTGTCAATACATAGACATAAAGCTGAAGCCACACAGAAACGTGCTCCACGTGGGATCCGCTTTAATACCGGAACATTATTCTTAAGAGAACAAATATGTTGCCAAAATGAATGGTTGGAATGATTAGAATTTGAAGCCGAAATAAAAACGCCAGGATTAGAGGAGCCGGTATCATTGATTACACTTGGATTAGGTTTGTGTACCTTTCCAACATGAATCTTCAAACCACGGATTCCACGGAAATACCGAGGTTGAGAGCACTGCTCACATCTCAACAAATTTTCCTGCGATGCGTCACTAACCTGGTTGCAAGGTTCCGAACTGGTGCCAGGAACAATATTTAAGCCCAAAGGGAGCATATATTTACAACACTACTACAATCTTGATAAGGCTGGGTTGGAAGACGAAGGCCGCACATACAGATCGAGCAGAAAGGGATGTGGCGCTCGAGGCGGCAGATCACCTCCCGGCAGGATATGGGTAGCTCACTCACACCAACCGCAGACCTGAAACAAAACGAATAATGTAAATAATAAAATAATTTAAATAATATTTTAATCGGAAAAATTTTGATACGTCAAGTTTGACGTTCATGACTTTTTTTTTTTTTTTATAGTATATTATGTTGCAAGTGAGCTAAGTTGCTCTTTACAGCAGCCCGAGCCGTGGGCGAGGACGTAATTCAGCCGAGTGTGTAATGAGCAGAGCTTACGAGTTTCATACGACGTTTTTCAATACATTTGCGAGGAAAAAACAAACATCATTTTTACCACATAGCGACAAATACGATAAAAACAAAATATCAAAGTCATGGGAAATGGTGCGCAAGTGTTTTTTTCACGCGCCAAATGGATGGTCAATGAACATACAGCCTACTTCAAAAAAATATAATTTTAAGTGACAAAATGCAAATATTTTAATATTTTATAACAAATTATTGTAAATCTACGAGTATACTATAAAGCTGAATAGTTTGTTTTTTGTTTGTTTGTTTGAACGCGCTAATCTCAGGAACTGCTGATTTGATTTGAAAATTTCTTTCAGTATTGGATAGCCCATTTATTGAGGAAGGCTTTAGGCTACTTTTTATCCCAGGAAAACACAAGATCCCCAGGAACGCGGGTGAAACCGCACGGAGAAGCTAGTGAATTATAAACTTAAACCTTCCTTATGAATCACTCTGTCTATTGGTAAAAACCGTATGAAAATCCGTTCAGTAGTTTTAGAGTTTATCGCGCACAGAGAGACAAACGCGGCGGGGGGACTTTTTTTTATAATATCAAAACGAACCAACAACGAACCGACACGGGTCAAAAAATTGTATATCGGTGACATTGAAAATTTTAGTGCTGTTCTTTTTTTGTTAAAACAATGTTGTATTGAAAACTGAAAGAATTTTTCAAATCGAACCAGTAGTTCCTGAGATTAGCGCGTAGCGCAAACAAACTCTTCAGCTTTATAATATTAGTATAGATTAAGTTTTGGTGTAAATTGGCTGAAATATGACGATGATTGTTAAAGATGTCGGAAAAAGTCATGCGGACCGGGAGCTTTACTGGCGTGCGCCGCGAAAACCCTGATATATGTTTATTAAAAAAATGTAGGCGTATATGGTCTGCTAACCGTGCGAAGCCGGGGTGGGTCGCTAATGTTAAAATATAGCATCTACATTAAAATAAGGCCAGCAAGGATGCTTCAGCTCGTGTTCATTCATGGGACAGGCCTATGTTCACCAGTAGACATTGGCTTTTGAGCTTTCGATGAAGGAAAGCATCATAGTGTGTTGGTATAACGGCAATCCGTCGTACCCACCTTATTGGCTACCACCCTCAAGTTTGTTAATCAGTCAGCAAGCACTTAGCGGTGCACTTGAGAGCCAATGTGGAGACAATTGACTTCAAGGTTTTGTGTTACCATTAGCCACTTTAGGTTCTCTTATTATTCCATAAATTACGTTACTCTTATTAGGGGACACATTTAGGTCCATAAACTCTCAGATGCAGAGGGTCATCAAGAGTGTCGGCTCAAAATTCGCCGAAATATGCATTTAGACGTCGAATGTCCATTGGCGGCGGTAACCACTTACCATCATCTGCTTGTCATTCTACTTACGAACGGTCTTAGGATACTATTATTATGCTTCCTTACTATGGTGAGTTGACCACAAACGAGTGCGTGGAGTGGTAATGTGGTCGAATGCACTAAACAAGTTGTAAGAAAATGCCACGTAGTTTTTCTGGCATAAACTTTAGCATGTTTTCATTCATAAGTGAAACCGAAGAGTAAAAGTTAGTAAGCGTAAATGTACACGTACATTAAATAATAAAATAACCTTCGTGGATGCAAACTACAACATCAAATTTAAATTTATATTCAATTAATTATTTATTAATTTAACCTACAAGGCAATATTATAATTTTTTTCACGAACATCTCCAGATATTTACAAAAATAGTATAAAATACAAACTATAATATATTATATGGAAAATTGCCTCAAAGCTCCCGCTGATACTGATGGGCAAGATTCCCAAGGCTGGCAGCGTTCACTTTTTGTATGGCCAAGCTAATGCGTTGGCGGAAAAAGCTCCCCGCCTGTCGGGCTTCCGAAGCCTCCAAAATAATATAGACAGTTATAGCTATTTCTTTTTGGCACACTCGTATATAGCTACCGGGAAACACGATAAGAGCTTGGTGATGACTATAAAGTCAAAGTCAAAGTCAAAGCCATTTATTCAGTTTAGGCCCTAGGAGGGCACTTATGAAGGTCGAATTTACTTACGAACAGCTACCGCTGGTATACCGGCTATATATGGTAATCTTAACTCTAATAAATATCTATTACGCCACAGGTCGTGGGTTCGATTCCCACTCAGAACAGGCATTTTTCTTTTGTAAATATATACTTATATAGATATTTACAGCCAGACACAGGACAAACAGATATGTTCATGCACGCAAATGTCTGTCCTGAGTGGGAATCGAACCCACGACGTATGTATTATGTTTCTCCTAAGTCTGGGTGTAATTACCTATGTAAGTAAAAAAATAAAAAGTAAGTACCATGTTTCCATTTTTAGGGTTCCGTATTCAAAGGGTAAAAACGGGACCCTATTACTAAGACTTCGCTGTCTGTCCGTCCGTCTGTCTGTCTCCAGGCTGTATCTCAAGAACCGCGATAGCTAGACAGTTGAAATTTTCACAAATTATGTATTTCTGTTGCCGCTATAACAACAAATACTAAAAACAAAATAAAATAAATATTTAAGGGGGGCTCCCATACATACATTTCTGTGTGCATTTCCCGTGATGGACGAACGATGGAAGTTTGTACGGAACCCTCGGTGCGCGAGTCCAACTCGCACTTGGCCGGTTTTTATTTTTAGGGTTCCGGAGCCAAATGGCAAAAAACCGAACCCTTATAGATTCGTCATGTCTGTCTGTCTGTCCGTCCGTATGTCACAGCCATTTTTTTCCGAAATTATAAGAGCTATACTGTTGAAACTTGGTAAGTAGATGTATTCTGTGAACTGCATTAAGATTTTCACACAATAATAGAAAAAAAAACAATAAATTTTGGGGTTCCCCATACTTAGAACTGAATTTTTTTTTTACTTAGAACTGAAATTTTTTTTCGGCAAACCCATAAGTGTGGGGTATCTATGGATAGGTCTTCAAAAATGATATTGAGGTTTCTAATATCATTCTTTTCTAAACTGAATAGTTTGCGCGAGAGATACTTCCAAAGTGGTAAAATGTTGTTCCCCCCCCCCTGTAACTTCTAAAATAAGAGAATGATAAAATTAAAAAAAATATATAATGTACATTACCATGCAAACTTCCACCGAAAATTGGTTTGAACGAGATCTAGCAAATAGTTTTTTTTTAATACGTCATAAATCGTAAACCGCAATTTACCATTCATTCAAGCAAGCACACCACAAATAAAGGAAAAATTCAAAAAAATAAAAAATGTTGAAAATTAAAGGGTGTCCCCATACATAAATAGTTACTCCAATTAATAAAGACCTCTGAGTTGTATGGGCGCTCATACATTAGAGGTCTAGCTTAATTGGTGCCAACCTCAAATAAGGTAAATAAATAAAATTGTGCATTTCTCGTGATAGACGAACGATGGACGAAGTTTGTACGGAACCCTCGGTGCGCGAGTCCGACTCGCACTTGGCCGGTTTTATTTTTAGAGTATATGACGAGTAATGTATATCCGTAGCATTTTTAAAAAGTGTGACGTCAGCATAGCTGACGTCACTGATTTCATTTTCATGGTGATCACTCATCTTCAATCTTTAAAAGTAAAACGACTGGTTCCAAAGCTTCGTTTATTTACACTGACAGCGTAACGACGTCCTAGAGAGGTCCGCACTGTCCAACGGCTCGAGTGAGAATGAATCGAGCACGTTTTTTTTTTTTTTTTTTGAGCAGGAACAGAAAGGTGGTGGGTCCAGGGGACCTTCTTCCACCGTTACGCGGACTTTTGCGGTGAGCGCTGAGGGCTCTCAACCGCTACTTAAAACTAAATAATTTTAGGGCAACGGTAGCCTGAGGGTGCCCCCTGTGGGGCTCGACCTCGGCTCAGGACGTTGCCTGGGGAATGAGGGAGGACTTAGCATGCAAATATATTATTTGGGGATCGGTCGGATTGCTAATATGCAGCTCGGGCCGCTTAATCGGGACGAGACTGGGAAGGACGTCGCGACGGTCCTCGCCGGCGAGGACGAAATCTAGGTTGACGATTTCGCATCTGTATTTGTTTGCGGGCTTCTTCGGCCTCGATCTGCGCTAGGGTAATGGCATCGTCTGGCTCGCTGAGGGAATCGAGCACGCTGTGTACGGCCGTATTTATAGGGTGCGTCACACGTGCACGTGTGCACAGGTGTTTAAGTTAATTAATGAACTATTTGAAAATACAATCAAGTTTGTTGATATTTTTAGATCATCTAATTTTAATGTTAGTTTTAATTGTAGTAATCATAAAGTAATCAAAGATAAGCTTATGAAATAGTTTTACAACAATCAAATTATTCTAATAGCCTACAAACTATTGTAGTTGCGCCGATATATACGATACGACTGCGATACAATTTGAGAAATTAATATACTTCAAGTAATATTTTATTTAATGTTTCGTAATCTCTTCAAACAAAATGATAAAAGGTGAAGGCGATGATAGATCAGTGGTAGTGACGTCGGAGGTCGCCGCGAAGGTCGTGGGTTTGAATTCTACAAAGAACTTGAGCTTTCGGCGAAGGATAACATCGTGAGGAAACCATAGCATGGTGGTAGGGTACTTTGTAGTACCCACCACCTAGCTAGTACCCACCCTCAAGTTGAAAATCTGTCGCCAAACACCTACAGTTGCACTTGGGAGTCAGCTGCCTTCTAGGCTTTACAAAGGTTGGCAACACATAACCACAGGTCACCAAAGTCACTTACTTAATTGGAGAGTAGTTCAGTGTAATATATAATTTTATCCTGATCTCAGGAGAATGATCAACGATTTGAATGAAATAATAAATTTAATATCGTAACATGGTATTAAAAATTCATAATGATCTCATCCAACTGGTAGGTGGATGATTTTACAATTATCATAGGAGGAAAAAACTGATGAACTCCGATAGCAGTGTCAGTTAAAAAACCTGATAAGTCCAACTAAAACAAGCGCGTGATATCATCTAAGTATTGAAGATTCAAATTAGGACACTCACGCCTGGCGGAGGAAAACGCGGTTTACCGCGGAGTAGCACTAGGTATGGTGTAGACTAGGAATACTAAACGGTGAATTAGTCACTCATCTATATCGATACTTTAAAAAAATAAAGAATACCTATACTATTCCAAATTCAAAACAACAAAACAGGCAATGGCATAAAAAGAATAGACGGAGTAAAAAAAGTCCCGCACACTTTGCGTACGTTAATTCTGTCTTTGAATAAATTTCGACAAAATAGCGACAGACTCAGAATTCTAATCCGTGATTGTGAGTCTGCCACGACAGATCACATAAATTATTGATAGGAAAATAATATCTTAGGAAATCTCACGAATAGTGTACCACTGTCAGTACGTGAATGCTAAAGCCACACACAGTGGTAAGTGGTAACCACAGTGGTAAGTGTTGATGTAGTCAAGCTAGCAAGTGCAGCTGGAAAACATTGTCATACGAAGATACACCATCCAAAGGTTGTCTGAAGAGATCACTTTATTCACCTTTTTACTCTCATCAAAGTGCTGTCTATATTATGTAAACAACAATCCAAATATAAGAATTCTGTATTCAAAACAATACAGATACCTACAGCGGTTTAGGCGTGAAAAGGTAACAAACAAATAAACAAACTCACATTCGCATTTATAAAATATTAGTTAGGATTAGGATTTCTTTGATCAAAGTTGATTTAATATTTTAAAAGCAAACTTTTGTACCTAGGTTAAGATTTAAATCAGCAGTCATGAATTTTAGACGTGTTTTGGAGTCGATTAAGTAAGTCACGATTTTGAACTTACCGTATCTAGGACATAAAACAATACCTATTTCATAAAATGTTGCGGTGCCGTAGCTTGTAGTTAACTCATTATAATTTATTTTATTTATTTAGAACACCATGGGGTCGGAGAGTTCTGGATTGGAGACCACGGACCGGCAAGCGCAGCGTAGGACGGGACGACCATGTAAAACGTCGGAAAACGCGTTGGTAAACGCTGGATCCTGGCCGCCCAAGACAGGCCTATGTCCAGAAGTGGACGTCTTGCGGCTGAGATAATAAATAATCAATATTCTGGGACATAGACATGTTCATGCACACAAATGTCTGTCTTGAGTGGGACTCGAACCCACGACCTTTGGCGTGATTGGTAGGGTATCTTACTAACCACGCCAACCGGCCTATCAAATGATGATGATGATGATATAGAACATATACCTACAGTCATACACAAAAATGGGCATTTCAAGAGCTTTAGCGACTCTAACATAATTGGGAAGTATCATGTGATGTTATGCCGTTCAACTTATGATTTATCAAAATCTGCCCACGATGAGGTCAGTGGTGATGAACTGCCCAGAACTCGTCAGCAGGTGCTTGGTGATAGATCCTCAACTTGTTGATAGTAGCTAAACAGGCGGGTACTACACAGTACCCTTACCACCGTGAAAATAGAGGCGAAAGCTTTAAAAAAAAAACAATATTTTTCTTTAACTATTTATAGTATAATTATTCTCTCTCAAAGGGGTAGTTCGGGTAATCCACCCAATCAATAGGGTTTATGACACGTTTGTTCTTATTAAATCTGTTGATTGTAGCCACTTCTTCAGGAGTTAGTGAGAAGTCAAACAAATCGATGTTTTGTTCAATACGTTTCCTGTTTGCTGATTTCGGGATAGGTATAAGGCCTCTTTCGATCTGGAAACAAAATTCAAGTTTATTTTTTAAGTATTTTGGTGCATTAACACAGTGACAATCAATTAATAAAATTAAACTATGAATAAGGTTGAAAATATTTAGGTGCTGCAGGATGCGACCCTTTTGAAAGAATAATCTGGTTTCTACAACTGAATCGCGTTCTAACCATAATTTTACAACATCTATACTGAAGTCGGAGTCACAGCCAATGTATTCAACTTTCTCCTTAGGACTTAAATGAATTTACCATATCATGCAGAATATGGCTCAAAAACTTGGTGCAAAATCTTAACTCCCGAGTAACCTCATTGGCAAGAAAATACGTAATTTTTATTTCGATGAATACGGTGGATTTAACTATACAACCTGCTCCTTTTGATATCCGATAACTCTAAGGTTCTATGCTATAAGAAAAATTTTACAAAAAGTTTTAGAACAAGTGTTCCAAAGATCAATCAATCAAGACTCTCGACTCTCTTAGATACACACCTAAGTTTCAGTTGCGTTAGAGTCCGACTATTCACAAGTGCCTCTAAAGGCCTATTTGAATGAATAAATTATTTCATTTCAAATATATTATATCATTTCATTTCAGTGTAAGTATAAGTACGATTAATAAATTTTGATTCAAAACAATCATACATATTTAAAGCTAAGAAAATGCGACGTTGTCATATTTAACGTAAGGGCGTCTGTTGAATTATTTTGTAAGAAAAATTAAAACGATTTCTTTTTGTTTAAATATGTAATTCATATGCCAGTTGATTCTTTGACATGGTCTCATTAATACCCTAGAGTTATGGGATATTAAAAGGAACACGTTGTAGATTTTGTCACATATCGAGTGTAGCATAGAATAATACTACCAGTATCTTAAAATAAATACCTTATGTTTGAATAGAATCTCATCGTGGTACCTAGTAATGTGGCCGAAGGTGGAGAATTATACACAAAGCCTCTAAAAGTTGGCTCGATTTCAAAACTTACCAAATATCTCAGCACAATCTGCGCTGTAGATTTCCCATACTTATTAGCCATCGCCACAAGAGTAGGGTCGTCATAACGCGGTGGGGGAGCGTCAGCGACTTTCCTGGAGACCAGGTACCCGAAGGGGCTGTAGGCCATGACAGCTATGCCGAGGCTCTGGCAGTGGGTGACCAGGCGTTCTTGAGTTAAAGATGGGTTTACCTTGGAAAAAAAAATATTTTTTATATTTATTATACTCGCAACTGTATTTTAGACAAAGATGTCAACCATTACTACACCTACTAGACTTTGTAAAGGTCAACGACACAATGACAATCCCCCTGATATTGCTAATGTTTAATTATCCATAGATGGTAGTAACCACTAACTATCAGGTAGATCCACTGCCTAATAGTTAGTGTTGCTTGTCAGACTTCTGATATATAGGATTTAAATGATTTCTTTTCAATTAATAAATATCCTGGGACATCCTTCTCACACATCTCAAACTAATAGTACCTACAAAAACCTGTTATAATACTTATTCGTTACTCCGTTTAGAATGTAAAGTACTTATAGTAAAATACTTATAGTATACTATGTATCCTATTTTTTGTACACATTAGTATTCTAAAGTATTCTAATATTAATGATGTTTTATATCCATATTTATGTTGCGTATAATATAATAGGTATTTCATGATTGTCTAAGCATAATACAATTCTGATTATTTATTAATGTCAAGAAACGTGTAAAAAAACAAATGCTTGTTCATGATCGGGTGTAATTTGCAATCAACATTTTTAATATTATATTTTTTGCATAAGATAAGATGATTAAATCAGCTTAAATTTTAAGCTCATGCTTAAAAAAATAGTGCATTAAGTTATAGAACTAGTTAAATAAATAACTCTGCAATAGACATCCTTACATTACCTTTAGGTTCTTTTATCGATCTATACTAATATTATAAAGCCGAAGAGTTTGTTTGTTCGTTTGAACTCGCTAATCTCAGGAACTGCAGATTCGATTTGAAAAATTCTTTCAGAGTTGGATAGCCCATTTATCGAGGAAGGCTATAGGCTACTTTTTATCCCGAGAAAACACAAGATCCCTCGGGAACGCGGGTGAAACAGCGGGGCGAATGCTACTATCTATATAGATATTTCAAAGCGAAATATTGTCATATTGGTGAGTCACTTGGCATTTTCTCGATTTAAATCGTCCTGTATGATGATTAGTTAGCATCAAAAACCGGTGTATTTATTAAATACATAGTTACCTCAACTTCATTGATAACAGGCCTAACCCTGCTGTTAGCGACCAGCCTGTCGATCTGGGTGATGTTGAAGTTGGACACTCCAATGGATCTGGCAAGACCCAGTTCCCTGGCCTCCTCCATGCCTTGCCAGGTCTCTAGGTAATCGACATCGTCTGCGGAACCATCGCTCTGTAATCGTATAGACGCTTAAGATTAATCTAAGGAACGTATGATAGGATATTTATGAATATTGTCGTTTTCGGCTAGAGCACGGAATAGTTCTGCTTCTTTAAGTTTTGCAGCGCAGGTACTATTATTTTAAGCGCCGCGTGATATATTCACCGTGTGTACTGTAGGCCCTAAATCACCGTGAAAATTTCTTCAAATCTGTGCAGTGCTCAAACAAACTAGTATACAGGTTGCATTTCATTTTAATTTGATCGGAATATAATAAAAAAATACAGTTATGAATGAAGAGAGAAACAAAGGAAATAAAGAGAGATTAACCTTAAGAGCAATAGGGAAATGAATCAGGTAAAGGTCGACGTAGCCCAATCCGAGTTTGTGAAGTGACTCCCTCAGGGCTGGCACAACTTGGTCCCGGGAGTGTTTGTCGCTCCATAGCTGAAAATTATAATAAAATTAGAATCAATCACTGACGTAGGCTCGGATACGCTTGTGAAATAGTGCTGAAGTCAAATCGTTATTTATCGTTATTTATTCTACTTAATCAATCTCGCTTAATCTCGGTATGTTAATTAGTAACGTAGCTACATTTTATTCATAACAAATGACAAGCAAGCAGTCGTCGCCTATACACATTAACAATCATATGTTATTTCGAGAGGAAACCATAGCACTGTGGTAGGGTACTTTGTAGTACCCGCCTGGCTGGCTATCACCCTCAACCCTGGCAGCTGCATTTAAGTGCCAGTTTCTTCTAGGCTTCTATCATTACTATACATACTGAGATTTTGGTCAAAGACATAGTAACAACAAGAAAAATATCCCTTGCCTTAGTAGTGACGAACACCTGCTCCCTTGTCACGACACCCTTGGCTACAGCATCAGCAATGCCATGACCGACTTGCTCTTCATCTCCATAAATGGCGGCGGTATCTATATGACGGTAACCAGCTTCAATTGCCCATAAAACTGCATCGCGGACTTCGTCGATTGAATCAGACTAAAATTTTACATAATAATCTATTACCTAATATTATTTAACTTTAAAAAACCTATAGATAAATTGAATTGTTATTCATATATCAAATATAAAAGGGAACGCTGCCAGCCTGTTGGGAACCTTGCCTATCGACAGCAGCGAGGGCTTTGAGGATGTTTTCTATATATCATAGTTTGTATTTTTTACTTTAATTGTAAATATGTAAATAAATATAGGTATATATCAAATATATGAATAGGAATTCAATAAAACGAAAATAAACATATGCCATTAGAAGTTATTACTCAGGAGATAATAATAACTATAATTTACATTATCAATAAGTAGCTCTCTACATTGTCCGTAATATAACTGATTACAAGTTGTTTATGGTCATAACTGACCATAGACATGTTTCTAAGATGACTTACTTCTTTAGCAGTGCCTCGGCCAGTGCCGAGAGCAACGACCGGTATGTTATTGCCATCCCCGAGTTCTATGCACGGCGCTATGACCGCGAATGCAACCTGAAATCATAAAGTATTACCTTCATTTCAGCCTTATTATAGGTCATTTTACATGGAAAAAAAACTGAGATACTACACTTAATTCTATTTTATTTATTCAGATAACAAACGGCCACAATTCAAATTTGTTAAACTACTATAATACTACCTACAGTAGACCTACAGTATCATAAATGTATTAAGAAAAAAAGATTGTTAAGAAGTAAGTAAACCACAAAGATTAATGAGGATTAAATAGTTAATCGATAAATATTTAGATTTACAGAAATTACGTAAAAATCAACAACTAATCTATAAAAACATTACGACATTGCAATTTAAAACAAAATAAACATATAAATGAAATTAAATGTTACATGCTTTAGTTACTTTGGCCAAATGAATGTAATGTTATATATACTAAATGTTCCCCGCGGTTTCACCCACGTTTCCGGGAAAAAAATTGCCGATATCCTTCCTCAATAAACGGGCTATCTATTAATGCAAAAAGATTTTTTCAAATCAGATCAGTAGTTTCGGAGATTATACCTACCTCATACATCCAAAATTATAAACTTTGCCACTTTATAATATAAGTGTATTATTAAGTGTAGATAGACCTTGGGTCTGGGTATAAATCCTACTCTCCTACTTCCTAGTAGGAGAGTAGGATTAGGATACTACTACTACCAAAGTTTGTGAGGATGAGGATGGATGGATGGATGGATGTTTGTTACTCAATCACGCCAGTACGGCAGAACGGATCTAGAATATATTCTGGATTAAAATATAGGATCCTTTTTAGTGCGGGAAAACATAGGATCCCTAGGGAACGCGGATGAAACCACGGAGTGGAAGTTAGTATCTATTTACAAGTATTATAATGTAGTATCTCAGTTATCTGCTTTACTTAGTGTGGGATCAGAAGACCTAAGTATATAAAGAATATTCCAGGATATTTTATTTAAGGCGCTGTACGTGACTGAGTGGGTCCACCTACAAAATGAGAGGCCGGGAGTCCACAAACAAAATAAATAGATTATAGTATGACTATCATTGTACTTAATATATATTTTCTTCTCAAAATACTGTTTATTATAGCCATACAACGCGATAAAAGTAAGAAAAAGGTGTAACTTTGTGATTTTTTTAATCGAGCGAAATTATTTCAATCTTGTTTTGAAGCCCGCTGGAACTTTCATTTTCTTTACATACAACTGAATCAAAGAAACGCATGTTTGGTTTCACAGCGCCTTAAATTGCTTGTGTATAAATCTTGCTACAAAATGCAGTTACACATATTTGCAATTGTATAAAAACATAACATGCATCGATCCTAGACTGATTACCATGTAAGGATACCTAAGTTATGCCACTAAACTAGTTATTCTAGTTTGTTGTCATATAAGTATAGTATCATAATAATTTCTTAGCAAAAAATTCACTGTGTTCCTTATATTGTAATTATATTTTGTGGGTGTAAGTATTGTATAGTTATTAAGTAGTTTTTAAACATTAAAGTAGAATAGAAATTTACCAACAATTAATTTCGTATTTTTACCCCACGCGGTTTCACCCGCGATCCCGTGAAAAAATATAGCATAGCGCGATCGATTCTGCGGTTTAGGCGTGAAAAGGTAACAGACCGAGTTACTTTCGGATTTATAATATTAGTAACTACTTATGTAATATAGGAAAAACCGATGGTTTGTAACATACGTAGGTTTTTCCTAGCCGGTCTCTACACCAGATCATCACAATTCAGTATCATCTATTGTATTTATATGGTTGTGTAATATACATACACATAAGAAACATGTCGTACCCTAGATATATAACGTGTTCCTTTTGATATCCCATAACTCTAAGGTTATATTCTATAAGTAAAAATGATACAAATAGTCCAAGAACAAGTGTTCCAAAATACATAGTTTCGAAGAAATAAATAAATTAATAATAAAATTGTCACCTGTATAACGAATCCATATTTTACGTTGCTACAAAACTTACAACAAAACATAGACTCTCGAGGCTTCGGGAGACCGACGGGCTGGGAGCTTTTTCCGCCAACGCATAAGCTTGGCCATCCAAAAAGGGAACGCTGCCAGCCTGTTGGGAACCTTGCCTATCGACAGCAGCGAGGGCTTTGAGGATGTTTTCTATATATCATAGTTTGTATTTTTTACTTTAATTGTAAATATGTAAATAAAAATCTTGACTCTCTATGTGTGTGTGTGTAGCTTCATTGATAAGTACGAGTAGGTACATCGTTTTCATTCAAAAATCATTAATATTTAAAGCTAAGCAAATGCGACGTTGCCATATTTCACGTAAAGGTGTTTTACATAAGTAATCGTGACTCTGTGGAATTATTTTGTATGAAAATTGAAAAATATAATTGAAAAATAATTCATATGCCAGTCGATTCTTTTACATGGTCTCATTAATACCCTATAGTTATGGGATATCAAAAAGAACACATTGTAAAAGAACGCAAATTCTTTAAAAAAAATATCATGCATTTGCATTATTTTGCATACAGTTTTCAATAATCTATAGGTACTTAATATTATAAAGCTGAAGTCTTTGTTTCTTTGGTTGAACGCGGTAATCTCAGGAACTACTGGTTCGTATTGAAAAAATATTTTAGTGTTGGATAGCCCATTTATCGAGAAAGGCTATAGGCTACTTTTTATCCCGGGAAAACATAAGATCCCTCGGGAACGCGGGTGAAACCGCGGGCGCA
This sequence comes from Tetheella fluctuosa, assembly GCA_951216915.1. Classification (NCBI taxonomy): domain Eukaryota; kingdom Metazoa; phylum Arthropoda; class Insecta; order Lepidoptera; family Drepanidae; genus Tetheella; species Tetheella fluctuosa. The sequence continues at coordinate 7,330,945 of OX578233.1, read as the reverse complement.
AGCTAGTAATAAATAAAATATATCAATTGCTATATTTGTATTCTTTACCGTTACCAATTCCGTCCCATTTTTAAAATCCCTGTTCAAATCATAACAAATTTTATACGAGACCATCTGGGACTATCCAGAGGTAAACGGTATGTACTATGTAGGTAGGTACCTACCTACCTACATAGTACATCGTTTTAGGTAATGTAGGTAGGATCATTAATTAAGTAATCAATAAATTGAAGAAAACGTCGTAACAACGTATCTAACTAACCTACCTACAAATTAAAACAAACAAATGAAAAGTTCTAGTGAACAAAATGACTTTATACTTTCCGCTGGTTATCGATAAAGTTCTCCTTTTACAATAAAGATGTCGCAAGCCTCATAAACCGGCTTTGTATGTCGCACTCGCATATCACTTTCTAATCACGACTTGACACTTAGCAGACCTTACAAACTATAAATAAACTTTTTAGATTAAACATTGTATCAATTAAAAAAGAATAACCTAATGTACAAAAATAATATGAATAAATAATACATTAAAATTCTTAAAAAAAAAACAATTAAGGTATAAATTGTAATTTATGAATGCTACATAAACATCAAGGTCGAACATTTTTTTTTTATAATTTAAACTAAATAATGACACGTTCTAATGTTTTTAAACGTCATATTTTTAGTATTTAAACTACGTCATCACAATCTAATTTAAGATACTTCCTTATATTTTAAGTTTATGTAAAAACAATATTATATTTTCAATCCAATTATCTCTGGAAAAGTAGGTAGGTATGGAAATATTTTTATTTTCCAAATTAAATATTGGAAATGGACGTAAGAATAATTAGTAGAATAAAGTATAGAATAGACACACAACTTCTAGATTTTTTTATTAAGTTACCGGAAACTTGATAGATTATCTCTATCTAAAGGGCTCTAAGTTCTTATGAATTGCTGAATCTCTTGTTATTAACTGTAATCTTCAAGATATATTAGTATTTTGAAATTAATCCCAAGCGCTGGATAGAAAGGGCGTCAATCTCAAGTTTTTGCCCCGGTTCGAAAAAAATCGTAGACTGCGAGTCACATATTTAAATAAATGTCAATTTTAACATTATTCTAAAAATATACCATAACTCATCACATTCGAAAGAGAGATAGCGTTCAAAATAAATATTCAATAATGTATAATATATTGATATATTTCGTAAAGTTATTAGCAGTAACTTAAACAAACAGTTGATCAAACGCGCAACTATTCAACCACATTGAATAAATAAAATTTACCCATTGAACAAAACTATTGAAATTGGAAAAAAATGTGATATAATTCCTGTTACAAAAGGTCTGTTTATAGATAATTTTTAATCGCCATAAATAGTTGCCTAAATATTGAAAATAAATAAGTGAACAGATTATGGGATTTATGGGGCTTCACAATATTAATCATCTAAGGACTTTCAAGGCCAGAGTGAATAAGTTTTTTTTAGGCAAGCGTGCTCTTTGGCTTCATCATCGTCCTATATGGGCAAGTTAACGACCAAAGGCTGCTTTAGGAATTTAAAAATACCCTTCTTTGATTGCACCACAGGGTAGAACAAAGAAAGAAATAAATAATAAAATAATAATAATAATAGAAACAAGAAATAAATTCTATAAAATACATAAAGCTATTTCCAAAATGTTGAAGTTTATAAAATTGAATGTAGTTATAGAAAACAATTAATATATTACGAAATAGCCTGACCAAAATTAATTACAGGAAAGATTAGTTCTAGCTCCCTAATGATATCTTTGAAAATAAACTTTAAAAACTTCCTCAAACCGAATGAAAAAAATCAAATATTGACTTACATTAAACCCGAAATAAAACACTAAGAAAACAGCAAGTGAACGCATGTTGAATGACCTAAAGCACAGAACACACTGACTAGATCACAAGCAAGAACAAATATACATATACAATACGTTAGATAACGTACGAGACCGTGTTATTTCCCATGAACAGGCCGTACTACTGTTGAGTAACTCGATTCGAGAAACAAGTCATCGATGGGTCTAAATACATGTTTTATATGAAAAAAAAAACGTCGACAAGAATTTAGGTTGTAACCATCAAACTGATGCCTCATATTGAGTTTTTGTAAGAAATAATCTTGGTAAGTCTGAGTGAATTCTCTGGATGCCATGAGCATTTTACCGACCAGGGGTTATGATTATAGAGATCGTTATGGACCTTGTAAATGCCATGTGATGAAGATCCCTACTTTCTTCTTTAAATAATCTTCATCCGTATAAACATAAAATACCTAACTTTTTAAAGATAAAATAATAATTTACCAGCGGCGAAGAATGAATGTAGCTTAAATTAAAATTGATCTCTTGCGCCAGTGTCCAGTTTTTAGTTAATCCATGGAATTTTGTTTCGAATTATGAGACCAATTTCCTTCAAGACTTCAGTCTTACGGCAAAGTCACATCATCACATTGTCATGATACATGAAGGTATCTAACAATAAATAAATGGAATAAATTTTCTATGGTTCATTTAATGTAAATAAAAGAAAGATATACAAAATACAGAGTTAATTTAAAAAAAGGAAGGTAAGTCCAGGAAGGGAAGATTATGTTACGGTACGTCACAGGGAAAAACACAGAGTATTTAGCACGGGTAGACGAGGGGTCAAAGCACGCAAGGGACAGGCGAGGACCAGGTGTAGACCTGAGCACCTGGCACAAGCAGACGGAGTTCCCGGTGCAGGAGCCTCGCTGTAGGTGGCACAGGTAGACGGAGTTCCCGGTGCAGGGTCCTCGGTGTAGGGGCCAAGGTGTAGGGCCTCAGTGCAGGGTCCAGGATGGTCCAGGTCAGCAAAAGGCAGGCAGTACAGGCAGGAACAGGAGCAGCAAAACCTGTCAGGATGATGAGACAGGATAGTAGCTCAGGGTGGAACCGACGCGACGTATTTTTAGAACGCGGATACTAAAAACTTTGCAACACGACGTATGTTTAGAACGCGGACACCATTATTTGAGCCTCTTCTGGCTTTGTTAACGGCGCGCAAGTCATGCAGAATTCCTGGGACTGCTTGTCCCAGGAATGGACTTATACTTCTAGATGCTTCTTGTTGGAAGCGTAGGAAGGAACTGACCACTCACTGCGGATCGATTGCTAAAGAAACCTCTGTAGAATAATTTAGTAATTTTGAATTTTTGAATTTAAAATTTGAAGCGAATCAGTCAATAAATTAAAAATAATATAGATGCCAGACTCTTTCTCAGACTAATAAGATGATTTCTTTAGCAACCTCACCATTTAGACGTAATAAACGAAATAAAAATAATGACAATAAGATATCTCCATGACAACATGTCATGGAAAAATAACAAGTTTCAGAAATTATTATAAAGAAAAATTATAAATTATACATTTTAAGCTGTTGAACCATAGAAAATGCTACAACATACCACTGTGAGATTGTGATCAAACGTGGCTTACGTCAAACATCCGATTTCAAGAAATACAATAACCTTACCTAAATCCAGCCCAAACTGGAAACTGCAACCGGCCCTGGAATGTATTTTGTATCATATTTATTTTTAACAGTTAGTCAATGACTTCCGAAAAAATTTTCGGTTACCTTTTCAATTATTTCGTTACAATCTTCTAAAAAAAAATTTGCATGAAAAAAAACATTTATCGACTGATAAGGTGCTTCTCTTGTGATTTATTATAATTTTTGGGTTAAAAAAATAAATAATGGTCTATATAGCAAGACCGAAAGCTAGCCGGTGGAGCATCTCGCCCAATGAGGCATTTGCCTCAACTTACTCTACTAATCCGGACCTGCCAAAATTTAAAAGTGATATCGGTTCGAGTCGACATTAACACTAATAGTATAGGAATAACCGGTCGATGACATTTGTCTTGAAATGTCAATTTAGAAGTTAAATTTAGTAGATTAGATTTCTTAATGGACGATCAATCTCCAGCTAAGGGATCATACAATTACAAACCTTGACAAAACAAAAAAATATTTTTATGCATCGTAATATCCTACTAATATTATAAATGTGAGAGTTTGTATGTTTGTCATTCAATCACGCATAAACGGCTGAATAGATTCACATAGATAGATCATACCCCGGAATAACGTATAGAGTACTTTTTATCCCGGGCGGGGAAACCGCCGGGCAGAAATTAGTTATACATTGAAATACAGGTTGATTTTGTTATCACTGGCAATACTTGCAGGGGTGGAAGTACTCATCAATGTGAACAACTTTTATTATAGGACTAACTGTGAAATCATGAAAAAAATATCAGCTGTTCCATACAAAAGTTCAATACCTACTCGACCAAAATGTATGAAGCAACCGTATTATTTTACGCGATATCAGAGTTAGCCCTATAATAAAAGATGTTCACATTGATGAGTACTTCCACCTCTGCAAGTATTGCCAGTGATAACAAAATCATCCTGTAGATTTGAATAAGTCTTGGCATATTGATAGATGGATCTACTATAGTACCTACCAACTATAGTACCTATAGTCTAGCTAGATCCCTCTGGAGGGAGGTTAGACATGCGATCCTCAACGCTAATATAATAACATGGCAATTGTACTTTATAATAGCATATATGTATTTAATATTTAATTGTGTGAATAATTATAATTATTATTCAATTTATTTATTACTATTCACTTGAGTTAGATTTCTAAGTATAATTATTATAAAAAATATAAAAAACAGATCCCCACGGGCAACGGAAACAGTTACCGATGGTCAATCCTCCAGGGTATGAATCTTATTATTATTAATTAATTATTGATGCTAACATTTATTTTTCCCCACATTTGCTTCGCAATTTCTCATGCATTAGTTTAATACGACCTTCCTCGAAGTACTTCTAACAAAAATATTTTTAATCCGTGGTTACTGAAAATAGAGTGAATAAACAAAGCAAACTTTTCCTGTAAGACTAATCTTAATAATTATATAAAATTCCCGTGTCATGATGTTGGTCCGCAATGAACTCCGAAGCTACTTATCCGATCTTAACCTATTTTTTTTTACCAAAATTATCCCAATTATTTACTTTTTTTATACCGGGAACGCGGGTAAAACCTCGGGGAACAGCTAGTAATAGGTATATTATCCCGATTATTTACTTTTTTTATACCGGGAACGCGGGTAAAACCTCGGGGAACAGCTAGTAATAGGTATATTATCTTATAGGTTTCGGTGTACCTACTAAGTAAGATTTGACCAAAATTCTACCCCTATGGGGGTAAATTTATGTTTTCATAACCTAACCGATTTTGATGAAAAAATCTGAAATTCAACGTGCTGCGTCCCGCTCCTTACTATAGCGACCTCTCAGAAAACCCGCGTAAACGGAACGGGCGTATGCGACAAGGTGGTTTTTATTGTTTAATTTAAAAACTACGAATATATTTCATAAAACCTAAGTACTATTTATAGTATCAGTTTCAATTAATATATGTAGAAATTTTGGAACCTCAAATCGATCCTCAATGCCGGTAAAATTGGAATCTCTTATTTTAAAGAGGTCTTTTTGATTATTTATTTTGTGTTATAAAAGTTAACCAATCGTGTTATGCAACGTACAAAATAAAGTCATAGACATGATGAATTCTTACAATAAATTTCAGTTCGTTCGCTTCAGTCATTGTTGAGAAAAATCGGAATCCTTGCAACCAAAATCTTCAAGGCGATGCCTTAAATTGTTCATCTACTTTCAGGGCTGACTGTACCTACCAACCTATACAAAATAACATAACACAATATAAAATTATAACTTTCTAACACCATCTCACTAACCCCTGACCACAAACATAAAGATGGTTACACTTTCCAAGCCAAATGTTTGCACTTTCGGACCAAATGTCAAGCAGACCTAGGGTTGTCACGACATGGTTTATACAAATATATATTTTCACTTATCAGTGCTCATTTTAAACTGGCTGGCTATTACCCTCAAGTTCAAGATCTGTAGGCATGCCAACTAGGTACCTACGGGTGTGTTCTAGCGTTGCACTTGTGAACCAGTTGCCTTAACAGCTTTGTTAAGATAGGCTACACACAGGTGGACCGGCAACCTACTCGTCAGCCATAATTTTTCAGTCAGTTTTCCATAATTTTTTAAAACAAAATATGGTAATTTTCTATTCAAAAAGTTCTACGATACCCCACTCGATGGGGTAGGTCAAATTTTTTTTTTCGCACCCCCCTTTAGCCTAATGGGAGCCCCCCTTAAAAACTGTACTGTATTTAAAGATAATATTCTAAAAATTTTAAGATTCTTTGTAGGTACTAAAAAATACACGTGATTTTGGGTGGGGAGGGGGTTAGTCTTAAACCTCACCATGTATCACCAAGGGGGAGGGAAGAGGTTAAAAAATGCTAAAAAAACATCACGTGAATAATGGACGGCCCCTTAGTACTCGGTAAATATACGAGATTCTAACTACAACAGTTGGACAGCGGTCCTCAGGCACTAACACCTAGCCTGATGGAAGATCTCCCTTTTCAATTGAGGAATCTACAAACTTGTTCCTCCATTAATTTTATTTAGATGCTTCAAAACAAATTCTTCATTAAATAGTACCTACTGATGTTTGACAACCCTACCATAAACTGACCGACGCAAATGTCAATCTTATTGTTTGACATAAGCATGTAGAACGCTTTCGTTCTTGGAAAATCTTAATCTGAATAATTTTAAACCTTACTGGAAGTGTTATTAAGACCTAAACTCGATTACACAGTGACATGAAGAGGTATTAATGTAATCTTTATTGTTTCCTCTGGCCTTAAAGACATTAAAATTGCTTTTCTTGTAATTAGTTTCCCGTTAAGATATGTAAATAATTTTCTTTTACATAGTCTGGAAAGTTTTCTAGGAATCGAATATTATTTTTCCATTGCTTTCTTTATTGTTATATATTAAATACGTTATATACTATATTGATAATATTTCCTCATATACTTTGTCCGCAGATACTGTAAAACAAAGTTTTTTTTTATTATTTTACGGCATCCATTTTCACGGCGGAAATTTCCATTAATATCAGATTAATACAAAACTTATAAATAATAATTATTATAATATATAATATTTGTTATTCAATCACGCGCACGAACTAACATCCAAACGAATCCAATCCGAAAAAACATGAAATCGCCAGCTAAACCGCAAAACAGAAGCTAGCATTCAAATAAATTTATTACAACGATACTAAATCTACCTGCCTAAATTAACAACCTTCCTAACATTATTTTAAATAGATAGTACATACCTATATCCAATATGTTTTAAAAATAATACAGAAATTCTTAAATCAAAATCTCATAAAGCTCATCTTTAGATTTAATCTATAATTTAAAAAAATACTTAGCTAGAGTAAATAAAAAATGAAACTATAAATTAAAAAATTGCCTCAATTTTTTGCCAAACGTACTAAGTGTGCCAAGAAGGCTGGCAGTATGGCAATCAAAATGAAATATTGATGAAATAAAATGCAGTAAAAAAATAATTTAACGGCCGTCGGCCAATATGCTCTTATTACGTAGCGAAATTGTAAACAAAAAATGTAATTAGGTAAGTAGGTGCATGTTTACAATATAACCGGCAATGATCAGGACAGGTGATAAAAATACCGAAACTGGTTCAACAGAAGCGATTTTTCGAGAACTTTCCTTTTATAAAAACCATCCTTTAATACCTACTTTTTATATTCCACATAATAAATGTATTGATATAAATAGATACACGTATGTAGATATACTGCGAATATGTGTCTTAGTTTTGAGAGCTCTGCCTACCTATTCGGGGATAATGGTCGTGAAGATATTTATTTATTTTATTAAATTGATAATATTACTTTACCAGAAATGTATTTTTTTTTAATCTCTCAGTTACCCGTTTTGAAATAGACACAAAAGAAAATTTACGATTAAAAATCTGTTTCCATTATAGTTATTAGTTGGTATAGTAAGTAGTGTTAGTATTACCATTTATTATTGTTAGTCCTTATACGAATCGATTGGCTCAAATCGATTTTCAAAATTATATACCTACAAAACAAACAGCAATTACTTACGCATTTATATATCTAAATTAGTTACTAATCACATATCCTAACCTATTATAGTAATAGAAACTGTGATTTCTAATCAATGCAATCGATCTACTTCTCGATTTGGTATAGAATGACTCGCATTCGGTGAAAGTAATACATATGGCGTAGCCTGGTTCCGATTGGCTATTTTGGTTATGCAGTGGGAGTAGGAAACGAGGTACGACTAAGGATTTTGTGCAAAATCTGGTTTGTTGTACAGCAAAAGCCTTTTGCAACTTAAAAGTAAAACGTTTGAAAGTAATTTTTCGAAAGAAAATTTAGGAGAATATATCGCGAGGCAGGCAATAATAATAATACCAAACATGCGCAGACTGCCTCGCGGTGAATCCTTCTTTTTAGGATTAGGGTAGGTGCTAGCTAGAATCAGTTAGAACAGAAAACAAAACGCGCGCATGCTTAAGTATTTTTTCACGTTCAACCAATAATCATCCCTATCACTGACAACAAATAGAATTGCAAATAGGCACAGAGCGTACTCCTTACGTCAACTCTAAATTATAGGTCAGTAGCTCAGTGGCAAACGCCTGCTTACGAGCCTGCCTGAGCGAGTGCAGGCATAAGTTTTATAAATAAGATATACTTAATTATATTATGATTTACACTAAGTGTAAAGAATTAACATATGAATAAACTTTTACTATATATGTGTAGCGACATCTATCGACTACACAAGAAACTTACACTACCTGTAGATAGATGGCGCCACAAGATTCTACATCGCGCTATCGAAGTTTCCTGAACACTGCAACAGTCGCGGTTCCCAGACACGATGAACAAGCCTAGCGGAAGATCTTCCCTTTTCAATTGTGGAGTCTACCACCTTGTTCCCCCATATACATATAGAAATTAGTTCCATGAGTATTCCGCGAGAGGCGCTGTGCCAATTCCTATAGGGAAATGTCGTAAACGCAAACGTAAGCGTTTACTAACGTTTTTTTTTACACTCGGGTTACAAATGAAATAATAAAACATTCCCGCTGGCACGACGACCCTACAGCCACATTGCGTGTAAGAGCATTGCGGTTGAGTGCGAGTCTACGTACCGCTTGTGACAGACAACCATACTCAACCTATTTATTTGTCAGTATTTACGTTTGTTTGTATCTTAATAATACCACAGTCTATGTAACTCTTACAGTCGGCCAACGGACACGTCTAGACAGAGCAATCCCAAAGCCGCTTTTGTATAGGCAATGACGAATGCCTATACAAAAGCGGCATTTCGCGTGACTTCAAACAAATTTGGTTATCATTCAGCTCTGTAATGGCTGCACCTTAGAGTATACCTATATAAGCATAGCTCACTAAGATAGTTTAGGTCCTGGAATAAACAATAGGATACTTTTTATCCTAGGAATGCGGGTGAAACCGCGGGGCGGAAGTTAGTTAATATACTTACAGTGAAGGTTCGAACGTCTAGTCCGTAACTAGAGTTTTACTTACGTATAGCCTTCACCGCTGCTTTTCCGCCAAGGAGAACACCGTGAGGGAATGACATGATAATATCACAGCGTAATTACATACAGTGGTCTATCGCGTTTGAAGTCACGCGAAATGCCGCTTTGTATAGGCATTCGTAATTGCCCCATTGTGTCCGAAGCGAGTGTATGGCTGCATGGGCTCGCTACCGCCCCTCTCTCACCCCGCAAGCCCCGCACGATTGCTCCGTCTAGACGTGTCCGTTAGCCGACTGTAAGAGTTACATAGACTGTGATAATGTGATGGGACGTTACAAAAACTGAAATTCAAATGTGATGTCTAAAATTCAAAAGCATGTAGGTAATGGGAGGGAGGGTTGTGTTAGTGACTGTCGCGTGAGACTTGTTATTTGTGTTGAAGAAAACATGTTTGTATCTAATGTATATTTTTACATATTGATAAGTATTATTTGAAATTATAATCAGATTTGTTTCATAATAAGTAAATAATCGATTTAATGTGTCCAACTATGTTAACTAAGCACACACTACGAAAAAAAATAACTGAACAGTATCACGCATGTCTTTGGAAAGTTATTTCTAAGTAAACGACACCAATTACGTTTTTCGTGTTTCTGAATAATTGCATTTTTATTCATGACACACGGAACCCTAGGTATCTTTACACGAAACTTGAAAATAACGAATAAATGCCAGGCGTTGTTCATTTCTCTGTCTATTCCGGCATTACACAAAAACTACTGAACGAATTATGACTGGACTTTCATTGCTTGATGGAAGAGAGATGGAAGTTGATATTTACAGATGTTTGATACTAGAACTGAAGAAAAGTTGATAGCCGATAGGTAATCAAGGAGAGACATCTTCAAGACAACTTTTTCTTACAAGAAAATCACAAATAAAATTATAAATAGGTGAATATGGTCTTAACGTACATAATTATTATTATACATTTATATAGAGTAAACCAGGCCACGCTTCGCTGTGGTATTTCCATATTTTTTTTAATTGATAACACTAAATCTCGTCAATAGCTACTACAAAATATCGATTCACAAACAGAAGAAAAAATGATACCAAACAATTTTGTAGGTATTTGCCTATTTATACATATATAAATATCATACATTTCTTCCTTCACCTTGACCTACTGACACGATCGAACAACCAAGAACCAACTCATTTTTGTAAGTCGGTCAAATATCAGTAAGCATAGGACATAAGATCAGTAATCAGGCAGGTAGTGCTTACATTTTTGCGGTCTCCGCGCAGTTACAATGCGTGTTAAGCCTACATAAGTTGTTAAGCAGTGGTGTCATGACCTGGCTTGGGATTATAGATTATCTAAGTGAACGACAGTAGCCTGTAGGTACCAATGACGTGACTACATCAATACAATGTCTTTTTACATTATTGGAAATTAATTATCTATGACTATATCTAGAGTATGTTGTGCGTAGTGTGCAATATTTACGCGCACTATTTCTAGGCATTTTCGACCCTCTCTATTTCCAAGGGGGTCTACTCCGAAAAACGATAGACGATAGTTTGTTCTAGAAATATTAAACAATAAAATTGACGAGATCTTTGACAAGTCCTCGATTTGGTTACCTACGTTACTCCGACAGATTTTTGTTTCTTCAATTTGGCATGTACTGTCTAGGCTTATCTAAGTTTATTAAAATTTCACTAAATTCAATACGGGTCTGACTTATTACATGACCTTATAAAGTTATTGACTTCCACAGTTCCCAAATAATTATATTTCCATAAACGTATGAGTTGTTTATGAAATATTACTGAGTCCATATTTCTTTGCCCAAATTAGGCACATAGGCAATTAAAGTGGTAGGTTTCTTTTAGCCTATTCGTAATTGCGTTCTACTTTATGAAATGCTAGTCATAATCATTCCTATGTTAATAAACGTGGGATTGATAAATGATAATTATTGTTTATAATTGTGAATGTGTTCAGAAATTAAACTTTAGCCGTGATGGTTTACAGTGTAAATTGCAAATTTCTGTGATGGATTCCGATGCATCAGCAACAGTTAATATATGTCCCTCAAGAGCCTATTCCCTGATATCGTGGGGGATTTCGTCCATAGTCCATCATGCCAGCAAAGTGCGTATATCACATCCCAATAAATTTGACTCAGACATGTAAGTTTTCTTACGATCACGATAATGTTTACCATTTACAAAAATCCAGCAATGAATCCGAATGAGAGTTCCAAAATCTGCTAACTCTACTATTCTGTGATCTATACAAATCATTTATTTGAATCTATGCCAACTTAATCGTAAGTAAGTATGTGCGTTTAAGACTGAGCCACCACTACCCACAGATATGCATCGGTGAAGCAAAATGTTATTAATAATAGAGTCGAGAAAATTTGTCTAAGACGACACGTCAATAATAACTCCCAATTCATCTCTAAAACAGAAAGTGTTTAATGGTGATAAACATCGCGGCTCAATATTTACGATCCATTGAGTATGTTGATAGCTAAATGATGCAGAAATGCAAGAAAACGTGAAGTGTGAATCATTTTCACCTCGTCATTGCCGTCAACGCCGGCCCAATATGCTCAGCTAACTGTAAAAACGAAGAGCACTATCGAATCGCTGTCGCACGTTTACAACAGTTATCCATATACTTATTGGCATGGCATGGCACACAATAGGCGGTAGGCAGCCCCTGCAGAGCTCACGCGATCACCTGCCTGCCTTCATTCACTACATGTACGCTTACATTCCGTTAGTTGGTTACCGAGACATTCACGTCTTCACTTTTCACTACGCTACTCGACACATTAACATGCAATAACATTCAAATAATTCATTTTTAAATTACTAAACTGTGAACGCACCCAATTTTGACATTGACTTTTGAACGTTTGGCGGGATTTATTCGAGAAAATGGCGCGAGTGCTTTTCGTAGTTTTTGCGATGTTTTTATTTTTATCGCCGTGCGAGATGAGGAGAAAGGTCAAAGATTATCCGACGGAGAAGCAGTTGACTTTGCAAAGGAAGGAGACCACTCCTGTTGATTTTACGAGGCTTGTGGTGATGAGATTGGTGTACGGTTTTGCAAAAGTTCTTGGTTTTGAAGATCCAGTTAGTGAAGTGATGAACGGAGCGTTCGTACCGCCTGGAGCTGATGACGAAGATGACTTCGATGATGAAGACGACGGTATTTTTGATGATTATTAATATAAACAACCTTATAGCACCCGTAATGCTAATAGCACATATTATGAATACCAAATGATATTGCATTTATTTATTAATTTATTGAGCAAGACGTTCAGTTGATATTCTGTTTTGTAATTTATTACCTGAGAAAAAATATTTGATTAATTTAATTTATGGAATTATTTTAGTTTTTTCTTTATAATTAGGTTAAAATATGGCACACATTCGTTGAATTAGTTTTTCAAATATGTTATTTTTAACATTTATGTAGGTAAGTATATGAATTTTAAAATCTAGTTAATTATTTTAATTTATTATGTACCTGGTAGTTTTAACTTCATATTTATTATTCCGTCCTAATTGTAAATATTATATTGGATTTCAATTATATATTATTCCATGCATATCATTCAGATGGCATAATAAATTTAAGTAGGTATACCTAGTATATATACATAAAAGTACTATAAATACGACAGCAGCGTAAGAATTTTAACTAAGTATGCTAAGTATAAGGTTCAAAATTATGTTTAATGAAAATAATTATAATACTAATTATAGAAATTAATGCGTGTATGTAATAGTGTATTTATGTACCTCCTGAATATTTATACAACGCATTTGAATAATGTTTATCAATTATTATTTACAATAAGATTTACACATTTATAACATGAAAGATAAATAGTAAGATTTTCAGGTTAATTTCTAGACTCTTATTTTTATATTAAATTAAAAATATTAATAATATACATACGTGTACTACTAATTATTCTGTGCAAATGATATAATTTTAATAACAAAAAAATGGCATTGAAATAAAATATTCAGTTACCAAAATTATTATACTTATATTTCGTCATAAAACACAATTATCATCAAACCAACGTGAATTATCATCAACGAAGCCTCTATCTTGCGAACAAATAACGTCATCATCATCATCGTCATTGCAGTTTTGTTCACCTTCATCACCTCCAGCAACACCATCACCCTGTGAACATCCCTTCATTTTCCTTATCAAATCCCCCCATTTTAGATTCATATCACAGAATGGACATGTTCCTTTTATGGGTATGAATTCACCAGGTGATAAGAAAAGGTCTGCTAAGCAAGTAATGTGCGTGACAAGATCACAATGTTTGTTTAAACATGATATTTTTGATTGATCACTGGTGATGTATGTTGAGCATAGTAAACACTCTGTATATGCAGTATCAGTAATATTATCTGTGGTCTTCTTTAGGTTTTTGCTTTTTACTGATCCGTGACATACGGACATGTGATCTGGAGGTTGTCTTTCAGTCTGGAAAAATACCTATTATAAGACATTTTATTTTTATTTGTTTTAATGCACAAATTGTATTACTATAAACACGAATTTGGTTCGTAAAAGATTAAAAAGTAAGTTCAAAATATAGAGCTTCTTTTTTCCAGGAACAGAAATAACTATATATTTCAATTCAACTGTATTTTAACTACTTTTACAACAATCTTTTGGCTAACAGTATGTATTAATGACTTAAGTAAATAATGGTCCATAATTATAGAGATACCATAAAAACTTAAATCAAGATTCAAGAATAGATTTTGTTATTGGAATATCAACTCTATGCCAACTTTAATAGGTGATGTTTGATGGAGAAGCCAATGTTTTACCACAATAGGGTAATTAAATACTTTTCATTTATAATGGCCATAAAATGCCATTATTTCCCCATAATATTGCTCAAATTAACCAGTATGAATACACAAAACATAATAGTTCTAAATGTTTATTTTACGGCTCTGTTTACGGCGTGTGTAGGTGGCGCCATCTATATTTTTAACTAAAGAACTTAAATGCGACATGTACATACTTCGTACTTGTAATGACAGAAATAGTGACTGCCGTCGTGCTGCGAGCGTAATCCTACTAATATTATAAATGCGAAAGTTTGTGAGTATCCATACTGTATAGATGTACGGATGTATGTTTGTTACTCTTTCACGCAAAAATTATTGAACAGATTTGGACGAAATTTTGGTATGGAGGTAGCCACCTTGTATGAAAACACAGGCTACTTTTTATCTCGGGAAAACATAAGATCCCTCGGGAACGCGGGTGAAGCCGCGGGGCGGAAGCTAGTGACAATATATTTGTGCGCGAGCGACAGATACAAGTATAAACGGGTTGTTATTTTGTTATACGAAATTTCGCTTGCTACACGAAAGGACTTAAGAAGGTGTTAGCTTCATCTGAAGCTAGATAAAAGTTTTCAAATCATTATTATCTACGATTCGCTTTGCGTTTTAACCTCCTGTATCATATAATATGTACCTTAAAGTATGTTACTTACAGGAAACTCTTGATAATATTCCTTTTCCAGCCACCTTATCAACAATGGCAGTCTACACCATGGTCCAACACGGAGCATCTCACTCAAAACCCTGAGTTTAAATTTAAGTTCAGTCTCTTTTCTTGGTATTTTCTTTAGATTTAAATGTTGCAGTCTTATTGTTTTTGTAGGGTTCTGCCAGGCCCATTCAAACTAAAATGATAAGAGGAAAGGTATAAATAGGTTCTATAACAAAGTTTTATTGTTGTTAAAGAAAAGGGGATTATTTTCTATTTCAGTTTCTATATTTTAAGGGTTCTTCACAAACAAACATAGTTATGTGATTCAATTTATTTAACCACAGTTACAGCAAATAAATTTTTATACTTCAAAACAAGATACAAACCCTCGGTTTTCGAATCTGACTAGCACTTGAACGGTTATTTTATTTAGAGAAAAAGGGAATGGTTGACTAACTCATGAACTTAATTATAAAAATCAATAAAAATAAACTGAAATTTCCATATTATCATGTACTTACTCTAAGTGCTGATATGTTGTTTGGAAACCCATGCACTATTAACACCATTTTCCTAAAAAAAAAAAACAATATGAGTATTTAGCTTGTACACTACAACTTACAACCAAAGCCAAAGAGTATTTTTATACTTTGGGGATGTAGAAAGAGGCTGCAATACGAAAATAAATGCTGCAGTTGCAGTGTGCTTTTAATGTACTAAAAACACATGATAATCATGATTTGAATACATAAAATGGGTTTTAAAAGAACTTCCTTGATTAGAAAATGCTGTAACATTCAAAATACCTGTTGTAGTTAAGTTTCATTATTTACCTTGAAAACATATTTTACCATATCTAAGCAAAAATAGGTAAGACCCTACTACTGGTTCAAATAACATTATTTTTATAAACTGAAGTCTTTTGGCTTGTAGTACAAATAAGCTGACTGAAATAACCATCAACATTTTCTTAAAAATAAAGAGTATAGTCAACTCAGGCATCTAACAGATCAATGAAAAGGTGCAGTATGAAAGATAGCAGAGCAACCCCTGCCCGTGATATCTGCGGCAGGCTGCCTCACTGTTATTATCTACTACACATAATGCCATTGTGTTAAACTCATCTTATTGCCAATTGCCTTCTAGGCTTTATGACCGTCGGCAACACATTGGCAGTCTACCTGGTAATGTCCATAGGTGACAGCAGTAGCCGCCTGCATGTAAGCAAGGCTTCTGACATAAAAAAATATTGGTAGGCTTAGCCAATTAATAATTTTTACTTACCAAGGGCCTTTATTATTAGTCCTATGTGCACCACCAGCCCAGGTACCTCGGTTATGCTGCATAATCCTTCTATTTGGATCCCTGGTATATCCTATGTAGGTCTGCCCATTATATTTAGGGTTCAAACAGTACAATAAATATACACCGAAGAAATCTTCCACAAGCTCTGGTTCTGGCTCTGTCATTTCATTATCCTAAAATGAATAAGTAAATACATATTATTATGGTTTTACAAACTAAAATAAAATGTATGTATACCAAAATACCTGCTTGTTTATTGTTTTGTTGACACTTGACAGATGGTGGTGATTTATTCCCGTTTATTCCTCTTGGTTCGACAGTTTGTCGTTCGTTTTGATTTGACATATTGACATTGACGAAATGAAAACAGCTATTTTTTGCGATTGGTTTAGAAATCGAGCACAATCGCATTCTATTCCAAACCTAACATAGCTTATCGTTAACTTTCCTATATTAGTATATTATCTATGTCGTTAACTTATCAGTCTTTTATTACTACATATGCATGACAAAAATATTACTAAGCAGAAAAAATGCTATTGAATATAATGGTGCCTCCACACTTGGCTATGCGTATTGGCGTATTCGCCGTATTTGACGCATAACTCCCATATGTGGAGGGTCTATTCGCCAAATATTCGGGCATATTTGTCTATGTGGCGAATAAGCAAATAACAAACTCGCGTATCCGTACGCCTGTCGGTTTTTCAAGGCACATCAAAGGAGACAAATATGGAGCCTCCCCACTTGGCTATGCGTATTGGCGTATTCGCCGTATTTGACACATAACTTCCATGTGTGGAGGGTCTATTCGCCGAATATTCGGGCATATTTGCCTATGTGGCGAATAAGCAAATAACAAACTCGCGTATCCGTACGCCTGTCGGTTTTTCAAGGCACATCAAAGGAGACAAATAGGCAAATACGCAAATATACCGTCCACACATGGTCGGCTATTCACTAGCGCACGAACTGTCAACCAGTTCGGACGGATGAGTAATTGATCTCGATTCAACTATCTTTATTTGGTTTCATTGTTTTAGGCGGAATTTTACTGTATATGTATGTGTTGGTGTTAGTAAAAATACTGGTTTGTATTAACTAAATCTCCATATCAAGGATCTTCCTCTTTTCTCTCAAAGTGATAGTAAGCGCCGCTTGGCTGTGACGATAATGACTCGTCGGTCTCGACTTCTAGAAAACGATAGATGACCCGAGTACCTACCTCGACTCCATGAGTCTCCATGGATACAAGGTTTTAAATGTTTCGAGAATGAAGATAAAGGTCCCTTTATTGTACAAGTCTCTCGCAACCTGATTCCTCAGCCCTCTGCAAATTCAGGCAATTTTTAACGGACTTCAAAAAAAGGAAGGTTCTCTATTCGACCCGTATGTATGTAAGTAAGTTACGTTTATATGTCTGCGATTTTCTCAAAAACTACTGATCCGATTTGGATGGGGTTTTCGTTATTAAAGGTCAGGGAAGGTTTTAGTATATTATACCTACAATAGGATCTGCTATGTATTCTGTACTAAAACTCGACAGACTCGAACTCCTGATTACTGAGTTTTACGAGTGAGACAGAGAATAGTCGCTGCGTGAATTCACCGTCGAGTTTTAGTACAGAATAACATAGCTGATGAAGATCTTCGGAGATCGACAATCGACAAACTCTTCAATGACAAACAGCAAATGACTAGTGATAGCTTTGATCGAATGTTTATGTATTGTTTTCATCATTCCATAACATAAAATCACGCCTGTATGGTTTTAGGGGGTAAACAGATGTCTATAGTACACCCTCAAAACAAACTAAAAATTTAAAAGATGGTATCAAAGAGTCATGCATCTACTCCTGTCCATTTACACAAAATCAGAGTAAAGGATCACTCTCTGTGTGATCTTGATGAGGGAAATACTAAGTAATAATTATTTTTTTAGTGTTCCAGGTTAAAGTTATCCCTTTATTATTCTTCCTCTCGAAATTCCCCATCCAATTAATTTTAAATGTTTATTAAGATATATTGATTCTCCCTATACTTATATTTATTTTATCTAACTTTTTAAATGTTAATAACTTAAATGTTTTGTTGATTTATTTATCATTGCAAATATATTTATTTATGAATTGCTAAAACATGCAAGTACAAATTACATGAAACACAGTAGGTTCAGTGTACATGAACCCTGTTAGGGTGTTGCAATTTAAGGAATAAATTAAGTTTATAATTGAATTTACATAGATTAATTACAATATTTTATTATTCAGCTTTTCTATTTACAACAAGGGTTTCAATCTAATTCAGATTATCACCTTATTAACGCTCAAAATTTAACGGTTATAAACAAGAGAGGTGTATGTTACATGCCGTAACCTTTGTGAGAATTGTGAAATATCTACCTAAATATTTTGTTAGGTAGGTAGGGTATTTGCACTAGTTTTCGTCCAGTTAGTTGAATTGCCAGCTTAGTGTTAAAAAAAAACAAATATTCTACGAATTTAATATGGATAAAAAATATATTTATATATTTCTTATATACCTACACTATTCAAAGATAAAATAAACTGATATAACTATTTTATTTTAATTGTTCAGATTTTAAATGAAAAATAATATTATTTTTCGCAGGTACATTCATTTGGTTCATTTAAAACTCGAAAATCTGACATGATAATGGTGCTTCCTTCCTAGAACTCAGTTTTATAAGTATAAAAGATATTTTTTGTTTTCGTTTTTTGCTCATTGCCAAAAGCGTCGATAGTATGAGTAGTTACCTAATCATACATGTATACAACGTGTCCCAGACAGTTCGACATTAATTTAAAATATGTAATCGATATCGCATTTCTAGGAGATATCCAAAGCCTTAGTACAATTATGTTAGTTAGTGCTGGTGAAATTAATTATTAGTTATTTTATACCTGTACATGACAGATGTTAGTGGTGTCGTAAGAATAGTTTGCATGTTGCGAATCTTCCTTAAATCAATGAGCAGGCCATACAAGTCAATATGTGTTGTCTTATAATACGGAAGCGAGACGGAGACGAAGTTAAGAGTGTATCTTATGAATTAGCATTACGTTGGATTTCAATTAATGTCGAACTGTCAGGGACACGTTGTATTAATTATATATTTTTTTAGGTTGTTTTAGTCCATTTCAGTTCAGTGCTGTCTTGTGTTTGGTAATTCAGCTCTAAATTCACATATCAACACCATTAATATCTTGATTCCCTTACGTTTTCTTTACTAACGTGACATTGGCGGGATTGTACTATCGGCTACAGTCAATCAAGGAGAAGAAGAAAATGAACTGGAACAACCATATTGCTTTAAAATTTTTAGAATTTTATCAAATGCACCCATGTATTTGGGACCCTGGACACGAGGGGCATAAAAATAGACAAATTGTGAATGATGCGTGGAATACCATCTATGAAAATTTGGGTGTCCCATGTAAACTACAAGACTTAAAAAAAAAGAAGGAGTCGCTTATGTCGGCATATAGACAATACAAAGCCAAAATAAAAAAAACGGAACGATCCGGATCAGGTGTGGCCGATGTGTACCAACCAAATTGGTTTGCATTTCCCTTAATGGATAGTTTTTTACATTCAATTTATACCTGCAACGATACCATAAATACTGCGGTAAGTATTGAAAGATTTTCTAATTAAATTGTAAGTTTTATTTTCAACTATTAAGTTTTTATAATTATGAATCATAAAAGTAATTAGCAAACTCGTTTCTGATGTCTACTGGATTCCTTGGAGATCTTCTAGGAATGCTACCAATATTACGCAGAGCTGGATTGTTGGAAATATTGTTCCTCCATGACCCTGGTATTATTAAATCTTCTCCATCATATATGTCGAATGTACCAGGTGGATTATATACAGTTCTAGACAGTCTACTTCTTCTCATAAAATTGTGTAGAACAACACATGCCATGACTACTTGGCTTGCTGTTTCTGGTTCCAGTAGCATTGGCGTACGTAGTACTCTGAATACGGCAGACATTACACCAAATACATTTTCTACGACAACACGGGCTGATGAGAGCTTCTTGTTAAAAATTCTTTCTTTGGTGCCTTCTCGTTGACCCCCTGGATATGGCTTCATTATGTTACTGTGCAAGGCAAATGCTCCATCACCCAAAAATATGTATGGAAGGTCTGCATTTCCATTTCGTAATGGGATTGGTGCGGGTAGACCCAACATTTTATTATTTATTTTTGTCCACAGAACGGAATTTTTAAAAACACCTCCATCACTTATCCTCCCTTGGCATCCCACGTCGGCATACATAAAACAGTAATTGCTGTCAACCAGGGCTAACAAGACAATACTGAAAGATCTTTTATAATTAAAATATTCTGAGCTGCTGTTAATTGGACACTGAATAACTACGTGTTTTCCATCTATCGCACCTATGCAGTGTGGGAAACGCTGATGGAAGCCACCTTCTATGGCCAGCCAGTCTTGTTCTACCACGGGCAACTGTAACAAAAATGTGAATGTTATTTTTACTTGCAGCCTGAAACTCCTAAGATCAATGAAGATTCAAATATAAGTCAAAACTCGGAACAGGGCCCTACAAATAAATATACCAGAAATCAAGAACAACAGGAATCAAATTTAAATGCACAACATGGTTCAACAGACAGACCAATATTGATCAGAAGAAGACAAAATAAACCACCTGAACTTATACAGGCAAAAAAACGAATGGATGAAGCATATAGTTTTATGCAACATCATTCCCAGCAGCAGCGAAAGGATGAAGATGATGAATACTCTACCTTTGGGGTACTTGTAGCAAAAAAGCTACGAAAACTATCTGAAGACCGCCGAGATATCATGATGGGAAAAATTCATCAGCTATTTATCGATGAACGTGACCTGCTATTTATCGATGAACGTAACAACTTTAGTTCGCCGTATCATTCTCCCAATCGCCCAAACTCGGCTACAATAATGTACACGCCATCACCACCGCAAATCAATATCGCATCGCCGACAGAAGTGGCATCTCTTAATTCTGGTATTAGTTACCCAAATTCTACTACAACAATGGTATCGTATGCACCATCACCACCTCAAATCAATTTAGCATCTCCAACAGAAGTTGCATTTCCGACAGAATTGGCATCTATTAATTCTGCTACCAGTCACTCAAATTCTGCTACAACAAGGATTTCGTATACACCACCATCTATTTCCTGTCGCCCAAAATATACTTCAACAAGGGTGTCATATACACCATCTTCACCGCAAATGGACGTCCCTTCTCCTGCATATTTTGTTGATACATATTCTGATGACATTTCAAGTCTAAATCAACCAAATCCTACTTCTACAATGGTGTCATATACACCATCACCACCACAAATACCTCAGGGGACACATACAGCCACATCACCGATAGCAGTGTCTTATCAAAGACCTAACACTTACACGAGGAATACGGTTTATGAAGGTACATCTGAATCACTAAAAGATTTCCTAATAATGAGACCGAAATAGTTAATGATATCTTTTCTAATAATATTCTCTTTAATTATGATTAATAAAAATAAATTAAAATTAAATATGGTGTTTACCTTGATTTGATCCTTTAGAACCTGATATAAAGCAGCACACACTTCCCTTATAATTTTTGAGGTAAGTTGACTTGATATCTTGAAGGTATAGTGAAGGCTTCTATAACTATCCCCGGTAGCAAGGAATCGCAAAGTAATCGCTAATCTAACTTTTGCAGGTATAGATTCTCTCCATTTCGTATTGTTTTTAGAAATTATGGGGTAGAGTTTTTCCAACAAAAAATTAAAATCTGCATTTGACATTCGGCAGAAATTGTTAAATTCGTTCGAGGGTTCCGCTAACATTTCTTGAAAAACTGTCTCCATAGATTCCCTGGAAAAATAAGTACGTGTTTGATTTAGTTTCTTAACAGTTAAGTGGAATTTTCGTTGATAGAATAAGCGTATTTTTTTTTACTTTGTAATAGGCTTGTGTTTGACCACAATCTCCCTATGGTAAGTGATGATGTGGCCGAAGATAACACATATAACCTTGAAAGAACTGGCTCTCAAGTGCAGCTGCCGGAACACACCAATAGGTGTTTAGCGACTGATTCTCAACTTGAGGGTGGTAGCCAGCCAAGGAGGTACTACAAAGTACCCAACCGTGCTATGGTTTTCTCACGATGCTGAGCATGCGAGCATTGAGTCTAACCATGGCGAATGAAAAGTGTAAATATAATCCTAATCCTAACTAGTATTATAAATGCGAAAGTGAGTTTGTTTGTTGGTTGGTTTGTTTGTTTGTTACATTTTCACGCCTAAACCGCTTAACCGATCGCGATGAAATTTGATATATAGATAGCCTATGGTATGTAGAAAGACATAGGCTACTTTTTATCCCGGGAAAACATAAGATCCCTGGCGAACGCGGGTGAAACCGTGGGGCGGAAGCTAGTAAACTAATAAAATAATAATTTTTTTCACTCTCCCACGAATCTCTACATGGGGCTTAGCATTTCGTCACGTAGTCAATATTCTCTCTAGGGAAATCACGCGCTTTTTCGAGCTATATTCAAATATGGCACGCAGCATTAAGCACTTTTTAAACTCACAGGTGGCAACACTGACGCACATATGCTGGGACGTCAAGCAAGTCTGCGAGAGTCCGTGTACAATAATGTCGTTGCACGATCGGCTGTACAATGCGTTTATTAATGGGATGATTACAAAAAGAATTCGACAGAAACAGAGCGAATATTTTTATTACTTGTAATTATAAGTATGCACGCACTCTTGGCATCATGCGTCAAGTGCTGTATTAATAACGACAAATATGAGCCAATTTTATTAACTTTGCAGATCATTTAAAATGTGATTTATAAGGTCACGTAATATGGGTACGTTACCCTAACTGGATCAGATGTTTTTTAAAGTCCCATATATCGTTACTGGTGCCTCGGAAGACTGAACATCTAAGCAGCAAAAGTGTTTCAATAGTTGTTACCTATGCAGTCCAGCAAAAAAATATTGCAAATGTAAAGGAAAAAAAAAAACATTTTCTAAATCCCATAAATTACTGATATCCCATTACTGGTGCCTCGGAGGACAACACTTCTGGGATGCAAAATTGTTCCTATCCTATAGCACAAATGTACCTATGCGAGCCAATTAAAAAAAACCTTCAAAAAAATCTCTCAAAATAATTGCTTTTGTAACTCCAAAATATATTTTTTTATTTTTTCTTTGCAGCTCATAGAGCTAGGGATGTGACATTGAGTGAAAAAAATCGATTACTTATAATCGATTTGTCACATCTGTGCAGGGCTGCCACCTCAAAAATCATCTTGTCGCTAGATCCAGTGTAAAATATCACTAGAAGAAAATCCTTAAAAAGATGGGAAATTATTTTACATATATAGCACAAATGGCGCTGTCTTTTGATCGACTTGTTTATTTTAGTATACTTACTTCGTATTTTTTCATTCGTTGCACAGACGGCGCTGTTTACAAAAATCGATTTATAAAATGTGCGAATTATGTAATCGATTTATTAAAAATAGACTAATATTATCAAATAAATCGATGATTCAAAATCAATTATACGAAAAAATAATCGATTAATATGATAATCATCCCTGTATAGAGCCCCTAAGCATAT
Source organism: Tetheella fluctuosa (assembly GCA_951216915.1). Taxonomy (NCBI): domain Eukaryota; kingdom Metazoa; phylum Arthropoda; class Insecta; order Lepidoptera; family Drepanidae; genus Tetheella; species Tetheella fluctuosa. The sequence continues at coordinate 7,306,822 of OX578233.1, read as the reverse complement.
ACTCCAACTCAATCTGACCGAAGTCGTAACAAATGAAATCAGCAAATTAATTACTTGGTTCGATTTTTGTGTATAGTCAGCATCCACCATCGCCTTGCTTTTGGTCGTTTTTTCATCACTTTGTATTTTTTTACGCATAACATATAATAGTAACATGAGTTCAAATAATAAAATCCAGCTGCAAGTGCAACGTCCATGTTGTACATGAACAAATTACTCTCTGGCTGGTACCTACAGCAAACATGTTTGACGTTTTGGTATTTGGCTCCATGTGTGGACGGTCGTATCGCCTATTTGCCTATACGTCAAATATATGCCATATACTGTCAAATACCTATCACGAATACGCATAGCCAAGTGTGGAGGCACCATAACATAATTGACTTTGAATAAGCAATAAATTATAAATACTTGTAACCATAGAATAATAACACGTTATAGCGCGGTCGCCCCTTGTTATAAATGACAACGGCAACACCTCTCTCACTGTACCAACCTTACCGTCAAATCGCGCATGCGCAGAGCGTCCCAATCTGATTCCGCGCGCTTTTCAATATGACTCTGATCAAGTTGCCAAAAAGAGTTCAAGTCGCTAATGAACCGACATATAGACGCTCTGGTCGTACGCTTGCGTTACCAAGCAGATACTTGTAAAACTGTGTTGTACTGATATCTTTTATTTTATGTGTTTCTGTGTAATTAAACAGTGACTTAAATTGCATTCATCGTTTGATTCACAAAGTTTCCTACTTACTTCGTCAGAACTCACACACCCGTCGCGGTTATAAATGGCGTCCCAAGTATAGGGCGAAGTTTGAAAAACTTTTGTGAACTTTTTGCAAACGTGATAAAGTTATTACATCATGCCGCGTACGCGAAGAGAACGTCCGTCGTCCGATGACGACCATTTCGATGAACCATCCGGTGCCGAGGTGCCGGTTTCGTTTACCACGGACCACATCACCGCCATGATGGCGACTTTGCAGCGGTCGCAGACCGATGCCTTTGAGAGGCTACTTGAAAAGGTAGCATCTACGCCGCGTCCAGCGACGGCCGCGGGGTCCGAAGCGTCGTCATCATCATCAGGGAACTTCGCACGCTGCAGTGCTCGATTCTCCGGTGATGCGTTCGAATCCGTGGATGCGTTCATCGACGCCGTGGAAAGCTTCCGGGAATGCACAAATGTTTCCGAAGCTAATTCCCTTCGAGGATTATCCATGTTGCTAACTCATAACGCAGCCACCTGGTGGCTGGGGGTGAAATTGGAAATCAATTCTTGGCAGGAGACACTTCAATATCTTCAAAGTGCCTACGGTGATCATCGCCCCCCGTATCGAATATATCAAGAGCTATTTCAATGTAAACAAGGAGAAGAGAAAACTGATATATTCGTCTCTAAGGCTCGAGCTCTTCTTTCAAAATTACCGCCAAATGACCTTACTGAGAAAGTTCAAATTGATATGGTCTACGGTCAGTTGGATAGACGTATAAGAAAACGTCTAAGGCGAGACGAAGTTACGAACTTCGCGGAACTCATCCGCACCGCTCGTCTTATAGAAGATTCCTTGAACGAGGCATCTCATGATGCAGTCGTCGTGAGCTCCAGCACCGCTGATGGTACTCAGCGACGAATTTCACGAGCGCCGCCGGCCACGCCAGCGCCCCTGCAGGCGCCGAGCAAGCCAGCGCCGCCGAGTAGGCCAGCGCCGCCGCCGCCGCCGTCTTCGACACCTCAGTGTCAAAGTGATGTATTTGTAGCTAGTGATAATACAGCTCAAACGCCCTTCAGGCAATTAAAAAGTAGTAAAAGTGAAGTGAAATCAAAATCCAATCAGTTCTGTGCGTATTGCAAATCATACGGTCATAATAAAAATACATGTCGTAGATTAAGCATGAGAATGTCTACACCTAGTAAACAAGGCAATGAAATTGCATGTTACGGGTGCGGTGAGAGAGGTGTTGTGCGTACAAATTGCCCAAAATGTAGTGCGGATTTCGCTGCGATCAATTTCGTAAAGAAATGTATACAACAACAACAAAGGTCAGTGACCCCTCTCCAGCCAGCTTCTCTAACACCGGATAAATTGGTAAGTTCTAATTTCATTTCTAAGCGTGATTGTATTGGATCGGAGACTAATCATAGTAGTTCTAATAATTTTAATAGTTCCAAACATTTCATTATTAATAATAATAATAATCCTTCCATTCCAAATAAATTTCTAGGAAATGATCCTAATCGTAGTCGCGTTGACAAAGTGCAACCCCGGTCACAAAGTAGGGTGACCATGCGATTTTCCGATAAATTACGGAAATCAGGACTTCAAAGTAGGATGACCATAAATTTTCAGGATAAAAATAGGAATTTAGTGCCAATGACATCTACTATTAATGACGATGATATTTTAGATTTATCGTCGTTGTCTACGGTCATTTCTGCTAATTCAAACGTTGAAAGACCAATTTTAAAAATTAAAATTTTAGATTTTATGTGTCAAGCACTTATCGATACTGCTGCAAAACGTAGTATCGCAGGTAGCTCACTCTACAGGTTACTTCAGCATCGTGGTCAACCATTCGAAGAGACTAGCATGCTCGTTCGACTTGCAGATGGTTCTACGCAGACTCGCCGTAATCTGACTACCAGTTTACAAGTAACCTTGAAGCAAGGTAAGACCGTTAAATTAGACTTTGTTATCTTACCTGATGCTACTGATAATGATTCTCTTTTGGGTATTGATTTTCTTACTGCCGCTGGTATTGTTATTGACTTCGCAGCATTGTTGTGGAAATTTTCAGGTGATAGTTTTAATTATCCTTTAGAATTAGAATCTCCACGCAACGAGGTCTCGTGTTGTTCAGCTGCTATTCTACGTGAAGACGAAGCAGTGGTGCTCAACCCCTCCGAACGTGATCGTCTCGCGTCTCTTCTTCAGTGTAATGAAGATATCTTTCAGCTAGGGGGAGTACCAACGCCATTCGCGGAACACCATATTGATACGGGCGATCATCCGCCCATATCTGTCCCGCCGTACCGTCTCACACCTGCTAAGAAAGCGTTAATGAAGGCTGAATTGGATTCCATGCTTGAGGAAGGTATCATAGAGGAGTGTGAATCAGCGTGGACTTCTCCTGCGATATTAGTCCCTAAGAAGGATAATGGTGTACGCTTTTGTGTAGACTATCGCCGGTTGAACTCCATCACAAAAACTGACACATACCCACTTCCACTTATTGATGAGTTATTGCAATCCACTAAGCAGCACTGTTATATGACTACTATAGACCTCAGATCTAGTTATTGGCAAGTCAGTGTCGTACCCGAAGATCGCGATAAAACCGCGTTTATTTCACCATTCGGGACTTATCGTTTTACGCGAATGCCCTTTGGACTCAAAAATGCGCCATCCACGTTCCAGAGATTAATCGATCGATTACGCTCAGGCGCCGCTCTGCAGGATGTAGTGCTATTAGCGTATTTAGATGATCTTTTGATCATTTCAGACAGTTTTTCTGGACATCTAGAGGACCTTCAGAAGGTCTTTGACCGCTTACGTCTATTTGGCCTTCGAGCTAATCGTGCTAAATGTTATTTTGCACGAAATGAGGTCAAGTACCTCGGACACGTCATCACGTCCGAGGGAATTAAACCAGATCCCGCAAAGATAGAAGCTGTCTTATCTATGAAAGAGCCCAAAAACATAAAACATCTCAAATCGTTTATGCAAACCTGTTCGTGGTTTAGAAAGTTTGTGCCAAACTTTTCTAATGTAGTGCAACCCTTATCTAAGCTTACCCGTAAGAATGTGAGTTGGTGCTGGACTGATGAGCAACAAGCTGCATTTGATTGCCTTAAGCAGAAGCTCACTTCGACTCCCATTCTTGTACAGGCAGATTACACCAAGCCTTTTGTATTACGAACAGACGCTAGCAATTATGCTCTAGGAGCCGTACTCATGCAAGGTGAAGGTAACGAAGAGAGACCTATTGAGTACGCTAGCCGGTTACTTACATCTGCTGAACGAAACTATTCCACAACAGAACGAGAGGCTTTGGCTGTTGTGTGGGCAGTGGAAAAGTTCAGGGGATATCTCGATGGACACCCAGTATATGTGAAAAGTGATCACCAACCATTACGGTGGTTGCTTACACACAAATCACCAAGTGGTCGACTGATACGCTGGGCGTTGAAATTACAATCATATGATATCCACTATGATTATACGCCAGGAAAGGCGAATGTATTGGCAGATGCTCTGAGCCGCCCACAGTGTAATGACACTGAGGACTGTGAAGTATGTGCGGTTACAATTGATTTTCCCAGAGCTGGCCCTTCTGAGATTCGTAAAGAACAACTACAAGATCCAGAAGTAGCTAAGATTATTAATGATCTTGAAGATTATAATGCCAATAATAATCAGTGGGTAGAGAGAGGGTATGTCATGGACTTAGGCGTGCTTTACAGGCTAAGTCCTGAATCCGATTCCGATGAGCCTCAACTCGTGATACCAGTCTCATTGCGAGAAAAGGTAGTGCATGAGTATCACAACACGCCTATAGCTGGTCACATGGGAGTAGAGCGTACTCTTGATAGAATTAAATCTAAATATTATTTTACGGGGATGAGGAAGTATGTTATGGAGTACCTTAAAAACTGTGAAGATTGCCAAAGGTATAAAATAAGCAATCTAAAACCAGCTGGTCTCTTACAAACTCCAGTACTTAACCAGCGTGGAGAAGTACTCGCTATCGACCTCTTTGGACCGTTACCTGAGGGTAAACACGGCGAAAAGTGGGTGTTACTAGTGGAGGATACTGCCACTAGATGGGTGGAGTTGTATGCACTAGCTGAGGCTAATGCTGAGACCTGTGCTTCACTTCTTATTAATGAATATTTCCTCCGATATGGTTTTCCTCGTCGCGTCATATCTGATAATGGCGTACAGTTTATTTCGGCTACGATGCAGCAATGCATGTTCGTCCTGGGGATCAAACAGAATCTCATACCTTTATACCATCCAGAAGCGAACCCAGCCGAGCGCAAAAATCGCGATCTCAAGACGCAGCTCGCCATATTAGTCAAGAATGAGCATAGATCCTGGCCGCAGTTCTTAGCCGAGATACGGTTTTCAATGAACAGCGCCACTCGTGCTACTACCGGATGTAGTCCTGCTCATATGATGTTTGCTCGAGAGATGAGAATTCCATTTGATGCTCAGCGAGATTTGAGAGCTATATTAGAAAAAGAAAACTTTCTTCCTCAAATCACGCCTTACCTACGCAGATTTATTACCAATTGGGAGTTAATTAGGGAGAGAGCCGAACAGCAGCAAGATAACAGAAAGCAGGTTGCTGATCAGAAACGTCGTCATGTACCCACTTTTGATGTTGGAGACTCAGTGTTACTTACAACTCACTTATTAAGTAATGCTCGTAAAGGTAGAACTCGTAAATTCATGCCAAGACGGGATGGCCCGTATCGCGTTACTAAGGTTGTAAGTCCTACGACCTTTGAAGTTGCTGATTTAGTTTCTAATCAGATCATAGGTAAGTTTCACCGGTCAGATTTAACCACTTACACTAGTCAAAATGATATCTCCGAACCAGTACAACCACGCCTTCGTCGCGGACGACCACGTGGTAAGCCGCGTTCTTTAGATGCCAACCCACCACCGGGTCGTTTGGGTGTGTTGGAGGGGGAGTGTATAGCGCGGTCGCCCCTTGTTATAAATGACAACGGCAACACCTCTCTCACTGTACCAACCTTACCGTCAAATCGCGCATGCGCAGAGCGTCCCAATCTGATTCCGCGCGCTTTTCAATATGACTCTGATCAAGTTGCCAAAAAGAGTTCAAGTCGCTAATGAACCGACATATAGACGCTCTGGTCGTACGCTTGCGTTACCAAGCAGATACTTGTAAAACTGTGTTGTACTGATATCTTTTATTTTATGTGTTTCTGTGTAATTAAACAGTGACTTAAATTGCATTCATCGTTTGATTCACAAAGTTTCCTACTTACTTCGTCAGAACTCACACACCCGTCGCGGTTATAACGTTATTATTCTAAGCTTGTAACCAATTGAAGCAGCGACAGTTCACGCAGCACTATTCGCTTTCTCACTCGTGAAAATCGGTAATCAGGAGTTCACGAGTGAGACAGAGAATAGTCTCTTAGAGAATTCACCGTCGAGTTTTAGTACAGAATAACATAGCTGAGCATATAGATTAAAGATGTGAGGTCCGGATGGATACGGTACCTCGGATCCGTTTCCATTACGTTTTAGCGTGTTGCATATCCAACTTCAGGTCGGACACGTATCCCCGGACCTGCGTAATGTTGTAAATTCGCGCTACTTCGACACACCTCGGCGCGCGCTCGGTTTTGTAACAAATGATCTATGTTGTTCCGCTTGTTGCCGAACGATAGAGCGGGATGGCTGTATGGCCGGCCGGACTCTTGCTTGCAGTCTTGCGGGTTTGGCGCGCTTTTCAACATTATGTCATTTCATTGAATTTGGTTAGGATTGTTAAAGTTTTAATAGCTTACAAATGTCAATTTAACTTTTATGTTAAACAAATTTTATTAATCGCGATCGCGAACATGTATTCGTCAGTATAGTAGTTCCTTCCTTATAGCAGCGGAGCTGTCTCGTGTTCAATAGGGCCGGTGGATATGCAGTTTCGGCAAGACCCATACAGGTCCGACGGACATGCAACCTGGATCCGTTTCCGCAGAGCCGGATTTGCATCAGGATCCGACTCCGCAAAAACCGCGGATCTACCCATCTTTAATATAGATTCATGCTTTTGAGAACTAACTATACTCTGTCCATTCGTTTATTTTCTTTTTGACGTTTAAAATGACAAAGAAAAATGAACTTTATTTGTTTGCAATAAGGTTTATCTCATAAATCAAGGTTAGTTGTATAATGAGACTAATGAACCTTATGTTACAGTAATAAGGTTTATTTTCATTTGGCATTCATAAACGTCAAAAAGAAAATAAACAAATGGACAGAGTATTACTCCTTTTGCACAACTCACTTCTAGGGATGTGACAGTGAGTGAAAAAAATCGATTACTTAATAATCGATTTTAGAAGAAAAAATAATCGATATTTTCACTCAATGTCACATCTGTGCAGGGTTGCCACCTCAAAAATCATCTTACTAGATCCAGTGTAAAATATCGCTAGAAGAAAACCTTTATAAAGATATCCGTCAAATTAAAACGTAGTGATTTAATCCTCTTTGGATAAAATATTATAGTATCTTCACCGTGTATAACGCCCTTTACGTTTCAGGGATTTCTAAAAATACAATAAAGCAACTCATTGTATTGTACCTACTTTATTTTAAGTGTCAGTGTCAAAAACTCAAAAATTAGAAAAAAAAAAAAACAACAAAAATCTCATCCGTTTGTTTTTGAAGGTTATATTTTAATTTTCATTAGTATACACCTTTTTATATCACAGGAATAAAATATTATAATAGCTAATAGAACAATGAGTGAACAAAACAATTCGCATAACGCTGAGAAACTTTGTGGGCTGTAAGTTTTTTACCTTTTTAATTGTGTATTTTATTAGGCATAGGCATGCATGTTATGTTCATGATATTTACTTGAAATGTTTCTAGATGCGATGAAAAGCAAAGTAAATACTGCTGTCCACGCTGCTCAATACTATACTGTTCTCTAGATTGTTACAAATCAGATAAACACACAGGTTGTTCTGAAAGTTTCTACCGAGACTGCGTGAACGAAGAACTGGCTTCGTATCAAACAAATGATGAATCAAAGCGAAAAATGATAGATATACTAAAGAAATTACGAAATGAAGACGCAGGAAATATTGAAGAAATTGATGAAATGATTGACAATGTAGATTCCGAAGAGCCAGAAGACTCAGATGATGAGGAACATATTGATTTACAAGATAGAGTTAAAGACTTGAATCTAAATGATGCCGATGCTGTATGGAATGCACTAACGGATGACGAGAGAAATGAATTTGAAGCTCTAGCCAGTCAAGGTGATGTGGGAGCAATAATGCCTGAATGGGAACCCTGGTGGATGTTTAGTAAAGAGAAAAAGTTAGTGGAAGATGTAAATGTTAAAGATAATTCTGAAGAAGAGGCGCTGCTACTGTGTCCAGTATTGAAGAATGTGCAAACATTTAGTTTATTAACGGTAAGTGTATGTCAAAGATATTTATTCAGTTTAGGCCCTAGAAGGGCACTTATGAACGTCGAAACTATTGAAGTTACCACCGATTCAGCAGACACCTTCAACTGAGAACCAGCAATAAACTCGGCAATGTTACATCAGGCTTGCAACTTCACCATAGAAGCTCTAAACAATTACTTTTTCATATGTATGTGTTATAGGGTCCAAGGTGGTACACAGAACACTTAACCCAGAAGCATATCATCAACCTTTGGCTCAACTGGTCCAGCTAGTATGCCTATAGATTATCATGATTCGAGTATAACAATTTTTTCAATTCTGTTTCCAGACTGTTAAACCATCACCAGCTATTAGATTCAATATAACCAATGTATTGGCATCTTATGTCTTCATGATGCGGTATTTTAATGGAGAATTAGATCCGGTTGAAGCTACAACATATTTGCTGAATATTTGTGCCAATTTGGATACCAATACTAATTTTGAGGAACCTGCTATGGCTGTGGAGTCTGTGGCACAGAGATGTCTTCAGGTACATTTGACAGCTACATTTTACTAACTACAGCTGCCAGAACACATCTATTTATCTTCTACTAGCTAACTACTAGCAGTTTCACCCTCGTTCCTGAAGGACCTTATATTTTCCCAAGATAAAATGTAACCTATATGTTATTCCGGACTGTGACCTAGGCAAGTTTCATCCAAATCCATTCAACCAATTTGGAGCTGAGTGATAACAAACATATACACCCTAAAACATTTTCATTTATAATATTGTCCAAACTTCCAAATTCTAACTAATATTATAAATGCAAATGTGAGTGAGTTTGTTTGTTACCTTTTCATGCTTAAACTGCTGAACCGATCACAATGAAATTTGGCACACAGATAGCCTATGGTATGGTCACTTACTCTAACTAACATTACTATACTATTACTGTCTATTTTCACTCAAATATAATAATTTCATGATTTATTCTTTACAGAGTGACCTCATCCAAACAGACCAAATTAGTCTTGAAGTAATGAAAAGAGACACATTCCTCATACTCCAAGGTCCAAGCGTTGAAAACGAACAATATTACTGCAAAGCAGCATTATCACATTTACACAAATTATTCTCTAAAGCTAAATCCAAAGAAAAACCGAAAGACAAAAGTACAAAAGAAAAGACTGAATTTTCCAGAAAGTTCCCCGAACATGAGAGGGCCCATTTACCCAATTTAGATGTAAGCAAAGTCAAGAAGTGTATAAAGAAACTGGAATACTATTTATCGTTCATTGAAAGTTATAGCATGAATTTTGAATAAAATTTATCTAAGATTACTAAATTGGTATGCATTCCTTTTTTTTAGCCCAAAACGGATCGTAGCGTTTTTGAGGAGGTTGTGTTTGTTACCATTTTCGTTGATAAGTATTCCTAATAAGTAATATAGCAAGAGATTATTTTTATTTTATCTATTCTCAGTATATCGCTACATCACAAGGTAACATACTAAGTTTTAATGAATTATTAATAACTGCTATGTCACTATTTCTAATTCACTGCGACAGATACATCTTAAGACAAATCATCCTTTATTTATATACCAAAGATTATAATTAACTTAAATATTAATCACTAGCTAAGCTTCGGGTGAGTTTCTTCTTTTTTTCTTTTTATTGTAAAAAACCATCTTGGGCGTGTGCGTACAACTCACCAAAGTTCATCGCAATGCAATGAATGCAACCAGAATGAGTAAATAATACAAAAAAAAACACCTGTACCAGATACTTTATTCGAATTCAACAACAAGAATTATTCAGAGGAATGTCCGTAATATAATAATAAATAACAGTACAATATATAATTTATATACATCAATAGAATTATACATTTCCAACACAACACTTAAATAACTTGCTCTGCTAGGACTCCTTGGCAACATCTACTGGAGACATCATATAGAAGGTACAGATTGAAAACATTACAACTGGGGATAAAATATAGCCCATGTTACTTGCTAATTATATAGCTTACTATAGGTGAAAGATTTTTGAAATCGGTCCAGTAGTTTTGAGTTTATTCGTTACAAACATACAAATCTTTCTTCATTCCTCTCTTTCCTAAAAATGCTTCGTCAATCTATTTCATGCTCTTAGGCAGTGGTTTATAACCTTTCAGTAAGGGGTCCCTTTGACAAAATTTCCATCTATAAATAAAACACGCATAGAATTCTTCAAAACCATCATATTTAAATTTTCGGATGGGAACCACAAAAGTAAGTAAACCATCGTTTCTCAACCTGAGAGTCGTTTTATTACATGAAAGTATTAGATCCATGAGTATTCCGCGAGAGGCGCTGTGCCTATTTCTATAGAGAAATGTAAAGTCAAACGTAATTATAAGCGTTTACTTCTTTACACTCAGGGTACTGAAAATATTAATTGCTAATTAAAAATATAGGTACTCTCACTATTTATGACTTATAAGATAAAGATAACGCATTTAGACAGGCATTAGTCTTGAGGTTAATTTAATAAACTGGTGATATATACCTCCAGTTAATAGTTATATTTCACTAAATAGTTTTTGAAACTTCGGGACAAAATTGTCAATCTGTACCTTCACAATATTTGAATAAATCTACAAAATTGGCCTAGAAAGGCTAAGTACAAATACACGACGTACAATAAATATGATTTGATACTTAATAATTTACTTTGATTCGCCTCTCCCAATTCGTGTCTATATTTTTATTATTACACCATCCATCACCTTTCGGGAATATACAAAAATATATTTATACAGTGCCAACAAGTATTAGATTAGGCTGAGGCCAGACGAGTGTATTCTACGTTGCGGACAATCGGTCACATAGTTTACGCTCGACTGAGTTTGCTTTGGAACGCCAGTTGGACAATACCAATCTGACCGCCCCCACTCCTAACCCTTCGCCACGAAAGGTCATAGTTCAACTGAAATTTTGCGCATGAGTCGGCAAAGAACACATTTAGGGTATGTTCCCGATATACACTGTGCTTAGACTGTAAGGTGTGACGTCAATTTAGTATACTGAGAAGCCGTTCCTATGTAGTTAGCTATACTGGGTACTGTTTAAAACGGAACGCAGTCCAGTATACTGTCTGTCGTCCATGTATATGTCTGTATGTGGATACTGTCATTCTGAACGCTGTTGATCACGTGATCAAAGTACTGTGAGCACCTTACCTCAAAAACGCCAGTGCTCACAGTACAAAAATGGCGGCCTTTATGACGTCATTATGTTTCCCTAGGATACTACGGCAGTATACTGTCAGTCCATAACAGAACGTATTTCTCCCCAGTAAGAGCACTGAACAGTGCTCCCAGTGTATATCGGAATATACCCTTAGAGTTAGTTACCAATTATATATAAAAAAGAATGCAACGAAAATTGTCGGCAAAGCCAACGCATAAATAGCGAACCACCAAATGGCGTTCGTTTAGAATTATAAATAATAATCATTTAAATGAAAGCCAAGAATAAAATATTGATAATAAGTGAGACCATTGGCCCTTGTATAAATACATTGTTGATACCTCTCAACCCAAACACCTACAAATCAATGACACGTACCTGATTTCTCCCCATTCGTCTTTAGGACAGAATCCCATACCTACTCAAGTTCTTAATTATTAATAAGGTATTTGATTCTGATAATACTGTATCATATCATATGTCCTAGTTCTAAAGTTCAAGAACGAGTTACGTATGACAGAGAGCATGTATGCAGCTGCTTCTTTCTCTGTCGAATTTGGCGCGAAACGGGAACGCAGAAGTCGGATAGTTTGTCCACGGAAACATGGTAGGCCGGTGTCTAGCATTAGAGATACCATAGATATTATAGCTTCTTGATATGGCCTAGAAAAAAAAGGAATAGTTAGATAATTGTAAATAAGAAATTTTATACGCAAACATTTTTATTGATGAATAAAAATTACTATTTGCGTCGAATATCAATTTTAAACGGGGACCTTAGTCCCAATTTCTCCCGCTAGAGGCGCCACTGTGTAATAACGTAAACATAATAATATGATGCTATTGGTTATTGACAAGTCGACACTAATGTCACATAAATGGTGGCACGCTATTGGACACGTTTACTTTGTATTTAAGTGGCGCCATCTACGATTACCTTTGCGTAAGCAACCCTATTGCAGCTTTATGGAAGCTTGGTCCATCTAAAATTTCTCAGTCAAATTCAAACTTAATTGGCATAATGCTAAAGTGCAATATCACCTGACAGCGAGGAATGCCTGCACACACAGCTCGCAGAACCAGCGGAATGGCGGCGCCTCCATCTTGCCTCCCATCACCATCACCATTTCGTCTGTCAACTTGATGTCGGGTTCGAATCCGAGGTTACCGCCCGGTGAAGACTCGAACATGAAGCCGAAATCTGATTGAGTTTAAAATTGAATAGTACATTACATACCTACATAAATATCACACGTACGTACCAAAGGGGAACACAATATGCACAAATAGCATTTTATTACCTGGTAAAAAAATATATTTAATGTAATTTTTCTGACTACATTATTTTCAAACATGTTTATAATGTCAAACACTATATATAATATCAGTTGCAAAGAGTCTGCAAGATATAAAGTAGTGCATCCCGCTGGCCCAATTTTGAATTTGAATTTGTATTAATAAACATGTCATTGAAACTAGTCCCTGCCGAGGACTTTCTAACATTAAAGAACAAGTTTAGGAGGCATGTGATTTAGCAAATAACATTTATTCTTAAGTACCAATATGTATAATATGTCCATCAGTATCCAACATGATGTTCCCATTATGTCGATCCTTGATTTGCAGCAAGAATCCAATCACGCTGTACGCCGCCATTGATGTCACGAAACACCGTCGTGCAGCCTGTGTCAATAGGAAGATTAAAAAAAAAAAGGTTGTAATAAGTTTAATAATGACGGCTACATAGGCTATAAAAAGCTTTTCATAGTAAAGGTTAAGCTTGCTCGATCAAAGCTAAGGATAACAAAATCATTTGAGCCGTTATAATAAAAAAAAAATCTATAGATACCTATACACCTATATACCTTCTCACAAACAGCATACACACACATACATACACGTTAAGCAAAGTGGGAGGTGTTAGGTTTTTTCGTTACGAAATTTCTAGATACGGTCGCCGCGCTCAAGCCCCGAAGCCCGCGATAAAAGCTATACAATAGCTTAAAAAAACGATTATTGAGGAGTAAACTCCAAAAAAAAGATAGAAGAGAGGCCGATGTCCAGCTATGGACGTCTTGCGGCTGAGATGATGATGAAACTCAAAAAAAATAATCGCGAATTTAAAGTCGATCCCATTGTAAAAGTTAAGTAAGTAGTAGTAGTGGTGATACTCACCTGGAATTCTCTAGTAGTCTCATCACCATACTTCTTGATGAAGTACTCGTACATACCGATGTCGGTCTGTCTGCCGAGCTGATCTCGCGACTTCGCGTTCGGAACGCATTCTATTACGCCACACTGAAATTAATCACGTTGATTTGTTATTATTGGAACTGGATTTAAAAGTAAAAAAAAAAACAGTTTTGCGTTGTAAAAAATACAGGTTGAAATTTAAGTTTGATTAGTTATGTTGAAAATTTTAATGGGTGACTAAAAATTGCAAAAACAGGATTACTACGTAGGTACTCAACTACTTTTACAACATTGAAAACGGTAGAAAAAGCTCATTCAATCTAATATAATCATATGTTACAGTAAAAACTCATAACCGGTCAAAACCACTTTTGACTAATATAACTATCTCAGTCAAAACTCTTTCCTGATACATAAAAAAGAAGCTAATCTAATAAGAGTTGTGACTGATAGTTTCAGTCAAAAGTAGTTTTAACCAGTTACGAGTTTTGACTTTAACATATACACTCAATATCATACTTTTTATATGACAGTATACAAAGAAAAGAGAAAATAAATTACAATAAGGCATCAGCAAAAAAAAACTATAAGTACTTACCCCGGGTGCAGTGGCGACCACCTTGTACGGGAACAGGTACAAATCCAACCCGACCTGCTGAAATATGTTCTTGAAGAGCGAGATCACTTGGAGCGCCAGCATGTCCTGTCTGACGTCATCACCCACTTTAAATATGGCTGCCTGCCACATCTCCGACGCTATGCCCGTGTACCGGTCTTTGCCTTCCTCCTGTTTATCAGTATTGTAAGCTATATCTCTTCTACCCGTTAAACAACAAAATCGTATAATCTATCTGTCCCCCGCGGTTTCACTCGCGTAGCGGTTTAATAAATAGATGAGAGCCTATTCTCAGACCTACCCGCTATGTTCACAAAATTTCATAAAAATCGGTCGAGCCGTTTCGGAGGAGTATGGTTACTAACATTGTGACACGAGAATTTTATATATAAGATAATAACAAAGTTTAGTTACATCATTTATAATTCAAGAACTCTTTGATTTGTTGGATTTGTCTCCGCCCCGAATAGCAGAATAACTATTAAAACATCGAAAAAATACACGGAAAAAAAAATGGCAAGTGAAACCGCGGAGCGAAAAACTAGTAGTTACATAAAAAAGCCTTTTATTTCTTGCTCAGTAAAGTTACTAAGTTTAAATATATTTTTTTAATACGGAATCGTACTTGCGCGATTTTGACTCGCACTCGGTCTAAAATACGTCTAAATGATTATCCAACGAGTAAAGTTAAACATGTGGCCACAGTATTAGGAAACTGGGTTAATAATTTAAAAATATTGTAAAGTACTTACCGATGGAGGTTCTTCCCCTGAAACGATGGCCAGGGCGACAGACTCCATTTCAGAGATACCATACTTTCGAACCCTAAATTTGGCTAAATATGGTGCTTTCGCTGCACTCTGCATAGGGGTACCTGTATAAAGATATGGAAATTACTTATTTTCTTCATTTAAACCAAACAAAAAGGTAAACTTTGGATAAAACTTTTGCGCTGAGAGGCCGCCACGGCATTAAATATGTACCGCAAATTTTGTGCAATTTCTTTCAAAGACAACACAAACCTTGCCGAGTTTCTTGCCGGTTCTTCTCAGTTGAAGGCTGACTTCCCAACCGGTGGTAACTTCAGTAAATTCGACCTTCATAAGGGCCTAAACTGAATGGCTTTGACTTTGATTTTGAAAGAAATAAAAAAAAATAACAAAACAATGCGATATGTATGTATAACTCACCACTCTTATAATCGATGTCTAATACCATTGAGTCAGGATTCGAAGGCAAGTAGCATCCAGGTTGTACCTATAAAAAAAACTCCTTGCTTAACACAAACATAAAATATATGAACTACGTTGTACCCGCCTGACTGGCTACCACCCTCTATTTTAACATCTACCGGCTGCATTTAAGCCAGATCCTTTAAGGCTTCATCAATTACCATTTTGAGATTGTGCTCAAACACATGGGGAATCTATAATTAAAAATCGACATAAAAAATACCTTAATATTCTTCAAAGCTTCCAAACACGCCCGCTTCCTTTCGGCTCCCTTCGGAAACGGTCGGATGATTCCGGAGATGTTCGTGATCTGGCCAAAGAAATCGAACTCGCGCTCGTAGAAGGCCTTCGCTGGACCGGATAAGGTGTCTACTATACTCCTTGTTAGGCTTTCCAGTGTGTCGAATAGAGCTGAAAAATGCAATATGAAGAGGTTGTCACAGACCCTTAGTAAGTCTTGTTGTGACGCAATTTCAATCTTATCGAGAGATAGTTAAGTATCAATTTCAACTATGACGATTGTTCCAAGTGCAAAGAAGTAACTGTGTTTATGTCGTGATGGTGAATGGACGGTTCGTTCCGTATCTCAGTTCAGTAAGGTTTTATACATCTGATAAACAATAATCTAAAAACCAAGGATTTACATTTTTTTAAATTCAAAACAAAATCATCTAATTAGAATGCATTGTCATCGAGTTGTGAGCTACCCTGAAAGTTTCAGCCGGATAGCTAATCGGGAAGTGTTCGAAATTTGAGTTACAAGATTCCACCCGGAACGACAGACAGACAAACAAGAAAGTGATTTAATAAAAAACGTGGTAATAAAATAAAATTGACCATGAGCTAAAGACGTAGGTTCGTAAGAAAACCAATGAAATAATACTCACGATCTTTATTATGCATCTCTTCGTCCGTATACATGTTGGTGTGCATGTTCCATATTAGCTGATGCGCTACAACTTGAGATTTCTTCGCGAGAGACTTTATTAGTTCGGCAACGTAGCCCATCTGTAAGTTATTTTACTAGTATTGATAAAATATGGACACGTTTTGACAACAGGTTGTCGCCTTTTGTTGCGCTACGTTAGCCTCGTTTTGGACATATGTATTTCATCGCTAAATCAGTTGTTAAAAGTTAAAACGCCTGAAAATCCTGAATCATTTTCAGAGGCTATTATTAATAGGTATATAATACTAATTAGGAACATGATGTCAATTAAATGAAGCATGGTGTAACTCACAGTGTCGTGTCTTAATGCCTGCACAAGCTGCGGTATGTAGAGGAGCACGGCCGAGGAGGGGTAGGAGGTGAGCGTGGAGACGGCGGCCTGCGCGGACAGCGGGTGCGGCGGGTACTGCCGGCTGAAGTACGACAGGGCCTCCACCGGGGACACGCGGGCCCATGTTATCATGTGGACTAGCTGTTGGGACAAAATGTACTTTGAACAATTTTGTAAGTGGTCACGCTAATCATCAAACTGAACAACATTTGTTGTACAAGTTATTGACTGTCTCGAATCAGTTATGAGATGTGTCATCCTGGCTAATCCTGGGTCAACATTATGCTTTTTTGGTATAAGTAGGTCTAATTTTATCAATTAAGGACGGTAACTCAAACTAATCCTTTTTTACAATTCAATCAGCGACAGTATAATCTAAGATAAGATAAGTCATCAATTATTAATTGCACTGAGGCTAATTTGTAATTGAGAATAATTACTAATTCGTTTGCACAAATTAATTATCCAAAGTGTCAAGGATAAGCAAGTAGCGGAGTACAACGAGTGCACCGCGCCACGCCAGAGCCAAGACTGCCTTATCGACTTTTTTGAGCAGGAACAGAAGGTGGTGGGTCCAGGGGACCTTCTTCCATCCTTACGCGGACTTTGCGGCGAGCGCTGAGGGCTCTCAACCGCTAATGACGATTGCTCTGACCCTTTTATACAGGTAGGAAAACAAGTCGAGTAGTGGGGAGAGTGGGGAGATGGATGACGCGTTCGGTGGCGTGGTCCGTGCACGTGCTGCTTGTGAAATTCTTGCTACGCTCGTACGACGACTCAGGCGCCGTCATGTACAAGATTGAATATATGTATTATTTAAAAAAATACATTGTATAAAAAAAGACACTCTTAAATTGGTACCAATTTTATTGATGTGTAATTTGTCTGGTCCAAAGAACTTATAGAACCTAGGGAAATAATTTTTGGGTCCAAGTTTGCGACTTTTTAACACCGAAAATCGTAAAATCTTGTGTATTTTTTTGCCTCTTAACTTTGAATTGCACAATATATTAAGTTCTTACCTCATGGGCATCATTAAGGAGTGTCTCTGTGGTGACCAAATACTTGAGAGCCTGCGGCACGTGACACACTGAAGTTGGCTGCGCTTGCACCTTCCTTCGAATCTCCGCTACAATACCTTCGTTCTTTAATCTGAAAATATGGGCTTATCTAGTTTAACAGGTTGGTTTCTTTCAATCACCGAGTAACTCATAATCACCAATTAAATAAAGCGGCATTAAATATATTGTATGTAGAAAAACAATCGCCACGCTTTAATTACTATTAGCCCTTCAATACCACCAACAATTTGAAATATAGAAGACCAGTTATTTAGGAAAACTCAACTCATCTTTACTGCAATTAGTAATTTCAATAATATTTTATTGGAGTGTCGGTGTATAACAAAAACATGTCTGTAACACACAAAAACAGTAAATAATGCAACAATTCCAATACCTCTCAGGCAGGAAGACAGCGAGCACAGGGCTGGTATCCCAGGCGAGCTTGGTATACTCCCGCCAGGTCCGCTCAGTGTTGAGCTTGGACCGCCACGTGGCGATGTTGTCCTCACCCGCCACAGCTTGTTCCGGACGCCCGTGGGGGTTGTGCCATGTTACTAGGAACTCTATCTCTACGGCCTGTGTGTTGAATGTTTGATAATTAGTTAAGGTTAGATTATAAGTTTACCGTTATGGAATCTTGGGTCGAATAATAAGATTGTTATCGAATCTCAATACAATTATTCTTGCATAGTTTCAAGTAAACAAAATGACAGTGATTTCATAAATGGGTACTTATTATATTTTTTTTACAGATAATTAACTTAATTATTAAATTCATATTTACGGGATAGTTTAGGATCTGTCATAACCCCCGGGACAGGCTATCCCTAAGGGTTCTCGTACAGAACGCATACACGAGCCCCTCCAAGCCCGGCGCTGTGATAGCCCGTCCCGGGGGAAATGTGACACCTCCCCCCAGCACCCTCGCGGTGCCATCGCACGATGAGTCGTGACCACGACGACCCATCGTCCTCCTCGGGGTCGCTTCTGAGCGCTCGGGGCCCCCGCCCCGATTGCCCACGACCCCGAAGGTCCCCATTTAGTCGCCTTTTACGACAGGCAGGGGGACACCGTAGCTGCTATTCTAAGCCCCAGCTACAGGGCAGACCGGTACAAGTCTGGCATAACCCGACCGCTCCCCCCGGGGCGGTCGGGTATCCTGTGAGGATTTCCCCACGTACAAAAAAAAAAAGGATCTGTCTCAAAATCCATTTATTCAGTTTAGGCCGACAACTGAGACAATTAAGCTTTTTTTAGAGGTTGTTCACTATTTTTTTAAATGTTGATTGATTTTATAACAATAGATGCATAATCACCAAAAAAAAAAACAATCGAAAGATACATTATAGTAATCTTGCAGTGTAAATAATGTGATCTAGGAACTTAAATACTCTGAAAGAACTCTTACCATAAGTTCCAATATCAAATTCCTCTTCTTCACGTAATCCTTGACAAAGGTATCCTGTGGTTTCGCGGGCGGTTTCACGCTGCGGTTCGAACGCTTACCCGCTATACTACCCGCGCCACTGCTCAGTGTTGTCGTCGACATTGGCACCTGAATTTTGAGTTTCATTGTTTGAGTGATAAGGGAGATATTTGAATGATCGAAAAAAAAACTATTTTCTTAGATTAAATTGAAATATGCAAATGACATTGAATTGACATGTTATTGTATACACGTTTTGACTTTTTACCAAATTCAACTTCATTACAAAAACTCAAAACGTCGAGTTCCAGTACACTATCATAACGCCCATAAGGTAGGATTCTGCTTACTGTATTGATCCATCCGGTAGTTTGTCGATTGCCAATATCACTGCTGTTGACTGAAGATCGGTTGTCAGTAGGAGAATTCGAAGTGTAGATGCTTTGTTGACTGCTCGGACCCATTAGATCATATTCCCCTATTAAAATATTAATTATATAAGTATCCTGAGAAAAATATTTCAAGGGTTGGTTTCACTTGGCAAATGTGACAAACATTAGCCCAACTTACCACCAATATCGCTACTCTTCAAATACTTCTTATCCGAATGCATTAGTTGCCAGAACTTGATCAATGACATTATATCTTCTCTCAAAGCGCCGGACATCTTGGCGGGGCATTGTAAGCCACGACAGAAGTAATCTAGACACGCGCTGTATACTCGCTCTCTGAGAATGTTGCGAGCTAACGAGCGGGGGAGAATGTCACCCTGTAGAAGCGATAGGCCACAGGATAGTAGTCTGTAATTTGAGGGAATAAGATTTAAATTTAATCAAACCTTGCTTGTTGTTCACTGCGGCGCCCCTGTCTAGTGCCGGCCACGTGGTTTAAGTGTGCATGTATGTCTGATTTATTGTTATTAAAAATAAAAATATATTACGCAAATGTACTTAGTAACAGATACCAAATGCGACTGCAATGTATCGACAGCTAATTTGGTGTAACCTTATACCGAGTGGGATAGAACGACCCACATCCCCGAAAACGACAGATTATGTTAGAGTTATGGAATCATGTGGTATTTTTAGGGTTCCGAAGACAAATGGCAGGAACCCTTATAGATTCGTCATGTATGTCTGTCTGTCTGTCTGTCTGTCCGTCCGAATGTCACAGCCACTTTTTTCCGAAACTATAAGAACTATACTGTTGAAACTTGGTAAGTAGATGTATTCTGTGAACCGCATTAAGATTTTCGCACAAAAATAGTAAAATAACAATAAATTTTGGGGGATACTTAGAACTGATACTCATTTTTTTTCCTTCATCAAACCCATATGTGTGGGGTATCTATGGATAGGTCTTCAAAAATGATATTGAGGTTTCTAATATCATTTTTTTCTAAACTGAATACTTTGCGCGAGAGACACTTCCAAAGTGGTAAAATGTGTGCCCCCCCCCCCCTGTAACTTCTAAAATAAGTGAATGATAAAACTAAAAAAAATATATGATGTACATTACTATGCAAATTGGTTTGAACGAGATCTATCATAAATCGTAAACTGCAATTTACCTTTCATTCAATCAACACAAATATAAAAAAAATGGCAAAAAGCAAGGTCTTACAGCACAAATATAGTGAAAATTCTAAAAATTTCAAAAAGTTGAAAATTAAAGGGTGTCCCCATACATACATAGTTGCGCCAATTAATAAAGACCTCTGAGTTGTATGGGCGCTCATACAATTTAGAGGTCTAGCTTAATTGGCACCAACCTCAAATAAGGTAAATAAATAAAATTATGCATTTCCCTTGATGGACGAACGATGGACGAAGTTTGTACGGAACCCTCGGTGCACGAGTCCGACTCGCACTTGGCCGGTTTTTTTTTTATTTCTTTTGGTTTTTGGGTAGAATGTAGGCATAAATATCTACACCACTGATTTCTCGATGTACAGAAGTGAGGGTTCACTTTGTAATTAATGTCGTTAATCTTTGACACGCTATAACTCGAAAATGTTTAAAAATAAACAAAGTTTCCTGTAGTAAAAATGAAGTAAAAAAGAGACTCAATAATTTTCAGGAATATCGGTCGTTCTGTACCTGGTATATATGCAAGTATCATCCCAGTCTTTTTAGTCGTTACAAGGTGATAAAATCCATTCAAACAAACAAACCAACACATTTACAATATCAGTATGATCCTATGATTGACTTTTCAAAAGAGCTTATTTCATATTTTGAAAAAAAATTTTTTTTAATACAATTCAGTTCTAATACTATATTCTTAATATTTTTCGATTATAGTTTGGTCGAAAATGGCTTTCTTCCTCTAGAAAATAGACTAGAAAAAGAGCCTTCCGCGTCAAAACTTATATCCATATGGTTTCGTATTTAATAACTAAACCATTGCTCAAAGTTTTTTTTCATTTTCTGAAAATATGGTTAATGAAAAAATAACCCCTTTTGAAAATTCACTCCTCAATAAACTTACCTAAACCTAACTCCGACGGCTTCCACGTGCCTGTTTATATGGTCACGAACATCTCCTACAGTTATAGGTAGCGATCTGAAACAAGCCTAATATTATTATCACGTCTTTATACATACAAAGAAGTAAATATCAACACGTACCTGTGAAGAAGGCTGGCTAACATTTCAACCTTTTCCAAGCTGTTGTATTTGGCTGTTTCGGCAACTTCGCATAAGTATCTGACCCACACTGCATGTGGTGCCACGAAAGGCGGTCTTGGTTCTAGTCTCGAACCTGTAAATAAAAATGGGCCTTATTAATCTTATAGAAGATTTAAACTGCTATGGATCGATCCTATTTTCATTACATAGTTTCGATAAATTTTTATATTTACTCCCAAAATTCGATGTAGTTTTTCGGTGCATATTTATTGTGGGTGCACATTATAAACAAATACAATAAGCCAGTACTTGCACAAACAAACATCCATATGATACTGGGTTTTGACAGAAACTTGGGCCATAAAACCCAAATACGAGTTATTTAGTTGAGTACGAAATATTTTTTCATAATTTTAAACATATATAATACTGCTGAATGAGGCAATTTTTCAAAAATCCTATACAACGTTAATTTTTTTTCAAATAAAGTTTTAATATAGTAAATAATGCACAACTTACCTTCATAAGCAGCTAAAGGACTGGTCTCCTCTGTCTGCTTAGAGAATAATCCCATCTTCCTGTCAACAGTGCACTGCCACGCTGCAAATATCTCCTGCAGTAACCGAAGCTCCAACTCCGGCCTGGCTGTACTCAGCCACTGCCAACATTCCACAGCCGTTGTTACTGCGTCTTCCGTGAAGATCTCAACTTGAGACCATGCTGAAAGGGGAAGGAACAGTTATTGGGTGATGTAATAGGATGGATGGAAAATAAGAGTTTACTGTATTTCAAGAAGATTTTCCTATCAAAACCGTGTCATCGAAACTTTTTAAGTACTGTCATCGTTATTAGAGGAATACTATCATCGCAATGTTGCTTGAAACGCACGAGCCAAGCGAGCGATGCGAGTGTAAAATTAATATCTATTCCACGAAGATTCTTTAATACAGCTTCTGACTATAACCTTCGTTTTATTAATGAGCTTCTCTAGTTTGCTCGTATCTTAACTCCTAACTTCCTAACTAATATCATAAATGCGAAAGTGAGTTTGTTTGTTTCCTTTTCACGCTTAAACCGCTGAACCGATCGCCTATGGCACAGAGAGAAGAACATAGGCTACTTTTTATCCCGAAGATTCCCGGGGAACGCGGGTGAAACCGCGGGGCGGAAGCTATAGTAGAGCTATAAACGTTTCAAAGTAATAGTTTAGTTGAAGAATATTACCGTATCTGTCATATAAATAATTTGACAGTTACCGAGACACTGTCATTACTTAACCAACGCCTATCCGCGTCGTGTCTGTATTTTACCACAATCTCTTTACGGTAAACGACAATGTGACCGAAAATGATATTAAATGTTACCGAGGGAATGCAGCAGTCCCCTAGCGGTGTGCGAGGACTGCGTGTGCGCGTTGGAGGAGTAATGTCGCGCGTGCACGAGCAGCGCTGTAGCGCGCCACAGCGCCGCGCGGTGCGACGTCTCGCTGCCGCTTGCGCACGCGTCGCGCAGCGCTTGATGCTGACGGGCGCCGACACGCCACAGCGCCGCTTCACCACCGCCTTCAGCGCTTACTGCGCCGGCGATCTGGGAATATGAACTGCTTCTTAGTAACAAGAGACTGCTTACACACTTTAATCATAACTAGAGTAAACCCGGCCACGCTAATCTGTGGCTTTTCCAATTATTATTTTTACAATTTTTTCTTACCACGGATTATATATTTTCCATAATTTTAATGAGGAATTGGCATAGTTTCAAAAAAATAATCACAAAGTATTCATAAAGATAAACGCATTGACTCATGAGTACATACCTCGCCGGCGTATCGACTGCGTTGCGACACGACAGCAAGTAGCGCAGCGGAATCTTGGGTAACGCACGGCGGCCGCTTGTCTAAGGCCGCTCGGGGTAAGGGAGCCGACATGCGGTTCAACCCTGCGGCGCCTAGCAACGCGCCTGTCGCCAGGGCCAGGCCACAGTGGTGCCAGAGGGTTGAGTTTGGTACCTAAGCCATTAGGACATATATAGAACGAAACAATATTGGTTAACTTCTACGAAAGACAATGAGGTGAAAACATCAAATTCCGTGAAGGTGAAGAAATCCTACAATAAGCTTCTGCTTTCGTTGAATGACAACATCGTGATGAAACCATAAACGGTGGTAAGGCACTACGTAGTACAAACCTGGCTGGCTACCCAAATTGTAAAAAGTGCATAGAGGCCAAGAGAATAGCTTAATTGATGACAAACAAACTTACCTGATTCAGATACTCCTGTAAATGAGATCTAGTAGACTGAGGTGCCCACTTCATCGCTTCTTGCACAATACCGTGACAACGATCCGCGAAATCTTTCACTATACCCTGAAAACGTACACAATTTTAGCAAAAATATATCATCCGTATTTTGATGATGCTAAGATTTAATTTCCCTTACCTCTCTCCCTTCTAATGTGTCCTGAAGTTGCAATGTGAAATCAGTTCCTGGCACCTTCAATAGCGGTGTCTCTTGATTAGCGTCAAGCTCCAAACTGAAGCTTAGCACTTGGAGTATATCAAGCATAGACCAGAGTACCTGTTCAAAGGGAATTGGCATTATATCCGTCCTTAATTCTTGTTTTCTATATGAAATTTACAGAAACTTAAAGCAATGATAGATCAATGGTAGTGACGTCGGATGTCGTCGCCGTTACGAAGGCCAACCTTCCGGTGTGTTCCGGCAGCTGCATTTGAGAGTAATTTCCTTTCTAGGCTTTGTTTGGCCCCATCATCATTTGCCATGGTGATATTGAAAAAAAAAAATGTTTTTTTGTTGTGGGGTCATAACTGATGACGTTACATTTTTATACAATTCACACACACTCGTATATCGCATGGAGGGAGCTAAATGGTAACGTCACCTCTGTCAACAAAAATGTACATAAACGCTTGTATTAATTTCACTCCTCATAAAATTTCCATATTTCCAAAAACATCCTAAATCTTTAATTCTAATAAAGTAAGAGAATAACTTTTACCATTATCATAAATCATCAAAAAAGACTTAATACAATTGAATTCATTAAAGAAAGAAACAAGTTTTAAATCTAAACTCACATACCCGACAATTCCAAAGCAAATGTGGGAATCTATCAACCAATCCAGCGAGCCACTTGTCAGCGACTCGGCGGATCTGCTTGTGGATATGATTGAAATTCACGAGGAGGAACTGCGCGTGACCTTCCAGTTCCCGCTCCCGAGATTCATCCTTGACTTTATCTGACATCACATCTAGAAACTTTTGGAATACTTTGTCCCCTACACTGTAAGCAAGATGTAGTAATATATAAAAGTCTGTTTGTAATGTCAAAATAACAGGTCATCTCCTGGTTTAATAATTTTCAAGTATGAAAGAAGACATAGCATAGCATAAGTATTAATTAATAACTCACCTAGCAACGCATAGCCACATGCCGGCTTTGTCTTTCTGAAGTGCGATGTCACTCAGATACTCTATGATTGGCTGCAAACTTGGTTCTGGAGAATTGCACACCCTGCAAATTTTAAATACTAGCAATCGGCTGCAGTATTCATTTTTTTTACTTCAATAACGAATAGTAAGCCTATACAAAGTAAAAAAAAAGTATCCTGCTAATGCAACCGATTTTCAAAGGGATTTTTCGAAATGAATTTATCTATCTTGAAATACCAAATTGTTACGTACTGCTGAATTCACATTGCGGTGGAACAGAACCAAAGTGATTATTTGGACTAAAATTGGACATAGTATTTTGAACGTTATCTCCATTGTATAATGTACCTACCTTCCGTTCCGCTGCAATGTTTATTTATTTAAGCGTGACAGCAAGTTTATTTTTTGTTTTGCTTATTTGCTTTATGGTCTTCATTTATATATGATAGATGAAGACAACATTTATCAGGCCAGCGGTTGCTTAGCGACTTTAATGACTGCAATTTCATCAATTAAAAGGCGATCTATAGACAGCTCCGGATTTCTGTCTAGGCCTACAGAGCCCCACTGGGCGTCTAGACAGCCTAGGGGCCCTATTAAAGTTAAAAATTATATTTGCTGTATCAGTGCATTTTATTTGCTAATTTTCCAAAATGATTTCGGGTTGACCGGGATGGGGGCCCGGAATGTCAAGTGCCTAGGGTCCCTGGGCCTCTAAGTCCACGCCTGTCTATAGAGTTATATAAATGGCTTATATATGTTACCGTAAAATTGTAAATACCATTAGATAAATATCGTTAGTATTTACATTCGACAACAAACGAATTAACAAACAAATATGGCGGCGCGGGGCAAATGACGTTCAACCAATCAGCGCGCGAGGTGCGGTGCGTTCCGTCGCATTCCATTTCACAATTTGACGGTTTCACTTCGATGATTATAATCTACCGAAAAATAATGCGTTAAATTGTAAACAGTATCTTACGGTTCACAATATTTCGACAGTTTACAATATCGCGAGATAGATTATAATCTAACGGTACTTACAATTTTACGGTGACACATATAGGTATTATATGTGTCACCATAGTACAAACTCACCTCAAAGTTTCCAACCAATAAACGCTCAGTAGATACATGCACGGCGCAAACGTCAACTTATTGACTATTACAGTGATGTCGGGAGGATGGTCCAACAGATTCAAAATCTGGGTCTTCAGCTCTTGTAACTCATTCATTGAGACGGAATTGTTCCTTACTGCTGATGTGTAATGATATTCCCTCATTTCTGAACGTAGAGACGTTTGCGAGACAAGGAAGGGTGATTTGACGGCTATCTCTTTTACTCCCGCGTACCATTCTTGCGGCCATAGTCCTGTGTGGATTGGTTATTTACCATGTGATTAGTAATTGTCATTTGATGGGATGAAAGCGTTGATTTTTTTTTTTACGGAACTTGTGTCTGTTTTATAATTCTTTTAAGAAGTTTTTTTTAAATATTTGCACTTATTTTAAGACTTTTTATAATAAATTTGATAGTAAATTATATCATTCATTTGAGATTTGAGACCTATCACAAACTATGTTGTATTTGTAATAATTTTACTTGTTATTGACAATGGTAAAATAAAATAGAAAATCACTCAAAAAGCACAATCTATAAACATTTTTCCTACAAATAAACAAATGATAATTCTAACATTGCATTTACATACTAAAGTCCGACCTAAAAGCACACTCTTTAGAAAAAAAAACTTTGTAACACACACACTACAAACTTTTTTCAAATATTTATTCAATTTTTATTGAATATAAATCAAATCACGTTAAGGCTGTTAAAAAATAAAGGCATTTCAATGATGCTACATTAACTTTGTTTAGTTTAAAATTCAGTTCAGACTAATTGAAATAGATAGACTAAGACCAGTATTTTGTTGTAACATTGTAATTTATTATTACTAAAAAGTAGTACGTACGTGTGATGGTTTAAACTAAATAAAACCCAGGCTTTAAATATATCCGTCACTTTCCAACGTTATACAACAAAAAGAGATAGAGCTATCTTAAAACCTGGTAACAAGACTTGCTTTACGACTCACGGGTTTAAAAGTTAAGTCAATTATTATGCTATATTTATTTAACGTACTTAAATAACTTTATTAGAATTAAAAATGTAGTTAATACAGCATCAAAAATAATCACATAAAAAACCAAACAACATACAAACTATTAGTTTCATCTAAAAGCATGTTTACTCACGCTTTCGCATGGCTACAGGCGTTGCCAGAGAAGAGAGACAAAGATCTTTAGATACATCTATAACAGTATCACTTACATTATATTTACATATCAATAAGATAGTTTAGTCGGGGATAAGTAACTTACACTATGTCCATCAAGTTATTCGATTTCTGACGTTTAAAAATATCAAAGAAATATGAATCTTATTATTAATCACCAATAAGGTTAAATCTATTTATTCTATAGTTAATTGTGTAACTATATAATATGTAGATGGATCTTATTTTAAAGTAATAAGGTAAATAATTCTTTGATATCCTTAAACGTCAAAAATCCAATAACCTGATGGACAGAAAATAGTCTCTGGATCACAGCAAGCCAATCAGGGTACTATTATAAAACCTCCCGAGTTATTAACCAATTAGAGAGATGCACAGTCTATGGTTAATTTCGATTGGCCAATTAGGGTCGTTTCTATTACAATAAAACGTATGCGTATTGAGTATAAATTAAGTATCCAGAACTAAACAGATGTCATAAGAAGAAATGTGCTATAATAGATTCAAATGGTTGTTTATAGAAATTTAATATTAGCTTTTATCCTGTGGTAGATTTGAATGTAAATTGTTTAAAAATAGAAAATAATTTTAGTAGTTTTTGAAGTAATTACCTGATTCGGCAGCTGTGAATCCCATGACAACGCAGTATAGCCAGAAGTCTTTGAACAGTTTGTGTAATCTTGGTTTTGGATTTTTGATTGGCGGTAGTCTCTTTACTAGTACCTGTTGAAAAGGTATCGTCTCATAATCATCATATTCACCATATCATCATATCATCATATTTACCAAGACAAACATTTGTGGGCATGTCTGTTTGTCCCGAGTATGGGTGTAATTACTTTACATAATAAAAAAAATATTTAAATTAATTTGTTTTCTACTAATATTATACATAAATGTGAAAGTTTGGATATTTGTTACCACTCAACTCAGTAACGGCTGAGCCGATTTGGATGAAATTTGACACACAGATAAAATATATTCTAGATTAACATCATCATCATCTCAGCCACAAGACGTCCACTGCTGGACATGGCCCCTCTCAACCCCTAAGGACCTCCAATAGGACCGGCCATGGGCGGCATGCACTCAGCGTTCAAGATTAACATAATAGAATACTTTTTATCCTGGGAAAACAAAATATCCCTCGGGAACGCGGAGGAAACCGCGGGACTGTAGCTAGTCGGACATAAATGAACCTTTTAAAATTCACAGCATTTAGAACAAGTAAGTTACCGCTATAACAGGTATGAGGACCCCCAGGTTGCCGGCGCTGCCGGAGGCCTTGAGCACGGGCGCGGGCGAGCGGTCGGTGGCGCGCTCCCCGCCCAGCCCCAGCTGCACGAACAGCTCCAGCAGCCGCGTCACCAGCTCCAGCCGCGCCTTGGTGCCGCGCACGTTGGCCGCCACGTTGCCCAGCGCGTTCAGTACTGCGCCTGATACGTGCCTGTCCAAACTCCATGCTTTTAAATCTTATAACTTTAAACGACAAATTCTTGTATGTATATATGTATATACATTTATTTCGTTTATTTACATGGAGTTTCTTGTAAAACCCGAGTTTACAACAAAAAAAAACGCCGGTCAACGCTCGGTCGTGCCAGGTACGTATATTAATACTAGCATCACCACTATCTCACCATTCGTAGGAACTGGCTCTCAAGTGCAGCCACTGGAATACGGGTGCTCGACGACAGATTTTTAACTTAAAGGTGGTAACCGGACAGGCGCATACTACAAAGTACCCTGCCAAGCTATGGTTTCTTGACGTAATTTTTCTTCACCGAAAGCTTAAGCTCATTGTAAGATTCAAACCCACGACTCTTGTTGCCTATCTTAATCATGTCATCGGCGAAAACTCGCTGGCCTATGGTATTTTTGGGAGTGTGCGCAGGAATTATTCAACCTAATTCCACCATCCCCATTCCTACACCGAACCACTAAATGCTGGGAAAATTTCCACCAGCACGTTGTAGAAATCAACAACCAGTAGAGATAACGTTTTGCATCCTCATTTATAATGCGAACAGCAAAGGAGTGGAACTTGCTCGCGGCGTCTTTGTTTCCTACAATCTAGGGACTTTCAAGGTCAGAGGGAATAGGTTTCTTCTGGGTAAGTATGCTCCATCTTAGGCTTCGTCTTCGTCTTTTGTCGGGTCAGAAGCCAAACGCAAGCCCATTCAATTTAAAAAAAATCATCTCACCAAAATGAATAAGAAACAATGGATACCTATACTGCTTCCGATCATCAGTGTGATGATACGCGGCGCTGGCGGCCTCGACCGTGATCACTGTGAACATGCGCATGATCTCGTCGTGGGCCGGGCCCTCGGGGCTCGCTAGCGCCATGCACCCGAGCTGGTCCACTATCAACGTGTCTAATGATGACGGTGCTCGGCATAACCTGCATTTATTGTATTCAAAAAGGAACTCTATTAGTTTACAATAAGATTCATCTGTAACATACCATCAACCATATATTAACTAACCCTTATTATAAAGCAATATGGTTAAATTTTCTATGACATTCTTAAAACCTATAATTTATTCAAATTATTAAGATCACAGTAAATTTTTATGAAATGTTAAAACGATAGGTTTATATGGAGTTTTGTATTAAATACAAAATTATGTAGTCATAACTGTATAGCATCAAAAGTACTCCTACTCTTTATAGATTTAGGTTAGTTTGGTACATAACATAAAATATCATGTTTTATACATTAGTTAATGTTGATAATTTATTTAGAATACAGGCATCTTCCCTATTACAGATAGTGTTAAAAGTACCTTTGTTGAAAGAACTGCAGTATAGTGTCAGTTGTCTTCGGTGTGTCCTTCAATGCAACCGCAACGTGCCCTAACATGATAACTATGTTAGTGCTGATTAGCGACGATTCACTGCAACAAGTTCAATAAATAGATATATAAATGAACTTCCCTAATGATTTCTCTTTCTTTAAATTGATTTGCTTTTTTTGTATAAATTTTTGGACTGATGTTTGGGACAGTTTTTCTCAACTATTAGTATCTAATACCGAAAATTCATCATAATGATGTTTGGGCTTACTTATCAACAAAGTCTAATTGACTTTTATTTATCTATTTTTGTTGCTTACAAAAATGTGAACATGGAAGCTTCAGAAATAGGTTCAACTTAGGAAATAGGTGAGCCATTTATAGGTAGACAAAATATATAATAGATATAGCTCGTAGAGTCAGTAAGCTGAAATAGCAATAGGCAGGCCACATCGAAGAGCCGATAAACGAAGGGAAAGAAAGGTTTTCGAGTGGCGACCACGTATAGGAAAGCGCTGAGCGGGACGATCTTCCACCAGGTGGACCGATGACCTGGTCAGCCCACGGCCCACAACCGTTCGTAGTGACACGGGAAAGGCTTATGTTCAGCAGTGGACATCTTTGGGTTGAATATAATGATGATAATGATTTAATAGGTCAATTTATAAGAATAAAAGTCAGCAATAGATGAAAATATTACCTGTCACTAGTCTCAGCTGTGAACAGCCTGTTGCTAACGGACCCGACAAGTGCGGGCACACAGTACGGATCGACGGTAAGCGCCGCTTCTAACGCCACGCATAGATTCTCTATAGCTGCATCGCGAAGTTTCTCGAACGGCGTCGACTTTACTGGCACACCAGACTCAGTTAAGCCTTGGAGCTCTTTGCCTTGTACTGTGAATTATTAAAAACATAATGTTAGATATAAGGGTTACATCTAAGAAGCATACATATTGCCTCAACTATAAATGAGTACATGACAGACAGACGTAAAAGCAATGAATGATGAGCCTCACGTGTAACTTTCATGTGCTCCTTCCCAGTTTTCTCCAACTCCAACTTATGTAACTTAAATAATATCGGTGAGGGCGTCACTAAGAAATCTCTTAAACAATATATCGATGTGTTCGCAATTGTAGGGAATTTTGTCGCCAGTTTACCTAGTCCCTGAAAATGGCAAGAGAAAAGAAATCTTAAGATGTAGACATACGATACAAAATCCATTACAAATAAAATTCTTAAGCTGCTTATTTGTTTTTGTTGTTATGAATTTAGAATCTAAGGTTATTTATTGATCCTGTATCTTATTAAATTATTAGGAATATTAAGGATACGCGGATATATAGAAATAAAGAAATATAAATATAAAGAAAAAATAACAATGTTTTTTTCCTATCGCCATAGATATAAGTCTATCTATTTCTCTGTTATGAGACGAATGACAAACTACCATAATCTTTCAATACTATGTGACAGGTCACAGATATAGATACCATGTGTCTTGTTTTAGATATAATAGAACATTTAAAAGCAGAAACTCCCATACCCAATAGAAAGTAAATTACTTACTTCAAGGCAGACCATAAGTAATGGCATATGCGCCAAAATCAATTTGTGATTGTGATTTGAGTTTATCTTCTCTGTGAGTCTTCCGCATAAAGAGTCAGCACCTACAATAAATCATCTACATCACGACACTTTATTTGATAATGGCAGGAAGGTGGTCCATGAATAACTGACCGTTTAATAAAATGTACAGTCAGTCGGAAATCAAAACTGCTCGCTCATGCTCGATTATTTCACGTTTAAACAATAATCATCTCTAATATAAAGCAATAGAGTTGAGTTAATTTTGAACCGATCCTTAGGGTGTTAATGAAAAATGAAAACAATAAGGATATCTGTCTAGTTTTGAGAATATTAGTTAGAATTCGAGTGTTTACGTTTAATTTTATATGATTTTAAACAGTACATATTGTTTAGTAACTTATTTTTACTAGTACATTAGTACAGTATGGAATAAAAATAAATGAAAAAGAAAGTACTTAGGTTTTAGCTATTTAAAGGTGGGTTATATTATTTAAAGTTAGTTTCCGCCAGTTTCAAAAAATCCAATTAAAGTTAATTCTATGATCAAAAATATTGCCACCTGTCATTGAGGGTAACAGGTACACTCTTAACACGAGATTCATCAACTGAGAGCTATACTTTCAAAATCGCTGGATAACACATCTTAGTAAATAAGCCAATTTGAAGGTTTATCAACAGTAAATATGTCAAATAATATCTATCAGGTAGATAAGATTGTGAAACGGGTAATAAAAAAAAATTATTGGATAAGAGAAATTAAAGCATTAGATGTTGATACTTTTAGGTCACAAACTTATAGGCCCGTTATGACAAGAGGATATCTCTTTTGGTATCATTATATTTATCTCTTTGACATGGGTGTATATGAGCTGTCAAAATGGGCCTATTAGATTGGGACGACATTAGTATAATTTTAATTTCCATAAATGTCAGTGTTAGTGCATGCGCAGTGGAAAATTTGTTAGCCAATGGGGTCACTCTCAAACCCACTTAGATAGAGATACCTATTAATATTGTTAGAGCGTTTATAAGCGCTGGCACGCCATAGCCGTCATCAACTGGAAAATTATAATAAAACAGTATATACGATATAATACGTAGATAAATATAGCCTACCTTCTAGAAAGTCTCACTAAATCATTAATTTTTGATGGCGGGTACACACTAAGCGAACGAACACGAAGGCTAAAGAACGAAAGAGAACGAACGAGATAGCTCTCGTTCGATTAGTTTGTACGCGCCATAATATTGATTGACCACTCGCATTTATAGCATAACAATTCCTATTCTTCTGAAATAATTCCAAGTCTACTCAATTTTGGTAAAGATCATATAAGGAACCCACAGTAATCGAAATACATTTCCACATTTGAATTTCATCTATATCTCTAAAGGCATATGGTCTAAATTACCTGTTTCATCGCCAATAGCCCATACGAGCAAATCCACACAGGCTGAGTTAGCCATAACGTTAACTTTGAACTTGTTTACAGTTGCAAAGTTACTCTCCCTGTCTTCCCTTTCGGAGGCGTCGTGATGCCGACTTTGTAGTTCCGTTTGACCACTTAGGAACAGACATTTCACGAATTCCTGAAACATATTTTTTATCACCTTAAATTGGGTAAGTGATAGTAAAAGACAAGAAAGGATGTTGATTTTATCGGTGATTTATGAGCTGTAAGTGGCTACCGTCGCCTATGTACATTAGCAATACCAGTGGGATTTCCAATGTGTTGCTGACCTTTATAAAGCGTAGAATGCAACTGCTGGAACATACCAGTAGGTACTTGGCGACTTGAGGATGGTAGCGAGCCTAGCGGGTACTAAAAGTATGTCGTGACATCACGAGCAAAGCAGTTTGAAATTTGTGGTTTTAGCATTCCTAAATGGGAATGGCAGACAGATATTATTTTACGTATGTGTGAAAAAAAATATAAGTTAGATCAAAAATTCTATTTACATATTGAAAATCAAAATAATGAATAATTCAAACAACTGAACCTTGATAACCTTTGCCATCTGTCAATATTTCACTAAGCAGTAGCGTTACGTAATCAAGGTAATGCAATGTTTACATAATAGAGAATTTACATGTATTTAAGCAAATATAAATCCCGAACATACCTGAACATCTTTGGTAAAAGGTCCCGGTAGGTCTTTCTGGTGCTGTAACAGTTCCCGTAACAACGTAACCATCACCAAATTCAACGTTTCTGAGAATGATTTATATGGGAAAACCTGAAAAACAAACCAATAATGTTTCATCGACAAAAACACTTTTTTTCTGTCATAATATAACAAAGAATCTAAAACTACGTACTTGTATCTGTGCAGAAGCATAAATATCTTCAGCTTCTTCATCTACGAACGCTAACAAATCTTTGGTCAACAACTTCTTCGCCAAAGACAATATAGACTGCAGATACGTCACGTAGAACTGCACGCTACTTCGCTTCTCTGGCGACTCCGAGAACCTCATATATGGAAACTGGTTGAAACTGGATCCGAATTTATGGAAGAAATATGTCGTCGGATCGTACGGAACTGAATGGTAGCTGTGAAGTGACCCTCTTTTGAGAGTCCCGCCTGCACTATCAATAGTATCGCTACCATTTTCCATTATATTATCATTGTTTAAATTCAAATTCCCGGATAAAGATCTCGGTATAATAGGTCGAAATTGGTTGAACCTTCTCTTTTTATCCAAAGTGGAGTATTCGAAGCTCGGTTCAGGTTCTTTGGTCTTCACTGGACTGGGCGGTTGAGGAAACAACCGGCAGAGTAAAGGTGGATCGACAGTTGAATATCGACCCATCGATCTGGCTAAGCCAATCAGTACTGGTATTGTACTTTTGCACAACTGCAGTTTTGAGACGGTGTTGTAGTCTCTGTTTTCGTGACAAGTTATTATGATCTTTGTCAGGTTGGACATAAGCTCAATTTGGGCTGTAATGATCTCCTCTCGTAGAGAAGATTGTTTGGATGCAATATCTGAGAGGAGTGTGTTGAGACAGAAACTGAATTTCTCTGACATTGGTATACCTGTAACAAAGAAGAGAAAGTCTATTTATTATATATCATCGAAGTACCTGATGTCACAGTCTACCTAGGATATAATAATAATAATAATTACAGCCTATATCTGCCCACTGCTGAGCACAGGCCTCCTTTCGCGAATAAGGGTGGAAAGGGAATGGGCAAATACTCCACCACGCGTGCCAATTGCGGATTGGTGGAGGTAGGCTAGTGGTCAACCTACTGTTGGAGTTGTCAAAGCCACCTAGGATGTATCCAACTAGCTTAACGACAATCACAATTAAGTGATAACCGGGACCAACGTCTCTACGTGCCTTCCGAAACACAGAAACGCTCAAGATGAAATACCACTAGGCGGTCACCCATCCAGGTACCGGCCAGACTGGACGTTGCTTAACTTTGCCGATCGGTTAAGAACGCCTAACCAGAACGCTTCCTTAGGATATAATATTAATATTTATTCATCACACGGGAGTAAGTTAAAGTAATTTAATTCTAACTTTTGGTTATAATTTTTCAACAAATATTATCTCAAGACCGAATAAAGTAAATACCATCGTGACTCTAGTTCACTGTGGCTTGTTTAAAGAAATTTCTCGAGAAATATTCTTAACTGTAGAAGGATACTAATTTTACGCCGGTTGGCGTGGTTGGTAAGATACCCTATCCATCACGCCGCAGGTCGTGGGTTCGATTCCCACTCAGGACAAACATTTGTGTGCATGAACATGTCTGTTTGTCCTGAGTCTGGGTGTCATTATCTATATATGTATGTATTTACAAAAGAAAAGTACTATATGTAGTATATCAGTTATCTAGCTTCCATAGTACAAGCTCTGCTTAGTTTGGGGTCAGATGGCCGTGTGTGAGGAATAATGTCCCAGAATATTTATTTATTTTAACTGAAAGCTTCAAATTATTTTATTCACTGTCATACAATAAAGGTCATGTTACACTTGCGCATCAAAATTATAATTATATACGTAAGACAATTGAATAGTAGGATGTAAACATTTATAAATACACTTAAACCTTCAGCAAACAGTACAACGCAGTATATAATAATATACATTACAAAATACATTATGGCATCATGGCGTGTTGATGATTCATAAAGATATGGACATATAATAGTAGAAAACCATCATAAAAATATACATACAGGTAAATATGTCTTGGTCGTAGTTTGTATTTAGGTAGAAATATTATTTTTAGTAGTAAAGTGTTTCTAATTTACTGACAGTCTTAAAGATACCTTTGAGGAACACTCTGTATTTTTAAGTGGTTTTTTTATAGTTCTTCTTCTTCTGTTATATAAAAGGAAAAGGTGACTGACTGACTGCTCAATCAACGCACAGCTCAAACCATTGGAGCTAAAATTTGGCATACAGATAGCTATTATGATGTAGGCATCCGCTAAGAAAGGATTTTTGAAAATTTCATCCCTAAGTTGGTAAAATAGGGGTCGCGGTTGAAACCGCGGGGTGGTAAGCTATACTGTATAAAACTCAAGATTAACAATGGGTTGGCCAAAAAAAATAAAAATAACGTTATATTTACTGAACTAAAACGTAAAACAGATCTAAAATACTACCATTTAAAGACGAAATAGAGTTTGAAATCCAATGATTTATTATTCACGATTGAA
Organism: Tetheella fluctuosa; assembly: GCA_951216915.1. NCBI lineage: Eukaryota > Metazoa > Arthropoda > Insecta > Lepidoptera > Drepanidae > Tetheella > Tetheella fluctuosa. The sequence goes on along the minus strand of OX578233.1, from coordinate 7,270,145 downwards.
AACATTTAATCAGTTTTCTTCACCAATCTCTAAGCTACCAAATGATGACAAAACTGGGAAAAATACATGAAGAATTCAACAGGTGAAACCGCAAATAATACTATATCTTCCTGAAAATAATGTCATCTCGTCCATCAGTTTCAATTATGTGATTATTACTTAACCATAATTAATATCCAGAGACAAACTTATATTTAGTTCAAAGATGGGCAAATATTTTATATGTGGCCGAAGGTGGTAAAACTTAAAATCTAATATGTATTGACGTGTTACCCTGCGCACAAATTGTGGTTTCGTTTTGGACTATAAATAGTCCAGTGAATCCTTTGTATATCAGTTTTTGATGATTATAATAATTGTGAAATTGAAATACTTAGATATGAAAGAATTTCAGCCTATGTATCCAGGCGACCTGAACTTGTGGTAAGGTTTGAGCATTTATTGCCCAATAATAAATATTAAAAATTAAAATTGCAAAATAATAAGCACAAAATCAGTTACCCACACAGGCACTAGCGGGCGGGCAAAAAAGGGCTGGATGTCTAGGCGCTAGGATGCAATTCAACTAAAATCCGCCCCTGTTATCAACTATAAAATCAGTGCATTTGACCCGTCCCTATTATCAACTATGAAATCGGTGCATTTTAACGCGAACATCATGTCTGTATATAAAGCGGCGGTTATTAACTGTATTTTATAGATTCACTGCGCAGTTGTTTCGACTGACAATTCAAGAGACGAAATTGAGGATGTTTAAAAAAATTTTCGTTCTTTTTTTGGTGGTTATGCTAATTGGAAGCGTGAGTCCTTATTTTGATTTTGTTCCTTCATGTGCATAGTACGTCGTACGTACGTTGTCGTTTCACAAGTGACGTAATCGTTGGAAAGGTTTTGTAAATCGTTGTTGGTGAACAAATCATGCATGACATCCTCGTATTTAAGTAGTCATGTAGACCTTTCGACAAGATCAGTTCAACCATAATAACAAAAGAAGACGATAATAGCTCAGTAATAGTGAAGCTAAACCTATGACAAAGATCTTGGCTTCGAATGAGGAAACCATAGCACGGTGATAGGGTACTTTTTAGAACCCGCCTGTCACCACCACACCACACATACCGGCGTGTTCCGGCAGTGTCAATTGAGAGCCATTTCCCTTCTTATCAAAGTCAAAGTCAAAACCATTTATTCAGTTTAGGCCCTAAGAGGGCACTTATGAACGTCGAAACTACTGAAGTTACCACCGATTTGGAAGTCACCTTTAACTGAGAAGAACCGGCAAGAAACTCAGCAAGGTTACATTTTTTATATATTTAGTTTTTTTTTTGGACAATCTGACAATGTTGGCTTTTTTTCCATTAAATGTTTTACAATTATTAAAGAAATAAAATACGCATAAACACAAACATGAAAAAAATAAAATAATAACCTGAACAAGTTCAAATTTTAAGTAAAAATTAGTATCTCTAATACTAAGTAAGTACCTGCTGGCTTTTGTATAAAATTATGTACAAGATGCACTTGTGCAGAGTGCAGCTACTTCCAGACATCTTATCCTCAATGTAATAAGCTACCTTATAATAAGCTTTTTCTTTTAAAACTTTCTTTATGTATGATTTGAATTTAAAATCAGTCATCTTGGTAACTGAGATAGTTATTTTATTATAAAAGCGAACACTACATCCAAGAAATGACTTTTTAACTTTAGCTAATCTAAAATACGGAACTACTAATTTATCTTTTTGTCTTGTATTAATATTATGTATCTCCATTTTTGATTTAAACATTTCTATATTTTTACGTATGAACATAATATTTTCATAAATGTAAAGTGAAGGTAAAGTCATAACGTTTATATCTTTAAATAATTCCCTTAACGATTCACGAGGACCCATATAATAAATGGCACGAATTGCTCTTTTTTGTAATATAAATATAGTTTCCTATATCTGCTGCAGCTCCCCACAGTAAAACGCCATAGGATAAAAGACTATGGAAATATGCAAAATAAACTAAATTGTCTCGACATACATCAACTGTCTGATTTTTCTAACAGCAAATGCAGCAGAACTTAATTTACCAGCCAAAGATTCTACATGAGGGCCCCATTGTAATTTATTATCTAATGTGATACCCAGAAATACAGTTTTATCGACTAATTCCAAACTGCTGCCATCTATTATTATCTGGCTGTCTACTTGCGCTACATTTGGAAGAGAGAATCTTAAACATTTAGTTTTCTTAGAGTTTAGTAACAGATTTTTAACGGCAAACCATTTGGAAATTAGTGACAAAGTATCATTTACTTTAATAAGTTCTTTGTCTTTTCTATCTACTTTGAAAATTAATGAAGTATCGTCAGCAAACAGGACGATATCTGAGAGACCATTTACAACAGATGGTAAATCATTAATATAAACTAGAAACAGGAATGGCCCTAGTATCGAACCCTGGGGTACCCCCATTGGCTTGGGGTACCCTCTTGGCTTTGTTACGTACCTACTTTTGACCACATTATTACGTACCAGAGTGAGATTGTGGTCAAACAGCAACAACTAGTTTCAAGGAAAAGAGCTAAACAGATTTAGAGTTTGATGGTTGGAACTATTTTGAATCCCATTTAATTTTTAATAATTAACTTATTATTTCATTTCAGATCACGGCCCAATATCCGGGTAAGTTTTTGAACACATCAAGTCATTTACAGTTTGTTTCAGAAATGGTATTTAAAGAATCATTAAATTATACTATTTTAATAGGTGCTGATGCTGGAGCCGGAGCCGGAGGTACGACTTTCTATAATTGTTTTTTTTTTTTTGTCTTTGGGTTACCAAGAAAGGAAACAGTAGGTAATAAATAATCACAAACGTTATATATGTATAGAGGATTAAGGTTTTGTATATTTAGGTGGTGCTAATGCTGGATTCGGATTCGGCGGCAACGCTGGAGGAGGGGGTAGAGGCGACGCGGGCGCTGGTGGCGGCGCCGGTGCCGGCGCCGGTAAATAAGGTAAATCTAATAACAATTTTGTATAATGTCATGGAGCCTCAAGACGTCAGTAGTTGCTATTATACGTTCAAATTTACCTGTTTTTTTTAGTAACAATACAAATAATTATGTATTCTTTGTTTCAGATATCACACATAGCGTAAAACAGAAATAGAAAGATATTTAAAAATGATAAAAAGTAAACATGAGCACTACTTAATGAATCGGAGTTGAATTCAAAATTTATTTTGCATATTTCATTAAGTTGTTTTATTACGCCGGCACTCAATATCAAATTATTTGTAATGAGCACATGTCACGGACTTATCGACGTCGTCTGTGGATTGTGTGTGCGTGGTTTTACGGACGCAGACGCACAAGTGATTCCACACCGTATTGCTACATTGATAAAGATCGAAATAGCAGGACGTGAGTCTAAAACAAAAGACGAACACGAAGCTTCGTTTTAGATTCTTTTGATGTGGCTACACGGTGTGTAAATGAAATGGAAAACTGCGTCCGTGAAATCACACACCGTGGGAACCCGCTCTAATTATAATAATGATACAAGAGAAACACACCGAAAAATAAATAAATAAGTATATATTTTTAATAAAAATATACATGTTTTGGTTTACACAGATGCGGGTTTTAACTTTGGAGCGGGTGCGGGTTTAGGAGGGCAAGCAGGCGGAGCCGGCAGGAAATAAGGCAAGCGCCGGGACTAACTTTGTAACTAGTAATATGTTATAGATCTTATCCTATAACATATATCAACTTTTGCCTTTAATAAATCAGCAATGTTTAATAAGAAGTAATTTTTTGATCTTTTTATGTATTCAAAATTCAAATAAAAACTTAATAATAAATTCAAACCAATTATTTAATCATGTCTGCATGTTTTTCCGGGTGGAATCTTGCAAGTAAAATTTGACCCACTTCCCGGTTTCCGATTGAGCTGAAATTTTGCTTGCATATGTATATCGCGGGGCAATGCAATATTATGATAACATGGAGCTGATCTGATGCTGCAGTTGGAAGGTGGCCATAGGAACTCCGCAATAAAACGATACAACCGCATCGAGTTTTGGCTCGTTTGATTCGTATTGACGAGTACTTTGATCCCATATGGTAACCAGGGTCTGATGCTGGAACTGGAAGGTGGCCATAGGAACTCTGCAATAAAACGATAGAACCCCATCGAGTTTGGGCTTGTTTGATTCGTATTGACGAGTACTTTGATCCTATATGGTAACCAGGTTCTGATGCTAGAGCTGGAAGGTGGCCATAGGAACTCCGCAATAAAACGGTGGTCGGATTGATTTGATAATTGGTATACATCAGTATATTGGAAGACAATGCAAGTACAGTCATCAAAAGGTACAGTCACCAAAAAATCCTACAATGAGCTTGAGCATTCCTTGAAGGAAAACATCGTGAGGAAACCATAGACCGGTGGTAGAGTACTTTGTAGTACAGCTTGACTGGCTACAACTCTCAAGTTGAAAATCTCTCGCTAAGCATCTAGCGACGGTCGCCACATACCATCAGGTAGACCAACTGCTTGTCAGCCTTCTGACATAAAAAAGTCTATATACAGGGTGATTTTTTAGTCACTGGCAATACTTGCAGGGGTACTCATCAAAATGAACAACTTTTATTATGGGATTAACTGTGAAATCCATAAAAAAGTTCAATACCTACTCGACCAAAATGTATGAAGCATCCATTTTATTTTATGCGATATCAAGAGTTAGCTCCATAGTAAAAGTTGTTCACATTGATGACTACTTACACCCCTGCAAGTATTGCCAGTGATAAAAAAAAATCACCTGTATTTTATCATAATACAATGATCGTGTTATACATGTTCCTAGTAAGTGATGATGTGGCCGAAGGTGACAAGCTCACAAAGCCTAGAAGAGGATACCTAGAAAATGGAACATCTATGTATGTTAGTGAGCTTATAACGTGTCGATTTTATACTATTATCTATAACAAGTCAGTGATGATCCATGCTGCAGGCAAAGCCGTGGGCATAGGCTATGTATTATAATGCTCAAAGGAAAATCTTCCATAGCTTAACAATGCTACAGTACAATATCATAGTACATTTAAGGCATATTATCTTGATTATGAACTGTAAACATATAAATATAAAAAGGCCTACATACACTATAGGTTCCTTGCATTTGTCAGTTTGTTTGTATGTATACTTATATAAACATTCTAGCCATTAAGTCTTCTGATGCGAGTTAAGGGGTTTCTTTGTGGTTAAATAGAGTAATACAAAAGTATAATAACAGTTCCATATAGCTTGAAACTCCACACGTGTTCACTTTAGTTCAATCAGCTACTATTGCTGACCGTACCCCAAAGTTTTTAAAATGTATTATTTTTCTCGCTTCGTGTTCTATCCAAGGAATATATCAACCTCCGTTAAAATGGCTGAAATTCAGTAACTAGTGTACAGTCAGCGTCAAAAGTAGATTGGCACTTTAGTACCATGTCACATTACACAATTCATTATTTTCATACAAACTGTCAAGAGATTTTCAATAGATTATTATGAAAGGGTACTAAACTGCCAATCTACTTTTGATGCCGACTTTACCTGTGTAATACTATGTAATTTAGTAAAAAGTGTATATATATACAGTATGCCTACACTAAATTTAAACAAGCGTACCCACATAACAAAACAATATTTTTAAAGCTAGAAAATAATGTCAACAATTTCAATTATGTGATTATTTGAGCATCATCATTATAAATGATAAAATCAGCGTATTTTGACGCAAACATAATGTCCACCGAATAAGTATATAAAGCCGCGGTTTTACAAACGGTTTATAGAATCATTAAAGTTGTCAACACTGACGATTGTATATACTGTAACAATGTTCAGAAAACTTTTCGTTTTATTTTTGGTGGTGATGTTAATTGCAAGCGTGAGTTCTTATTTTGATCCCTATCTTATATCATAGTAAATAATTTAGTTCCTACTACTCGTTATTTCGATACCCATGTAATAATAATCATTTTAAACACTGAATATACTCGGTCTCATTACATGAAATGGTGTAGTCTTTTTTTTTTACAAGACATGGTATTAATTAGCCCCGTCTCTTTTTGTTGTATGACGTTAGAGAGTGATGGATATATTTAAAACCTGGGTTTCACTTACGTAATAAGGGGGTCTATTTTATGGATAAAGAGGGAAATATTACTACTCTATTATGATCTATGATTGACGGGCCAAATGGTGTACAGTTTACATACATTAACGGACAATTATTTGTGTTACATGTCTGTTTGTTCTTGAATGGGAGTATACCTATATATAAGATAGATATCTGGATTCCTCGTTACAACGACGAAGAATGTCTCTGGATATTTATTTATTTCGACAACCCTAAATTTCTAAGGTAAATCCAAAAGAATAATATTTTCTTTTAATTTCATTTCAGATCATGGCGCAAGGTGCGGGTAAGTTTAAATACAAAAACAATATGGTTAATTAAATCTTTTAAAATGTTTTTTTCTATACATATTTACAAATAATAATATGGGATTTTTTATTCAACAGATTCAGGAGCTGGAGGTATGTCCATTAAATTTTATTTATTCTAAAAAGAAAATTATCGTACAATCAGAACCATTCCTATGTTCGGAATATACCTACTCAGATGAGAAGAAAAATTAACCTTAGTATTCTGCAGCTGGAGAAGGGGCTTGAGTTACAGAGAAAACCAAAATATGTGTTTGTTTATTCTTTAAATTATTGCTATGCATAGTCTTGCGTTTGAGGCACTTGTGTGTGGTACTGATAAGGAAACTGGCTTTCAAGTGCATCAGCCGGAACACCTGTAGGTGCTTGGCGACAGATTTTCAACTTGATTGGGTTTAAATTGTACTTTAAGAGATTTAAAATTGTTAATTTATTCAGGCGGGGCAGGAGCTGGTGGTAGCGCCGGATTCGGTTTTGGTATGAACGCAGGCGCAGGCGCTGGCGGCAATGCTGGCGGCGGCGCAGGTGCCGGTAAATGAGGTAATACCAAAACTGATACCATTATAAGAAAGTATTTTTGTCAAACTCTTGGACTACTCGATATTAAAAATATATACTTAATTTATTCATTGGTATAGTAGTGATCACAGTCACAGAAGTTCATTAAAATTAACAGTTGTTTGATCTGTGGTTATGATTGAAAACATTATTCATCGCAATTAAATTGCTAATAAACCTTCACTTGTCTTAGACCTAAAATAATAATAATAATAAATATTCTGGGACATAATTCCTCACACACGGCCATCTGACCCCAAACTAAGCAGAGCTTGTACTATGGAAGCCAGATAACTGATATACTACATATACTACTTTTTCTTTTGTAAATACATACATATATAGATAATTACATCCAGACACAGGACAAACAGACATGTTCATGCACACAAATGTTTGTCCTGAGTGGGAATCGAACCCACGACCTGCGGAGTGATAGATAGGGTATCTTACCAACCACGCTAACCGGCCCGTCATGTAGCTTTGAGATACAAGCACGTTATCTTGGGCAACTATGCCCAATGTCAAACTAGTCCCATGGGCCTAGATGCCCCAGGCGTTTTTCGGCTTGAGGAACTATGCCCTATGTCAAATCGATTACTTTTCTATTCAAAAAATATGCGTATCATTAAAAAATAATTGTTCTCTTTGTTTCAGATATTGGAGTCACGACGAAACGTAAATTTGAAAATAGTGTTTGAAATATATTAAAATAGAAAAAAAATAAACAGGATATACTTATGAAATTATATCCGCTTTATTTTATTTATATTTGCACTTTCCTACCTATTAAAATCTTATAACTGTTTAATAATGTTGTAGTTTAATTACAAACATCTTGACATCATTTCGCCTCACTTTTAATTAAAAAAATGTTTAAAAGACCAGACTAACTGGAGAAGGCTTACTTATAGCATTACTGTGTAGTATAGGGTCAGGGTCTGAATGTAAATACTACGATAACTCTTAAATAAAAAAAAAAACCATTGTTACCCTGATTACCATTACTACATCTTAATATATAAAAATCCAGTGTCATATGTATGTTCCCAGTGAACTCTTCACCAAGTCAACCGATTTCGATGAAAGTTGGCATTTTATGTGTAATTCGGTCTAACTTGAGATATAGGATAGTTTATATTTCGATTAATGGTCTTAATAATTTATAATTAACAATAAACTGATTCTTAGATCAGATTTTTTACAGAAAATGTCGGACCATCTATTGTGAACTTCTCATAGATGGCGCCACGTCGTAAGTTTCATAAGTCTCAAACAGATGGCGCCTTAAATCAGATTTTTTACAGAAAACTGTCGGACCATTTATTGTGAACTTCTCATAGATGGCGCCACGTTGGAATTCGAAATTTCTTTTTCAACAACACGTGGTGCAATGTGATATTTTGATCGATCTATAACGTAACATCGCTTTTTCTGGATTATTTCTCATTTAATTAATGTGCTCTATATAATTCTGAATATTCCTTTTCAACTACTAAATTGCAGTTTCATTAATACAACAAAATATATGAACAAAAAAATTAAAATACAACAAAATTTATTCTTTTTTAAAAATTGTAAGCATAGGTTAGTTTTCCCTGATTTCGATTAATGGTCTTAATAATTTATAATTAACAATAAACTGATTGTCAATGTTGATGTTTGTTATTAATCGTAAGTTTCATAAGACTCAAACAGATGGCGCCTTAAATCAGATTTTTTACAGAAAACTGTCGGACCATCTATTGTGAACTTCTCATAGATGGCGCCACGTTGGAATTCGAAATTTCTTTTTCAACAACACGTGGTGCAATGTGATATATACGTATTTTTTTTTGTGTTTGATGAAGTCTAAGGTTTTTATGGAGAGAAAAAAGTAAATAATAAGAGGAAAATAGTAAAAACAACAATTTTCTTTACCAATACAAAGCACTCTGTCCCCAGCTGTCAAACATTAGACGTCAATCAAAACAAATCAAAGGCGCGTTAGACAGTACGAAATCTGTCGGAGCAGCTATTAACATAAAAAAAACAATGTTAGTTTGTTTTAGAGAAATAGGGCAGAACAAGGTCTGCCGGGACAGCTAGTATTATAAATAAATAAATAATCTGAATGTGATAAACTCAAAAACTACTGTAAGGATTTTCATACTTTTTGATCAATTCATGAGGAAGATTTAGGTATACAATTCATTATGTATTTATGTAAAATTTAGTTTTATGTATAAGTAGAGTAATATAATAATATTAATAAAAAACATAGGCGTATATGCTCTACTAGTAGTAGCTAGTTTATAATACAACACCCTCTTGTCTTTATTAAACAAAAGCACCATAGATTCATCATTCAGACATCATCCCCAAGATCTAAAGTACAGTCAGCAATGTATGTGCTTAAACATAAAAATAGTTTTTAAATTAATTTCAATACATACGGTCTGCATTCTTGACCCTGCACATCGGCTCTTCAAACTGCGCATTGGTTAAACATTTGAGGACCTTCAGGAAGTAAGGCAGGAGTTTGTCCTGATGCTGCAGGCCACTCTGTAGGAAGTATAGACCGAGAGCTATGGCCGCCTCTTGGCTTCGAGATGTCACCAACAGTGAAGAGCTGGCTTGGGGACACAGCATAAACAGTGTGTTCACCTGAGGATAAGGAATGTTTTGGTAATGAATAAAATGTAAAAAAATAATGTTGTTGAGTTACTTGCCGGTTCTGCTCAGTTAAAGGCCGAGATCTGAACCGGTGGAAACTTCAGTAGATTTGATGTTCATAAGTGCCCTTCTAGGGCTTAAATTGAAGAAATGACTTTGACTTTGACCATAACTAGTTTTTAATTTAACTGATTAATAATTGGGGTGAAATATGGAACAATACCCTTCCTTAGAAAATTATTATGTGGGTATATAATATTCTTGTAGAAGACAGATTTTTAACATGAGGGTACCACCATGTTTCATTGGTTTCCTCACCATATTTTCCTTTACCACAAGTTCAAGCTCATTGTAGGATTCAAGCTAACAACCTTCACTACAGAATTCAATATTTATTTATTTATTTACAAACTCCTTAAACTATCATTACAGGTGGGTATATACCTAATGCGATAGAAGGGCCTTAAAGTTATCTAATGATCACAATTTTAATAAACAAGTAACAATAACAAAAACTGTGTAACCTAATATCCGTAAAACCATAATATCACTAATCACTAACCTATAACACACAAAGCCTAGAAGGAACTGACTGACTGAATCTTAGATTTATAACCATGGCAGGCTGTATTTAGATCTTCACTACAGAGTTCAGCTACTTGCTAGAAGAAGTAGCTCAACTCTAATATTAAATATATATTTTCTATTGGAAATCCTTAGGGGAGGCCTGTGTCCAGCAGTGGACGTCTTACGGCTGAGATGATGACACACATTCCATTTGTGGATGGCCATGGGATTAAACAATATTATAATAGAAATTGATTGATCACCTTATGAGAGGTCCTGATAAGTGGAGCCAATCAATGACAACCTGGCTGCCAAAACATGGCAAGAGAAAACAGGATAGACAGTGCATATGAACTTAAAAAGGTAGCAGTAGGAATCTGGATAAGCTAGGTACAGGATAGACAGTGTAGTGTAAGTCTTGCTTGAGAGAAGAGTGGAAGAGGCTGGGAGAGGCTTTTGCCAAAGGGGTAATTAGACTAACAATATTAACACCTACTTAACTTAACATACTTAATCCTGGGAGGCAAAAGTATGTAACATATAAATGATATCAACATGATGAGTCAACTTACAAACAAAAAAAGGTTCAAGGTCCCATTCTAAACCTTGTCTAGTTTTATTAGAAACATAATCATGATAATAATACATAATAATAATAGAGATATTGATAATTAACATTTATCACTTGAAAATTATCCCACTACTCAATACAATACACTGATGAATCATTTTTAAGTACTATCAGTGTAATTATAATTGTGTTTATGAACGTGAGGTCATAGCTATAGGAAAATAAATTTACGAAACATTTGGTATAAATACTTACACTAAGTTTTACCCTAGTAAACCTATCAGGAACGGAACATACTATAATAATATTATGATAAAAATATACATAGAAAAGTGTATTTATTCTTTGCGAAATTATTGCCAATAGCTGATTACAAAATATGTTCAATAGAGCATACCTTTTCCCATGGTGTAGGGCTTAAGTTGGACAAACAACGTGCCAAATGTTGCACTGTCTGCTTGAAAAACTCACTTTCATCCATGATTTTGTTTATTTTGCTATGAGAAACATTTTAGAGCTAATAATTATAATTACATCCCCCAATCAGCCGATCGCGATTTGACAAACTATTTTGAGTTGATAGCAGTGTGGCCGTTGAGAAAATAGAGAATCTACCACACGCTACCTAAAAATCTGCCATAATCTGCTGAACGCTCTCAAAGTGGATTTAATCACGACCTCCTGAACGCGCTAACAAAATTGCCTCAAATATCATCATCTCAGCCGCAAGACGTCCACTACTGGACATAGGCCTCAAATAAGCCACATATATTTTAGCGTTTTTAAGGGGGTGGCAATAAAAGAGCACTTGAGAAGTTGAGACGATTTCTTTAATAAATAAATTGAAAGAAAATAACTTCAAAATGGTATAATTTAATGATAATAAAGATAATTATGGACCTTAACTTCGAGGTATTACAGTTGATAATTATATGGCTAAGAAACATCAACAACAAACTTACAATTAAATAGAAAAAACAATAAAATTTGTTGGTTTTTCTATTTAATTGTAAGAAATCCATTTATTCCCCAGAAAATAAAAAGAGAGAAAAATATTCCTGAATCTGCCAAATACCTCCACTTGTGTATTTCGGCAACATAAAATGCTGAAGATATAATTCATCAGCCAAATCTGCCAAAATGGCAGAAATCTACCAAAAATGGTCACACTGGTTGACAGCTGACTGCCTGACAGACATTTTTTTCTTATATTTTCCCTTATTAAGGACCGGCAAAGGGTTCTAACCAATACAGCCTTGTTATGTATAGTATTCTTCTTCTTAGTATAGAATAAAATTTATCATTTTCTAACTCTTAGTCAAGTCAGACAGGTTTTAGTAAAATGATGACTGTTACACTTAAACTTTTCGTGGACTATATTTTCTCATTTCAAACTTCCATTTGGAATGAGGCAGCAATCGGTAAGTACACGATCGCGGCAAATGAATTCTGCAACTAACACAGCAAAATCTAATGAAATAAAATCGACTCCGATCGGAATGGCAACCGAATGGGTCTGAATAAGGGGGATTGTGACTTCCTACAAAATTACACCGTTAACATCGGTAATAGGTAGTAAATAAAAAAAAACCAGAGAGAACCAATACATCCCAACATGATCACAGGATTAAAAAATGTACTTAGGTAAAATAACCTATGATAAATTAAATTTAAAAAACCGGCCAAGTGCGAGTCTGACTCGCGCATCGAGGGTTCCGTACAAACTTCGTCCATCGTTCATCCATCACGGGAAATGCACAATTTTATTTATTTACCTTATTTGAGGTTGGTGCCAATTAAGCTAGACCTCTAAATTGTATGAGCGCCCAAACAACTCAGAGGTCTTTATTAATTGGCGATCTATGTATGTATGAGGGAAGACACTCTTTAATTTTCAACTTTTTTATTTTTTGGATTTTTTCCTTTATGTGTGCTGTAAGACCTTGCTTTTTGCCAAATTTCGTGATTCTAGGCATTTCTAGGTAAACGGGAACTACCATATAGAAATAAAAGGCCAAAAAAAACGCATTTGTTGTATGGGAGCCCCCCTTAAATATTTATTTTATTTTGTTTTTAGTATTTGTTGTTATATCGGCAACATAAATACATAATTTGTAAAATTTTCAACTGTCTAGCTATCGCGGTTCTTGAGATACAGACAGACGGACGGATGGACAGACAGCGAAGTCTTAGTAATAGGGTCCCGTTTTTATCCTTTGGGTACGGAACCCTAAAAAGGAAAACATTTATTTTTCAATTTAGAGTTTCAAACCTATGTGTACCAACCTATTCAATACCTCTCAAGATTTGTTTTTTTTTTTTTTTTTGAGCAGGAACAGAAAGGTGGTGGGTCCAGGGGACCTTCTTCCACCGTTACGCGGACTTTTGCGGTGAGCGCTGAGGGCTCTCAACCGCTACTTAAAACTAAATAAATTTAGGGCAACGGTAGCCTGAGGGTGCCCCCTGTGGGGCTCGACCTCGGCTCAGGACGTTGCCTGGGGAATGAGGGAGGACTTAGCATGCAAATATATTATTTGGGGATCGGTCGGATTGCTAATATGCAGCTCGGGCCGCTTAATCGGGACGAGACTGGGAAGGACGTCGCGACGGTCCTCGCCGGCGAGGACGAAATCTAGGTTGACGATTTCGCATCTGTATTTGTTTGCGGGCTTCTTCGGCCTCGATCTGCGCTAGGGTAATGGCATCGTCTGGTTCGCTGAGGGCGAACCTAGGCCTACGGATGCGGGAAATAAGGGACGGGGTGTATGTGATAGTGTTGACTATCAAGGGATTCGCGTGGTGCGCTGCGGTACCAAAATATCGGCGCGAGGCGCGTTTTATAAATTGTTTGATTGTAGGGAGACCTAAGTCAAGGTGGAGGTTTTCATTGCGCATGTACCACGGGGCGCCCGTGGCTTTGCGCATGAAGCGGTTTTGAATCACCTGAAGGGTGTGGAGATGTTTGGGAGCAGCGTGAGCGAACACGGTGCTCGCATACGTCATGACTGGACGGATACACGCGGTATAGAGTCTAACCTTGCTTTTTAGGGCAAGTTTAGACCGGGCGTTGATCATACAGTGGAGTCGTCCTGCCACAAAGGCGGCGCGCGCGCGAACCGCCCTTATGTGTGCAGCGAAGGATAGGCGATCATCGAGGGTCACACCGAGATATTTGGCTTGCCTCTCCCAAGGGATCGGCTCGCCGAATAGTGTGACTGGGTCGGGGATGGGGGGACGTCTTTTTCGGTCGGTTCTATAAAAGAGAACCGCCTGAATCTTGGAGGGGTTGATCTCTATTCTCCATTTCCGGAACCATGCGCCTAGGGCGTTGGCTGCGGTCTGGAGTTTCTTAGAGATCGCGGGCGGGCTTTTGCCTGAGCAATATACGGCAGTGTCGTCTGCAAAGAGAGCGAACTGCGTATTCCTGACTCTAGGGATGTCGCTCGTGTAGAGCGTGAAAAGCAAGGGAGATAGTACCGAGCCCTGCGGGACACCGGCACTAATGGGGTGGGGTGAGGACAGGGCGCCTTCGACCCGATATCGAAAGAGGCGATTCGACAGAAAGTCTCGTAAGATGGTCACGAGTCTCGGTGGCACACCTAGGGTGTAAAGCTTGTAGATCAAGCCTATGTGCCACACCTTGTCGAATGCCTTTGCGACATCGAAGAAAAGGGCGCCTGTCATGTGACCTCTCTGGTAACTTGTGGAGATGTGTTCAACAATTCTATGGACTTGATGAACACACGAGTGTTTGGGTCGGAACCCAAATTGCTCGTCTGGGAGGAGTTTGTTAGCATCGGCAAATGCTTTAAGGCGGACATAAATGATTCTCTCATAAATCTTGCCCAGTACGTTGAGCAGACTTATGGGACGATAGCTGGAGGGGCAAGATTTGTCACTGACTAATAAAGATATAAGGATGGGATGGAAGCGTAAAATTATTACCCAGATGGAAGACTATAAATAAAAAACTTATTTTAGCAAAAAGCTAAACCAATTTAATAAAAATAATTGAATTTATAATTATAGGTACTTGTTTTTAATACTACCTAACTTGTAATTCTTTGTATATAGCTAATATTTTATTCCTTGTGCGCGTTAAGTACAATCTGTTTCAGTTTTCCTCGAGCTACCTTCCCTGCTGAGGTCATAGGCAACTGCTCCATAAATATCACACCTCCACGCAATTGCTTTGTGTCTGACAGTTTACCTGTAAAAAAAAACAGTTGAAAGGTCATAACGCAGAATACTCATAACGTCATAACCCAAGTTCGCAGCGGCACGCTCTATCCGCTCTAGTGGACTGGTAACCTAATGCTTGTCCTTGCATGGTTTTATTTTATTACTTTGGTGTTGATACATTTTTGTTTAGGTTTTCCAGTAAACTATGATTAAGGAAGGCCCTATATTCCTTGTTATTAAATAATTTGGCTCAATAGTTTCTATGATACCTAAGTCTTATCTTGTAAGTAATGCAAAAATTTTCTATTTTTTCCTCTTTTAGGTTTTATATGACTAATAGGTATTTTGAGAGATCACTGGTCGTAGAACCATGATCTTTGTAGGGTAGCTTCTATAGCGTAGGAAGGAGTGTACTTACAAAGAAAGGATTGTCCGAAATTTAATCCAATTGGTAAAATAAGATATCGCATTGAAACCGTGGAACTGCGAAAAGCTAAGTTCAATATATTTTTTTCCCAAATGTTAAAAAAATCTACTCTAAAATTATAAAGAGGTAAAGTTTGGATGTAGGTGGAAACTGCTCATCCAATTTAAAAAATTCTTTCACCAATATTTAGAATAGACCTTCCGGGAACACATGTGAAACCGCCGGGAACAGCTAGTGAAAGATAAAGAGCCACTAACTTGCAACAAGCTCCTTGATCTCCTCCGCAGTGACCACCTGCCCTGGTCTAGGCACGACGCACGCAACCGGCCACTCTCCGTCCTCAGCATGCGGCACGCTCGTCACACTGACTTCCTGCACACCACTATGACCACGAATCACCTCTTCTACTTCTGGAGGGATTACCTATTGGATTTTTTTCTATATTATCTTATCTTCCTAGCTTTTCAGACTTTATATAATCTTAATATATAGGTAAAATTCTCGTGTCACAGTGTTTGTTTGTTTGCAAACTCCTCCGAAACGGCTTGACAGATTCTTGTGAAAATTTTTGTTCATATATTGTAGGTCTGAGAATAGGTCGTAGGCTATTTTTTATACCTACCGCTACGCGGGTGAAACCGCGGGGGACAGCAGTGTAATATATAAAATTCTCGTGTCACAGTGTTTGTCTGCAAACTCCTCCGAAAGGGCTCGACCGATTCTTATGAACATTTTTGTGCATATTTGGTAGGTCTGAGAATCGGTCGTAAACTATTTTTTTATACCAATACGCGGGTGAAACCGCGGCGAGCAGCTAGTACCTACCTATCTTTATATATTTTTTCCTTTCACACGATTTCTATGAAATAAAGCTTATTCGACAAAATCCGCTCCGTGGATACTTGCAGGGGTTGAAGTACTTACTCATCAATATGATCAACTTTTAGCCAGTGACAAAAAATCATCCAGTAGGTATATTCAAACAGACAGACAAGGAAAAACATCTCTTTGCATTCTGTTACTATTCCTGCATCACCCACACTCCATTTTTAGTTAAAAAAAACTGAATGTACCTACAAATACGCAGATTTATTATATGTAGGTACCTATATAATCGCTTGGCTCGCGAATGGGACGCGTGTCCTAAAACAACCTACAAAAAAAATTGAATTCCAGGAATCGCGAGTCAACTTTAATATCATCGTACCTAGATGATTAGCTATTTTTATTTGATTATCAGGTTTGTTGTTATAGCTGAGATTTTTTAACGCTTTCTTAGTTGGTCACATAGTTAAAGGGAGTACTGTCTACCCGGAAAAATTTAAACTATACAGCTGTATACTAGAGATGATACCTACACAATTTTTATTTACAACGGTAAATTTTATTTATTGACTTGTCAAAGAAACATAGAACTTAATACGTACGTGATAGTTTCTATATTTGATGAGCATCTTTATTCTTTCAACAAAGAAGTAGTTGTTATCATCATCATGGTAAAGCAGGTCACCGGTTTTGTACCAACCGTCTTCTGTGAACGCTTTTGCAGTTTCCTCTGGGTTATTGTAGTATTCCTGAAGAATGATAAGGCAGCACAGTGGTACTGACTTCTAATGCCATGGCGAAGGTCGAATGCTACAATGATTGAGCTTTCGGTGAAGGAAGACATCGCGAGCAAACGATAGCACGGTCGTAGCGTAGCGCAGGTTCTTTGTAGGACCCGCCTGGTTGGCTATAACTCTCAATTTGAAAATATGTCGCCAAACACCTTCTGGTGTGTTCCGATAGCTGTACTTGTGAGCCAGTTCCTTCTAGGCTTCGTGTGCCATCTTTGGCCATAAATCACTTACCATAGTGAGATGCTTTAATACCAGGTAAGAGTTAGATTCCTCGAGAATGTGAGTAAAATCGCAGGGCGGATACTAATTCCTATCCATTCAAACGTAACGTTAAATTGTTTCTGGTAGGTATATAGAAGTAAATGTAGGTAGCATTTATTATATTAGTAGGATTCTTAGTCCTATAGAAGATTTCACTATTTTTGTGAGTGATCAAATAAGTGAGCAAATAATTATGTTACCGCAAAGCCGGATCCCTTTGTCCAGAGTTCTCCTGGAGTGTTGGATTCTGTTATTTCCTTCCCAGTCTCAGGATCTACTAGCTGAAATAAGAATTAACAATAGGGAACATGCCTGTATTCAAAATAAATTATCAAACACTAACCAATGTAGGTATAATAAAATGGGAAATCACGATTACTTCATTAAATAGGATACAATCTAACCATAAAGAGTGGAACTTTTGATGCTATTTAAAATTATGATCCTATCGTTATGACATTCAATAAAAAGTAGCTGATTTAATATGTCAGGAGGCATCATCCCACTGCACTGGTAGGTAAGGGCCGGGCCCATTCATAAATTACGGCACATGAATCCCATGACTTTTGTACTCCCCCACCCGTCCTCGTCACGGATGGTCACACATTGAGACCCCCTCCCCTCTGGTATGACGTCACATATTTTCTAATTTTATATCTAGAAATAATTAAATTAAAACAGAAGTTATAAAATTATTTTTTCATAAAAAAAAACTTTAGATTTTGACATGTGAACAAAACTTATGACTCATCCCACCCCTTGCGTGACATAATATATGGATGGCCCCTAAGTTGCTAGATCTTAGATAAGAACAGAGCCTATACCCCTTACATACCTTTAGAAATCCATTGTTAGCTATTTTTATTGTATCAAGTGTAAAGAGCTCTTGGGTAGTCGTAGTCAAGGTCATCACCGACTTGCCTGTCAAACTTTGCGATCATGATACATCACAAAAGTTTAAAAATAAATAAATGCTTGTTTACCAATCACAGGCAGACTTGCAGTCTTGGCCGCAGTAGGCTGTATTACTAGCGACCCCTTCTAAGCATTATTACTTTCTCCTTCAGGGAGGTTCAATCTTGGTACCAACCTTAGTTTCAAATGTTGATAGAGGTTTGCCACAGTTTCCAAGAGGGCCATGAGGGTTTGGTAAGAACACTGGTCCCATATTTTCTGTCTGTCCGTATGCTTCACATACATTAGTTCTTGACTAGAATAAAAAATAATGTAAGTATGTAGGTATCTATTTCTTTGGGCGCAACACTATATTGAAATTTCAAACATTTGACCAAATTACTTTGGACTGAGTTGAATGAATGAATGAATGAAATATTCTTTATTGTAATCTCCATACAGGAAAAGTATAGACATATAAAATTAAGAAAGAGAATTCAATTTAGGCGGCCTTATTGCTTAAGCAATCTCTTCCAGGCAACCTTTGGGTAATAGGAAATAAATAAAATTGTGGCAGGTATCAACCTATAAATTCTACATAAACTAAACTATACCATACTAAATAAATTACAAAATATAATAATACTTAGAAATAAACAAAATACATAAATACATAAAATAAATATAGATATGCAAATAAAATAACATACTAATACTAAATAATGTCATAAATAAAATGAAATACAAAGATCAAAGAGAGTGATAGTAGGAGAATATTTGCGACTTAAAGGATTCAATAGTTTGAGCTTGTCTAATGACTTGAGGTAGAGAGTTCCAAAGTCGAACAGCTTGCACAGTGAAAGACTGACTAAAAATTTGGGAGCTGTGTGAGGGAGTTTTGAGGCAAAGTTCAGAAGACTTACGAAGAACGTGATGCTGGGAGCTACGATATTCGAAGTGTTCCTTAAGATAAGAAGGTGCTTTTGGATTAAATAAAATATTATATAAGGTTGAAAGTATGTGAGTATTCCGGCGAAGGCGAATAGGGAGCCACTTGAGTTGACAACGAAACTGAGAGACGTGGTCAAATTTGCGCAAGCCAAAAATGAACCGTATGCAAAAATTTTGGAGACGCTCAAGTTTATTTAACTGCTCCTCAGTTAGGTCAAGATAGCTGACATCAGCATAATCGAGATGCGGCAAGAGTAATGACTGTGAGAGCGCAATCCTGGTATCCATTGGTAAGAAGTTTCGCAACCGTCTAAGAGATCCAGCAGCAGCAAACATCCTCCTGCTTACTTCCGCTACTTGCGGAGCCCAAGATAGAGTTCGGTCAATTAAAATACCCAGGTTTTTAACAACTTCGCTATATGGTATAGCGACACTATCAAAAGTAATTTGGGGTAATTGGTCCCACTTTACCCGAGATATTAAAGATTTGCTACCAATAATTATAGCCTTAGTTTTAGCTGGGTTCACTTGGAGACCAAAACGTCTGCTCCAATCAGATATAGCAGCAAGGTCTACATTCGTTAACTGAATGGCGCTAGGGAGATCATCTAAAGAGGATTGTCTGTACAATTGGAGATCATCTGCATAAAGGTGGTGGGAGTTGCATTGCATAATAGTGGTAGAGTATTGTAACTAACTATGTTTCAAACAGTTTCAATTTGAAATCGATTCAATATAGCGTCAGCGTATTCCCAACAACTTTTGGAATCACTTTCGACATAGTAACTTTTGTATCGATGTAGAGGTAGTTTCAAATTGAAAGTGATTGCAACAAATTTGCGTAATCCACGTGGTTTCCATAGTACTAGCGGAAGATAAACGAGGAGAGGTTTAATTACCAAAGTTTTTCAGATACCTACTAACTACTACCTACTAAAGATTTAACTCTCATGTAGGTACGCAAATGCCAGCGGCGGGCTTAGGGTAGAGCGAGAGGAGCGGTCGCTCTAGTCCAGGCGCCAGCTGTCAAGGGGCGCCAAAATGACAAATGACAAATGCGAATGTTTTTTTTATTTATGATTGATTGATTTGATTGAAAATTTGATTTATGCAATAGAAGTAAATTAAAAAAAATGGTACAAAAGACAATCTCGCTCTACCCCAAAGGGCAGGTAGGGCCGGCGCTGGCGAATGCATTGACATAATAATCAGGCTGGACCGGCCGGGATTAACTATTCTATTCAGTACAATAGGGTATTTGCCTGTATTCAAAATAAATTATCCAACGCTAACCAATGTATAAATACCTACATCAAAAAAAAAGGGGAAATCACGATTATTTTATTAAATTTATCCTTTTTATGATTTTTAATGACCAATCTAACCATAAAGAGTAATGCTTTTGATGCTATATAATTATGACATCACATGCTTTAAAACTTCATATAAACCTATGGTTCTGACATTTCATAAAAAGTTGCTGATTTGAATGTCAGTCAACATACCAATTCGCAGATTTACGTATGTACATAATGCATACCTTTAAATCAATTAGTAGGTCCTTATAAACTTTACCACCTGATACAATGATGTTTTGGAAACAGGTCAAGTCACAGTATTTATCATGTTTTAATATGGAAGTCAACAACGACGGGCCCATCATACTACTCACTGGCTGAAAACAAAGTTTTTTTTTTAATATCACTAAAATTGATTATGAAATAACTATAAGAACCGAAAGTGCCTTTTTTCCTACGTACGGTACCTAAATTAAACATCCCATTGACTATACTCCTACATAGTTCAGTAATTTGGCATTTTTATATTTTCAACGATTTGCCACTGGCGCGACTGAATTCAACTAAAGTTATAGGAGCGCCGCAAGTTGGGGCATCCGAGCACGCTTGAACCAAGCCTACTCTAAATCTGTGTGTTCTTTATTTCTAACCAACACAGTACTATCACAGTGTAAAAAACATACAATGGTTTATCGCGTTTTAAGTCACGCGAAATGCCGCTTTTGTATAGGCATGCGTCATTGCTGCATTGTGTGAGCAGCGAGTGCGAACGAGTGTATGGCAGCTTGGGCTCCCCATAAATGTTTGCTTCAATAAATCCTCTACATTAGTAACCTACCTTATACTTGTTAATAATATCGATGACATGTTCAGTAGTAGCCGGAGCTGATGTCTGCACTTTGGTTTGATTGCACAGAGGCATTCCCAATGCGTTTGAAAAAGCAGACACCCATTGTACAGGTGACAGATTCAATGCTGACTTGCGTTCACCTCTAGAATATGTAAATAATAATTAAATCACACGTAAGTTTTAAAGAAAGGTCTTAATACAAGGTCATAATCATAATAACACAAATTATGATACTTTTTAAACTATATAGCCGTTCTATTGTTCTGTTCCGTGCTATTCTGTTCTGTTCTATCCTATAGAATCAAGAAATTTACGACGTACGCAACAGCGAGCGAATGGAACAGTAGTACAAAATACTCAATATTGAAAAATAGATTACAGTTCAAACCATACAAATCGAGAAATGCTGGAAAGCCTGACTGGCGGTATTGCTGATCTCCATAGGCATCTTCGCCTAAAAGAAAAAGAAGGAGGTTCTTACCTCCTTCTTGTTTTAAAGTCGTTTTAAAACATTAATAACTTGACTGAAGTCATGAAAGATTGTCAACAATTAAAGTATATTTCTTATCGTAAGTGTCTGCATTGCATTTTTTATCGGAGATATTTGTTTATTTAGCAATCACCTTTAGGGTTACGAAACTTCTGCAGTTAATCTATACTTATAAAGTATATCAATATAGATAGCAAGTGTTTCGTATTTTTTAATCGATAATTCTCTGCATCGGTTTTCTGAGTAGGTCTGCTGTCCGCCAAGAACTGGGCCCGTGGAATGCTCAATAAAATTACCTCCTATTTTTGTTTTACTTTGTATAGGCTTGTGTTTGACCACAATCTCACTATGGTAAGTGATGATGTGGCCGAAGGTGGTAAGCACACAAAGCCTAGAAGGAACTGGCTCTCAAGTGCAGCTACCGGAACACACCAATAGGTGTTTGGTGACAAATTTTCAACATGAGGTGGTAGCCAGGCAGGCGGTTACCCTACCACCGTGCTATGGTTTCCTCACGATGTTTTCCTTCTCCGAAAGCTCAAGCTCATTGTAGGATTCGAACCCACGACCTTCGCCGCGAGGTCCGTCATCAAAATATGACCTAAATGTCTTTTGTAATACCTGCCTAAGGCTGCTTGTCTACCGGAGCGGAGCTAAGAAAAGATATTAATTTTCTATTTATTAGTCTGTGTATGTAAGTGATGATGATGATGTGGCCGAAGGTGGTAACACACAAAGCCTAGAAGGAACTAGTTCTCAATTCTCTCAAGAACCGCGATAACAACAAATACTAAAAACAAAATAAAATAAATATTTAAGGGGGGCTCCCATACAACACACATTTTTTTGCCCTTTTATTTATTTGAATCACGAAATTTGGCAAAAAGCAAGGCCTTACAGCACAAATAAAGGATTCCAAAAAATTTTAAATAGTTGAAAATTAAAGGTGTCCCCATACACACATAGTTACGCCAATTAATAAAGACCTCTGAGTTGTATGGGTGCTCATACAATTTAGAGGTACCTTAATTGGCACCAACCTCAAATAAGGTAAATAAATAAAATTGGGCATTTCCCGTGATGGATGAATGAAGTTTGTACGGAGGAACCCTCGGTGCGAGAGTCCGACTCGCACTTGGCCTGTTTTTTTTACTCGTACTTACCTATCATCGTGTGGTTTCTTAAACAGTTGAATTACTCTGAATATATTTTGAATCCAGGTTTTGTGTTTAAACGCAGCCACTTTGGATCGTCCTGTTGTGCCTCCAGTACTTATCAACCATGCATATATTTTTTCAGTATCGAAATTTGCTGGCCTAAAATAAGTAGGTACACCAACAATGTCTATCTTCTCAATATATAAAATTCTTCTGTACGTGTGTTTGTCGCCTAACTCCTCCTAAACGGCTGGACCGATTTGGATGAAATTTTGTGTGCATGTATATATGAGTGGGTCCCTGGATGGTTTGAAAATACAATTGGACCAAAGAAAAAAACATGAGATAGTATTGTTTGCTGATGACACTTCACTTCTTTACAAAGTGAAAATACATGATTTTAATTCTTCTGACGACGTAAACAATGGTCTTTCAGTAGTCGTTGATTGGTTTACTATTAATAATTTATTGCTCAATTAGAAAAAAACTAAATGTATCAGATTCAGTCAACCCAATGTAAGACATTTGATCACAGACATTGTTATTAAAGGCGAAAAACTGGATCTTGTTGAAACAACCGTATTTTTAGGTATCACTTTAGTTAGATGATAAGCTACAATGGAGCCCACATATTTGTAATTTTGTGAATAGACTTAGTTCTGCAGCTTATGCAGTGAGGAAAATTCGTTCTCTCACTGACGAATCTACGACAAGATTAGTTCATTTTAGTTATTTTCACAGCTTGATGTCTTACGGATACCGTAAGACATCCTTTGGGGTAGTGGTGCCGACATCAATAGAATTTTTATTCTGCAGAAGAGGGCTATTCGCGCAATTTATAAATTATATCCTAGAGATTCGCTTAAAGATAAATTCAAATCCATAAATATTATGACTGTGTCGTCACAGTACATTTATGAAAATCTAATTTATGTTCGGAAAAATATACAACATTTTCCTAAGAACAGCGATACTCATAGCTTGAACACTAGAAATAAGCACAAACTTGCTGTACCTGTAACTCAGCTCAGCAAAGTGAGGGACTCATTCAAGGGGCAATGTATACGTTTCTATAACAAAGTACCCAAAGAAATTCAAGAACTATCTGTGTACAGATTTAAAAAGTTAGTTAAACAAAAACTATGTAAGAAAGGGTACTATAAAGTTTCTGATTTTGTGAATGACAAGAATGCATTTGAATGAAATGTTTGCTACACAAGCTATTTTATTATAATTTTATAAACTTTGTTATCTTTAAATAGTTACAAAAATTGAATTTAAAAACAAAGATCTATAAAAAATATGCCTTGCTGAGTTTCTTGCTGGAGTCTTCTCAGTCCAAGTGTATTCCGAACCGGTGGTAGAATCAATTGTAACGTTCATAAGTGCCTTACTTGGGCCAAATTTGAATTTGACCCGGTAGATGGCGTCGTAATCGAGTTTGTCAACGTCTGTCGGGCCCGCTAGTATAGTTATAAATAACAAACAAAGTGCAATTTGTTCTTGCACAATCAGTTTTCCGTGTAAATAAAGATAATTGTTATTGTTGGGACATAACATTACCTAACAATTCTCAGTTAAAGTTAAGATAGGTAACATAACTTGAGTACCAGAATTAATCTTCTTTAGGCCAAGAGTTTGCTGTAATGGCTTCCGTATATTATTCGACTCCGACTCTTTATTGAACTCAGCAGAAGTGGATCCAGAGGGGGCTAAGGGGCTCAAGCTCACCCCAAAAGCACCCTACCCTCAGCTAGGTCAAACCCCTCCCAAACCAAAATCCTGAATCCGCCGAATGATTGGCGATGGTTACAAATAGGTACTTACCTAAAATCTTCTATTGGTAAGTGACCATCAATATCATAGGTTTTCACAAATTTCGCCATAGAATCATCTCCGTCATCGAACGTGATAACTTTGGTTTTTATTCCAAGTCCCTTGGCCGCTTCCACATAGTCATTATAAAATTCCACTTGACAGAACGCTATTGTAGGTTTCGTCAATTCAAATAAGGATTTTATCTCATCTGAAATGAATTTTTAATTATTTTGCGTGACATTTCGCATCTCTTGAACTTCCTGGGCCTTATGGAGTCATGGTGCCATCACAGGTAACATGAATATTTGGAAGATTGTAATAAGTCAACCATAACGAAAGAAATATCTAAACGTAATATAATATAACTGGAAATCAAATGACCCTGTTCTCATTGCATGCATCAAGCAATTCTATATCTATCTATACCATCGTTTCTCAACCTTTTTAGTGTAGCAACCCCCCAAATAGCCAAAATTAAGTTAATATCCCTTCGACTCCTCACTATATTACGGTTTTCTGAAGAGATTGCGACCCCCCTCGGGGTCGCGACCCACAAGTTGAGAAACGATAATAGTAGCTTCCGCCCTGCGTTCACCCACGTTCCCGAGGGATCTTAGGTATGTATTCCCGGGGTAAAATTAAGTAGCCTATAGGCTTCCTCGATAAATGGGCTATCTAACACTAAAAGATTTTTTTATGTTATAGTATAGCTGTTCCCCACGGTTTCACCCGCTTTCCCGGGATAAAAAGTTGCATGGGCGTGGGGCATGGGGCACGAGGGATTTTTATTTTGAAAATGCAGGTGAAACCGCGGGGGACAGCTAGTAATATAATAATTATTATAAAGCTGAAGAGTTTGTTTGGTTGAACGCGCTAATCTCAGGAACTACTGGTTCGAATTGAAAAATTATTTGGCAACCCTTTTTCCAATTTCAAAAATCCTTATGCATTCCCGTGATAAAGACTACAACCCTCCTCAAGAATTGGACTATCAAATACAAAAAAAAAAACAAATTCGACTGGTAGTTCCAAACAAACAAAAAACTCTTCATACAGATTATGTCTGTGATAAATACTTTCATATTCATTGTTGTTTTAACATAGATATTTATTTATTTAACAAAGATTGTAATTGAGATATCTGGAAATTATGCGTACCTATTCCCTATTCTATACTCATAGCTTAACAGCTCATGGTTATGAATGTATAAAATAAATACCTCTTTGTTCTAATCGTTTATGAATTCCTGACGAACTAAAATATAAGACATACTAGTGTAGTGTGTTGTGTTGGTCATCATACCATTGCGATTGATAATTGGGTACTTATAAGTACTAGATATCAGTCTTTTGTAAAATAATAAACTTTTATCGAAATATCAATATTGTAAGATTATTCTAAGATTGTAAGCACTACCTAGGGCCTAGGGTATTTCACGTCGTCACACCAATTTACTAATTAACATATTTAATAATAATACCTATCATAAGAAAATTCTTTGTTTAGGACCTACATGTAAATTTGGGGTGATTTTATTTGTACACCTTCCACCTCAAGTGTATCGTTTTTTCAAACAAAAAACAATCACATTGGTAACAAATATGTTGATGATTACGGAACCCTATACTGTACATGCTTCAATATGCACTTTGTCGGATGTTTTAGTATTTCGATCGGGTTTAGATACATAGCCTTCAATCGTCACGGAAGCGATAAAATAAAAAATATATTATAAATAGTAACGTACTTATATCAAATTATAACCACTCACTCAACCAACAATCTACAAGCAAATCGGGCTACAACTTGCATTCTGCGAGCATTACACAATCGCCCTGAGAGTAACTGTGAATACCATATAATGGAACCTTCTATTTTATACCTGTGATATATCGTATTTTTAATACTAATCCTAACTAATATTATAAATGCGAATATGAGTTTGTTTGTTTGTTACTTTTTCACGCCTAAACCGCTGAACCGATTGCGATGAATTTTGGAACGCAGATATCTTATGGACTATGGTATGGAGAAGGATATGGGCTACTTTTCTTTATCTCGGAAACGCGGGTAAAACCGCGGGGGGCAGCTAGTTACTTACTAAATTTAAACAGTGGATCCACCCCAACGATAGGCAGCCCATTAATCAAAGCTGCATAGTACGGAATGTGTAGATCTAGATGGTTCCTGCCACCTAAAGCAAGAACATCTCCTGGTTGCAAACCGAACTTCCTGAAACATCTCGCTAGACGGATGGAGCGGGACAGTACTGATGCGTTTGTCTCTTGCTCGCCTGTTGATGCGTCTATCTGTGGGTAAGAGGCGGGTATAGATGTGCATCATCTTCGTGTTAAAAGTGAGTGGGATGAAATGATATGTGATGCTTCATTGTAGCTAAAACCTAGGCTGATTTCATCCTTGTTTCGAAGTGTTGTAATAAGTACCTCAGAATAACCTAGGTATACCTAGTAGGTACCTACCTACTCGTAGTTACCTTCGTTAGCAGTAGCAGATCCAGGGGGGTGAGCTAAAGGGCTTAAGGTCCGGTCCCCACCCCCCAAAAGCACCTGAGTCCACCCCTGACAAATCTCAATTTAAACTTTATATTATCCTACTACCCTACCCTCAGCTGGGTCAAAGCCCCCCCCAAAACAAAATAGTAAACGCAAACGCGACTACCGTTTACTAATGTCAACAACTCGCATTAGGTAGTCAGCCAACAAAAAATCATGTTACAGACAATTGCATAGGTAGATAAGATTAAAAAAAAACTTAAACGGTTATACTATAGAATATTGTAGCTTGCCATATTACCTGTGTAGCATAATATAAATATTTATTCTAACTGATTATTTTTTGTCTGATTTTTTATCGTACGACTTGTTATTAAATTCATAAAAATATCTACAATCCTAATTATAACTTCCTAACTAATAGAGTTACATAGACTGTGCTAATATGATGAAAGCGAATATGAGTTTATTTGTTTGTTACCTTGTCACGTCTAAACCACTGAACCGATTCGCGATGAAATTTTGTACGCAGATAGCCTATGGTATGGAGCCTAAGGACAT